>CM056060.1:83308169-84508169 GCA_029574335.1 Rana kukunoris | reverse complement strand
GTCTAAAGACCGGTATCTTCACCCACTTCTGGCCCGCAGTCTCGGGCAAAAGACGTGTTTTTCCCGTTGTGTGCTGGGAACTCGTGGCTCCCAGCACACAGCGGGAGCCAATCGGCGGGCGTAGCGCGACTCACGCATGCGCCGTAGGGAACCGGGCAGTGAAGCCGGAGCGCTTCACTTCCTGGTTCCCTCACCGTGGATGGAGGGGGGAGCAGCAGAGAGATGAGCGAACGCTCGTCCTCTGCTGCGGACGCCGCTGGACTCCAGGACAGGTAAGTGTCCTAATATTAAAAGTCAGCAGCTGAAGTATTTGTAGCTGCTGGCTTTTAATATATTTTTTTTAATGGGCCATCCGCTTTAATATTCATAACTAAGTGATTGACCCTCCTGCTCTGTTTTCTGGAAACTCCCTCTGGAAACAGCCTAGAAAAACCTGACCAGACCAAAAAATAGATCAGTGCTTCATCACTGATTACAGTGAAGCCAAATACTACATTTAGTGTAACAGAGGCAGGGTGCTACAATCATATTGTACATTAATTTCTGAGAAATTCTGTAACTATCCTGTTCAACGAACAGGCACAATTTTACTACTACAACATTAAAGACAAACTGGTATCATACGATCTCACCTGTTATTATCTTCCTAAAATAATTTTACTTTGATGAAGGTTTCTCTTTGAAATTGGGAATGCATGCATATAAACAAAGAAATAAATGGTTGTTTGCAATTTTGAACACAGTATTTCCTGTATTTTCTCTTCCACCAAACCAAATATGGTCTCCTTCTTACCATGATAATTCACTTGTGTGGACATGGTTCTCAATAGTGTGTCTCATGCGAATGAACTGCGCTAAGGTTAAGTTAATACCAAGACTAAACACTGCAAAATGAGCCCAGTGTGTCCCACAAAAGGAAATAAAGAACACATTTCCAGCTCAGTTCATTTATTCAAGGCAAGATGAATAGTGCACCACATATTTTGCTTCCATTGAGATAAGTAAAATTATTCTATGAAAAGAGAATAAACTTTAACGCAGTTTCGCAGTCCTCGCATACAGAAACATGTGGGAAAAATTCATCCATATAGAGTTATTACTGCCATAAGGCCCAAACACACATTCTGACTTTTTGACAACAAACCTCCAACTGACCTGTTTTTGTGGAAAATCCAACCGTGTGTACGCTCCATCGGACAAAACTTTCCGATCCTTATCGGACAAATGTTCGCTGTGCAAACAGACAAACTTTCTGGCAACAAAAGTTTCTGGCAACTAATCTGATCGTGTGTACTCAAATCCATGGGACTAAAGTCCAACCTACAAACACACATGCTCAGAACCAATGCTAAAGATCAGGCAACAATAGCAGAAGTTACCCAAAGGGTGGCGGTAAAGAGCTGAAAAAACACGTAGTACGTCAATTACATCAATACGTTTGTGTTTGTTGGCTAAAAAAGTCCTGCCGTGTATATGCGTACCAAGTTCACGGACAACGCCCTTCGGAGCAAAATCCACGGAAAAGTCAGATGGAAATCCTATCGTGTGTATGAAAAGATTTTCATTTCTTTTTGCTGCACAAATGAACTTTGATCCATCATTTGAGCCCAGTTTGTTTTGGACCCACCCAGCCTGTTACTGGACAGTGAAAAGGTAAGCAGCACAACAATAGGCTCTTCTTTCACTATAGAAGGAGATTTAAGTTCACCACTACCATGGGTTTGAGGCGTTTCTGACCCCAGAAAATTTAGATAATTAATTATAATGGCTCTCTTCCCCTGATGATGTCCAAAATTGTAACGAAACGCATTGGTCGGAGTCTCGCCAGTGATGTTATCATACCCACTGGCAGTATCGAGGCAGTGTGTTTACAAGTCCTGTCTTATTTAACCTTTGTGAGTGATATTTTTAAATACATTTAGAGGATGTACAGGCTCAAGTTTTTTTTACCTTTATTAATTCTATGCATGAAGGTAAAAAACCTGGACCTCCTTAAGTAACCTTGCTGGGATTTATTGCATCCGAACCAGTATCTCGTTATAATGATATATAACAACTTTTCAACACCTCTCTCCTGTTAATATCAGCAGACCACCTAGCTTGTGACAATCTGTATAATACTTTATCTGTGTATATGCATCGCTTTTACTGTAAAAAAAATCTGAATAAACATTTTTCCTGTGAAAAAAAAACCCTCCTCTGTGCAGCAGCCCCCCCCCCCCTCGAACTTACCTGAGCCTGATCTTCCTCCAGTGTTGTGCTCCAGAACCTCAGGTCTCCAGGGACTCTCCCTCCTTCTTGGCTCCCACTGCTGTCAATCACAGCCAGTGAGCCAATGAGGAGAGCAACGGCGGATCCAGGGGGGGGGGGCAACAGGGCAATTGCCCCCCCCCCGAGGCAATCATGTCACATTGGCTTTTTTTTTTTGACCATTTTGTTTTAAACTGCTTTGCGGTGCCTGCAGCCAGGCCCGGACTGGCCATAGGGCAAACCTAGCAAATGCCTGTGGGCCGCGGGCCGGTTGCGGCCCGCGAACGGCCCTCGGCGGCCAGCGGGCCGTATGTCTCGTCTCCCCAGGGGTGTAGACCACCAACACAGCGCCAGATAGAGAGAGATCAGCTGGGGTATCATAGCCAGCTCTGACACTCCCCTCCCCTTGCTGCCCCCACGGCCAGTTACAGGAGAGGAGTTGCTTCTACTCCTCCCCCTCCTCTCTTCTTCTCCTCCCGTGTCTGCCCCGCCCACTCTCCTGATGGACACTGTTCTGCTGCCTAAGGGACGTGGGCGGGAAGATTCAAGCCCAGCAATCAGAAAGGAAAGATGGAGTCTGATATCCATCCATCCAGTCAGTCCCTCCTGCCTCTGAGTGAGTACTGAGAGTACAGTACACTGATGTATGGGGTGCCCTTCATTCCCTTCTCTCTCGCTCTCTCTTCACCTTTCTTTCTCTCTCTCTTTTTTTTTTTTTTTTTTCGTTTGCACCCCCCCACCAGCTGCCACTGTAGATAGATAAATAATCTATCTAGCTATCTATCTACAGTGGCGGCTGGTGCTCAAAATTTTTGGTGGATGCAAATGAAAAAAAAAAACAATTGCAGCCTCACTGTGCCCATCAAACGCAGCCACTGGGTCCATCAATTGTCACCACTGTGCAATGCCATCAAACGCAGCCACTGTGCCATCAAACACAGCCACTGTGCCATCAATTGTCACCACTGTGCCATGCCATCAAACACAGCCACTGTGCCATTAATTGTCACCTCTGTGCCATGCCATCAAACACAGCCACTGTGTCAACAATTGTCACCACTGTGCCATGCCATCAAACACAGCCACTGTGCCATCAATTGTCACCACTGTGCCATGCCATCAAATGCAGCCACTGTGCCATGCCATCAAACACAACCACTGTGCCATCAATTGTCACCTCTGTGCCATGCCATCAAACACTGCCACTGTGCCATCAATTGTCACCTCTGTGCCATACCATCAAACACAGCCACTGTGCCATCAATTGTCACCACTGTGCCATGCCATCAAACGCAGCCACTGTGCCATCAATTGTCACCACTATGCCATGCCATCAAACACAGCCACTGTGCCATGGCATTAAACACAGCCACTGTGCCATCAAGTGTCACCACTGTGCCATGCCATCAAACGCAGCCACTGTGCCCTTCAATTGTCGCCACTGTGCCAATTGATGCCACTGTGCCCTTTAATTGTTGCCACTGTGCCCATTGTCGCCACTGTGCCGATTGTCGCGGCTGAGCCAGAGGGGGCGGCGCTCAGGCGCCCTCTATAGATGCACCACCACTGTCTATCTATATCTATCTATCTATCTATCTATCTATCTATCTATCTATCTATCTATTTATCTTTATCTATCTATCTTCCTTCCTTCTCTTCTTTCTTTCTATCTTTATCTATCTTTCTTTCTTTATCTATATTCCTTCCTTCCCTTCTTTATCTATCTATCTATCTATCTATCTATCTATCTATCTATCTATCTATCTATCTATCTATCTGTCTATCTTCCCTTCTTTCTTTATCTATATTTCTTTCTTTATCTATATTCCTTCCTTTCCTTCTTGCTTTCTATCTTTATCTATCTTTCTTGTTTATCTATCTATCTTTCTTGTTGCTCTAATCTATCTATCTATCTATCTATCTATCTATCTATCTATCTATCTATCTATCTATCTATCTATCTATCTATCTATCTATCAATCTATCTTCCTTCATTCCCCTCTTTCTTTTTATCTTTATCTATCTTTCTTTCTCCCCCCCCCCGGGCTGCTCAGTCTAAAATGCCCAGGCCTATTTTTTGTCCCAGTACGGGCCTGCCTGCAGCTGCCGCTGCTGAGTCTCTCACTCTCTCTCTCATCACCAGGGCCGGTAGGCTGCCTGTCCTGAGGCTGCTTTGAGCTGTAGCTGACTGCAGCACTCCCCTCTCTCCTGCGTGTATGACATCGGGCATCTCTGGCTGTGTGTGAGAGCTGGATCTGTGTTCAGCGGTGCTGCCTGTGCTAGACCTGCTCGTGTGATAGTAGATGGAGATGGAACACTGATTGAATCAGTGTTTTGTCTATCACACAAGCCCGTCTAGGGGGGACCTTGCTAGAGCACACTGCCCTGCCGAACACAGACCTATAGCTCCTGTTTGTTCCATGACACACGTCGGGAGAGGAGATACCTGCTGTGTGTGATCGAGGTAATGCCATGGTGAGTGCCATGCACAGTGTGGCTGCATTAATAGACAAAAGTGGGGCTGCATTAATAGACAAAAGTGGGGATGCATTAATAGACAAAAGTGGGGTTGCATTTATTTACAAAAGTGGGGCTGCATTTATATACAAAAGTGGGACTGGATTCATAGACAAAATTGGGACTGGATTCATAGACAAAAGTGGGACTGGATTCATAGACAAATGTGGGACTGCATTAATATACAAAAGTGGTAGTGCATTAATAAACGAAAGTGGGACTGCATTAATATACAAAAGTGGGACTGAATTTTTATACAAAGGTGGGACTGCATTCATATGCACAGTGAGGCTGCAATGATGGGCACTGATGGGGCTGCATTGATCTCTTGTACCATGTCTTCAGTCTCTGACCATCCCTTGTACAATGCCTGCAGTCTCTGACCATCCCTTGTACCATGCCTGCAGTCTCTGACCATCCCTTGTACCATGCCTGCAGTCTCTGACCATCCCTTGTACCATGCCTGCAGTCTCTGACCATCCCTTGTACCATGCCTGCAGTCTCTGACCATCCCTTGTACCACGTCTGCAGTCTCTGACCATCTCCTGTACCACGTCTACAGTCTCTGACCATCCGTTGTACCACGTCTGCAGTCTCTGACCATCTCTTGTACCATGTCTGCAGTCTCTGACCATCTCTTGTACCATGTCTGCAGTCTCTGACCATCTCTTGCACCATGTCTGCAGTCTCTGACCATCTATTGTACCATGTCTGCATTCTCTGGCCATCTCTTGTACTATATCTGCAGTCTCTGACCATCTCTTGTACCATGTCTGCATTCTCTGACCATCTCTTGTACCATGTCTGCATTCTCTGATCTTCTCTTGTACTATGCCTGCAGTCTCTGACCATCTATTGTACTATGTCTGCAGTCTCTGACCATCTCTTGTACCATGTCTGCAGTCCCTGACAATCGTCTAGAAACTATGGGATAGATTTATGGCATTTATATTTAAATATTTTTTACTAGTAATGGCGGCAATCATTGATTTTTTAGCGGTACTGCAACATTGCAGCGGACACATCGGACTAATAACTAATTGAGTTATGTAAGCAACACCTTATTTTCTGGAAGTGCCCCTCCCGAGACTAGACTCTGGATCCGCCCTTGGAGGAGAGAGAGGGTCAGGGCCGAACCGTGGCTCTGTGTGTAAATGGCCGGTGAGGGATTCCAGAAAAGGAGAATCATTGCTGCTCTCTGCAAAACCACCGCACAGAGCAGGTAAGTATAACATGTTTATTACTTGAAAAAAATGAAAAAATTATGCCTTTACAAAAGCTATAACTAGATTTCATATGGTTTTAATAGTATTAAACGATGTAGTTTGCACTTTTGTGATCTCTATGGTACCTTTGAATTCCTTTGTCGGGCATCTTTGATGATACTGGATGAATCTTGCAGAGTAACTGTTGTTTTGGTGTTCATTTCCTATGTTCTGCTGATAATATGGACAACTGGTTCATTTGATAAGGGGAAAAGTTTATTTGGCACAATGTACCCATAAGATTCAAGATTTTAAAGTGGTCACTTATGGATTTTTTGTTCACAATTAAAGGGGCATGCACATTTCAGTCTTAATGTACACCTAATGTATTTTTTTTTTAATTTTTTATCTTGTATTGATTTCGAATTTGTTTTCACTAGTTTAAAGGAAAAGTACACCTATTACTTTCATTTGTGTTATTTTATCCTGTAAAGTGGAACCTCGGTTTAAGAGTAACTTGTTTTGATTTGCGAGCAACTTTTTTTTTTAATACTGACTCGCAAAACGAGCAGAATTCAAGCTAAATAGGCCTGCAGTACCTCATTTGGCCTTAGGTACGGGGGGTGCAGGAGCCAAGCAGAGCCGAAAATAGGCCTGCAGTACCTCATTTGGCCTGAGGTACGGGGGCGCAGGAGCTGAGAAAAGCTGAACATTGGCCTGCAGTACCTCATTTGGCCTGAAGTACAGGGGGCACAAGAGCCAAGCCGAAGTGTCCTCGGGCCTTTTCGGATGTTTTTGGCGCTCTCTGGCGCCCCCCACCTCTGGCCACATTCGGTATTGCATCCCATTGAAGTCAATGCGGAACAAATTATTTTTGTTTCCATTGACTTCAATGGGAAAACTTGCTTTGATATGCGAGTACTTTGGATTACGAGCATACTCCTGGAACTGATTATGCTCATAATCCGAGGTTCAACAATAAATTTTACAGGGTGCATAGCTGTGCACATTTTTTTTTTAAATACACCCCTGTGTTTCAGGGTGTACCTTCAGATTTAGAGATGCGCACACTGCCACCAATTCACCTTCAGTAAACTGAGGTTTACCAACAATGATATAGGCTTAGATCTTTATTTTTGTAAAATAAAAAGTAGTTGAATATATCGACCACATAGCAGCCAAACTTGCAATATAATTTTGTCTCTCTTTGCATTTGCGGCTACTGATTTCCTCTTATTTGTCTTTGGATATGACGGCCATATTTCACCTTCAGCGATAACTCCCACTGAGAGAGGAAACCTAATTCATCATATTCACATAGTAGAAATACTTGTCAAGCTTCATACAGATGTTGATCTTTTTTTCTTTGGAAATGATAATATTAATAAATAGCAGGTGGTGTGGACGAACGTAGTCCAAAGTCTGAGAATACATTCTTTATGTGTTGAATTCCTTGCACTGACATCCAGAAGATCAGAAGAGAAGAGAAGCTTTGCTTAGAACAACTTGATGCCCCGATGTTGACAGACCTCTGTTGAGATGGAATCTTGCACTAGCAGTGGTGGATGAAAAGGGCTTTGTGTACACAAATTGCAAGCATTGACACCAAAGAGAGACCTGGTTTCATGGGAATTTGTGTGAAAAAAAACAAAACCCAGCTTGTTTTAGCGTGCCAGGTTCGAGATAAGAGATGGACAAGATGTTCCATTTATGAGCCTCACATGGGGTCCTTTACAGCTCCAAGGGATGTGCAGGACAAAATCTAGAGTGTATGTAGAGCTTTTAACGTTTTAGGTCAGGTTGTCTGTGTCCCCGGGAAATTCACCCTCATTAATTGTCCTGGTGTGGTCAGTGTTACCAAAATTCTAAAATCGGTGTTCCAGCCAAAACATTTTTAAAGTTAAAAGCCAGCAGCTACACATAATGCAGCTGTTGTTTTTTAATAAATGGACACTTACCTGTCCTGGAGTCCAGCGATGTCAGCACCGCATCTGATCAGCTGTCGGGTGCTGCCGGCATTGCAGGTAAGGGAACCCGGCAGTGTAGCCTTTTGGCTTCAAGCCAGGAACACTACTGTGCATGTGTGAGGCCCCGGTCCCTCTCCCCTACTGGCCCGGCGGCCGGGGAGGAGGGAGCCCGCGCTGACGTCGCGGGCCGCGGCCCACACTCCCGGAAGTGGCAAAGGATACCTGTTAAAGACAGATATCCTGTCCTCCCTTCCCCCCAAAAGGTGCCAATTGTGGCTCCGGAGGGGGGAATCAGATGAGCGGAAGTTCCACGTTAGGGTGGAACTCCGCTTTAAACTGCAGCAGGGCAGCTCTGCTGCACCAAATCATGGACATGTATGTAATGTGGCATACTCAGGTAGGGGGCGCTAAAAAGCTAAGCTTTTTTAAACTTCAGGTGTTTGGCTTCAAGCATTTTGAATTGGAGATGTGAATTACGGTACCTTCATTGAGAATCATTTTATATTTCGATCTTCGATCTTGGAGCTACAAAGCGCTTAGGTATGAATGAGGCCTTACCCTTGCAGTGTGGGGGACCCCAATGAAAGAATAGATTAGGTCAGGCTTTAATTATATACAGCTGGGGGTAGGTAAACCAAGAGAAATTCCTTTAATACAAAATGTTTAGATAAAAAATACCTTGCCCTGCCTCACATTTCCAGCACCTTGTTGCGAACAAAAACGGTATTGTCAGAGGCAATTTAACAGCACAAATAAGGCACCAATCCGAGTCTGCGGGCATGAAGGGTAGTAAATTGGTACTGTGTGTTTGTCTTACCATATATCACTAAGAAGGAACTACATTTGGTAGGAATCACACCTCACCAGCTATGCATTTTCCTACAGGCTTGCCTTCCTGTCTACGGGGTACAATGCGGCCTTTACTAAAATGCACGCTGACAGAAATGCTATGAGAATAGTGGGCTGGAGGCTCCAAACCAGTAACACTGTGCAGCAAGGAGGACAAGGTTATGTGGCTTCGTTTAGCATAGCACAATGGTGAAAAATGTTACATGACACTTAAAAGGAATGTCTGTTCCTTTCTTTAAAACAAAGGTCTGATTCTTCTAAATGAAGACTTTCGCCATGGAGGCATGCAAACACTGGGCACACTCAATAGAGGTATCAGGAAGACTTTGCTTTTGGTCTGTGCTGCGCTGAGGTTAGGAAAGCGTGAAAACTAGGAAACTAACATTGCCCCCAAACTTTCCTTTTAATTAACTTATGAATGTATGTTATTGTACAATAGTAATGAGATTCAAAAACGGTGCTATATGGTAAGTAAAAAGCACTATATTCTTCTAAAATCATGAGCTGACGAAAGACGATCTCTAGGCTAATATAGAAAACCACTTGGCTTTACCACGGCCATGCCGTTGCTTTAAAATAATAATGTAAAGATAATAAATTACACACTGCATTCTTCAGGACTCCAAATCAAGTGGAGCACCACTTATTTCAGTGGATATAGGACAAACCATTCTCATGACCTGTCAAACTTATGTGACTGGCCCCACCCTCAGTTATGCAGTAAGGTAGCATACCTACACCTTTCACCAGCCATTTACCTGTCCTATGCAATACTTTTATGCACAGGGCTCCCCATGTCACTCCTTGTTTCCTCCCCCTACCTACCCCAAAATAACATCCCTTGTCTCCTCCCCTGCACACCTCCGAGTATCATCCTTTGTTTCCTCTCCCTACCTAACTCTGAGCATCGTCCCTTGTCTCCACCCCTTACCCTCCTCTGAGCATTGTCCCTTGTCTCCTCCCTCTACCAACATCAGAGTATCATCCCTTGCCTCTACCCCCTACCTACCTCTGAGCATCATCCCTTATCTTCTCCCCCACCCACCTCTGAGTATCGTCCCTTGTCTCCACCCCCTGCCCACCTCTTAGCATTGCTCTTGTCTCCTCCCCTACCCACCGCTGAGTATTATCCTTTGTTTCCTCTCCCTACCTAACTCTAAACATCGTCCCTTGTCTCCACCCCCTACCCACCTCTAAGCATCGTCTCTTGTCTCCTCCAATACCCACTGCTGAGCATCGTCCCTTGTCTCCACCCCCTACCCACCTCTGAGCATTGTCCCTTGTCCCCTACCTCCTACCTACCTCTGAGCATCGTCCCTTGTCTCCCCCCTACCCACCGCTGAGCATCGTCCCTTGTCTCCACCCCCTACCCACCTCTGAGCATCGCCCCTTGTCTCCCCCCTACCCACCGCTGAGCATCGTCCCTTGTCTCCACCCCTTACCCACCTCTGAACATCGTCCCTTGTCTCCACCCCAAACCCACCTCTGAGTTTTCTTCTTGTCTCCTCCCCCTACCCATCTCTGTGCATTATCCCTTGTCTTCACCCCCTACCCACCTCTGAGCATCGTCCCCTTGTCTCCCCCCTACCCACCGCTGAGCATCGTCCCTTGTCTCCACCCCCTACCCACCTCTGAGCATTGCTCTTGTCTCCTCCCCCTACCCATCTCTGTGCATTGTCCCTTGTCTCCACCCCCTAACCAGCTCCTAGTGCTGCTCCCTTTAGAGAAAACAGCACCAAGTTTCATTTTATGGTGCTATTGTATGTGCTATTACCATAGTAAGTAATTTGTATGGAATTTGTAAATATAGCACAAACTGTATTAAATTAGATCCCCTGAAGCCAGCAACAGCAGACCCCCCTCCAGCAATGATATATCCACCAGCAACAATAGATCGCCACAGCAATAATAGATCCCCCCACCCCAGTGGCAGTGCCTCCATAAAGGGTGCAGGAGCGCCACCCCCTCTCTCCTGTTACCCCTCTATCACCAAAGGGTAGATTCATGCATTGGGACCAGGACGGGAGAAGACATCGAGGACTCGAAGAGTGGGGGACAGTGCCGTGACCCGAGACAGGTAATTGCCGAGTGGGGATGCACACTGGTAGCATTTGATGGGGCACAGTAGCAGAAATTGATGGGCACACTGGCAGCAATTGATGGGGCACAGTAGCTCCAATTGATGGGTACAGTGGCTGCGTTTGATGGGCACAGTGGCTGCGATTGATTGATTTATTTTTTTCAGTTTGTTTGCACCCCCAAAAAAAATTGAAGCACCAGCCGCCACTGCCCCAACCCAACAACAGATCTCCTGCAGCCAGCAACAATAGACTCTCTTTCCCAGAACATTAGACCCCCCAGTAACAAAAGAACCCCAGCAACAATATATTTCTACCAAGCAACAACAGATCCAAGGTAGCCAGCACAAATAGACCCCCTCCAAACAACAGTAGACCCCCCCCCCCCCCCCGGCAACATAAGACCTCCATTAATAACAGATCTCCCGCTAGCAACAATAGAACCCTCCAGCAACACTACACCTGGACATCATATCCCCCAGCATTGTTAGATCCCCCAACAACAATAGATCCACCCACCCAGCAACAATAGGCCCCTACCAGCAACAACAGATCCTCTGCAGCCAGCAACAATAGACCCCCTTCCCCACAACAGTAGA
Source organism: Rana kukunoris (assembly GCA_029574335.1). Classification (NCBI taxonomy): domain Eukaryota; kingdom Metazoa; phylum Chordata; class Amphibia; order Anura; family Ranidae; genus Rana; species Rana kukunoris. Next base: position 84,496,704 of record CM056060.1, on the reverse strand, counting down.
TCCTCCAGCAACATTAGACCCCCCAAAGCAATAGATTTCCCCCCAGCAACAACAGACCCCCTTCCTCACAACAATCTACAGACAACACCTTTCTCACCCCCCCTGTAATTCTACTTATCTGTAATTAGATAAAGGGGATCGGAATACAGTGAAGAGGAAAGCAACTGAAGGTTGTAAAGTAAATGACAGTGGAAGCCAGGAATAGAAGGGATAGGCATGGGGGAGTAGCAAAGCGGTCACTTTTCAAATAGTGAATAATTATCAGTAACAAACAGTGAGAAGGAGGCAGGCGGTTGCAGGAGGCATGCGGTTGCCCGGTGGTTGCGGCACAGCCCCATTTGCGTGAATGGATCTTCTTATGCCGCATACACACGATCACTTTTTGTGATGAAAAAAAACTACGTTTTATGTGATGAAACAAAACGATGTTTTTCAAACTTAATTTTCATACACACCATCGTTTTTCCAAAATGCTCTAGCAAAGCGTACACCACGTTCGACGGCACTCTGTTCCATTGAAGCTCCGTCTCATAACTTGCTTCTGAGCATGCGCGGGTTTAAAACGTCGTTTTCAACATCGTTTTGCCCACACACCATCACTTTTTATGACACAAAAAACAACGTTTTGAAAAACGACACAAAAAATTCAAGCATGTTCGAATTTTTTTTTGGTCGTTTTTTTGAAGACATAAAACAACGTTTTGCCCACACACGGTGATTTTAAATGACGTTTTTGAAAACTTCGTTTTTTTTGTAATCACAAAAAGTGACCCACTAATGATTTGGGAACTGAACAAACTTTCTTAGAACCTTTTTTTTCCAAAACTTTTTGTTAAAAATTCTAACCCTCTATGGCCAGCTTTAAAAAGTTGTTAGTTCAAGAAAAGTTTTCCAACCCACACCTTCGAAATTCCTCATCACTGTAGTCGAAAAAGAACGTTGATTTGACCCCACTAATCATTTCGAAAAATAAACAAACTTTCTTAGAATCTTGTTTTTTCCAAGAATTTTCATTCAAAAAAAAAATCTACCCATGGCCAGCTTTAGAAATTTGTTTGTACGAGAAAAATGTTTGGCTTGCTCCTTCGGATTTTCTTCTCACTATGGGTGAAAACTAATGTTGATTTGACTCTTTAATGATTAGAGAAACAAACTTTCTTTTCCCAAGAATTCGTTGTTGCGGGTGGACATCATAGGACATCACGGGCCCTGCTGCGGAGCAAACTGTCTTCAGCTGTGTCCAATGGCTGATCAGTGTACCAGCCCGCTGCAGGTACCGTGTGATTACTGTGACCAATCACATGAGAATTGTATACAATGGATAGCTTCCTTTCATGGCATTCATTGTGTACACTTGTATTGCTAGCTGTGATTGGTCACAGTGATTACATGGTACAGACATGGCCAATCACAGCCCATCTGATCTATGTGATTAACTGCGACCAATATCAATGAATCAATTTCATTCAGTAAAAATAGTTGCTTATACCAGTGGTAAAATAAATTATAATGTGTGAAATGGTAACACTGTATTGCTCTGGTCATGGTGTGTTAAAAAAAAAAACGCTAGGACGGTACAAATACATACTGTCACCAGTGTCCCTTATCACCACCACACCAGTTATACGATAACGCTGTACTGCCCAGGTGACAGTATGTAAAAAAAAAAATTCTTTACACTTTATTTTCCAAAAAATTGTGACAAAAACTTACAACATCAAAAAACTTGTCATGCCTCTTACTAAATACATTGGACTGTTTTAAAAAAAAAAAAAAGTTGTCATTTAGGGGTTATTAGAGATAAGCCATCAGTACATCAGGATTGATCCATTTTAAGATAGGTACACACCATAGTTTGTAGACATACTAAATAATAAACACTGATTTGGTTTATTTTAAGTGCCCTGTATTGAGGTGGTTAAGGAGGTATGGGCTCCCTCCAGGCAAACCTACCCTTAATCTATCCACTGCTATACATAATTGTATTCTTGTTAGTGGTTTTATTTTTTTGTTAGCCTTTTTTTTTGCACTTTTCAGGTGCGCCTTACTCTAATCTAGTCATAAATTGGAGCGGTTAGCATTTTTGTTAAGACAATGTGGTTGTAAACCAGTGGCGGCTGTTGCTCAAAATTTTTTGGGGGAGCAAACAAACAAAAAAAAAAAAAAACATCAATTGCAGCCTCACTGTGCCCATCAAATGCAGTCACTGTTCCCATCAATTGCCACCACTGTGCCCATCAAACCCAGCCACTGTGCCATAAAACTGTGGCCACTGTGCCATGCCATCAAACACAACCACTGTGCCCATCAATTGTCGCCACTGTGCCATGCCATCAATTGTTGCCACTGTGCCATGCCATCAATTGTCGCCACTGTGCCCATCAGTTGCCACCACTGTGCCATGCCAAACGCAGCCACTGTGCCATCAATTGTCTCCACTGTGCCATGCCATTGTCGTCACTGTGCCATGCCAAATTCAGCCACTGTGCCATCAATTGTCGCCACCGTGCCCATCAATTGTCGCCACTGTGCCCATCAATTGTCGTCATTGTGCCATGCCAAATGCAGCCACTGTGCCATGCCATTGTCACCACTGTGCCCATCAATTGCCGCCACTGTGTGACATGCCATACGCAGCCACTGTGCCATGCCATTGTCGCGATTGTGCCCATCAATAGCCACCAGTTTGCCCCGTAAAATGCTGCCAGATTGCCCCAAAATACTGCCAGATCCCCCCCCCCCCCACCTGGCACTTACCTTTCCCGGTCAGCCATCCTCCTCCACCATCCCTCAATGTCTTCTCCCGCCTTTGATGTCACTTCAGCCAATCAGGTTACCGGTAACCAGATCCGGTGAACCTGATTGGCTGAGATCCGTGTCAGTGTTAACCAGGGAGCACAAACCCCATGCGTCTCCTGGTTAACTATTTGGAAGCTGATTGCAATGCATGAATCTACATATTGTTTTTAGTGGCGTTGCAGGAGCAAGAGGGGGCGGAGGTCCTGCGCCAACTATGGACGCACGTATGGATTTTTGGAAGAGGCATGAAGACACGCCTCCAACTAAGAAAGATTTGGACTTTATAGGAACAGAATTAAAAAATATATATATATATGTATTTAATAGAAAAAGACACAGCAATTACAGCACGACAATTACACTGTACTATACATTAGAAAAAAAGAAAAAAACATAAATAATAAGAACCGCATAGGTCACTCTAAGAAACATTCACTTATTAGCCACAGGGCTATATGTAATTCAAAACAGTATATGCGCTGGGTAGAGAATTGCTTTCAGATGAGGACCCTTGGTTGGTTCTTAGACGATATAAGAGCTGCTAACTATGGACGCACCACCACTGTTGTAAACCCTTAGGCTGGATTCACACATTATTCGGGTGCGACTGACAGCGGGGGTCCGGTGCGTTCCTGTTCTCCGTTACAGGGATGAATCAGGCCCAAATTTTTGCCTGAATTGGGACCTGAAACTGAGCCAAAGTCACACAGGACTCAGGTGCAATCCGCTTTGTGGCCGCCCTGGAGATGTGTGAACTGGCTCCTTTTATTGTGTTTTCTTCAAAATTGTCGCTCTATTTTTGTTTATAGCACAACAAATAAAAACCGCAGAGGTGATCAAATACCACCAAAAGAAAGCTCTATTTGTGGGAAAAAAAGGACGGAAATTTTGTTTGGTAGCCACTTCACACAACCGCGCAATTGTCAGTTAAAGCGACGCAGTGCCGAATCGCAAAAAGTGGCCTGGTCATTGAGCACCCAAATCGTCCGGGGCTGAAGTGGTTAATAATGACAGGGGGTGATTTGACGAGTGTGAAGTGTGATTTATAGCGGCAGGTCTACTTTAATGTAAGGAAACGATTGAATGGCGCTCCCAGTAACCGTAGAAGACTGAATGGACCTCTATGTGGGAGACATCTCCTGAATACCTGCATTCAGCTATTTTCTGTGAGCAGAATAGGTCTGCGCTCAGCACCATCCACATTCCATTGGAGGAGAACAATTGCCCTTTTCTAAGTCAAGCTGCTGCTTATTTTTACCACACACTATAAAATCCAACTGTTCACCGTCTCACTTACTGCTCATGGGAAGAAAAAAAGACATTCAATCCATGGAAGGGACACCTGAACAAATTCCTGCGTTGTCTCCCCTTTGTCTTTCAAGAGGTGGCTCAGCAAAGGGATTCTAAATCTATATACTGTATATTCACTGGGGAAAACACAGAAGCGGGGTCATTTCTTATATCAACCAATCAGAATTCTTTTTAATTTCTATGAAATGACAGCAAATAAAAAGATGCTTAAAGTCACAGCAGACAATCACATTTTTGTATGCTGCTCACACATTTTATTTGGTTTCTGTGGATTTTCTCTTTTTTTTTATGTGCATTTTGCTGTGTTGTACAGTCCATTGAATAGGCTGCCTTACCACAACACGTGTTATAGTGATATTAACCACTTAAGCCCCTTAGGATTTGGCTGCCCAATACCCAGGCCACTTTTTGAGATTCGGCACTGCGTCGCTTTAACTGACAATTGCGTGATTATGCGACGTGGCTCCCAAACAAAATTGGCGTCCTTTTTTTCCCACAAATAGAGCTTTCTTTTGGTGGCAATAGATCACCTCTTTTTTTTTTCATTTTTTGCGCTATAAACAAAAATAGAGCGGCAATTTTGAAAAAAAAGCAATATTTTTAACTTTTTGCCATAATTAATATCCCCCCAAAAATATATTAAAAAACAATTTTTTTTCTCAGTGTAGCCCGATACGTATTCCTCTACATATTTTTGGTAAAAAAAAAAAATCACATTAAGCGTTTATTTATTGGTTTGCGCAAAAATTATGGCGTCTACAAAATAGGGGATAGTATAATGGCATTTTTATTAATATTTTTTTTTAATGGTGGCGTTCAGTGATTTTTATCATGACTGCGACATTACGGCGGACACATCGGATACATTTGACACTATTTTGGGACCATTCACATTTAGTGATCAGTGCTATAAAAATGCACTGATTACTGTGTAAATGTGACTGGCAGTGAAGGGGTTAACCACTAGGGGGTGAGAAAGTGGTTAAGTGTGTCCTAGGGAGTGATTCTAACTGTAGGGGGCTGGGATACCAGTGACACGACAGTGATCACTGCTCCCGATGACAGGGTGCAGACGATCAGTGTCCTGTCACTAGGCAGAACAGGGAAATGCCTTGTTTACATTGGCATCTCCCCGTTCTGCAGCTCCATGATACGATCGCAGGACACCGGTGGAGATCGAGTCCGCTGGTCCCACAAAAACGGTCACAGAGCTCACGGCAGGGGCACGCGTGTGCCCACGCAGCGGCAAATTTAAAGGGACGTACCTGTACACCCATTTGCCTGTCCGTGCCATTCTACCCACGTAAAAGTGTGTGTGCTGGGCGGCAAGTGGTTAAAGGCAATTTTTTTAAAATAACAATCATGTTATACTTATCTGCTCTGTGTAATTGTTTTGCACAGAGCAGATCCGATCCTCTTCTTCTCGGGAGCCACATCGGGCCACTTTTCTGGGGGTCTTTCACAGGTACAGTGCCTTGCGAAAGTATTGGCCCACTTGAACTTTGCGACCTTTTCCCACATTTCAGGCTTCAAACATAAAGATATAAAACTGTAATTTTTTGTGAAGAACCAACAACAAGTGGGACACAATCATGAAGTGGAACACAATTTATTGGATATTTCAAACTTTTTTAACAAATAAAAAACTGAAAAATTGGGCGTGAAAAATTATTCAGCCCCCTTAAGTTAATACTTTGTAGCGCCACCTTTTGCTGCGATTACAGCTGTAAGTCGCTTGGGGTATGTCTCTATCAGTTTTGCACATCAAGAGACTGAAATTTTTGCCCATTCCTCCTTGCAAAACAGCTCAAGCTCAGTGAGGTTGGATGGAGAACGTTTGTGAACAGCAGTTTTCAGTTCTTTCCACCGATTCTCGATTGGATTCAGGTCTGGACTTTGACTTGGCCATTCTAACACCTGGATATGTTTATTTGTGAACCATTCCATTGTAGATTTTGCTTTATGTTTTGGATCATTGTCTTGTTGGAAGACAAATCTCCGTCCCAGTCTCAGGTCTTTTGCAGACTCCATCAGCTTTTCTTCCAGAATGGTCCCATATTTGGCTCCACCCATCTTCCCATCAATTTTAACCATCTTCCCTGTCCCTGCTGAAGAAAAGCAGGCCCAAACCATGATGCAGCCACCACCATGTTTGACAGTGGGGATGGTGTGTTCAGGGTGAGGAGCTGTGTTGCTTTTACGCCAAACATAACGTTTTGCATTGTTGCCAAAATGTTCGATATTGGATTTATCTGACCAGAGCACCTTCTTCCACATGTTTGATGTGTCTCCCAGGTGGCTTGTGGCAAACTTTAAACAACACTTTTTATGGATATCTTTAAGAAATGGCTTTCTTCTTGCCACTCTTCCATAAAGGCCAGATTTGTGCAGTATACGACTTATTGTTGTCCTATGGACAGAGTCTCCCACCTCAGCTGTAGATCTCTGCAGTTCATCCAGAGTGATCATGGGCCTCTTGGCTGCATCTCTGATCAGTCTTCTTGTATGAGCTGAACGTTTAGAGGGACGGCCAGGTCTTCGTAGATTTGCAGTGGTCTGATACTCCTTCCATTTCAATATTATCGCTTGCACAGTGCTCCTTGGGATGTTTAAAGCTTGGAAAATCTTTTTGTATCCAAATCCGGCTTTAAACTTCTCCACAGCAGTATCTCGGACCTGCCTGGTGTGTTCCTTGTTCTTCATGATGCTCTCTGCGCTTTAAACGGACCTCTGAGACTATCACAGTGCAGGTGCATTTATACAGAGACTTGATTACACACAGGTGGATTCTATTTATCATCATTAGTCATTTAGGTCAACATTGGATCATTCAGAGATCCTCACTGAACTTCTGGAGAGAGTTTGCTGCACTGAAAGTAAAGGGGCTGAATAATTTTGCACTCAGTTTTTTATTTGTTAAAAAAGTTTAAAATATCCAATAAATTTCATTCCACTTCCTGATTGTGTCCAACTTGTTGATTCTTCACAAAAAATGACAGTTTTATATCTTTATGTTTAAAGCCTGAAATGTGGCAAAAGGTCGCAAAGTTCAAGGGGGCGGAATACTTTCGCAAGGCACTGTATGCTGTCCCCACTTACAGCTCAATGTATTTATTTGATTATTCTGCACAGAGATGATGGTATAAACATAAATACTCATACTGGCCAAGTATGCATGTCTATGGACTGTTCAGCCATATCTAGTGCTTTTCTTTTCTCTGAGTAAAATGGGAAATCCACGTTGACAATTATTTTGTTGAGATGGATTGGGGTATCTAGGGACAGGGGTCAAGGGTAGAAATGATTGTATCCCAAACATTACTGACTAATGTGGGGGCAGATATTATTTGATGTTTATAAGTCCCAAGACTGCTGGTCTACCAAGGTACGTATATAAATGGCATAGTAGACTAGTGGTTAATTCATGGGTCACAGCTGCCATCCCTTGGATAGTGTAGCCAAGGATCAAGCATGAGCTCTGCTTGAATAACTGCATTGGATGACAGGGGGTCTAATAGAAGAAGACCTGTCACGTGTCCAATGCTACACATAGGAGGCTTGTTAGCTCCTTAAAAATGTATAAATTGTATCATAGGTCACAGTGGCGGTGCATCCATAAAGGGCGCAGGAGCACCGCCCCTTCTCTCCTGTCACCCCTCTATCACCAATAGATAGATTCATGCATTGTATGAATCTATGGTCGCCGCTGCCGCCCCCCTATTCAGGTTTCCGGCCCCTTGTCGGGTGCCGGGCATCTGAATTACAGCAGCGTTTTTTTCTGGAACTGCCTTATTAGCAATGCTGTGCTTTCGTTTTTTACTCAGTGTTGTGTTAGGGAAGCAAATAAATCGCTTTCCTAACACTGACCCACCTCTCAGCCAATCAGGTGCTTGGGTCTGGTTACCTGTTACCTGATTGGCTGAAGTGACAGGCGCTGTGATTGGATGCCTATCAGGCGTTTAAATATAGCAGAGGACGGGAAGAGGACGGGAGAAGACATAGGGCCAGATTCTCAGCCGCGTTACGACGGAGTATCTCAGATACCCCGTCGTATCGCCGTTTTTTTTGTCTCGTATCTATGCGAGTGATGCTTAGCATCACTTTGGCATAGATACGCTTCTACATCCGACAAGTGTAATACCATTACACTTGCGGATCGTAGGTGTAATGACAACTCCGGCCACTAGGTGGCCTTTACGTTGTTTTCGCATTTGCATATGCAAATGAGGTAGTACGCCGATTCTCGATCGCTTTTACGCCGCCCCGTCGTCGCGTACGTCGTTTTTGTTCGCGTAAGGTTACCCCAGCTTCTATGTGGAGTAACCTTACGAAGTACCGTCGGATGCCGTCGGGTCCCGTCGGATGCCATGTTAAGTATGGCGTCGGGTCAGCGTCGGCTTTTTCCGTCGCTTATGTAGTTTTACTAACTCGTTCGCGAATAGGGAGTTGCGTAAATGACGCTCACGTCGTTTTGACGTCGGTTTCAACAACGCTTTCCGACGTGAGCTGGAGCATGCGCACTGGGCTTTTTCCCCGGCCGGCGCATGCGCAGTTCATTCGACGCGGGGGCGCGCTTAATTTAAATACAAGCCGCCCCATTTGAATTGGGTTTACGGAACCTACGGAGCAAGTGCTTAGAGAATAAAGCACTTGCTCTAGTACGATGCGGCGGCGTAGTGTAACTGGCTTACGCTACGCCGCCGGAATTCTTAGAGAATCTGGCCCATAGAGTACAAGGTGCGTGGAGGACAGCACCGTGACCTGAGACAGGTAAGTCCCGGGCGGAGGATGCACACTGGTAGCATTTGATGGGCACGGTAGCGGCAATTAATGGGGCACGGTAACGGAAGTTGATGGGGCACAGTACCGCCAATTGATGGGCACAGTGGCAGCAGATGATGGGCACAGTAGCAGCAATTGATGGGCACAGTGGCAGCAATTGATGGGGCACATTGGCAGCAATTGATGGGGCACAGTAGCGGCAATTGATGGGGCACAGTGGCTGCGATTGATGGGCACAGTGGCAGCACTTGATAGGCACAGTGGCTGCGTTTGATGGGCACAGTGGCTGCGCTTGATGGGCACAGTGGCTGCACTTGATGGGCACAATGGTTGCGTTTGATGGGCACAATGGTTGCATTTGATGGGCACAGTGGCTGCGCTTGATGGGCACAATAGCTGCGCTTGATGGGCACAGTGGCTGTGTTTGATGGGCACAGTAGCTGCATTTTATGGGCACAGTGGCTGCAATTGATGTTTTTCTTCAGTTTGTTTGCACCCATGCACATAGGCCATCTGTACAAGACCCTCCGAATGATAGCACTGTGGCTTAAAAACGCACCAAACTTGCACATAATACACATGCGTTTATGCTCTTCAGCTCAAGAACACTCCTTTGGCGCTTTTTTCAGCCTGTAAACACTCCTCTTCCTATACACCTGTAAACACCTATGTGTGCATGGACACATATGCTTACTATGGGCCAGATTCAGGTAGATGCGCGCATCTTTTCGCCAGCGTAGCGCAACGCATATACGCTGCGCTGACGCAAACTAGCGAGTGAAGTACAGCATTCACCACTTTGCGACGGAGTAACGAAGATGCGTTGGCGCAACCCGACGCAAGTGGAAGTGGGTGTGATCATATGTAAATGATGGGCGGAGCCCAGCGCAGAGGCTTACGTTCAGTGCATCATCCACGGAGCATGCGCAGTGAGTGAGGCTTCACTCGGCCCCCTGTGCGCATGCTCACAACTTCCGTCTGCACCACTTCACGGGAAACGTCAGCGCAATGTGTTCCGTTGCGCGTATAAAAGCGCCAGCGGAAGCGCCATTCCGGCGCAAAAGTATTTCCGTTTCCCCCCCACCCCAGGGAAGTTACTTTTGCTCTGTTATGGCTGCTCACGCTACCCCCAAAGAGAGGAGGAACCTCAATTTCAATGCCCAGGAGGTCCCTGTGGTCATCTCTGCTATGGAGACTTATAATGATTTTCTGCATGGGAAGAAAAGTCGGAAGACCAGCCGGGAGAGGAAGCAGGCCATCCTGGACACCATTGCTGGCAGGGTGAATGTGTTGGGGTACTCCACCCGGACTGCTGGTGATATCCAGAAAAAAATAAATGACCTGCGGCGCAAGGTCCGTGGCAAGGTGGCCACCATTCGGAGCCATGAGCGGGGCACAGGTGGTGGACCCCCATGTCCGGTCAGCCTGACCACAGAGGAGGAGGTGGTCATCTGCTGCCTGGAGAGGGAGCAATTGGAGGGGGTACCAGGCTATGATTCTGTGGAGGAAGGCTCCAGGACAGGTAAGTGTTTTTTATCCCCTATTTGGTGTGTTGCATGTGGGGGGGGGGGTACATATGCCAAGTGTGTGGGACCACCAACATGTGTCTGCTTTGTGTCATCCACAGATGACGGAGCTGGGCCATCATCTGTTGCCGGCCATTCCACCCCAACCCCCCAACTGGATCCTGAGGACGAGCCCCTGGGTGCTGAAGACACCGAGGTGGAGGAGAGTGCCCACACCACTTCTGTGGAGATGGTTGAGGAGGAGCCTGTTCCTCAGCAGGAGTTTTTTTTGGTGTTATCTGAGTCCTCCCCTTCTGCAGGCCCCTCTGTCATCCCCTCACCCATCCTCGGTAGCCCCTCAAGGGCGACTCCATCCCCACGGGGACAACCTTCTCCTGGCCCCAGGAAGGCGACCAGGTGGCGATGGACCATGCCCGGCAAACACAACAGATGGGGGAGATTGCTGGGCACTTGGACCGGCTCGCTGACAGTCTGTGCTCCGTATCGCAGCTGCCCAGTGGTGTGCAGGACGTTGTCACCAGCCTGGGGGAGGTGCAGGCTGATGTACGGCACCTCACAGCAGCCGTCCACGCCAACACAGCTGCCATCCGGGAAGAGGGGAGGCAGCGGCAGCGTGCCCAGCGGCATAATATCACCCACCAGATGAGAATGCAGGCCCAGACCAATAATTTTTTGAGCCAGATTGCCGTGGCCTTGGAGGGCATGCAGCCAACAGCTGCCAGGAGTGGCCCACCCGGGGATCAGCCTCCTCCAGATGCCCCCCCACCCCCACCCACTCCCTCCAGGCAGCTGAGGAGCCCGAGAGTGCCCACAAGGAGGAGCCCCCGTCATCCCAGATGAGGGTTTTTTTTTTCGTTTTTTTTTTTTTTTTTTTATTACTCAGGTTATGAGTTTATATTTTATTTTATTACTCAGGTTATGAGTTTATATTTTATTTTATTACTCAGGTTATGAGTTTATATTTTATTTTTAACTGCACACGGTCAGGAGTGCAGGGGACAGTGTGAATGGTGTGTGAATGTGAGGGGGTGGCACTCCTGCCAGTAAGGGGTGTCACCCTCGGCCGTGGTGGAGAAGTTATCCCCACGGCTGTATGAATGACGTGTGAAAGGTGTATGAATGGACAGCGACATCATTGGGGCCTTGACGCTGGCGTTGCTGCTCCCAAGTCCTACATGCTGGACTTGGTCTAATCCAATGCGATGTGCATGTGGTGTGTGTGATCTAGGGACATCAGTGGTGTGCATGCATGCATTGTCTGTGTGATTAATGTTTTGGTTTAGTGTCCAAAGATGCCTACGGCGAGGACCCTCCTGACTGCTCTTCCATCAGCAGACTGGTTCTCCTCTGGCAGGTGGGGACTGTGTGGGTCGGGGGTCAGGTCATCACGTATGTCAACCTGCAGGGCTTTTCTCATAGCAAAGTTGTGCAGAATGCAACATGCACCGATGATCTGACGCACGAAGGTAGGGGAATACAATAGGGTCCCCCCGGACTTATCCAGGCAGCGGAAACGGGACTTCAGGAGCCCAAATGTTTGCTCCACCACTGCACGGGTTTTGATATGTGCCGCATTGTATCTTCTCTCTCCTCTGGTTTGGGGGTTCCGGAAAGGAGTCATTAGATGGGGTCCCAGTGGATATGCAGAGTCACCTGGAAGGGAAAAGACAGGAGGATGTTAGTCATGCATGTGCCACTTGTGATGTGCATCATGGGAGGGGATAGTCATGCCTGCCACCCATGTCACTCACCAACCAGCCAGCTGTCCCCATACATGTTCTGCTCGAATTCTGCTGGGATGGGACTCTGACGGTATATGAAGCTGTCATGGCTGGACCCGGGGTGTTTGGCACGGACGTGCCATATGAGGCGCTGGGCATCGGCTATCACCTGTAAGTTGATGGAGTGCCAATGCTTCCGATTGCGGTATATGTGCTCTGTGGCACTGGGGGGCTGTAGGGCCACATGTGTGCAATCAATGGCCCCGATGGTGCGTGGGAATCTGGCAATGCTGTAGAAATCCTGCATTGCCTTGCTGGTGATGTCATCCTGCAGGGTTGTGGTTAGTTCAAGTATTGCATCAGGGCTGAATCTGAAGAGGCGTTACACCTCCTCATCCCCCATGCCAAAGAGGCTCATGAGCTTGCGGTATATCCTCTCACGTGCCCGCCTCCTCCGTACCGGGGGACCCAGTACTAGTGCTAGGACCGCGACTGCCCCTGGCATGTTGGCACACAGAGGTGTTGTCCTTGCAAGTGTGGTTGATCAGCTTGCTAGTTTTGTCGGTAATGCTGCTGCTGGAGCTGCTCTCCTGCTGACCTGAGGCCGTCTGGAGTAAAGATAAAGCAGCTATTTGTAGAAATAACTTTGCGCCGGATGGACGAGATACGCGCGGCGCATGTAGCCAGCGTATGGTGCTAATCCGTTCGCGAATCGGGAAATTTCTCTCATTTGCATATTTGCAGGGGAAATCAATAGGCGCGACTGATGCGCCAAGCGAAATTATGCGCTGACGAGACTCTGGCGTCGGAAAGTTAAGCCGGTCGGGGAAAGCCCGTTTTCTGTCGCATCTAGTTTGGTGGGTACAGCCACATAGATACGACGGCGCATCTTCACAGTTATGCGGCGCATATCGAAATACTCCAGCGCAAGTCTTGCTGAATCTGGCCCATAGAGGTGCTTTTGTCATGATGAAAAAAAAAATGCTCAATAAATGTAAAAGCAGTGTGCATGAGCCCTTAAAGTATCGCCTATGGAGAACTTTGGGTTCCATCGTTTTTTGCAACTTGTGAAATTATAAGGCTTGATGTGTTTGGTATCTGTTAACTCGACACAACACAAGCTTTCATATTGTATGCACAAACTGGGTATAAAATTGTGTTTGTTTGAACAAATTTTTTATTTTATTTCTGAAAATATTCTTTTTATAATTTCCAGGGTCTTGGCTATCAGTAAATACACATTTTGGGATATTACAGTCATTTCCATAAAAAAAATGCAGATTTTTAACATGTTTCTAAAAAGTGCCCTATTAGGAAAATGGTTATAGCTGAGTTACAGGGATATTAAAAAGCCAGACAGGTAGGGTAAGCACTCCCCTGCTCCCCCTCCCCAAACACACACACACACATCAAGGGTTAAATGCTTGTTTTTTTGAAAAAGGTGCCTTTATTTACCTTGTCCCTTCCTAACCCAAGAGCCTCGCATAAATGATCTTTCCTGCAAACTTTATTTATAACCACTTGAGGACCACCCAATGCACATGTAAGGGGATGGGGCAGCCACACATGTACGTAATCCAGCATTTCCGGATAGAGGCCCCAATGTGCTGTGCTGTGATTTGGTACAGGACAAGGCGGTCGGCATGTCCCAGCCAAGCATGGTCAGGACTTTGCTAATCTGCTTAGCGCAGTGTTTCTCAACTCCAGTCCTCAAAGCGCCCCAACAGATCATGTTTTCAGGATTTCCCTGAAACGACTGTAGTGATTACTAACGCAGTGAAGCTGATCACATCACATGTGCAAAATAATAGTGAGCCTGAAAACATGATCTGTTGGGGTGCCTTGAGGACTGGAGTTGAGAAACACTGCGCTGTACACCGAGCAGAGAATCTGCTACATTGATTAGTAAAAGCAGCACACGTTACACTTGTTCTTGTTAGGCACACAGGTAATCATTTGATTGCCCCCTAGATGTTAACCCCTTGCCAGCCAGTGTCATTAGTACAGTGTCAGTGTACAGGCAGGATTATCACTGATCACTTTATTAGTGTCACTGGTGATGTCAGTTAGTCAGTCCCCACCCAGTGTCAGTTAGTGTCAGATTCCCAGCCACACTACGGCAGTCCCATTATAAGTCACTGATCCCTGCCATTAGTAGTATAAAAATAAAATAAAAATTCCAGTGTATATACCATAGATGCTAATCCCTACATTGGTGGTTAGTGTGAATAATGTCCCTTACATTGATGGTCAGTGGGAAGAATGCCCTTTACATTGGTAGTCAGTGAGAAGAATGCCCCTTACATTGGTGGTCAGTGGGAAGAATGTTCCTTACATTGGTGATCAGTGAGAAGAATGTCCCTTACATTGGTGGTCAGTGTGAAGAATGCACCTTACATTGGTGATCAGTGGGAAGAATGTCCCTTACATTGGTGATCAGTGTGAAGAATGCACCTTACATTGGTGATCAGTGGGAAGAATGCACCTTACATTGGTGATCAGTGGGAAGAATGTCCCTTACATTGGTGATCAGTGGGAAGAATGTTCCTTACATTGGTGGTTAGTGTGAAGCATGCCCCTTACATTGATGGTTAGTGGGAAGAATGCCCCTTACATTGGTGGTTAGTGGGAAGAATGCCCCTTACATTGGTGGTTAGTGGGAAGAATGCCCCTTACATTGGTGGTCAGTGGGAAGAATGCCCCTTACATTGGTGGTCAGTGGGAAGAATGCCCCTTACATTGGTGGTTACCTAGTGGTTAGAATGAGTTACAGTGTAGTTGCTAAGTTTGGGAAATCTGCCTTAATGTTGACTGTCACATGACTGCAGCTCCTTGGCTTGAATTTAGGCATTAGTGAGTGCAGTTCCACTTGCCCCCACTAGGGCACCTTAAGCCCTGCCCACATAGGGGCTTGCTTTGGAGAGCTTTGCTCTTACTTCCTGTTGTGTTTCCAGGACTGGAAAAAACAAAAAACAAACAAACTGTGGTTGGAGGGCAATAAAGTGGCACACCAATTGTAGGGAGGCCAAAATGGATTATTGAGTATACACACCCCTGATAAGGGAGTCTACGTTTTATTGTGGACAACATATAATTGATGCGGTGCATCATCTGTCTCCAATCACTTTCTGCATCTTATAGAAGCTTCTTCTTTAGTGTGAGCGACCCGTATACAATTATTACACTCCTCCTCATTTATTCCACTTTACAAAGTGAGAAGTAATACACAATGGCTCCAGAGCCTCTAGGCTACACATCTTCGAGTAATACAAAAATCTGACTGAGGTTTTAACCCTTCCCTACTCTATCCAAGGCTAAAAAGAAATTTGTATTTATTTAAATATATTTTTTTAAGTGGAATGTTAGCTAAAATGTTTCTAGTTTTGGATAGAGTACATACATGGATCGAATCTTGGCCAGTCCCCTGGCCAACTTAAAAGCGTTGTTACCCAAAAAAGAAAAAGAAAAGAAGATCCTGTTCCTTTAAAGAATGTTATATAGCACAGTGCTTGTTCTGTGTCATTTGGCCCTCTCCATCACCTGAAATACCTGGCAGTTTCTGCCCTCCCCCTGTGAACTGACCATGGGTTATCATGGCTGATGAGCCCTGACACTGTGGTCAGTTCACATGCCTCTGTCATTTTCAGAGGAGAGAGACGGCAGGTCACATGAGCACAGAGAGGCGCTCTAAAATCAGGTATAGCCGGCATTATCATTAGCAAACACACAGATTTATATGAAGTTAAATGAGTGGGTTAACAACCACTTTAATGCTGCATACACACGGTCGAAATTTCCGACAACAAATGTTCGATGTAAGCTTGTTGTCGGAAAATCTGACCGTGTGTAGGCTCCATTGGATATTTGCTGTCGGAATTTCCGACGACAAATGTTTGAGAGCTGTTTTTCCAAAAACGAAAATCCGATCGTCTGTAGCCAATTCCGACACACAAAAATCCTACGCATCTTCGGAATCATTGAACTTAATTTTTCTCAGCTCGTCGTAGTGTTGTACGTGACCACGTTCTTGGCGTTCGGAATTTTCGACAACATTTGTGTGACCGTATGTATGCAAGACAAATTTGAGCAAACAATCCGTCGGAAAAAAATCCACAGTTTTGATGTCGGAATGTCCGATCGTGTGAATGCGGCATTGGAGTGGTGATGGGGCTGTACACCCCCCTGTTCAGAGAAAGAGTACTGACCCAAACAGCGATCGCCATTGAAGTCTATGAGAGCCGAACTTGAAAAATCATAATTCCCCATTTTGAAGGCTTATATGCAAGTAATTGGCCATAAAAGAAGTGTATATAGGGGGGGGGGGTCTGGGTACTGCCCTGGGTGACATGTATCAATGCAATGTTTTAAAGATTTTATACAGGAGCAGTGATTTTAATGCTTAAAGTGCAACAATGAAAATGAAAAATTCCTTTAAATATAGTGCCTGAGGGGTCCCCGTAGTCTGCCTGTAAAGTGGCACATCTGTACCATGTATAGAACATACTGACATTTCTAAAAAAAAAAGCATGAAATTACATTTTAAGTGCTGGCAATACAATACCATTACCGGCAACAGAGAAATGTTTAAAAAAATAAACGAGTGGGATCTCCCCAGTCCATACCAGGCCCTTCTTGTCTGTTATAGATTTTAAGGGGAACCTCATGTCAAGATGTAAAAGAAAAAAAAACGTGGGGTCCCCCAAAATCCATACAAGACCCTTATCCGAGAACGCTGCCTGGCCCAATCCAAAGCACCTTATTTCCATGTTGATGGGGACATGGGACTATTCCCCACAACCCTGGGCTGGCCTCTCCCCTATGTGAATAAGTATGGGGTACATAGTACCCCTACCCATTCACCGCACAGCCTTTGGCATTAGGGTGTGCACCCCAAAGCTCAAACACACTGTACCGATCACTCACAATGTTCATTCAGAAAGGGAAGGGGCCGGTAAATGGCATATTTACTGGCCCCTTCCCCCACTCGTCCTAAAACATCCACAGCAAAAACTGGTGGAAGAGGGGGGGGGGGAACAGGCAGTGCTGTAGGGGGAAGGAGGGAGAGCCAGGTCAGTAGGGGGAATCTGTTCTGCACAGGGTGATTAGGGTGTGCCTGGGCACACCTGACACACCCTGTGCGCCCGCCTATGCATTTGACAGTTATCATATAGGTAAGGGCAGGGATTTACCTGGTGACACTGTGGCCTTGTGACGTCACTGACTCAGCATGAACCCTGAATGTCAACTATTCTAAAAATATCTATTTTTCCAGAGGACAAGGTTTTGCAATCCGACAATCAACATATTATTGAACATAAATAACACATTTGATATAGACCAAATGTGATATCAAATGGGGGAAAATATATTGCCTAGAACAGCGGTACCCAACCTTCTTGGCACCAGGGAATGGTTTCGTGGCAACCAATTTTTCCAGCCACCCTTCGCATCACAGTGGCCCTTTACAGCACAGTCCCCCCTTCATATTAGTGTCCACAGTCCCTCTTTACATCATAGTTCCTCTTTCAAAGCAGTACCAGTGTCCTATGTGGCCCTTCACATCACAGATCACATCACAGTGCAGTCCCTGTTACATCAGAGTTCCCCTTACAGTGCAGTCCCTGTTACATTACAGTGCTCCTTTACAGTGCAGTTCCTGTTACATCACAGTGCCCCTTTACAATGCAGTCCCCTTTACATCACAGTGCCCTTTACAGTGCAGTCCCCCCTTTATATCAGTGTTCACAGTCCCCCTTTACCTTATAGTTCCTCTTTCAAAGCAGTCCCACAGTGTCCTCTGTGGCCCTTCACATAACAGATCACAGCCCCCCTCTACATCACAGTGCCTGTTACATTAGAGTGTCCCTTTACAGTGCAGTCCCTGTTACATTAGAGTGCCATTTACAGTGCAGTCCCCATTACATCGCAGTGCCCCTTTACAATGCAGTGCCCTTTACATCACAGTTCCCCTTTATAGTGCAGTCCCCATTTCATCACAGTGGCCCTTTACTGTGCAGTCCCTGATTGGTGGCTCTCCTGATGGGGGGGGGGGGGTCTGCGCTGATTGTTTATCAGCACAGCCTCACTGCATATGCCCACACTGGACCACCAGGGAAGCCCCAACATGTGGATGGCCAGGTACGTACCCCATGACCACAGGGATGCCATGCACATGCCCAATATATGCCAATCAGTGCCCACAAATTGGCATACATAATGCCAGATCAGCGATGCCCAGCAATGCCACCCATCAGTGTCATCAGTTCCATCCTTCAGTGTCCATCAGTGGCCATTTGTACCCATCCATGCCACCTATCAGTGCCACCCATAAGTACCCATCAGTGCCGCCTATGATTGCCCATCAGTGTCGCCTATGAGTGCCAATCAGTGCCGCCTATGAGTGTCCATCAGTGCCACCTATGGGTGCCCATGATCGGTGCCCATCAGTGCCACCTCACCGGTGCCCATCAGTTGCCTCTTTATCAGTGCCCGTCAGTACAGCCATAATAGTGCTCGTCATTGAAGGAGAAAACTTGCTTATTTACAACATTTTATAACAGAAACAAAGAAAAACATTTTTTCTTTCAACATTTTTGGTCTTTTTTCATTTGTTGTGCAAACAATTAAAACCTCAGCAGTGATCAAATACCACCAACAGAAAGCTCTATTTGTGGGAACAAAATGATAAAAAAAATTCTTTGGGTACAGTGTTGCATGACCGCACAATTGTCATTCAAATTGCGACAGCGCTGAAAGCTGAAAATTGGCCAGGGCAGGGAGGTGCAAAAGTGCCTGGTATTGAAGTGGTTAACCTTTGTTCACTTTTTTTTCTAAATTCCAGCTCCACTATGTACCGATATACCATAAATGTACTTATTTTGCAAAAATAAAACACCTTTTCATTAATTCTACACTAAGGTGACCAGATTTTTAAAATGAAATCCGGGGACATATTTTTTCTTTACTAGTAATGGCAACAATCAGGCCCCATACACACGGCCGAGGTTCTCGCCAGAAACCAGCGAGAACCTCGCTGGGAGCTGCATTCCAGCGAGAACCTCGGCCGTGTGTACGCTCTCTGCTCGCCCCGCCCGTCGGGAAACCCGTCGAGCAAATAGAGAACAGGTTCTCTATTTGCTCGACGGCCCGTCGGGATGAATGGCTGGTTGCCATTCCCGACGGGCGGGTCACAGATTCTGACGGCCGGCAGAGAACCTCGACGGGCGGAACGATGTGTTCCGCCCGTCGAGGTTCCCTGTCGTGTGTACGGGGCTTCAGCGACTCTCTACCCGTCGCCGCCCGCCTCACAGCCTCTTAAGTCTTATGCCGCGTACCATAGGTGAGCGCAGCCTATTGCATTAGGGTGTGCACCCCAAACACACACTACCAATTGCTCACGGTGTTCATTCAGAAAGGGAAGGGGCTGGTAAATTACACATTTACCGGCCCCTTCGCCACTCCTTCCCCACTCCAGCAACAGCCAATAGGAGAGGATGGAAGCTGGCAGCGCTGCAGGGGAAAAGATGGGAGCCAGGGCAGTAGGGGGAATCTGTGCTGAACAGGGTTATTAGGGTGTGCCTGGGCACACCTGGCACACCCTGTGCGCACGCCTATGCCGCGTACACACGATCACTTTTTGTGATGTAAAAAAACATTTATCTCACGAAACAAAACAACGTTTTTCAAACTCCATTTAAAAAAACGACGTTGCCTACACACCATCGTTTTCTGAAAATGCTCTTGCAAAGTGCGGTTATGTACACCACGTTCGACGGCACTCTGTTCCATTGAAGCTCCCGCCTCATAACTTGCTTCTGAGCATGCGCGGGTATAAAAACATTGTTTTAAACGTTGTTTTGCCCACACACGATCATTTTTTATGACACGAAAAACGACATTCTGAAAAACTACATAAAAAATTAAATTTTTTTTTTGGTCGTTTTTCAGAAGACATAAAACAACGTTTTGCCCACACGCGATCATTTTAAATGACGTTTTTTAAAACGTTGTTTTATTTCATCACAAAAAACGACCGTGTGTATGCGGCATTACTCTTCGGGCCCCGGCTACTACTGGATGGGGAGTGGAGGAAGATCACTCTGCCAGGGAAGGCAAGAAGATAGGCAGGTGGCTGGCTAGGATTTGAGCCAAGGCAGAAGAACTTGCGAGCGATGCTGAAACTTAAGAAATATTCTCTCCGCTCCGACCAGCACATGATCATCAGAAAGGGGCACAGATAATGGGAAAAATACAACCCCCCTATGATAATAGGCATGGCTGAGTAGGGGTGTGTAATTCTATTCTTTTTATTTTAATTCTGCACTGACTGTCTTTGAAATTGCCCCTGCCCCCTATTAAATCCAATCTGGGGACAAAACCAGGGACAGACTTGGTCCGGGGACAGTGTCCTCAATCAGGGGACTGTCCCCTGAAACTGGGGATGTCTGGTCACCCTATTCTACACAGGCTTACCTGACTCTCTTTATAGCAGTTTAAACACACTGCTTGATTACTTCAGCCTTACTTCCAGGACAGACTATAGGTCATGACACAGGAAAGAGTCGACCAGGTGATCTCATCAGAACACACCCTCCATCATCTACCCTCAGCTGGTCAACTCCTTCCTGTGTCATGACCTGAAGTCTATCCAGGAAGTAAGGCAGAAGTAATCGAGCAGTGTGTTTAAACAGCTATGAAGAGAGTTAGGGAAGTGTGCGTAGACTTAATGAAAAGCTCATTTCTTTTTGCAAAATAAGTACATTAATTCTATATTGGTACATAGTGGAGCTAAAAAAAAAAAGGTGAACAAAGGTGAAAAGTGGCAGCAACTTTAAAATGGTGCCTGCACTGCTTTGGTGCAACTTAGATCCATTGAATGTAGAATTGGGTCAAAGTCGCAGCAAAAGTCTCGCCTCCAATGTCGCACTGAATATCGTGCGACTTTGGAGTAACGCTAGTGTGAATGGAGCCTAACAATAAAATAAGGATAAACAGCATAGATTATTTTATAAAATCCCTGTACAATATATAATGTAACAGAGTGCTTCCATGGCAGTGCGGGTTTCCAGTAGCGTCCGTAAAATTCCTACACCCCAGCAAGCTATTCACAGAGCTCCTTTGTCTATATACCTAAGAAGGAGACAGCTGGGGTGTTAAAAGTGTCTGAGGGGTCAGCATACCAAACATAGTACAAGGCAACCCGGCTGTATACTGTCCTGACTCCTAAACTCCATGGAGAAAGAGTTGTCAGCTTACATCCGAATACATCCCTTCCTAGTAAACCATGGAAAACGACAACGAACGTCTGCAAAGCCCATAAATATAAGTACGCGGGGAGTGTGGAACACAAGGAAACAATTACTCTCTCCTGTGTCTCCCTCCCCATGGAAAGTCATCAGTCATGTTCTATTACCCCCCCCCCCCACCCCCCCAGGCTTGGTGTATAAGGGGACCAAGGCTCCGATCAGACGTGTGCAGTGTCTCCAGACTAGAGAGGGCTTATTTATCATACACAACGCTGCTGATTATTTAACATACAAATAGCCCTGGCAGTATATACAATCATCACTCAATAGAATGGTGGGCCCAGCAGAGGTATGGCATCCAACCATACATCACTCATACATTCCCTTATGTCTGGACTTCACTCACATCACATGTCCCACATATTATCAGCATGGGTTTTTATAGCAATTGAAGTAGCACAAAAGTTGAGTCAATTGTTCAATTTTACAGGTAGGTCAGCCATAACTTACCTGATACAATGGTCCAATGGGTAAGAATTGGGCATCAAGGGCTACCCTACACAATCTTCCTAATCTCCAAAACTTTGTCACAAAGATAATCCTAAACAATTACAGTAAAACCTTGGTTTGAGAGCGCTTTGCAAAATGTTTTAATAAAGTTTGCCTTGATATACAAGCAATGTCTTGATATAAGAGTAGCATTGTGTCACAACTCAGTATAAAAAAGAAGAGAGCAGCCTCTAAGTGTAGCAATATGGTTACATTTAATGAAAATGCAACATTCAGCAACATATTGCTACACTTAGGAGGTGCCTCTCTTCTCTTTTATACCCTGTTAAAAAAATGATTTGATATACAAGTGCTTTGGATTACAAGTATGTTCCTGGAATGAATTATGCTCACAAACCAAGGTTTTGCTGTAGTACCCAATCAGACAAACTGGTCCTTGTACTACATAATAGATGGAGGACCTAATGGTGGTCATACTACCCATTTTATTATGTGATCGATTCAATCAAATCAGCAAACAGTTAGATAAACATAACTTCTCTTCCAATCAATTAAAGCTGGCCATACACTAGTAGGTTTTTCTTGAGAACCTTCGATGACATTACAAATGTTGTCCAACATACTTAAAAAAACATTTGCTGTTAACATTTGATTTTGGGATTAATGGACTTTCCAGAATGAAAACCACATTCACTAAAAAAAAATCCTTCATTTGAGAAAATATCACCTTCAAATTTTCTGTCACTGTGGTCATTAATGACCAATTTGAGTCCACTAATAATAAATAATAAATATTCTTACAAGTATATGGCCAGCTTTAGACCCCATATACACTATCAGTTTTTCTGCAGATTTTTGTCTTCAGATTTACAAAACCATCTAATATGAGGTCAAACCTTAAAAAGTTGCAATTTGTATGCAATCAGGCAGGCTCTTGCACTACATGGTTTTGGGGAATCTAAGGAATAAAATCTGCAGGAAATTCAATAGTGTGTATGGGGCTTAACATGTTAGTAAATTTTCGGCGGACAATGGTTTCACGTCAGATTTTCGTATGGTCAGCACACAAATCAGTCACACAAAAGTTGAAAGTACAAAGACGCATGCTCGGAATCAATGCTCACCAAACACAAAATTAGCAGAAGGGGCCCAAAGGGTGGCGCTCAAGAGCTGAAATTCGTGGTAGTACGTCACTACGTTTCGTGTTTGTGACGTTAGTATGCAAGACAAGATTCTGGCACGCGCCCTTTTGACAAAAATCTGACGCTCAGTTGGCCAACAAGTGAACCATGCAGATGAGGCTTTAGACTCAATTTACACCAGATTTGATCAAGCTGAGTCAATCAACCATGGCAGAAAGTTATCAATCATATTGATCGGCAGCACTGAGATGCTTTGGTCATGCCTCTGGTCATATTTTGATTGATCAGATTATGAGACTGCGTGATTGAAATGAAGAGGTGATTGATAACTTACAATCACATCTTCCAACTGTCGGTGGAACTCCACTTCCCTGTGTGTGGCATATACTGATCAATTGGGTTGTTGACTATCAATCAATTACTCCTATCAGGAGAGATCAATTAGAAAATACATGGATCTTTTATTCAGGCCGGGTTCATACTAGTCCGAGAAACGCTCCGACATTGGGAGCTCATGTCGCATGACGTGTGAAAATCAATGTTTCCCTATGAGTGCCATCTTAACTGGTCCGACACAAGTCTGTCCGACTTTGCAAATGCTCTCTGTACTACTTTGGTCCGACTTTTATCCTACTTCACTCCATTGAATATCATTGAAGTAGGATCAAAGTCGGAACGCAGTCTTGCACGCTCCGACTTTGGCATGCGACTTGTATTCTACTGATCTCGAAGAAGGCGACGGAGGAGCTAAAAAGAAGATAGCGGCAGCGCAGCCTGGCAGAAGACACCGGAGAGTGGGAGAAGAACCGGGGGAAAACGGAGAGCAGAAGAAGAGAGAGGAGAAGAAGGAAGAAGACCCCAGAAGTCAAAAATAGACCCCCGGAAAGCGGAGAAGCCGAAAGAAGACCCCCGGAGCTGACCAATAAAATATTTTAAAAACCTGTGTAGCGTGTTTATTTTTTTTAACACTTTTTCTCCAGGTGAATGGGTAGGGGTACGATGTACCCCATACTCATTCACCTAGGGTGGGGGGCCGGTATCTGGGGGCCCCCTTGTTAAAGGGGGCTCCCAGATTCCGATAAGCCCCCTGCCCGCAGACCCTGACAACCAACGGCCAGGGTTGTAGGGAAGAGGTCCTGTCCTCATCAACATGGGGGCAGGGTGCTTTGCGGTGGGGGGCAGCAGCGCGCCCCCCTGCCCCAGAGCACCTAACTCCCCATGTTGAGGGCATGCTGCCTGGCACGGTTAAGGAGGGGGGGCGCTCGCCCGTCCCCACCCCCTGTCCTGACCGGCCGGGCTTCTGCTCGGATACGGGTCTGGTATGGATTTTGGGGGTTTTTTACGGCGTAGGGGGGTTCCCCTTTAAATCCTCACCAGACCCATGGGCCTTGTATGCTCTTGGAGGGGAACCCATGCATTTTTTTTTTGTTAAAATTTGGCGTGGAGTTCCCCTTCAAGATTGATATCAAACAGTGCCTGATATTGACAGGGATCCAAGTCATATCCCTGCTCATTGAAAGTCGGACTTCAAGTCCAGGGCAAAGTCGGATGAAAGTAGTATCCTGTTCAAAAAAGTCGGATGGATGTAGGACCAATGTAGGATAAATGTAGGACCAATGTAGGAGCAGTGTATGACCAATGTCGCAGAGCAAAGTAGGATCAAAGTCCTGTAGTATAGTGTGAACCCAGCCTCAAGCATGTATGGCCACCATTAGGCAGAGGGTACAATTAGATTGCATAATGCAGGGCATAACAAATTTGCTTGGAATCTAGGAGCCAGCTAAAAAAGTTAGGAGCCAGGAACGCACCCCATCCCGCCAAACTCGCGCGCAGAAGAGAACGCATACGTGAGTAGCGGCTGCATATGAAAGCGATGTTCTAACCACACATGTGAGGTATCACCGCGTTTGTTAGAGCGAGAGCAATAATTCTAGCCCTAAACCTCCTCTGTAACTCAAAACATACAACCTGTAGAATTTTTATAAACATTGCCTATGGAGATTTTAAAGGGTAAAAGTTTGTCGCATTCCACGAGCGGACGCATTATCTTTTACACTATAAAAAAAAATGGGCTAACGTTACTAGTGTCTTATTTGTTTATTAAAAAAGTGTATTTTTTCCCCAAAAAGTGCGCTTGTAAGACTGCTGCACAAATATGGTTTGATAGAAAGTATTGCAACGACCGCCATTTTATTCTCTAGGGTGTTAGAATAAAAAAGGTATATAATGTTTGAGGGTTCTAATTAAAGGGAAGAATATGGCAGTGAAAACAGACAGGGGAAGCTCTATCAGTATTGCTGGTTGTCTTGTAATACCAACAGCCACCACAAGATGAAGCCAGAACACAGAAGGAAGCATAGGCCTGCAGAAGGCTGTAAAGCCGCGGCCTCAATTACCGGCCAGGTTGGCCCAACGCGATCGCGCGATGGGGGTGCACAGAGACACAGGATACCACATCTGTGCCGCGCCAGGTCGCTAATTCTAGTCGCAATTGCAACCTGGCGCTGGTTTTGTCGAACCCTGGCATAGTGCATTGTTCACCTTAGGAGGAGATAACAATCAATGTTGGAATTGGTCAATATCGTGTTCATAAATGTCTAAGCTGGACAGACTTTGATCTGAAGGACGAATGAGCTGGGTGGAATTATGTCAGCTGAACAGTAACTGCAGCCAATCAGATGCAGCTATGTTTTGGGTATTCTGACAGCCACTGGCACAATAGCAGCAGTGGGAGATTTGGCCATCCATCATATTGATCATGGATAGAGGAACCTTTGGTTTAGCCCGTAGGCCCAACAGCTAGTCAAACATGCTACATTTTCCACACTAAACATTGAGGATGAAGGATCTTCTTTGTCAACCATTGTATTCAGACAACCGGCACCCACAGCTGAGACCAATGAGATTTGAACATGACAGTCACATGGATGG
Organism: Rana kukunoris; assembly: GCA_029574335.1. Lineage (NCBI taxonomy): Eukaryota > Metazoa > Chordata > Amphibia > Anura > Ranidae > Rana > Rana kukunoris. Next base: position 84,470,737 of record CM056060.1, on the reverse strand, counting down.
AATGTAGCTCCTTATCCTGGGTGTGAAAGCTTTGTGAATTGAGTCTTGTATCTCTTATGTGCTCCATTCATCCATAGAAAAAAAGAACCACCAACTGAACTCTGTCAGATTGGTTATACACACAATATTGAATAACGCTTTTTCTGTTAATGTGCCCAACCGCGTCCCCTGACTGTAACATACTGCTTGGACATTTATTGTCACTGCAAAGTCACTATGGCTATTCTGTAGAAGTGCATGTTGCCCATATCGATCAAAGTTCAGATCGTTGGAGGAACCAAACTGGAATAGGCAATGCCACTTTGTATCTCACAATAGATGTTCCAATCTGATTGTACAATCTTTCTTATACAGATATGTAGTGCAAGGACCTGCCTGATTGTACAAATTGAATGAGGCTGGGTTCACACTGCTGCGAATTGGATGTGGCTTACCCTGCAGCCAATTCGCACAGCAGGAGTTTGTGACCTTCTCTCTATAGAGATGGTTCTCCACGGCGGCTCTGGTGTGAAATGCACAGGAGTCCTCTGCGTCCGGATGGAGACGCACCGAACTCCTGCTGTGCGCCGCTGCGTGTTCTAGTGTGAGCCCAGCCTGAAAACATTGGGTTTTTATAGATGTAAAGTTGATTGGTAAGAGTATCACCTACTTTATCCTATTATACTATACATGTCAGTGTGCTAGTAATACACAAATAATCTGACATCTCTATCAACGTTCTCATACACTGACAGGTAACAATCTAGAAGCAGAGGCAGGGCTGTCATGAGAGGGCACACCTGGGCACTGCCAAGGGGCCCTAGCTGCATGGGGGGCCCCTGCACTTTCCCCTTTGAGCCCACACTGCCCCAAAATTGGGGGCCCCATGATGGCACTGAGAGTGAGGGATACACAGGGGTGGCAGTCTGCCTCCTACCTACTTGATGTCTGTTTACCTGCACTGTCATCATTGTAGGGGCCCCAGAGCATTAGTGTGCCCAGGGGCCCATGATGCTATTTAGACAGCCCTGAGCAGAGGGAGGCTGTTATATAACCATGGTATAATATATCTGACACCATTATTTCGTTACTGTCCCCCATATACTGTATAACACACACATTTGTGCTGTCTATTGTTGAACTACAAGTTCCAGCATTACCTGTTAGAGCTTGGTATGGTCCAGCCATTGTAGTGCTACAATCTGCACTGGTCCAATGGTGACTCAGGTCAGTGAGAATTCCTGAGCTTGTCATTGGATGCATACAACACAGAGATTACTAAGGATCCACTTACACTGAGATTACTAAGGATCAATTTACACTGAGATTACTAAGGATTCATTTACACTGAGATTACTAAGGATTCATTTACACTGAGATTACTAAGGATGCACTTACACTGAGATTACTAAGGATCCATTTACACTGAGATTACTAAGGATCAATTTACACTGAGATTACTAAGGATCAATTTACACTGAGATTACTAAGGATCCATTTACACTGAGATTACTAAGGATCCATTTACACTGACATTACTAAGGATCAATTTACACTAAGATTACTAAGGATCCATTTACACTGAGATTACTAAGGATCCATTTACACTGAGATTACTAAGGATCAATTTACACTGAGATTACTAAGGATCCATTTACACTGAGATTACTAAGGATCGATCCATTTACAATGAGGTTACTGAGGATCCATTTACACTGAGGTTACTAAGGATCCATTTATATTGAGATTACTAAGGATCAATTTACACAGAGATTACTAAGGTACCATTTACACTGAGATTACTAAGGAACCATTTACACTGAGATTACTAAGGATCTATTTACACTGAGATCACTAAGGATCCATTTACACTGAGGTTACTTAGGATCCATTTACACTGAGATTACTAAGGATCCATTTACACTGAGATTACTTAGGATCCATTTACACTGAGGTTACTAAGGATCCATTTACACTGAGATTACTAAGGATCCATTTACAATGAGGTTACTAAGGATCCATTTACACTAAGATTACTAAGGATCCATTTACAATGAGGTTACTAAGGATCCATTTACACTGAGGTTACTAATGCCTCATACACACGGCCAGACTTTCCAAGAAAAAAAGTCAGATGGGCCTTTTTCTAGGAAAGTCTGGCCGTGTGTAGCTTCCATCAGACGTTTTTTGTTGGAAGTCCAACGGACCTTAGAGAACCTGTTCTCTATCTTTCCATCGGACTTCTGACAGACTCACAGCGGACTTTTGCATGGTCAAAAGTCTGACCGTGTATACAAGGCATTAGGATCCATTTACACTAATATTACTGAGGATCCATTTACACTGAGATTACTAAAGATCCATTTACACTGAGATTACTAAGGATCCATTTTCACTGAGATTACTAAAGATCCATTTACACTGAGATGACTAAGGATCCATTTACACTGAGATTACTAAGGATCCACTTACACAGATATTACTAAGGATTTACTTACACTGAGATGACTAATGATCCATTTACACTGAGATTACTAAGGATCCATTTACACTAATATTACTAAGGATCCATTTACACTGAGATTACTAAGGATCCATTTACACTGAGATTACTAAGGATCCATTTACACTAATATTACTAAGGATCCATTTACACTGAGATTACTAAAGATCCATTTTCACTGAAATTACTAAGAATCCATTTACACTGAGATTACTAAAGATCCATTTACACTGAGATTACTAAGGATCCATTTACACTGATATTACTAAAGATCCATTTACACTGAGATTACTAAGGATCCATTTACACTGAGATTACTAATGATCCATTTACACTGAGATTACTAAGGATCAATTTACACTAATATTACTAAGGATACATTTACACTGAGATTACTAAGGATCCATTTACACTAATATTACTAAGGATCCATTTACACTGAGATTACTAAAGATCCATTTACACTGAAATTACTAAGAATCCATTTACACTGAGATTACTAAAGATCCATTTACACTGAGATTACTAAGAATCCATTTACACTGATATTACTAAAGATCCATTTACACTGAGATTACTAAGGATCCATTTACACTGAGATTACTAAAGATCCATTTACACTGAGATTACTAAGGATCCATTTACACTGATATTACTAAAGATCCATTTACACTGAGAATACTAAGGATCCACTTACACAGATATTACTAAGGATTTACCTACACTGAGATTACTAAGGACCCATTTACAATGAGATTACTAAGGATCAATTTACACAGAGATTACTAAGGAACCATTTTCACTGAGATTACTAGGGATCCATTTACGGAGAGATTACTAAGGAGCAATTTACAGAGATTACTAAGGATCCATTTACACTGAGATTACTAAGGATCCCTTTATACTGAGATTACTAATGATCCATTTACACTGAGGTTACTAAGGAATAATTTACATAGAGATTACTAAGGATCTATTTACATAGAGATTACTAAGGATCTATTTACACTGTTGCATTTAATGCATGTGTTAGTAGTCTGCCACAATAAAGATGTTTTTCCTATCTCAGCACAAAAAACAATGAAAATATCAATGTCCTTCTTTTCTTAGTGCATTGGCCCATAGTAGTCAATGGCAGCATCCCAAAATGCATATGACATGCGGTTTGATGCGTTAGCTTCAGGTATTTACAATGGCTGTTAACCCTATCCACAGCAAATTCGAAAGTTCTAAAACACGTTGAAATTTAGCATTAACACATACGCACATTGATGCATGGCAAACGCGCTTACCTAATGCTATACAAAAGCGCACAGATCTAAATGGTCTCTTAAGGTTACAAACTAATCCCAACTCACTGTAGTAAGTTTCCTAGCAATGCAATGCAAACAGCCAAAATAGCAAATTAGGGAATGCTGCTTGCCAAGAAGGAACGATCAAAGTGGACTTAATGAACGAATGTTTCCAAATGTGTTTAAAGGCTTCCTATCTGAAGCGTACTCGTACCATGACTCGGGAACGTCTAGCCAAAAGACCAGCGTCCTGCTGGGACTGAGTCTAGGCTGGGAGCCCTATGTCCCATACATAGTATGAAATATTTCATGATGGACTGCTCCTCTAAATACTTATTAAGGCATTGCAGAATCTAGAAGATCTATCCCAGAGGCATCCCATAAGGCAGTGTATGAAATGAGAGTAAATGGGGTCCTTACTGTGATGTGCGTTCACCTTCTCGGCTCTAGTCTCCGTTTGCACAGCGCTGGGATCTGTTCAGGTTTTTAATTCTGGGAGGTAAAAAAGAGCCCCTCCCATTCTGAAATTGGAACTTCTGCAAGCAGCCTAAAGAACAACACAGATTAGCATTACAGCTGTCACCCTCTACCGTCTACAGAGGTGGATGGAGGAGGGGGGTCCACACCGCCTGCCATGGGATGCTTTCCTAACCATAGACCAGCAGATCTGTGACACTGGATCTATACAATCAAAAAAAAAATCAACTTTTGTCCCTTATGCTTCAGAGATTTTCTGATCAATCTCTTCTGATAGGAATAATTTACCCATAGTTGACAATTTTTTCAATCGATATGCCACCCATGGAGAAATAGGTTTCAGTCAATAGCCAAGATACGATCATAACTTACAATTATAAATTATTAATCGCATCTCTGTGTCCACCATATAATCTGATAATTAGAGCAATGAAAATACAATCGTTATACTGCCATCAATCGATGCAAAGCAACCAGTAAACTTCCACCCTGGCTGATTGATTCAGTTTCATGGAATCCAATATAAATTTAGGCGAAATCGACTAACGTTATGGCTACTTGTTTGCAGATTCAATCATTTTGATTGACTCAACCAGATAATAAAACTGTGTGTGGCTAATAATAACACAGGGAAAAATGTAATCAGGGCCGGTGCTACCACTAGGCAAACTAGGGAGCTGCCTAGGGCGCACTGCTGCCTAGGGCACCCAGCCACTGATGTTCCTTCTCTCTTCTCTCTGCAGCAAGCATCTAAGTCTCAGCATCAACAGGCAGCCACTGGTCCATTCGCACATGGTGTCAGAGGCACAGCGGCGGTGGAGGACTATGTCTGTGTCCCGACTCCTGAATGAATGGAATCAAACAAACATTCATTGATGGGCACTGGTAGGCTGCATTGATGGGCGCTGGTGAGGCTGCATTAATGGGCGCTAGGGAGGCTAAATTGATGGGTGCTGGGGAGGCTGAATTGATGGGCGCTGTGAGGCTGCATTGATGGGCGCTGGTGAGGCTGCATTGATGGATGCTGGAGAGTCTGCATTTAAGGAGCACTGGTGAGGCTGCATTGATGGGCGCTGGTGAGGCTGCATTGATGGTTAGGCTGCATTGATGGGAGCTGGTGAGGTTGAATTGATGGGCGCTCATAAGGCTTCATTGATGGGCGCTGGTGAGGTTGAATTGATGGACTCTGGTGAGGTTGAATTGATGGGCGCTGTTGAGGCTGCATTAATGGGCACTGGTGAGGCTGCATTGATGGGCACTGGTGAGGCTGCATTGATGGGTGCTGGTGAGGCTGAATTTATGGGCGCTGGTCAGGCTGAATTGATGGACGCTGGTGAAGTTGAATTGATGGACGATGGTGAGGTTGAATTGATGGACGCTGGTGAGGCTGCATTGATAGGCGCTGGTGAGGCTGCATTGATGGACGCTGGTGAGGCTGCATTGATAGGCGCTGGTGAGGCTGCATTGATGGACTCTGGTGAGGTTGAATTGATGGGCGCTGTTAAGGCTGCATTGATGGGCACTGGTGAGGCTGCATTGATGGGCACTTGTGAGGCTGCATTGATGGGCACTGGTCAGGCTGAATTGATGGACGCTGGTGAGGTTCAATTGATGGACGATGGTGAGGTTCAATTGATGGACGATGGTGAGGTTGAATTGATGGACGCTGGTGAGGCTGCATTGATGGGTGCTGGTGAGGCTGAATTGATGGACGCTGGTGAGGATGCATTGATGGGCGCGTTATAATTGCACGCACTCGTGGAATGGCGACAAACTATGGTACCTAAAAATCGGCAAAGTTTTAATTTTCTTTTATGGTTACCAGGTTAGAGTTAGGCCCCTTTCACACGTGCGGACCGTATGTTCGCATTTTCATCCATCCGTTTGCGGGTGAAAAAGGGACATGCATTGGTCCCTATGTGATTGCGGGTGTCAGCAGATGAACATCCGCTGACACCCGTAATCACCCGCCTCCGGAGAAAAAACAGGGCGGTCTCTGCACAGTGTGCTGGGACCGCCCTGTCAGCCGACAGCTCAGCCAGGATTTACGGAGGATCCCCGCTGACCAGACGGACACACACGGGCGGATCAATACTGATCTGCCCCGTGTGAAAGGGCCCTTGCAAAAGAGGTCTACGGCTAGAATTATTGCTCTCGGTCTAATAAACGCGGCGATACCTCACATGTGTGTTTTGAACACTGTTTACATATGCGGGCGCAACTACCACATTCGTTTTATTTCCTGTGCGAGCTCGCAGGGATGGGGGCGCTTTAAAAAAAAATCGTATTTATTTTATTTATTTTTATAATATCAAATTGTGTGTTTTTTTTATGTTTTGATCACTTTTATTGCTGTCACAAGGAATCTAAACATTGCTGAGGGAAAGAGGATTAATTCTGTGAAAAGAGATTGGGGAGGATTTGTACTGGTGGGGAGGGGGGGGGAAATAATTTGTTCTAGGAGGTTGAGGAAAAGGATTTGTGCTGGGTGAGATTGGGGTGGGGGAGCAAAGATTTGTGCTGGGAGGAGTAAGTATGCAAATTAGTGCTGGGTATATTTGTGTGTAAGGGGGGACTCTGATGATGACACCTGATGTAAAGGGGACTCTGATGATGACACCTGATGTAAAGGGGACTCTGATGATGACACCTGGTGTAAGGGGGGACTCTGATGAGGACACCTGATGTAAAGGGGACTCTGATGATGACACCTGGTGTAAGGGGAGACACTGATGAGGACACCTGATGTAGGGGGGGAATCTGATGATGACACCTGATGTAAAGGGGACTCTGATGATGACACCTGGTGTAAGGGGAGACACTGATGAGGACACCTGATGTAGGGGGGGAATCTGATGATGACACCTGATGTAAAGGGGACTCTGATGATGACACCTGGTGTAAGGGGAGACACTGATGAGGACACCTGATGTAGGGGGGGAATCTGATGATGACACCTGATGCAAAGGGGGCTCTGATGATGACACCTGGTGTAAGGGGGGACTCTGATGATGACACCTGATGTAGGGGGGGAATCTGATGATGACACCTGATGTAAAGGGGGCTCTGATGATGACACCTGGTGTAAGGGGGGACTCTGATGAGGACACCTGATGTAGGGGGGGAATCTGATGATGACACCTGATGTAAAGGGGGCTCTGATGATGACACCTGGTGTAAGGGGGGACTCTGATGAGGACACCTGATGTAAAGGGGGCTCTGATAATGACACCTGGTGTAAGGGGAGACACTGATGAGGACACCTGATGTAGGGGGGGAATCTGATGATGACACCTGGTGTAAGGGGAGACACTGATGAGGACACCTGATGTAGGGGGGGAATCTGATGATGACACCTGATGTAAAGGGGACTCTGATGATGACACCTGGTGTAAGGGGAGACACTGATGAGGACACCTGATGCAAAGGGGGCTCTGATGATGACACCTGATGTAGGGGGGGAATCTGATGATGACACCTGATGTAAAGGGGGCTCTGATGATGACACCTGGTGTAAGGGGAGACACTGATGAGGACACCTGATGCAAAGGGGGCTCTGATGATGACACCTGGTGTAAGGGGGGACTCTGATGAGGACACCTGATGTAAAGGGGGCTCTGATAATGACACCTGGTGTAAGGGGGGGGACTCTGATGATGACACCTGATGTAAGGGGGTTCTGATGATGACACCTGGTGTAAGGGGATACACTGATGAGGACACCTGATGTAAAGGGGGCTCTGATGATGACATCTGATGTAAGGGGGGACTCTGATGAGGACACCTGATGTAGGGGGGGACTCTGATGAGGACACCTGATGTAGGGGGGGAATCTGATGAGGACACCTGATGTAAGGGGGGAATCTGATGATGACACCTGATGTAAGGGGGGACTCTGATGAGGACACTTGATGTAAGGGGGGACTCTGATGAGGACACCTGATGTAAGGGGGGAATCTGATGATGACACCTGATGTAAGGGGGGACTCTGATGAGAACACCTGATGTAAGGGGGGACTCTGATGAGAACACCTGATGTAAGGGGGGACTCTGATGAGAACACCTGATGTAAGGGGGGACTCTGATGAGAACACCTGATGTAAAGGGGGAATCGTATTGGGACATAAAGTACCAAATGTTTTTAAGTGTGTTTTTTAAAAGGTTTTATGCGTTTATGCGCCAATTGAAATGAATGGACTGTCCTGTAAGTGCTGTGCAAAAACACGCACACCCCATCACATCTGCAAAGGCCTAGTTTACACGTACCCACAGTAGCCCTCTGAAGAGTGATTTGCATTGGATCACTTTTCATAGAGAATTTGATGCATTATGTCGCCCCCTCAACACCTGTTTTAACCACTTAAACTCCAGCACCAAAACTGTGTGCACTGCACGTTGTTGCAGCTCAGCCCCATTCTCTTACATGGGTCATGTTCAGCGGGCGGTACTGCCCATCAAACATAACAGGGGGTAATTTATGCTGCTCATGTATATACCCGGTATGGCTGTCTTTGCAGCTCAGTGGGCAGTTTGGAGGCAGTAAAAACATGGCTCAGCATTCTTGTTTTCAAAGCCCCCACCCCCCAGCCTCAAATGAATATAAGGCCATAGGTGTTCATTTACATGGGCACTCAGGAGGCAATAAAGACAGGCAGTTGAGCCACATTTTTACTGACCATTCACCTGAACAAAGAGATGCAGCTGCTTGTACACATGCCATGGCCTAATGCTTTGCTACACGGCCATGGCACAGCCCAGTATCGCCTCCTCACTGCCTATTAACCACTTCCATACCAATGACAATTGCACGGTCATGCTACACTGTACCCAAACTACATTTTTATAATTTTGTTCCCACAAATAGAGCTTTCTTTTGGTGGTATTTGATCACTTCTGAGATTTTTATTTTCTACTAAAAAAATAAAGAAATGACCAAATTTAGAAAAAAAAATATGTATTTTTTTTGTTTCAGTTACAAAACATTGTAAATAAGTACTGCACTGACAAGCACTGATGGGCACTGATGAGGTGGCATTGATGGGCTCTAATGATGGGCACTAATATGCGGCACTGATGGGCACTGATAGGTAGCACAGATATGCAGCTCAGATGGGCACCGATAGGCGTCACGGATGGGCACTGATAGGCGGCATGGATGGGCACTGATAGGTGGCATTGATGGGCACTGATAGGCGGCACGGATGGGCATGGATGGGCACTGATAGGTGGCACAGATGGACATGGATGGGCGCTGATAGACTGTAATGTTTTACTAATGGATGCCAATCAATAATGCCTGCCAATCAGTAATGCCCATTATGGGCACTGATTGGTATCCATTGTGGGCACTGATTGGCATCCATTATTTAGTTCTGATTTGCATCCCTGGTGGTCTAGGGTGGCATACCTGTGGTGGGCATCCCTGGTGGTCTGGTGGAATCACTGGTGGTCCAGTGTTGGCATCCTCGAGGGGGCCACGCTGATAATCGATCAGCACAAACTGCCCCCTGTCAGAGGAGCAGCCGATCGGCTCTCCTCTACTCGCGTCTGAAAGATTACCGGCTTTTCCTGTTTACATTGTGATCAGCCGTGTCGGAGACTCTTTACCTAGATCGGTGTTGCGGGGTGTCAGACTGACACCCTGCAACAACGATCGCCGCAATGCGTGCCCCCGGGGGCGCGCAGCGGCTCAATGTCCCGAGAACGTCATATGACGTCCAGTCAGGATATTGAAACCACTTTGCCAACGTCATTTGCTATATGGCGGGCGGCAAGTGGTTAAACACCTTCTGAATATTGACCTTCTACAGATCGCTTTTCAGAGGGGCAGCGATGATGATAGAGCCTTTTCATCCCACAAGATGTCCCCAGGATCTGTTTAGCACCATAAAAGCCCTTAGAGCCCACCTCCCTGCCCTTCCACCATCTTCAGACTGACACCAGCAATGCAGCAGAAGTTTTTCCTCATGGACACTGATACAGCTCCGATGTTCCTCTTACCTACACCGATGACACACACTTCAGTGTCTTCCGTCAGATCAAATGTTGTAACGGAAGTGACGTCCTGTCACGGCCATCTTGGTACACCCCGCACTCGGCCACAGTAAGCCTATAGTCTGAAGTCACCAAGCGAATATCGTTTTTACACCCACTGAAGTCTTGCATTTCACACTTATTTTTACCAGTAAACTGAGCTTATATCGTGAAATACAGGATTTAACCACTTCCGGACTACCGCACAACGATATACGTCAGCTGTTTGAAGAACGATATCTTTGTTATAGCAGCAGCTAGCTACCATAACCCAGGTATCCATCTCTTCAGCCTGAGGTCCAGTTTACAACAATAGTGGTCTCTGCGGCGATCAAGATTAATTTTATCGCCCCCCTCCTGCCGCTTTCCCATGCCTCCGCTGCTGCTGACGCCTCCGGTTAGCGGCAGAGGCGATAAGGTCCTCTTGCAGGTTGGGTATGTACACGAGTGAGGGGAAGATGGTCCACACCCCTCTCCATACCATAGCAGGGCGGAAGCGACGTCAAAACATCACTTCCGCCCATAGCTCTTAAAGGGCCAGTTTTTTTTTATTGCATTTTAGTGTAAACACCACATCTCAGAAAGAGGACAATTTTTTTTTTAAGCCAGCAGCTACAAATACTGCAGCTGCTGACTTTTAATATATGTCGTGTACTGCCGCCGCCATCTTGCGGCTTCACTTCCTGGTTCCCTACCGCACATGTGCGACTCGTGCTGCGCTATCCCACTGGTCCCTGCTGTCTTCTGGGACCTGTGTGTCTCCCAGAAGGCAGCAGGGTCTGGGGGGGGGGGGGGGAGTAAGTGGCGTAGATACCTCCGGTGTTGCTCAGGTATCTATGCCCGGAAGTGGGAGCAAATACCTGTATTAACCGCTTCAATACAGAGCTTTTTTGTCCCCTTCCTGCCCAGGCACCTAAAATGACAATTGCACAGTCATGCAACACTGTACCCAAATAAAATGTTTTTTTTTTTTCCCCACAAATAGAGCTTTCTTTTAGTGGTATTTGATTACCTCTGCGGTTTTTAGTTTTTGCGCTATAAACAAAAGAAGAGCGACAATTTTGAAAAAAACAGAATATTTTTTACTTTTTGATTTAATAAATATCACAATTTAAAAAAAAATATATATTTTTCCTCATTTTAGGTCAATACGTATTCTTCTACATATTTTTGGTAACAAATAAAAAATCGCAATAAGCGTTTATTGATTGGTTTGCGCAAAAGTTATAGCGTCTACAATTTTTTTTTTTACTAGTAATGGCGGCGATCTGCGATTTTTATTGTGACCATGTGAGATTGTGAAGCCAGATTAATGTTGTTCTATCACTGCTGTTGTAAATAGGTGTTTGACACCATCTAGTGGTTGAAATGTGGAATGGACTTGATTATTGCTATCAATTTAAGATTAATGGGAGGTGTTATCTTAACAAGTTACCCTTGAACTCTCAGGGCCGAACTGCATGCTGGGTGAGGGTATAAAAGGCTGAGCAGCCATTTTCTAGGCCTCTCTGATGCTGGGTGCATGATCTGACTGTGGAGATCCGTGGAGGTGTGCACAGAGCAAGGCCTACCTCGTGCAGAGCAGAACAACCATCGGTGTTCGACTTACCACAGTGTGCTGGAAGAAGGAGTGTGACGGAGCTGAGTGACGGTTCGGTTTGTTTTGCGGAACGTAGCAGTGCGGCTGTACTACTTGGAAGCAGGACCGAGATCGCCGGAGCAGAGATCCACAAGTTCCCAGGCCTGGTGTGGTGAGAGGGCTTTTTGCCCGGAACTTTGTACTGATTGTTACTTACTAGACTGCCTCTAGAGAGTTACTGGGACCTGTAGTCCCACGAAACAGTTCAGCTGATAGAGCTACATGTGCTTAGGCCTCAAGCCTGAAGCGGTTGCGTAGTGACTGCCAGTGGAGGGTGTGCTCATAGGAAAGAGTGCACAGACACCAGTCATAAAAGGAAACAACAGTTTATGGTGCCTCACTCTATTTGTTTAACCAGAAGAACCCCTGGATTATAATCTTTACTTAATCAATTGCTGGCAGAAGAAAGAAGATCAAAGATAGACTATTCTTGTTGCAAGGCCTTGCAGTACTACTATCATTTACTAATACTGAGAAAGGGGGTACATATTGTATAGAGGTGATAAGGTTGTGAGCTGCTGTGCTGTACCGCAGAGGACCCCTAAACTAAGTATTTCTCAATCATTTCTTATAGGGTAATAACAGGTACGGGTGGACAGTCCTTTGTGTCCGCCAATAGGCAAATTCCTTGGTATCCAACCCGGGAGCATCTTGCTGTACAGCACAGGGGTTCCCAGCTACGGCTGGGTGTATGTACCTTATATTTTGTGTTCATTGTGGGGTCGTTGGTTTAACATTTTCTACAGTAAAAGAATAGACCTGTTACACAAAAGCTGGTGTCAAAGTTGTTTTCCTCGTTCGTGACTTCGCTGTATCCTGGAGAGCCCACCTCAGTACACGGCTTACAACTTGGCGTAGTCGGCAGGATACAGCGACCGTTATGGAGGGGAACGCAGCACAAGGCCAGCTTGCCCCTAATGCAATGCCTGCCCCAGTAGGATACATCCCCGTAGGGGCGCTGCTGCGTCATCTGCCAAAGTATGACGGCCAAAACATGACGTTGCAGGACTGGACTGAAAGGGTGCGGAGTGCAGTTAGAATGTGTAACCTGACCCCTGAACTGCAGGCAGAGGTTGCGTTGGGAGCTCTCGAGGGTGACATCAGACGGGCAGTGATGGTAAGACCCGAAACCGAGAGGGACACCCTAGAGAAAATACTCTCCCTGCTGGAGAGAGCACTAGGAGGCCGTGCTAAAGTAGTGCAGCTGCGAAGCCACTTCTTCAACCGACCACAAAAAGAGGGTGAGACCCTGATGCAGTACTCTAATGCCCTACAGGAGACACTCAATGAAATACAGCGGCGGGACCCTGAGGCCATGGGAGCCTTCCGGGAGGTAGATCAGCTATTAAGAGATCAGTTCATAGTAGGGCTCTCTAACAAGTCCTTACAGGACAAGCTGCAAGAGATGACCCGGACGTCGGCCGACGTGACATTTTACAGCGTCTACCTAGCGTCTACCTAGCGTCTACCTAGCCGCCGTGGAGAGAGAAGAAGAGCACATGCCTGTGATGGCAAGAGTAGTGAGTAGCACCCATGCTATGGAATGTCAGTCTGCATCTAAAGACTCTGATTCCTTAAAGGATACGGTCCAGGCCCTGCGGGCAGAATTGAAAGAACTCCGGCTGGAAGTGTCCCAGATAAAGTCAGGATCGCCCCGGCCCCCGGAAATGAACCCAGTACACCACACCACTCCATCCAGGATAACTCAGGTGCGGGGGCACATCAAAAGAGGACCCCTCTGTTGGGTTTGTCGACAGTACGGCCATATAGCCAGAGAGTGCCCAGAACAAATGAAGTCCGAGCCGGCGTTTAAACTTCCGACTGCCGCAGTAGCTGGGCGTACATCAGAAGCTAGGCCCTATGCGTGTGGGACATGACTTGTATGCCAGCAGCCCCATTATGGAAGCCGAATTGGAAGGCCAGAAGGTACGCTGCTTAGTTGATACAGGGTCAGAGTGTACCCTTATGCCCCTGGAGTTCTTTGAAAGGTACTTCCGGCATATGATGGAGCCCGAAGACGGGAGCGTCATCAGGCTGACTGCTGCTGATAACCGAGAGATGGACGTATGGATGCGGGTCCGATTGTTTGGGCAAGACATTGGCAAGAAGGGGGTCGTGCTGGTGGACCATCCGTCTCGAAAAGGAATGGACGTGACCCTAGGTATGAATGTATTGAGGGATCTAGACCATCAACTCTATGCCAAAGAAGGGCCGAAGTATTGGCAACGGGCCACCACACACCGGCCGACCCAGAAAGTTTTACAACAGATGGTGAGGAGCTGTAGTCTGCAGAAGAGTAACATGTCCGGTCGGCCCATTGGAGATGTGAAGGTGCCGCGGAGGACCCCGGTGAAGATTCCACCTCGACAAGAGCGAATCTTGATGCTGCCGGTGGGGGCTGGACGACGATTGAACGGACTGGAGGTCCTGATTGAGCCCTCTTATCAAGAGGAAACACAGACTCGCCCACTGGTAGCCCGGGCCCTCGCCATTGTGAAAGATGGGTGTGTGCCTGTACGCTGCCTCAATGTTGAAGACGGTGAGCTGACCATTCCCGGAAACACTCTGCTGGCCAAAGTCTTTGTGTCCGAAGGAGATGTCTCTCGACGACGGAGTTTCATGCTACAGCCTGATAGGAGATCAGCCTGGACCTATGCTATAGAGGCTCAACAAAGGGAGGCCCCGACGAAGGAGTGGAATGGTCGAGTGATCATGGACCGAATGGGGGTGGATTGTAAGACTCTGACTCCCGGACGACAAAAGTTGTTGGAAGACACCCTCTGGGAATTTCAAGAGGCATTTTCGCGACACGATGAGGACTTCGGGTGCGCTTCCGCCATTGAACACGAAATCCCCACTGGCGATGCGGCACCAATCAGGAACGTTACCGGCAAATCCCACCTAAAATGTACCAGGAGGTGAAGGATATGGTAGCCAGCATGTTGGAAAACAGGGTGATCCAAGAGAGTCAAAGTCCCTGGGCAGCTCCAGTAGTCTTGGTGCGGAATAAAGATGGGAGTCTCCGGTTCTGCGTCGATTATCGGAAGCTGAATGCTCAGACCGTCCGAGATGCTTACCCACTTCCACGTATTGAGGAGTCGTTGTCAGCCCTGAGCCATGCAAAATTCTTCTCTACTCTTGACCTGGCCAGTGGATATTGGCAAGTACCGATGGCTGAGAAGGACAAAGCGAAGACTGCTTTCATTCTACCTATGGGACTCTACGAATTTAACCGGATGCCATTTGGCCTGTCCAATGCCCCAGGAACATTCCAGCGGCTGATGGAGCACTGCCTGGGGGATCTCAACTTCGAATCGGTATTGATATACCTGGACGACATAGTAGTGTTTGGGGCCTCTTTTGAAGACCACCTCCAGAAGCTGCGACAGGTCCTAGGGCGGCTACGAGACCATGGGCTCAAGATCAAGCCCAAGAAGTGCCAACTGTTTCGGCAGCAGATCGACTATTTGGGACATGTAGTCACCCAGGAGGGGGTAAAGCCGGCCCCCAGTAAGGTCGAGGCCGTCCAGAAGTGGCCCCAACCGCGGACACTGAGAGAGGTGCGGGCATTCGTGGGATTGGCCGGTTATTACCGAAGGTTCATACCCAAATTTGCACATCTGGTGGGCCCGTTAAACGAATTATTAAGGGGCACAAAGGGGGGCCCGAAGAATCGTCCCATTGAGTGGGGATCCAGACAACAAGAGGCCTTTGAAGCAGTGAAGGAGGCGCTAATCAGAGCCCCAATTCTAGCTTATGCACAGTTCGACACCCCATTCCTGTTGTACACTGACGGAAGTCTACATGGTCTGGGGGCCGTGTTATCCCAAGTCCAGGATGGACGTGAGAGGGTCATTGCCTATGGCAGCCGGTCTCTGAGGGAATCAGAGCGCAACCCCGACAACTACAGCTCCTTTAAATTGGAATTACTGGCGCTGGTGTGGGCCATGACCGAAAGATTCGCAGAATACCTGACAGGTGCAGAGGTGACCGTGATGACGGACAACAACCCGTTAGCACATCTGGAGAATGCCAAACTCGGTTAGCTTGAACAGAGGTGGATGGCTCGCCTTTCTAAGTACCAATAACGCATCAAGTTTCGGTCCGGTCGGGATAACAGCAACGCTGATGCACTCTCCCGAGTCCCTGTAGGGTTGTCGGATCGGAGTACCGACGAGGAGCTTGAAGACACTGAAACGCCTGACCTTGGTCGATTACCTCTGTTCCAGGACGTGGCACATTCAAGTGGGGTGGCGTCCGGAATGTCCCTGGTGTTGGGAAAGACATTGGCCGATTGGGAGAGAATCCAGAATGGCTGCCCGGACTTGTGGAAAGTGAAGGGATGGGTTTAGGCTAAGATCTGGCCACGGCCGGAAGAGCGGGCCAGACTGACCCCAGAGGGCCAAAAGTTGTTGAGACAGTGGGATAAGTTGACCATTACCCAGGGACTCCTGTGCCGAACCATATACTTACAGACAGAGCTGCAACACCGACAACAGATTGTCATCCCCATGTCATTGGGACCGGAAGCCGCCAGGGAAGCCCACGAAAGAGGAGCCCATTTCGGGAGCGACAAAACGTTCAAATGGCTCCAACGGCTGGTTTATTGTCCAGATCTGGCTGACATGGTGGTCAAGGCATGTCTTAAGTGTCGACCCTGCGGGTTGAGTAAGAGTACGGAACAGCGGGCCCCTGTCCAGACCATCCGGACCTCAGCGCCCCTGGAGCTTCTGATGATTGATTATGTGCAGATTGGATATTCTACCTCGGGACACTCATACTGTCTAGTCATGACAGATCACTTTGCCAAGTATGCAGTGGCTGTACCCACCAGAGACCAGACAGCAGAGTCAGCCGCTGAAGCGGTCTGCAAACACTTTATTCAGGTGTTCGGTTGCCCACAGAGAATACATTCAGACCAGGGAGCGTGTTTCCAGGGTACTCTAATGTATGAACTGTATCAGCTGTATGGGATCGAACGCTCCCGCACCACCCCGTATCATCCTCAAGGAAACGGGGCGTGCGAACGCTTTAACCGCACATTGCTCCAGATGCTGCGGACTCTGGAAGATAGTCAAAAGGCCCAGTGGCCCAAATATCTACCCGAACTAATGTGGGCCTATAACAACAGGGTACACAGTACCACTGGATACTCTCCCCATATGCTTATGTTTGGGAGAGCTGGACGGGAGATTGAAGACCTCCACATGCCCAATCCGGTGGAGCCCCCACCAAGAGGTACCACCGCTTGGGTGCAAGAACACCGCCGCCGGCTGAGAACTATCCACAAGGTTGTAGGGGAGCGCCTGGGGCAAGTGGTACACCCCAACCCGAGACCAGTACAGAGGGATGGGTAGGCCCCGGGTGATCGAGTGATGGTCAAAGCCAAACGGCCATCTGGGAAGTTGGATGGGCGGTGGGAGGCAGTCCCATACATTGTAAAAGGGAGGGTAGACCCTGCCATTCCAGTCTATGAGGTAGAGCCAGTGGGGACTGGAGGGCCCTCCCGAAACTTGCACCGCAATATGCTAAGACGTTGTAATTTTGACGGACCAGTGTGTGTGGAGGAGGAGGAGGAGGAGGAGGACGAGAAATGGTGGGTTTTTCCTGCCCAGGTACCCAACGAGGCCTCGACTGAGGCAGGTTTGCCACCCAGAGAGAGCACTGAACCAGTAGTAGCTCCTCCCCTGACGGATATGCCTAATGTCCCCAGTACTTCTGAGTCCCTTTCTTTAAAAAGGTCAACCAGGCCCAATGCTGGTGTGCCCCCACAGCGCTATGCCCAGGATGAGTTTATATGGGGAAAGTTGCCGAGGACGACAACCTCTAGTGGGGTGGCATGTGAGATTGTGAAGCCAGATTAATGTTGTTCTATCACTGCTGTTGTAAATAGGTGTTTGACACCATCTAGTGGTTGAAATGTGGAATGGACTTGATTATTGCTGTCAATTTAAGATTAATGGGAGGTGTTATCTTAACAAGTTAAAATATTTTTTTCTTAAATTATATGTCTTTGTGATTGCCTGACAAAGTCCGCCTTTTTACTACTTTTTGTAGTAATCCCCATTTTTTGACTTAACAAGTTACCCTTGAACTCTCAGGGCCGAACTGCATGCTGGGTGAGGGTATAAAAGGCTGAGCAGCCATTTTCTAGGCCTCTCTGATGCTGGGTGCATGATCTGACTGTAGAGATCCGTGGAGGTGTGCACAGAGCAAGGCCTACCTCGTGCAGAGCAGAACAACCATCGGTGTTCGACTTACCACAGTGTGCTGGAAGAAGGAGTGTGACGGAGCTGAGTAACGGTTCGGTTTGTTTTGCGGAACGTAGCAGTGCGGCTGTACTACTTGGAAGCAGGACCGAGATCGCCGGAGCAGAGATCCACAAGTTCCCAGGCCTGGTGTGGTGAGAGGGCTTTTTGCCCGGAACTTTGTACTGATTGTTACTTACTAGACTGCCTCTAGAGAGTTACTGGGACCTGTAGTCCCACGAAACAGTTCAGCTGATAGAGCTACATGTGCTTAGGCCTCAAGCCTGAAGCGGTTGCGTAGTGACTGCCAGTGGAAGGTGTGCTGATAGGAAAGAGTGCACAGACACCAGTCATAAAAGGAAACAACAGTTTATGGTGCCTCACTCTATTTGTTTAACCAGAAGAACCCCTGGATTATAATCTTTACTTAATCAATTGCTAGCAGAAGAAAGAAGATCAAAGATAGACTATTCTTGTTGCAAGGCCTTGCAGTACTACTATCATTTACTAATACTGAGAAAGGGGGTACATATTGTATAGAGGTGATAAGGTTGTGAGCTGCTGTGCTGTACCGCAGAGGACCCCTAAACTAAGTATTTCTCAATCGTTTCTTATAGGGTAATAACAGGTACGGGTGGACAGTCCTTTGTGTCCGCCAATAGGCAAATTCCTTGGTATCCAACCCGGGAGCATCTTGCTGTACAGCACAGGGGTTCCCAGCTACGGCTGGGTGTATGTACCTTATATTTTGTGTTCATTGTGGGGTCGTTGGTTTAACATTTTCTACAGTAAAAGAATAGATCTGTTACACAAAAGCTGGTGTCAAAGTTGTTTTCCTCGTTCGTGACTTCGCTGTATCCTGGAGAGCCCACCTCAGTACACGGCTTACAACCGTGACATTGAGTCGGACATTTTTGACACGTTTTTGGGACCATTCACCAGTGGCGTAACTAGAACCTTCAGGGCCCCAATGCAAGAAACCATGAAGGGCCCCCCTGACCCCCGGATAGGGCTCTTTTCTCCAAGCACGGTGGTGGAACAACAGGACCCGGTCGCAAGTGGGTGGCTGCATATAAAGGAACCAATTTCTCCATTCCGCCTGCTTCTCCTCCTCTCCCTCCCGCAGGCATTCAGCGGCTGCAGGAGGAAAATTGAGAGATTGGTTCCTCTATGCCAGTGTTTCTTAATATTTTTCCAGCCAGGGCACCCTTGAAGTATACTCTTAGGTCAGTGAAGGTGAACCTTGGCAACCCAGATGTTTTGGAACTACATTTCCCATGATGCTCAACTACACTGCAAAGTGCATGAACATCATGGGAAATGTAGTTTCAAAACATCTAGGGTGCCAAGGTTCGCTATCACTGCCTTAGGTGAATGGGGCTGCACTGCAACCACCCTGCAACTGTGTGCATTGCAGCTTATTGATGATGCATTTAAGGGGTTAAAACAGGCAGTCAGGAGGCAACACATTCCCTCTTTACCAGCTGTCAAATGCCTCTGAAAAGCGATCTGAGCATGGATTGCTTTTCAGTGGAACAGCATTTTTTTGCTAGTACTATGAACAAGCAAAAAAATAAAAAAATCGGTTCTGATTGTATTCATATAGGGGGTCATGTAAACACACATACATACACTGTTTATATACATATATATAAATACACATATAAACCAGTGGTGGCTGGTGCTCAACATTTTTGCAAACTGAAAAATTCTTAAAAAAAAAAAATTGCAGTCTTACTGTGCCCATCAAACGCAGGCACTGTGCCCATCAAATGCAGCCACTGTGCCCGTCAAACGCAGCCACTGTTCCCATTAAATGCAGCCACTGTTCCCGTCAAATGCAGCCACTGTGCCCATCAAACGCAGCCACTGTGCCCATCAAACGCAGCCACTGTGCCCATCAAATGCAGCCACTGTGCCAATCAAATGCAGCCACTGTGCCCGTCAAAAGCAGCCACTGTGCTCGTCAAACGCAGCCACTGTGCCCGTCAAACGCAGCCACTGTGCCCGTCAAACGCAGCCACTGTTCCCGTCAAATGCAGCCACTGTTCCCATCAAATGCAGCCACTGTGCAGTCAAAAGCAGCCACTGTGCCCGTCAAATGCAGCCACTGTGCCCGTCAAACGCAGCCACTGTTCCCGTCAAATGCAGCCACTGTTCCCGTCAAATGCAGCCACTGTTCCCTTCAAATGCAGCCACTGTGCCGTCAAAAGCAGCCACTGTGCCGTCAAAAGCAGCCACTGTGCCGTCAAAAGCAGCCACTGTGCCGTCAAAAGCAGCCACTGTGCCCGTCAAACGCAGTCACTGTGCCCGTCAAACGCAGCCACTGTTCCCGTAAAATGCAGCCACTGTTCCCGTAAAATGCAGCCACTGTTCCCATCAAATGCAGCCACTGTGCCCGTCAAATGCACCCACTGTGCCAGTCAAATGCACCCACTGTGCCATCAAACACAGCCAGGGGGTGGGTGGAGAGAGGGGGGCGATGCCCTGCGCACTTATGGACGCACCACCACATACATGCACACTCACATACACACATGCACACACATTCATACACATATGGCATGCACACTCGCATACATATGCACATGCACATGAACCCACACACATATAAACACACACACACACATATGAACACACACACATAAACACACACACACACAGTAGATAAAAACGTCAGTCTTAGGCGGCGTACACACGAGGGGACAGATTTGTTCAAATGTGTCGGCCCGACCGTTTCCAGCCGACGCAGCAAATCTGTCTGTTGGTCTGCTGTGCGTACACACGAGCGGATAGAAATCTCCCCGGACCAGAACGCGTGCACGTAAACCACGTACGACGTCACTATAAAGGGGAAGACCAAAGCTTACGGCGCCGCCCTCTGTTCCTCTTTTGCTAGTAACGTGTTAGCAAAGGTTTGGTTAGAGCCGATTCGCGCTTTTCGGTCTCCGCGCTTTACAGGTCGTATTCTCGGGTTCAGTGTGTGCTTGTGGGTGCGTATTTGGCAGTCAGTGCTGGCTGTCAGGTCGTTTCTGCTTTGCAGTGGCGTTCTGTCCGCGGGTATCTGTTTGTCGAGCGTATTTTGCAGGTCTTGCTGGATTAGGGGGTGCTTTCTGTGAGTGTGTTCTTGACTGACCAGCCGGCCGGTTTGAAGCCATTATGGAGCAGCAGCGTAACTTTGCTAGAGTTCGTGCTGGATATGGGCTTGCTTCTGGATGTTATAATTATTCCAGACCTTTGGCCAGGAACAGGGGGAGGAGGAGTTCCTGGGCCAAGAATTGGTTGCGCCAGCGTGACCGATTCTCTCATTTGCCTCTGCTTAGGGAAATCCAGGAGAATAATCCTGATGACTTCAGGAACTTTCTCCGTATGACGGACCCCGTTTTCAACCGTCTGCTGGATCTTCTGTCCCCCTATATCACGAGGCAGGACACTGTGATGCGCCAAGCGATCACGGCCGAGCAGAGGCTTATTGCCACGTTGCGGTACCTGGCGACTGGGAGGAGCCTGCAGGACCTCAAGTTCTCAACAGGCATCTCTCCCCAGGCGCTTGGGATCATCATACCGGAGACGTGTTCTGCTGTCATACAAGTCATGCAGGAGGAGTATCTGAAGGTATGTTTCCTCTTTTCTGAAGCTCACATTCTCTGTCTTTATAAATGTGATTATTTTTTTTGGGTTTGGCATTTGTTCCCTATAATGACCATGCTTTTAAAATGCTGAGTGTTGAATGTTGCCTTTTCTCCCCATGCATGCATGTTGTTAAGCTTTCCATGTTCTTTTTGTTGGCCTACCTACATATTTTTTCCTTGCATGACTATTAACCTGTCCAGCATGCTATCCTAGGGACAAACACACCTAGCCTTTTTTTTTTTGGTGTGTGTGGCATATTTTGCTTTGCTGCATTGTAGTTCAACCCCAACCCCCCCTAAAATGTTGCCCCATCAGAGGGGTGGGGAGTGTGATAATAAGTGGGTTTTTTTAGTGGCCACAACTCCACCCCAATAATAAGATAAAATTGTTAATACTGTGTGATGGTGCACAAGTATGGTTTTTGTATTGTGTTTGCAATGTTTATGTGCCTAAGTACTATTTATGTTTATTTTTTTTGTCCCCACAGTTTCCCTCCACGCCACAGGAATGGCAGACTGTGGCTTCCCAATTTGCCCTGCGTTGTGATTTTCCAAACTGCGGAGGAGCAATAGATGGGAAACACGTCCGCATAGTGCCACCAGCCCGTTCGGGGTCCTACTATTTTAACTACAAAGGTTTTCATAGTATCGTGTTGATGGCGGTGGTGTCGGCACAGTACGAATTTTTGTATGTGGACGTGGGGAAGAACGGCCGGCTGTCTGATGGGGGAGTGTTTGCGCGGACTGAATTTTACAACCGTCTACAAACTGGTGGTCTTGAACTGCCACCGGATGAAGACAATGTGGAAGGACTTCCGTTTGTTTTTTTAGCGGACGAAGCTTTCGGGCTTGGACCTCACCTCATGCGGCCTTTTCCCCAGAGGACTCTTACCCCGGAGAGGAGGGTGTTCAATTTTAGGCTAGCCAGGGCCCGGAGGGTAGTCGAGAATGCCTTTGGGATACTCGCCAGCCGGTTCCGCCTGTTCCTGACAGCGATAAATATGGCGGAATATAAATTGAACCATATTGTTTTTGCCTGTTGCATATTGCATAATTTTTTACGCAGGCATTCCCAGACGTACCTACCCAACATCGGTGCTGAGGCAGGACTACCCTCAGATACCCTTCCTGGGCTGGACACTGGTTGCGCTGGCTCGGTCACCCAATCTGCTCGTGAGGTACGCGACAAATATGTTGAGTACTTCATGGGCCGGGGGGCCATAGCTATGCCAGATCATATTTCTTTCTAATTCGGCCCCCAAAAGAAAGAAATATTACAAAATATAATAAATAATTTGACCATTGGACTCTATATACAGTTGTTTGTCATTATTGCTTTTTCTATTTATCTCTGTCTTCTTGGTTCTGAAACTAGTGCACTTCTAGTGCCAAATGTAGTTGTCATGTTTTAGTAAATAACCACAATTGGACATTACAGCCATACCCCACTTTTAAGTCCACAATAGAAGGGTCACTTCTGCACACAAACCAATGAGATACCAGCATTTATAAAATCTGGCTTAACTGAACAAGCTGGTGTTGGAAGAATATTGTTTTTTACGCAGAAGTGAGGCTGATATTGTGATTTGCAGCGGTAAGAACTAAACGCTAGTGTGTACTTAAAACCGGGTTTATGGCTGTAGTTACAAGTCACTCATCTACAAACTGGGTATTCAGCATATATAAACAACAAGCCACTCATGTTAGCGTACAAAATTTTTTATCAACAATTTTTGGGTTTGCCACCATGTAACATTTTTGGAGTAAAAACATATTTTTTTTTTTTTTAATTTTTTATGCAAAAATATGGATTATACCAAACATTTTTTTTAGAAAAAATATAAAATATTTTTCAAAACCACTAAAAATACTAAGTACAACAAGGTCATTACTACAACAGTCTCCCAATGTCACCCCGGAACACAACAAACTTGGAAGATGCACACATTCTTGTGTGTGAGTGAGAGGGCCCAAAAATGAGGATTATATCAAATGTCCACATGTGCTATCTGGCATCATGGGTGATCAATGCATGTGTTTTGTGGGTGCAAACCCTTCCCTCTTACCTGCTTGAGAAGGGAGGAAGGGGGTGTACCCACAAAGCAAAGACAATCCATAACCTGTGATGGCAGATAGCACATGTGGACACACTGTGTGTGCATCTTTCTATTTTTATAAAACATTTTTTTTTGTTTGCAAGACGGATGGGTGATGGGGGGGGGGCCGGGCAGGGGGATTTAGTCTTTGATACGGCCCATCATATCAATAATATTTTTGTAATTTTGTTCAATTACAACCATTGTTTGCCTCATATTATCCATCTCTGTGCTACACTCCATAATTTGTTGGATGACAATTTGTGCACTTGCACGTGAAAAAGGTGGACTACTGGATGTGCTTGCAGCATCTTCATCCCCTATAAAAAAATAAAATAAAAATACATTAGTAATGTGCAGGCCTATCTACATCTCTTTCTCCCTGTGTGAAGCTGCGGTGACACTGACCTGTTGTGCTACTAATCTCCACCTCTCCATCATCCACAACTTCGCCTTCTTCCACAATCAATCCTTCTTCAATAACTCCTCCTTCTTCAATAACTCCTCCTTCTTCTATAACTCCTCCTTCTTCTATAACTCCTCCTTCTTCAATAACTCCTCCTTCTTCTACAACAACTCCTTCTTCAATAACTCCTCCTTCTTCTACAACAACTCCTTCAATAACTACTCCTTCTTCTTCACCAACTCCTTCTTCTTCACCAACTCCTTCTTCTTCACCAACTCCTTCTTCTTCACCAACTCCTTCTTCTTCACCAACTCCTTCTTCTTCACCAACTCCTTCTTCTTCACCAACTCCTTCTTCTTCACCAACTCCTTCTTCTTCACTAAATACTCCTTCCACATTTGCGTCTTCCTCATCTCTCCCTTCCACCACTCCTTCTTCTACCTGGTCCTCCTCCTCCACATGGCTAGATTTTTTCTGATGAGAGAGTTTGGGCCTCCTTGCGTCCTCCAATTTCTGTCCTGTTCTTTCCCCTAGAAATATCAGAAAACAAAAGGTATACTTATCAGCACAGAGATATTTGAGGAGGGCATTAATAAATCATAATCATTGTGTCAAAGTGTTTTATAAACTTTGGATTATTGTCTTCCGCCACCAAACCTTAACCTTTGTTTTTCTAATGACTTCTCCCAAGCTGTGCTAATTACCCTTTTTAGCGAAGGGACACACATGGAAGCAGGGCCGGACTGACAACTCATGGGTCCCCCGGGCAATAGAATATTAGGGGCCCCCAGGCTTACAAATGCCCACTAAGCCAGGTGGCAGTATAGAGGCGGGGCAGCTACAATCTCAGTCAGTAGTTTCACATCAAAAGCATGTAGGCTTTGGACATATCAGGGACAGATGAGCTAAATTAGCAGATTTTTACATACTGTCCCTGGTTGAAATGAGCCTGGCATCTCTGATGGGGCCCCCTAGGGGCATGGGGCCCTCGGGCAGTGTCCGATTTCCTCAGTGGTCAGTCTGCCCCTGCATGGATGCCCCTCCCTAAAAATTAGGTGTCACAGACTGTTATTAAAAATGAATCTCATTATGGGGGAGACACAGGTGCTCTTGAGTCCAGATGTGAATCCAGCTGCTTATTATCACTGTGTGAATGTGAATGAATCCTGTTTGTCTTTTCACATTCAAATCAGTTAGGAAATCTACATAATTTTATCCAAAATGTGTAATAACTTTTCTCTATAAATGCCAAATAGCCATGTCCTGGTGTGCTGTTCCTTAGGACATAGTATGTGGATGAAACGAGGTGATTGACCGATGTTTCTAAAGAACGATCGTGCATAACTTCTTATTTGGTGTGTGTGTGTGTGTTTTTTTTCATATTACAGGAAATATCCAAAAATAATTCTTCCAAAGTACAACCATTCCAACAAGGCACATGCATAAATATACATATCAAACAATGATATCACACAATTGCAAAACCCCCCCCCCCCCCACAAAAATAATACCTACTTTTATCCAGGATTTTCTTTATCTTCCGAAACTGGTGTGGCTCACGCAACTTCAAATCGGACCAGCGCTTGCGTAGCTGCTCTTTGGACCTGCTCACCCCAAAGATCTCAGTAAGCCTCTTCGCCACCTTGTCCATAATTTTGGCCTTACGGCGGTTCGGGGTGCTGTATGGGCCATAATCCCCATCATAATCCTTCCTGCGCAGGATGTGTACCATCTCCACCATCTCCTCCAAACTCATATTTGTGGCCTTGTACCGTTTGCTCCTTGAGCGTGACGTTCCTGGTTGTGTCCCTTCCTGATCCTCATGAGCGGGTAATGCTCGCTCGTGGGACATGGCCATCTTTTCGTTTCCCACTGATAAGGGGCGTGGAAAAGAGGAAAAGTTCCGTCATGGGCGTGGACGAAGGCGGCGTTTCACGCATGCGCGGATGAATACATCGTGTTTACGCGGAGCTTACGCGCGCGTTAAAACGATGACATACACATATGCCGGTAACTTGCAATATGAGGCCCTGGATGTTGAAATGGGGGGGTTAAAAACGGGCGGAGACATTGCGAACGAAGAGGGCGGCAGTATAGCTTTGCGCGGCCTATATAAGGAGATCGACGTGATTACGTCGGTTACGCGGAGATTACTCGAGCGTACGCGAGGAGCTACAGACACGAAGGTAAATTACAACATGGGATCAGCAGAGGCGTCTCAACTTTGAAACCCCATGTGGGGGTGGGGGTTTGGAATGTTGTTAGGAGCGTTTGCGCTATTTAGGTAGCTTGGGGCCACCAATGCAAGTTTTGGACAAAAATGATTGAACACATCACTACATATATATATGACAATGCTCTACCTCTTTATTTTTGTCTTGTGGATTCACATCATGCATGTATTGTTCTGTATTGTTTGGGCAGAGGTAATTAGGTTGTGTATTAGCTCCTCAATGCTGTGTGAGGTGCATGATATCTACACAATAACTAGTGGCTTCATTTTTGGAAAAATAAAAAAATTGTGGATGATTAAAGAGATGGCATGTATTTATTTTCATGTTACCAAAGGGTCTGCATGTTCCAAAAATGAATTGCACAACAATGGAGTGGAGCTGGCCAGCATTGTATCAGCAGGACACATTGGGGATTATTTACTAAAGGGAAATCCAGTTTGCACTGCAAGTGGACTTGGAAGGGCATTCTCCATAGATGTGGAGGGGAAGATCTGAAATGAAGGGAAGCTCTGCTTATTTTATCAACCAATCAGGTGGAGGCTAAAATTGAATATATATTTTTTCTTGCATGTCCCCTTCGGGGCTACAGCGATTGCATTTCCAAGTGCACTTTCAGGCAGTGTACTTTCAAGTGCTTTTGCAGTGCTAAAGTGATTTTTTCTTTAGTAAATAACCCCCAATGTGTTTGTATACTAGTTCCACAATGATTGTACACATACATATTCAGAAAATGATAAAGCTGAGCCATTTTTCTTGTGGGTTTTAATACATTTTTATTTGTATATTCTAGAGCATTAATCTGAACCTAGAAAAAAAAAGAGAGAGATGGACCAGTTGGCTATTCAAGAAAACACACTTAAATTAATAGAAATATATAGAGAAAAGGCTAATCTATGGGATACCAGGCACCCAGGCTACCCCAATAAGAACCTCAGAACAGACACTCTACAAGAGATAGCAACCTACATGCAGACGTGGGTTCCATCCTGCACAGCAAACATGGTGAAGGATAAAATGAGCAATCTCAGGAGCACCTATCGTAAGGTATATAAAGAGGTTAAAAACAAACGATCTGGATCAGCAGCAGATGCGCAAAAGGAGCCCAGGCTGTGGTACTTCCGCGAGCTTGCATTTTTGGATGATGAACTGGAGGGCCGGCCATCACTTTCCAATCTTCCTTCCAGCCTTCCTCCCACGCTTCCTTGCAGCGGAACTTCCCAGGATCCCCACGCCCCTGCAGAGCCAGAGGAGGGCCTGGCTGACATGGACCCAGATCTGGCGATCTTCAGTGAGGTATAGTAGTTTCATAAATATTTATTTGCTTCTAATTTGGGTTTGATTCTTGAGTTAGTATTGTTAAAATTGTAACGTTTGGACCAACAAAAAAAGGCGTGTGCAAAAAACTAGGGATCTCAGGGATGCCAACTGAGGGGTCTGAAGGACAGGCAGGTCTATTTAAATTAAGAAAACAAAAAGAGTCTAGAGCCAAATAATGTGTGTGTGTGCTTGATTGAGCAAAATATTACAACATGTCCCTTTTTTTGATACAGGAAGAGGCCAGCCAGGAGGTGGCAGCTCCTCAGGACCATGTCAGCCAGGGGGAAGGGGTGAGTGGCAGCCAGGAGGAGGCTGGGCCGAGTGGAAGTCAGCATGTCCCCAGGCTCAGCACCATAAGCCAGGTCCCTCCCCTCCAGATGAGGCGACCAGGCCAAAAGAGGCGGATGAGGCAGATGGAGGAGGAGAGCCTCAAAATGATGAGGGAGGCTGCTGAAATAATGCGGGCCCCCCTCAACCCCACAGAAGCCTTCAGTGCCTCTGTGGCTCATGAACTGAGCCGAGCGGAGGAGGATCAAAGGGACCTGGCTAAGGACTTAATAAATAAGGTCATCTTTTGGATGCACAGGGGCATGCTGACCCGGGACACAGACCTCAGTGACCCAGCCCAGCCTGCTCCCCATCTTTTGCCTCCTGCTGCCACATCATCAGCACCTGCAAGGGGCCATGGATGGGCCCGTGGACGTTTCGCTGCAAGGCAGCCAGGAAGGAAGGCTGGAAGTAAGAAGAGAAGGTGATTACCTGCCTTCCAGTTCATTATTCTAAAATGTAAGCTTGTTGGAGTACCACAGCTTGGGTTTCTTTTCTCATTTGCTGCTGATTCAGATTTGATTTGTTTTGTGTCTCCTGAGATTGTTCATTTTATCCTTCATCATGTTTTGTGGAATGCACAAGTCTGCATGTAGGTTGCTATCTGATCAAGTGGTGCAGATCATGTTTATTTTAATTTATTTTCTTGCCAAAATAAATGGCTTTTTGTATTTACGTTAAAACCTTGTCTATTGTGTTTTCTACTGTGGTGATTATGCCCCAAACCTACTAAAACTACAATGTGGAATTTTGGAAGGACACAAACTCCTGGGTGGGGGGGTAGGTTAGGAGTGACAACTTGGTAACCCATGGAAAAAAAAGCAACAAAAACAACAAAAAAATGCATTGAAAAAAAAGTACAACAAATCCAAAAAAATGCATTGAAAAAAATGATCAAACAAAATAAAATAAAAATGCATTGAAAAAAAGGTACAAAAAAACCAAAAAAATGCCTTACAAAAAATGATCAAACAAAATAAAATAAAAATGCATTGAAAAAAAGGTACAAAAAATCCAAAAAAATGCATTGAAAAAAATGATCAAAAAAAATAAATAAAAATGCATTGAAAAAAAGGTACAAAAAATCCAAAAAAATGCATTGAAAAAATTGTTATAAAAGAATAAAGAAAAACATTGAAAAAAAAGGTACAAAATAAACAAAAAAATGCATTTAAAAAATAGATCCAAATACAAATTATAGTCATGTGGAGGAAAGCTCAAAACAATTAGGAGATGCAGCAAAAAAATAATTATAAAAAGACAACGCGATATACTACAATCAAACTTTGCTAGATTGGGACAACTCAGTCTATATAAATGGCATCAGCAATAGAACAGCTTGATTATAGCAAGAGAACGAAGAAAGGCAATAAACGATACAATATAGATAGTTACAATGACGAATGTGCCAACTCACAAACAAACGCGAGGTTTACCTGAACGAGCGCTCCCGTCCCCTCCTTTTGTCTGAGCATGCGCGCGATTTTGGTCCGATGGTTTGGTGTACTAACCAGCGGACATATCCGACGGACAGGTTTGCAGCGGACAGATTTCAAAGCATGCTTTGAAATCTGTCGGGTGGAGAAATCTGTCCGCTAGCCCATACACACGAGCGGAGATGTCTGCTGAAACGGTCCATCCGACCGGTTTCAGCGGACATATCCCCTCGTGTGTACGCCGCCTTACCTTAGCAACTCTTCCTGCCGGGTACTGCACTGTAGGGGGAGACAAAGAGCACACACTGTGCTTTTACATTGTAATTAATGTGACAAGCTCCCTGCACAGTGCCGATTACAGCTCGGCCTGGGACCGGGAGCTCGTCTCCGTTTCTCGTTTTCCCGTAAAGCACTGTATACAGGGGGCCCTCGAGGGCCCCCTACAGCAAGGGGCCGGGTCGCCATGGCGCACTCAGCGACCCCTATAATTCCGCCACTGCCATTCACATTGATTAGTGCTATAAAACTGCACTGATTGCGCGTGATCATGGCAGGAGTGTGGATCTGTGTGTGTGTGTGTCTGTCAGAGGAGAGAAGACCAGTACAGCGGAACACCTCCCCCTGAGAGTCTCCTCCCTCTACAGTTAGAATCACACACTAGGGAATATATTTAACCCCTTCATTGCCCTACTAGTGTTAACCCCTTACTTGCCAGTCACATTTACACAGTAATCAGTGCATTTTTTATAGCAGGGATCGCTGTATAAATATGAATAGTCCCAAAAATGTAACAAAAGTGTCCGATGTGTCCGCCGCAATATCGCAGTCACAACAAAAATCGCTGATCGCCGCCATTACTAGTAAAAAAAAAAAAAAAATTGCTATATATCTATCCCCTATTTTGTAGACCCTATAATTTTTGGCAAGCCAATCAATATACAATTATTGTGATTTTTTTACCAAAAATATGTAGAAGAATACGTATCGGCCTAAACTGAGAAAAAATTTGTTTTAAAAAAAATGGATATTTATTTTAGCAAAAAGAAAAAAAAATTGGGCCAGATTCACAGAGCGATTACGCTGGCGTTACAGGAGATGCGCGGCGTAAGTCTAAATTTGCGCATGCGTTTCGAAGCGCCGCATCCCCAAAACGAGATACGCAAGAAATCTAATTTCGATAGACAGGCGCATTCGTCTGCGCAAAACTGCGCTAGACACACCATTGATTTGCTATTCAAATATGCTTATGAGGGAGTTACGGGGATCCACAAAAGAACGTTGGTGCAGCGCAAGCTACGCGCTGTGCGCAACAGCTGCACGTCCTGTCAAAAATTAGACCATATAAAAGGTGGAATAAAATTAGACAATTCGTCTACATGTCAGAGAAAGCAACACTGTTAGTGAGGAGCTGAGCAGTCACACGTGTTGCACAACAATCTGTATGCCAACATGCCAGGGACATCCTTGCTCATAGCTATACTACTGACTTTAGAGGAGCAAAGAAGGAGAAGGGCACGGAGGAGGGTACGGAGGAGGGCACGGAGGAGGGCACGGGAGAGGATATACCGCACCCGCATAGACCTCTTTGGCATGAGTGGAATTAACCACAATCTTGCAGGAGGACATCACCAGCCCAACACACCGCTCACATGCAGTGCAGCCACTGGTCAAGGTCATGGCAACACTCCATGTCCTTGCCAGTGGCTCTTTTCAGCGTACAAGTGGAGTGGTGGCTGGGATGTCACAATCCTCCGTGAGCAGATGTGTGCACCAGGTTATCCCTGCAATTCTCAGATGCATGGCCAACCAAATCATCAAACCCACCACTGAGGACCTGCGGCTGAAGGCAATGACAGATTTCTACAGAATTGCCAGATTCCCACGCACCATGGGGGCCATTGATTGCACACATGTGGCACTCCAGCCCCCCCATGAGACAGAGCACATATACCGCAATTGGAAGCATTGGCATTCCATCAACGTACAGGTGATAGTCAATTGCCCAAGGCCTCATATGGCACGTCCGTGCCAAACACCCCGGATCCAGCCATGACAGAAACATCTACAATCAGAGCCCCATCCGAATGGAATTTGAACAGAACGTGTATGGGGACACCTGGCTGGTTGGTGAGTGACATGGGTGGCAGGCATGACTGCCCCCCCCCCCCCCATGATGCACACATCACAAGGGGCACATGCATGACTAACATCCTCCTGTCTTTTCCCTTACAGGTGACTCTCCATTAGGGTGACCACAATTCCAAACTACAATTCAGGGACACCCCTCTTCCCAAAAATCAACTTGTGCTAATTGGACACAAGAGGAGCGATTTATGATTTCTCCAATCACAAGCAGGGGGCAGGGACTGTGCTCCTCCAGGCATTCCTGGGCAGGACACGTACTGTCAGTGAGTAAAGCAGTGATGTGCCGGCCTTTTTTGGGGGCATTAGTTTGACTTGGGGGGGTGGCTGTGTCAGTTTCATTCCGGGACACTGTATTGTCCTGGAATTAAGGTGCCCGGGACTGATCTGCAAAATGCGGGACTGTCCCGGGCAATCCGGGACACGTGGTCACCCTACTCTGCATATGCACTGGGACCCCATCTCATGACTCCTATCCGGAACCCCCAAACCCCAGGAGAGGAAAGATACAATGAAGCCCACGCCCAAACACGTGCAGTGGTGGAGCGCACCTTTGGCCTCCTGAAGTCACGTTTCCGATGCCTGGATAAGTCTGGGGGGACCCTGTTGTATTCCCCAAACTTTGTATGCCAGATCATCGGTGCATGTTGCCTGCTGCACAACTTCGCAGTAAGAAAGGGCCTGCAGATTGACCTACGTGATGACCTGACCCCTGAACCAGACAATCCCCCCCTAACCGAGGCTATTCTATGATGACCCAGACTATGATGGGATGGTCTTTGATGGGATGCTCTGTAGAAAATGGGTGGGGGGGGCTGTGATGAATCAGGCTGTGATAAAATAGTCTGTAAAAGGGGGGTTTGTGATAGGTAAGGCTGTGATGGGATGGTCTGTAAAAGAGAACTGTGATTGGTTAGGCTGTGATTGTATGGTCTGTAAAAGGGTGGTCTGTGATGGGTCAGACTATGATGGGGCGGTCTCTGATGGGATGGCCTGTAAAAGGGGGGGGGGGCTGTGATGAGTCAGGCTGATCTAGCAGGACTTATTTTCTGAATAAAGTTCCACTTTTAGTAGCAGTTTATAGCAAATGCTGATTATGTGTGAAATATGCCAGGTTCCCAAAAAAAATCCCTAACTAAGATTACATTTTACTATTAAATAGATGTTACATGTAAAATTCTGTTAGGCCTTTTGCACATGGGACACATTTTTTACTGAAATGTAGCCCATTGTTTGTTGTAAACTTGTGCTGGGTATAAATCATTAATGTGGTGCTGGAGGGGGGGCAGGCAAATGAGCGGAAGTTCCACATTTACACAAGCGTTATATATATACGCAAGCACTGGCGTAGCGGGGGGGGGGCAGGGGGGGCTGTCGCACCGGGCGAAAAATGGGGGGGGGCGAATCCATCCACTGGCTCCGCGGAGCGCTCCGGAGCCTCGGCCTAGGAAAGTCCCCGGCTTCGGCCTAGCTCCGGAGCGGCGGCCATCTTGGTACACCCGGCGGCGCCCCTCCTCTCTGTTCACACCCACAGAGGAGGAGGAGCCCGCGCTTGAGGGAAACCACACACGCCGCTGTCTGAGGTCTGAGGTCTGCACTACTGGGGGTTACTGTCTGAGGTCTGCACTACTGGGGGTTATTGTCTGAGGTCTGCACTATTGGGGGTTAATGTCTGAGGTCTGCACTATTGGGGGTTACTGTCTGAGGTCTGCACTACTGGGGGTTATTGTCTGAGGTCTGCACTATTGGGGGTTACTGTCTGAGGTCTGCACTACTGGGGGTTATTGTCTGAGGTCTGCACTACTGGGGGTTAATGTCTGAGGTCTGCACTATTGTGGGTTAATGTCTGAGGTCTGCACTATTGGGGGTTACTGTCTGAGGTCTGCACTATTATGGGGGTTACTGTCTGAGGTCTGCACTATTATGGGGGTTACTGTCTGAGGTCTGCACTATTATGGTGGTTACTGTCTGAGGTCTGCACTATTATGGGGGTTACTGTCTGAGGTCTGCACTACTGGGGGTTACTGTCTGAGGTCTGCACTATTGGGGGTTACTGTCTGAGGTCTGCACTACTGGGGGTTACTGTCTGAGGTCTGCACTACTGGGGGTTACTGTCTGAGGTCTGCACTATTGTGGGGGTTACTGTCTGAGGTCTGCACTATTATGGGGGTTACTGTCTGAGGTCTGCACTATTATGGGGGTTACTGTCTGAGGTCTGCACTATTATGGGGGTTACTGTCTGAGGTCTGCACTATTATGGGGGTTACTGTCTGAGGTCTGCACTACTGGGGGTTACTGTCTGAGGTCTGCACTACTGGGGGTTACTGTCTGAGGTCTGCACTATTGTGGGGGTTACTGTCTGAGGTCTGCACTACTGGGGGTTACTGTCTGAGGTCTGCACTATTATGGGGGTTACTGTCTGAGGTCTGCACTATTATGGGGGTTACTGTCTGAGGTCTGCACTACTGGGGGTTACTGTCTGAGGTCTGCACTATTGGGGGTTACTGTCTGAGGTCTGCACTACTGGGGGTTACTGTCTGAGGTCTGCACTACTGGGGGTTACTGTCTGAGGTCTGCACTACTGGGGGTTACTGTCTGAGGTCTGCACTATTATGGGGGTTACTGTCTGAGGTCTGCACTATTATGGGGGTTACTGTCTGAGGTCTGCACTATTATGGGGGTTACTGTCTGAGGTCTGCACTATTATGGGGGTTACTGTCTGAGGTCTGCACTACTGGGGGTTACTGTCTGAGGTCTGCACTACTGGGGGTTACTGTCTGAGGTCTGCACTATTGTGGGGGTTACTGTCTGAGGTCTGCACTATTGTGGGGGTTACTGTCTGAGGTCTGCACTACTGGGGGTTACTGTCTGAGGTCTGCACTACTGGGGGTTATTGTCTGAGGTCTGCACTACTGGGGGTTAATGTCTGAGGTCTGCACTATTATGGGGGTTACTGTCTGAGGTCTGCACTATTATGGGGGTTACTGTCTGAGGTCTGCACTATTATGGGGGTTACTGTCTGAGGTCTGCACTATTATGGGGGTTACTGTCTGAGGTCTGCACTATTATGGGGGTTACTGTCTGAGGTCTGCACTATTATGGGGGTTACTGTCTGAGGTCTGCACTATTGTGGGGGTTACTGTCTGAGGTCTGCACTACTGGGGGTTACTGTCTGAGGTCTGCACTATGGTGGGGGTTACTGTCTGAGGTCTGTTAAATATGGGGTCTGTGATTGTGGGGGGTCTATCTGTGATTGGGGGGATCCATCTGTGATGAGAGGTCTGTTATTTAGGGGGTCAGTCTGTGATGGGGGATCTGTGATTGTGGGGGGGTCAGTCTGTGATGGGGGATCTGTGATTGTGGGGGGGGGGGGGGGGGGGGTTCAGTCTATGATGGGGGATCTGTGGTTGTGGGGGGGGGTCAGTCTGTTAATCCCTTACAGTAAGGGGTTAAATGATTAATCCTGCAATAATTTACCCCTTACATGCTGAAAGCCCTGAGAGGGATACATTACAGATCCTTATAACCAGAGTGGATGATTATACAAGGGGGGGGGGGGGGCGAAAAAAAAATTCTGCCCCGGGCGCCCATAACTCTGGTTACCCCACTGTACGCAAGTGCTGTATAGCTCATCTTACATTTTTTTTCCTTCCAGGAATATCTGATGTTCATACATCTCTGTTTTTATTTCAGGTGCTTTAGATTATTATTTCCCTGGACCTGGTCCCAAATATTCATCAGCAATGCTTCGCTCCTACATTTCTGGTAATAATTATAGTCATTTTATGTTGATATACTTTAATGACCTATGGGAAAATAAATGTCTTCATTTATTCATTTCTCTAGTGACTATTCCTGATGACCTGTAACGGAAAGATACAACTACTGTTGAAAATGAATCAGGCCTTGTAAGTAGAAGTAATTGAAATAAAATGTAGAGTATTGACCTTTTTTTCCTGGATTCCGTGGATACTTTTATTCAAGACTGCAGTAGATGCACAGGGCTATGGCAGAGCACAGGAAAGTAAAGTAAAGAGAACCTGTCATTTTGCCCCAAATGGCTATTTTAGGGCACATTCGAAGAAACAAAGTCAATCAATTAACTAGAACTAACTTTTTATAAACAACTTTGGGCCAGATTCACGTACATTGGCGCATTTTTTGACAAGCGTAGCGCATCTCTTTTACGTTAGACCGGCGCAATGTAGAGGCGCAATCACCGTATCCTCGTAGTATTTGTGCAGAAATTAGCGCCGGAGTAACGTAAATTCCGAGGCGTAAGGCGGAGTAATTCAAATTGGGAAGGACGTGGGCGTGTTTCATTGAAATGAGCCGTGACCCCATGCAAATGAAGGGCTGGCCGTCTCGCGCATGCGCACATGAAGCAGACCATGGTCAGCACCTCTGTGCGCATGCTCACAACGCGGGAACGGTGCAATCAGTGAAATTGGAAGTGGACCCGGGCAACTTAGTGAGCTACGCAGACAGCATTAGTAGACAGACACAAACGCACTTCCTTTGCAAAAGTACATCCCTTTGTATCCCTTCCTATACAGCAAGGTGCTTTTGTTCTGTTGTTTGTTGCGTTGTGACTTGTCTTTGTGATATTTGTTGACTGTTTGATCTAGTGTTTTGTAGAATCTATTTGATAGTGTCTTTTGGTGACTGGTTGTGAGACTTTTTGGTTGATAGATTTTGTTTGTTTGTTTTGTTGCTTGGTTTTTCCTGCTTGTTTTTCTGAGTGATTTTTGGTGATTGTTTGGGAGAGAGTTGTTGTATGAGTATGACTGAGAGCAAGCGGAAGAGCAATTTTTCTTTGGGGGAGAAACAAATTATTGCCCGGGCCCTTACCCAATATGGCCGTTTCCTTCACGGCCCGGAGAGTGCCAACACCACCCCGGCCAGGAAGAAGGAGATTTTGCAGAACATTACTGACCAGGTAAATTCATTGGGGGGGGGGGGGTATACCCGGACACGCGAGGGGATCATAAAGAAAATCAATGACCTCCAGCGTGTGGTCCGTGGGAAGCTAGCCAAAATGGCAGCCCATGCCAGGGGCACTGGAGGGGGCCCACCATGCCCTGTTAGGCTGACAGTGGAGGAGCGTGCGGTGGCCCACACCTTTAATAGACAACAAGTGGAGGGCCTGCCTGGCTTTGACTCCAGTCATGAAGCCGTGATGCCAGGTAAGGTTTTTTTCCCTATCTGGTGTGTAGCATGTGTGGGGGAGGGGGGGAAGGAATATGTGGCAAGTGTGTGGATCCTCCAACCTGTGAATGTTTTGTGTCATCCACAGATGTGCAGGAGGGTGCTCGGCCATCTGGCCTGACTGCACCATCCCCGGGACACCAGCCTGCTGAGGACCCCCCGACAAGGCCGTAGTCCTTGGAGGAGTTGGAGGAGGAGGAGTTTGAGGAGGAGGAGGATGTCATGTCAGCCAGTGGATTGTTGTTTTTGGAGGAGTCTTCCTCTCTGGCTGGCAGCAGCCAGCCCTCCATAAGGGCTAGCGCCTCCCACTCCTCCCCCAACAGGGCTCCCCTCCCAAGGGCCTCCCCTTCTCCCCGGCCACAAGCATCAGCTGGAGGCAGGAAGTCGTCCCAGAAGACCAGGGGGGTGGCAATTTTTTTTTTTTTTGTGTTGTGAACGCTTTCAGAATGTGGGGGTGACATTCCTGCCGGAAAAGGGGTGTCACCCTCATTTGTGGTGGAGAAGGGTTCCCCAGGACAAGGGGGAAGTGATCCCCAGGTCCGTGTGAATGGTGTATGAATGTACAGTGACATAATTGGAGCCGTGGCGTAGCGTTGCTGCTCACAAGTCCAGCATGGTGGGCTTGTGCTAATCCAATTTGATGAGGATGTGGGGTGTGTGTGATAGGGACCACAGTGGTGTGCATGCATGCATTCTCATTGTGCCATGATTAATGTGTGTGTTTAACGTGCAAAGATGCCTAATGTGAGCTGTCTCCTGGCTGCTGTTCCCTCAGAAGACGGGGTAGCCTTGGTTAGGGGGTGGATTGTCTGGTTCAGGGGTCAGGTCATCACGTATGTCAATCTGCAGGCCCTTTCTCACTGCGAAGTTGTGCAGCATGCAACATGCACCGATGATCTGGCACACAAAGTTTGGGGAATACAACAGGGTACCCCCAGACTTATCCAGGCATCGGAAATGTGACTTCAGGAGGCCAAAGGTGCGCTCCACCACTGCACTTGTTGGGGCGTGTGCTTCATTGTATCTTTCCTCTCCTGGGGTTTGGGGGTTCCGGATAGGAGTCATGAGATGGGGTCCTAGTGCATATGCAGAGTCACCTGTAAGGGAAAAGGCAGAAGGATGTTAGTCATGCATGTGCCCCTTGTGATGTCAGCATCATGGGGGGGGTACAGTCATGCCTGCCACCCATGTCACTCACCAACCAGCCAGGTGTCCCCATACACGTTCTGTTCGAATTCCATTGGGATGGGGCTCTGATTGTAGATGTAGCTGTCATGGCTGGATCCGGGGTGTTTGGCACGGACGTGCCATATGAGGCCTTGGGCATCGACTATCACCTGTACGTTGATGGAATGCCAATGCTTCCGATTGCGGTATATGTGCTCTGTCTCATGGGGGGCTGGAGTGCCACATGTGTGCAATCAATGGCCCCCACGGTGCGTGGGAATCTGGCAATTCTGTAGAAATCTGTCATTGCCTTCAGCCGCAGCTCCTCAGTGGTGGGTTTGATGATTTGGTTGGCCATGCATCTGAGGATTGCAGGGATAACCTGGTGCACACATCTGCTTATGGAGGATTGTGACATCCCAGCTATCACTCCACTTGTTCTTTGAAAAGAGCCACTGGCAAGGAAATGGAGTGTTGCCATGACCTTGACCAGTGGCTGCACTGCATGTGAGCGGTGTGTTGGGCTGGTGATGTCATCCTGCAGGGTTATGGTTAATTCCAGGATGGCATGAGGGGTGAATCTGAAGATGCGATACACCTCAGAATCACTCATGCCGAAGAGGTCTATGCGTGTGCGGTATATCCTCTCCCGTGCCCTCCTCCGTGCCCTCCTCCGTGCCCTCCTCCTTCTTTGCTCCTCTAAAGTAGTGTTGCTCACGAATATTCGCATTGCGAATATTCGCTACGAATATTGCATATTCGAGTATTCGCGAATAACTCGAATATCGCGGCGAATATTCGCTATTTCGAATATTCATATTTTTTCAAATTTCGCAATCAATTTCGCAATCAATTTCGCATGCGCACTAGCAAAATTTTGCATTAGCGAAATTTCGCTATTTTTTTTTTTTTTAGAAAATATAGCGAATATTGGTAAATATTGAATATTCGTGATATTTTATCCCCAAAAAAATAGCGAAATTTCGCATTAGCGAAATTCCGCATTGGCGAAATTTCGCATTGGCGAAATTTCGCAATTTTTTTTTTTTTTATAAAATATCACGAATATTCGATATTAACTATATACTATATACTATATATATATTAAAAATATCGCGAAATCGAATATGGCGTATTCCGCTCATCACTACTCTAAAGTCATTAGTATAGCTATGAGCAAGGATGCCCCTGGCATCTTGGCATAAAGTTTGTTGTCCAGCAAGTATGACTGCTCGCTCCTCACTAAAGCCCCGTACACACGGTCGGACATCCAACAAAACTTCCCTTGGATTTTTGTCCTAATTGATTTGTCCGATCACACCCATAGCATACACACACTCGGACTTTTCCGGCAACCAACACGAACGTAGTGACGTTTGAACGTAATGCCGTGCGTTTAAAAGAGGAAGTGAAATTCTCCGACGTCACCCGTAGCTACTCTATAGTTAGTTGATGTTTCGTGTGAGTGCTTTCCACATTTCCAGTTTCGTGCGTTTCAGAACGTTTGTGTCCGTTCGCCAAATTCCGAGATGTTGCGCGATCCTGCGAGAGAGCGTGCTGTTTACGGTCTAGGAGTTCTGGCTATTGCTCAAGCTCAGTCCAGGTCCAGGAGTAGGAGGAGGACTGTTTGGACCAAAACTTGGTTGCTTCGCCGTGAAGAATTTTCTCATATGCCATTGCTCAGGGAGCTGCAGGAAAACAA
Organism: Rana kukunoris; assembly: GCA_029574335.1. NCBI lineage: Eukaryota > Metazoa > Chordata > Amphibia > Anura > Ranidae > Rana > Rana kukunoris. The sequence goes on along the minus strand of CM056060.1, from coordinate 84,430,899 downwards.
TCCTAATGATTTTAGGAACTATCTTAGGATGTCAGATTCCTGCTTCCAGCGTCTTTTACATTTGCTGTCTCCATATATCACCAAGAAGGACACATGTATGAGGCCTGCTATTCCTGCAGAGCAACGGCTCATAGCCACTTTGCGCTATTTGGCGACAGGGAGAAGTCTCCAGGATATTAAATTTACTACTGGGATCTCTCCCCAGGCTCTGGGACACATAATTCCTGATACTTGCTGTGCCATTATTCAAGTCCTGCAGAAGGACTATATTCGGGTAAGTTATTTTATTTGATATCACATTATATCCATTTCCACAATGTTCAGTCCCATTCTTGTTAGAATCTGTTCAAATAATTTTTATTTGGTGGCATGCTGACTACTTTTCCTTGCCCTAAATACATATTTGCCTTCACTTACCTCCCTAGCAATCTACCCTGGGACCCCAATTTGTTATTTGCCTTCCCTTAACAACCCTTATAAACTAGGGCATCTTAAAATGTTTATCCTTAAACTGGCAGCAGAGTGGCAGAGTAAATTTTTTGGGGTGCACAAACTGTTTATTAACCTTCCCCTTCCCAAATAGTGAATCATCTGATCCAAATATTTGTGTACTCTAGCTCAACATATCTTCATTATACCCCTTTTCTGCTTGCCATATTTGTCCCATTTTCTTAAAATGATATTATTATTTTTATTTACATTTGAAGTATATGGTATGTTATTCTGTTGCCTCTGGTGTGCCAAGCGCAAAAATCAGAATGGCTTGCAACAAACATGAACCTTCATTTGTTCACCATATTGGTCACATTGAAAAGGAGATATTTTTTTTAACACCCCCCAAACTTTAAACATTCAACCTCATCTCCCTAACATTTTTGGAATGTGCCATCAGAGGGAGTCATGAAGCATATAAATGAGAATTATATCAAATTTTTAGTCCACAAACTGCTTGAATTGTTTCCTTGTTATGTTGCCCCTATAATGTATGTGTAAAAATAGGTTGCAATTTATTATGCTGAAGTAGTAACTAATTGTTCTTTGTTTGACTCCACAGTTTCCTTCCAACCCTCAGGAATGGCAGGATGTTGCGGCCCAGTTTGCCAATCTGTGGAATTTTCCCAATTGTGGGGGTGCCATTGATGGCAAACATGTCAGGATTGTTCCTCCGCCGGCCTCTGGCTCTTATTTTTATAATTACAAGGGCTTTAACAGCATAGTTCTTCTTGCTATAGTTTCTGCAAACTATGAGTTTATTTATGTTGATGTTGGTATGAATGGGCGTCATTCTGATGGAGGTGTGATGTCTCATACCGAATTCTATCACCGTCTTACTAATGGCACCTTAAGTTTGCCACCTGCGCAGGACAACGTGGAGGGCCTCAACTTTGTATTTGTGGCAGATGAGGCCTTTGCTCTTGGGGAACATCTGTTGAAGCCCTTTCCGATGAGGAACCTCACCCCTGAGCAACGGATCTATAATTACAGACTGTCACGTGCCAGAAGGGTGGTTGAAAACGCCTTTGGCATTATGTCAAGTCGTTTTCGGCTATTTCTTACTGCCATTCACTTGGCTGAATACAAGCTTAACCACGTGGTGTTGTGCTGCTGCATCCTCCATAATTTTCTACGGAGGAATGCTACCAACTACATTGGGTCTGGCAATACTGATGACCCCTCAGGTGGACGGGCAGCTGAAGAGGCAGTAATGCCAGCCCTGCAACTTACCCGACCTGCTGTCTCCTCCCAGAATGCACGTCTTGTGCGTGAGCAGTATATGGACTACTTTGTTGGTAGAGGGGCAGTGCCTTGGCAGCAAAATGTCCTGTAGAGTTTGTTCTATCTATTTTTTTTTCCTCTTAAAATTAAAATTTTTCAGCTACTGTTATCTGTGGTTTGGTTTTAAGTTTTTTATGTCCTTAGAATTTTGGTGAGAATTGTCAAAACTTTAGGGAAACAAGCAGACGTGCAAATACACCTTTCTAAACTTCAATACATCTATGTTGAGTATTATTATATTTTAGGGCTCTGCTACACCCCTTTTCGAATAATACACTGTCAATGTTCTTACCCTAAATTCTAAATATACTGGTAGTACTGATCTTATAAATAAGAAGCCACACCTTTTTTTGCAAAAACATTATTTTTTTAATAAGCACAATCCAATGTGCCATTTTTTTCTTTTACAAAAGTGCAAAACAGTGCTAGGTCATGAAGAACGCAATAATTCGTTAGTTATTATTTTGGCGAGAAACATGCATCTTTTCCAACACAGCAATATACCTTGCCAAGTGGTTACAGCAGAAATTAAAACATTTTTTGCAGAATTCTCTGCCCAAAATATTATTATAAACACACAATATGTATGACCAGATGCAGTTTTGTTTATTCTGTGGCGCTTTTTTTGTGGGTCAAAAATGCATGCACAGTGCTCTCCATGCGCTACGGGGGTTCTGGTTGGTTGTAGCTCACAACATGCAGTCATCCTTAGCACCTGAAACTGAACTATCATGTTGTGAGCTAGAGCCGACCAGAACCTTCATGGAGTGCATGTCAAACACTGTGCCTGCATCCTTGTCGCATACAAAAATGCACCCCAAAATAAACGGAACTGTGTTTGTTGCAAAATGCCCCTTAGCACAGTCTTTCTCCACTCTCCTTCTCCTGGTGCATTGCCAGATGTTTCACTTTTGCCATAGGTACATATTTTTTATTTGGATGTGCATATGTCAAAATTGGTCAGGTATAGCCCTTCAAAATTGTAATATACTGTTTCTTGAAAGCACCAGAAGAAGAGGAGTAAATAAAAACTCAGCTGAGACACTTAAATCACACCAAAACATTATTTTTTTCTAAAATTACAGTATTGAAATAGCCTCAAAAGTCACATTTGCTAACATCTGCGTATTGCAAAGTGAATTAGTGCCATTTCTAAACAAATAACAAAACTCAGCCTGTGCTAACAAGTCTAGTTGCATCAAGTTCACAGAAAATTTAAATAACAGGAGGTCCAAATGTAAACTATCAACCTACGTCACAAAAACAGCTAAAATTTAGCTAACAGGTCGTAATAATCCCTGATTCGTCTCTGAACACCAGTGGCAGACTCCTTTAGATTTTCAAGCTCTGTCATTGCCTGCAGCATATCAGCACTGATCCGACCAATAGTGCATCCTGGTAGTTGGTGGCCTTGGAAGAAGATAATAAATTAGAATGTGTTTGATGGTCAAGTGACTGAGGCAAAAAACATAGGGACACATTATTAATCAGGGCTACTTTTTGAAAATACTTACCTAAACATAGACACTCAATTGGTGCTTGCAAAATGCTTGATCTTCTAAATACAGCTACACTACTAGGTAATGTACACACTACAGATATACTCCGAAAATCTTGGACCAGGTGCATATGCATGTGTCTTCACGTGCAGCTACCTAAACAACACTGCCACCTCTCCCTTCTACATGCTCAAATGTTGAATGCACTACATAATTTGCTAGTGTGTTGTGGGCGTGTTTGTAGTGGACATATAATCAGTAACCATGTATTGATTATGGAAAGCACATGTTAAAAAAACTTACTGGGGCAAACAACAGCCTCCAAAGGGTCATCTTGGATTTCTTGCACTCCTTCACCCTCAGCAGATCTGGTGTCTGGGGATGTGCTGTCCACTGGTGGCTCTTTGCTGGGTCCGGCACTATCATCAATATCCTGCAAAGGTTGGTGCTGACCACACTCCTGATCCTCTAAAATTAAAGAATAAAACATCCATGAAGCCGCCCCTAAATGACATTATCTTACCAGAATCACATTTGCTGCTTTTTTAATATATACCAACCTTGCCCTGGTGACAAAGTTTGCTCGAGACTAGTGCACTACACTAGGCATTATTATAATATACAACATTTTATGGAACAGGAGTATGATGTCATTTAAAAAGTGGGTACAAATCTCTTTAGTGGCCACATTCAAAAAATCAGACAGATGACACGCATCACTCTTGTTTGCCATGGCAAGATGGGATATATGATGTGAAATCTAGCAGGCGTGACTCTCTGTGACTCTGATCCACAGGGCCTCTCCTCTACCCATGTATATCATTCAAATGCATCATTAATGGTCAGTGATGAGCCACACATCTAACCTAAAGTTGATTTTACCCCTTAAGATATGGCCTGAGCCCATGGTCTTTGTCCTACCTAGAAACACCCCTGTCGCTGTGAAAATGCTCATTATATAATTTTGTCCTTACGTTTTGGGGGTGATTTTGAGCATGTTGTCTCCCCTGTTGGAGCCCGGCCAATGGAAGCCTCCTTTTGTCCCCTGTGGTGTTTTTCTCTTTGCCTTTTTTCTGTGGAAAACATTAAAATACAGTATATTATTTAGTACAGAAAAGTAGCCAAGACAGAAAGAACAACTTTCACATTATAATGAACTACATTTAAACTTGCATTATCTTCTTCTGGAGCCCTCACAATAACAAATCACCATTAAATGGAATCCATCTCTAATGTACAGACACATATTGACATAATTACATGTACTTACTTTTTTTGATAATGGTGCGGTGAATGGAGTCCAAATGTTCTTGCTCTCTGTGCTTCAAATCTGACCATCGTTTTCTGATTTGGTCTTTCGTTCGTTTTACCCCATAATCTTCTTCCAATACTGCAAGGACCTTCTCCAGAACCCAGTCTTTATGGCTGTTGGGTCTATCATAGTTCTCCATTTTGCAATCGTAATCGTATTTCTCAAAGATGCGCACCATCTCCACCATCTCCCCCTTGCTCATGGGGGTGGCCTTGTGCTTAATATAAACTCCTCCACTGCGGGGCCTGTTCGTATTCGTTGATTGCGCCATCATCTTCTCCCTCACACATGTACCTCACAGAATGGCGCAGGAAGAAAAAATAATGTGGTCACGCCCCAGCGTCATGACGCACGTAGAGCGGAGCTTCACGCATGCGTAGGCTATATAAATCAAAAACGAGCGGTCGAGGTCCCGCGCGCATGAACGAATCCATTGTTGCGACTCCACGTTAAGGCAAAGGAATACACTGAACGAAGGTAGGTGAATACATTGTGACACTAGTGGTTACTGCATGATTTAGCTTAGGGAACCAAACACACATTGTATAAGCATGTTAGGAACTCAAAGCAAGCACTTATTGGTTGTATTGTAACCTTTGTTGCAGAGATCTGATCAAAAACATGCCAAAAACTAAGGGTGGAAAACTAAATTCACGTCAATTCGTCAGTGCTTTTATCGAACTCTACAGATCGCATACCTGTCTGTGGCAGTCGAAACATAAAGATTATTCAGATAAAAATAAAAGACAGGCAGCAATAGCTACATTGGTGGCAGAAGCAAAGACTATGTACCCCAGGGCCAACGCAACACAAATTAAAGCTAAAATTGGGAGCCTGAGGAGCACGTTTCTCAGAGAGCTAAAGAAGGTCGAGGGATCGAAAAGATCGGGAGCTGCAGCAGATGATGTGTATGTACCCAAACTGTGGTACTTCAACAGCCTGATGTTTTTAAAGGACCAAACTGAGCCAAGAAAACATCTATCCACACTACCCTCCCTATCAGCAGATGCCACAGATACTGAGGCAGAACCAACAGAGGATGAGGAGGAGGAGGAGGAGGAGGAGGAGGAGGAGGAGATCAGCTTTACCCAGGTCTAGTATTTTTCAACAACTGGCCATTCAAATATACTATGATGTTAATGTGTTGTTATGATGGCAACAAAACTGAAATGATGCTCCTTTTTCACACACAGGACCTTGGCAGCCAAGAAGAGGCTGGGCCCAGCAGCCTGTCAACCCAATGCCAAATCCCTACACTAAACCCTCCTCGAAAAAGGGCCAAGAAGAGGCAACAGCTAGATGACGCCACTGCTGAATTTTTAAGTAGGGCCACATCGGTCATCACCTCAGCACCCGATAGTGCAGAAGGGTTTGGCTGTTTCATTGCCAACAAGCTCCGAGAAATAGAGGCAGATCAAAGGGAGCTGTGTGAGGGGATGATGGTCCAGCTCCTTAGCAAGGCCAGGAAACGGGAGCTAACCCCTAATTCCCATGTCTGTGATTTAGAGCACACACCTCCAGCTAATCAACAACAGGCCTACCAACCACAGGCAGCCTACCAAACCCAGACAAGTTACCAAGCCCACCCAGCCTACCCACACCAGCCAACCTACCCACACCAGCCAACCTACCCACAACCCCCAACCTACCCACAACCGCCAACCTTCCCACCCCAGCAAGCCCAACCACCCCAGCAGCATGGGGGTCAGTGGCCAACTCAGAGCCCAGATTTTAGGGGCTACTAATTTGGCCACCAACATAATGGTTTGGTACATATTTTGATGTGTTATTATTTTTTAGAATTTTTTTTGACCATTTAGATCCATTTTAGGGATAATTTTATGTTTAGCTTCAAAAATGGAACGACAAATGTGCGAAAACATGTTTCTTTCTTTTTTTATTGATTTTGTATTATTGTGATGGGAGTGACAAAGAAAAAAAATGGCCTCTGCTGATGGGGAGAGAAGTGTGGATAGTGTTGTTCTTGGTTCAGTTTGGTCGGCAAAAAATATCAGCCTGTTGAAGTACCACAGCCTGGGGACAGACATGTCTTCTGCTGCTGCTCCCCATCTTTTGGAGTCCATGATCTTCTGGTGCTCCCTATATTGTAATTCTCAGGTCCCCAAGTTTGGATAGTTAACAAAAAATTGTTAGGTATGCCTTGGGGTACAGAGGCTTTGCAAAGTCCACCATTTGTTCTATTGCTGCCTTCCTTATGTTTTGGATTTGTCCTATTTTAGGTGAATTTTTTTAGAATAAATGGATGATGTGAAGGTGTCTTGAATTATTTGTGTAAAGTCAAATGTCAGTTTGTGAGTAGGCAGGTCCTTTGCTCAAATTAAAGGGAGACAAATAAAGTAGTTGGTACTTTAACCATCAAAAATAATAAGGGATAATGGTGTTTTTAGAAGTTGACACACAAAATAATCTTGAAATTTCCTTGATTCATCTAAACAAAATACACTAATCAAAAGTAAATTAATTTGTTTTTAATCCATCCGTATCACCAGCAAAGCAGGTTTTCAGATTATTGTCATTACAAAGAAAAGGATAATGTGCGCTGTTTTTCGAGATTTCTAAACTAGCCGCGTCACGAATGTTCTTTTTCTAATACAAACGCTAGTTTTACTAGACAGAAGGCTTTCGGCTGCTCTTTACTTCGGAGCATGCGCATTTTAACTTTGGACAATAGTCCGATGGTTTGCTGTACACACGATCGGATTTTGCACCATCGGACTTTTGTTGCCTGAAAGTTGGTCCGTTCGCAGACCAAACTTTTTGTCCGATGAAAGCCAAAAAAGTTGGTCCGATGGAACGTACACACGGTCGGACAAATGAGAAAAGTGTCGGATTTTGATGTTGGTTGGGCAAAAGTCCGACCGTGTGTACGGGGCTTAACAGTGTTGCTTTAGCTGACATGTAGACGGATTGTCTAATTTTATTCCACCTTTTATATGGTCTAATTTTAGACAGGACGTGCAGCTGTTGCGCACAGCGCGTAGCCTGCGCTGCACCAACGTTCTTTTGTGGATCCCCGTAACTCCCTCATTTGCATATTTGAATAGCAAATCAATGGTGTGTCTAGCGAAGTTTTGCACGGATGGATACGCCGGTCTATCGAAATTACGCCGGACCAAAAATTGTAGATTTAGACTTACACCGTGCATCTCCTGTAACGCCGGCGTAATCGCTCTGTGAATCTGGCCCTTTATTTTTATATAGAGTTGTTTCTGCAAGGCTAATAAGTAACTACTAATCACCTCCAGCTGCATTGGATAAAAAACACTCCTGCAGAGATGCCCTGTTAAATTACCTGGTGTAGTAGTGGATATTTTTTGAGTAAGTGCCTCATAACATGAAACACGTTGGGGTCGGCTTACCTCTTCTGCTGCACTGCATTGATTTTACTAATACTCATAAATAAAGATGTTTGGTTTTTCACTGAAGTGCAGTTTTAATGGTATTAAGGAGACTCAAGAGTAACATAAAATAACCAATCTGGCACAACATATAAAACTATACCTATGCAAAATATAGTTGATTTAAATTAAATTAAATCAGTATTGTTGGCCTGGTAATTATCACAGCTGTCCATTATAAAATCTGACACGCTGGGAAAGGACTGAAGTTAACCACACTGGGTGAATTAAAAAATGTAGCCCTATAAAATGGGCAACCAGCAGTCACTACATTACAGTAAATAGGTTGAAAGATTTACTCTGATCAAGTATTTAAAGTGTTTGCACTTCTAAAGGCATGTTGGTGATTAGGGATGAGCTTTTTGTTTGAGTCGAACATGAGTTCGACTCGAACATTGCCTGTTCGCCTGTTCGGCGAATAGCGAACAATTTAAGGTGTTTGCGGCAAATTCGAAAAGCTGCAGAACACCCTTTAAAAGTCTATGGGAGAAACCTAAAGTGCTAATTTTAAAGGTTAATATGCAAGTTATTTTAAAAGTGTTTGGGGACCCGGGTCCTGCCCCAGGGGACATGTATCAATGCAAAAAAAGTTTTAAAAACAGCCAGTTTTTTCGGGAGCAGTGATTTTAATAATGCTTAAAGTGAAACAATAAAAGTTAAATATTCCTTTAAATTTCGTACCTGGGGGGGGGGGGGGGTTGTGTGTATAGTATGCCTGTAAAGTAGTGCATGTTTCCCGTGTTTAGAATTGTCCCTGCACAAAATAATTTCTAAAGGAAAAAGTAATTTAAAACTACGCGCAGCTATTCATGAATTGTCGGCGCCCAGCAATACAGATCAAAGTCATTGAAAAAAACAGCAGGGGACCCCCCCTGTCCATTACCAGGCCCTTTGGGTCTGGTATGAATATTAAGGGGAACCCCGAACAAAAAAAATGCGTTGGGTTCCCCTCCAAATTCCATATCATTTTTCTTGATGTTTTTTGCCAAGGAAAATGGTCGTGTATACGAGGCATAAGTGTTCGGTAGCACCAGTGTTTGCACTAACAGTTTATTCCAAATGTATGTATTTATTTTGACAGCAACACGGTTTGCTCTCATGATATGTAAATCAGCGACTCCAGCACTATAAGAGGTGGTTTCACCACCACAGGTAAAAAAAACTGTGCATGTATGCCCATCATTAGAAGTGTGTGGATGCAGGGAGGTATTCTAATGGTGGGCCCACAGGCGGCATGGAAAAAAAGAACATTACAATCGATGCCCAACAAGGACCAGCAACGTACTGGTATGTTGCTGGACTTTGAGTGGTTATACCAGAATGATGCCTGCAGGTTTAGGTATCATCTTGGTATTGTTCTTTTCAGCCAGCAGTCGGCTTTTTTATGTAAAAGCAATCCTAGAAGCTAATTAGTCACTAGACTGCTTTTACAAGCAGTGGAAGGGAATGTTCTCCCCCTGCCGTCTTTCATGTTTTTCTTGGGCTCTGCTGTCACACTGGGGAACTTAAGAATACAGCCGGTGGTAATGCCACCAGCTGACCATAGAGCTGTCCGGAGACCAGAATGGCTCCAATCATCTCTATGGCCTAAGAAACCGGAAGCTTTGAGCATTTTATGACCTCGGTTTCATCGGATATAAACAGTGCCATTGGGAAATTTGGGAGGCATCTTATCACACTGATTTTAGTGTGGTCAGATGCTTTAAAAGGGCAGAGGAGAGATCTAGATTTTTTCAAAACAGAGTACCTGTCTCTACCTATTGCTATCATAGGCCATATTTAAAAGGAACAGCATAGTAAAAAAAAAAAAAAAATCAAGATAAATAATAATTACAAAAAAAGATAGCACCGCTGACCCCCCCCCCCCCCCCCCCGTGCTCCCGTGCAAAGGCGAACACAAGCGTCGGACTTGTGTCGCATGTAAACAGCAATTTCACCATGCATATGAGGTATCACCGCAAACGTCAGATCGAGGACAGTAATTCTAGCAGTAGACCTCCTCTATAAAACTAAAGTGGTAACCTGTAAAGACTTTTAAATGCTTTTAAAAAGGTATGCACAATTTTAGTTCATTCTGATTTTATTATATTATGACAATACATTATAGAATATGATACAGACATTGATGTGTTCATATAAGTAATACAGTTATTTCATCTAATCAATTTCGGATATATTTTTGTTTCCATATATTGTTGAAACTATACAAAACAGGACTGGGCAAGACAAGACAAGACAAGACTAGACTAGACAAGACAAGACAGATCAAGACAAAACTAAACGGGACAAGACAAGACAAGACAACATCCCCATCCCCAAATAAAAAAATAAAAAAAAGGGGGGAGGGAGAGAGAAAAAAATAAAAAAAATAGGGCAGGGTTAAAGATTGGCAGCAACAATCCCCACCACTCGCCTCTAATTTGTTCTGTTCCCACAGGTGATTTCTAAATTCTTGTTGTTACTCTATATACCCTCCAGGGGACCCAAGTCCGAAGGTGCTCCTCATGTATATCCAATTCAAGTGCTAAAAGTGATTACATCTTTTCTATACCATCCATTTCACTGGCCCACTCCTTAACTGATGGGGTTTGTATTGAGTGCCAGTGTCGTGGTATAACTAATCTTGCTGCTGTCAACCAGTGTCTCAAAAGACCCCTTTTAATATTCTTATATGATCCTGGTAGTATTGAGAGCAAAGTGATTTGTGGTGTATTTAATATTGGTTCCCCAGTAACAAAAGTGTATAACTGCATCATTTTTTCCCAGAAATTTAAGATTTGGGGACATTCCCACCAAATGTGGAGCAATGAACCTTTAAATGTATGGCATCGCCAACATATGTCTGATTTATCTGGATATATACGCTTTAATGACACTGGGCTCCAATACCACCTGGAAAGAAGTTTGTAATTTGTCTCTTGTGCTTTAATTGTTAGTGACATACAATGTGTTAAATTAAATGCTTTCTTCCACTCTGCATCTTCAATTTGAACATTTAACTCATTTGCCCATTTCCTTATGTATTCAGAGGGTTCAGGGTGTTTTTTTATGGCTAATATCTTATAGATTGAGGATAAGACATGTTTTGGTTTTGAGTCTTGTAGCAACAGAAGTTTAAACTGAGTTGTGTCTCTATACAAAAATGTATTTGAGGGAAGAGAGGACAAGAAAGATAATAGTTGCCGATATTCTAACCTTTGCGTAAGTGAGGGTTTCTGTGTAAAAATTAGGTTTAATATAGGTGGGAATGCTGCCTGGCAAGTAATCTGGCACACTCTACGATGAGATTCTTTGTTCCAAATGAGGAAATCTTTACGTTTTAGAGCCGGCGGAAATCGTGGGTTACCAAATAAAGGTGTCATAGGTCCTACTAATGAGGAAAGTTCTAATTGTAGGATTGTTTTGGTCCAAATTTTTAATAAGTGGGATGTTAGAGAAGGCATAGTAAGAGATAAATCTCGATGGATATCACTATTCCCAAAATCTAACCAAGGAATTGGGCGGTGAGATCAAATTGATTTAACCATTGCTCTATTAGTACCTATTGTTTAGTATTGGAAGAGTGGAACCAGTTCACTATCCTTGTTAATACTGCCGCTACATAGTAATGGTAAAGATAAGGTGCACCCGCTCCTCCGTTCACTTTGGGCAGTGATAGTAATTTCTTTTTTAATCTATGTTTTTTATGGCCCCAAATAAATTTTGTAAAGGCCGACTGTAAAGTAGAAAAATAAGATCTAGGAATAGAGACAGGCATGGTTTGAAAAAGATACAGAAACCGAGGTATTATATCCATTTTTAGAATATTAATCCTCCCAAACCACGAATATTGATTGTGATCATATTTTTTTAGATCCTGTAAGGTTCGTTGCATAAGAGGAATATAGTTTGTTAGATATAAATGGTTTAGGTCGGAGGGGATGTAAATACCTAAGTATTTTAATACCGAAGAACAAATTTTGAGTGAAAAACTATTTACCACTTGTTGTGGACTAAGTGACACATTGAGAATAACTGATTTTGATATATTTACTTTAAAGTTACTAAGGGTACCAAAACGTTTAAATTCTGATAAAATAGCGGGTATGGAAACATGTGGATTAGTGACATATAGCAATAGATCATCGGCAAACAAGGCTAATTTTATTTCCATTTGGTTTATCTGTATGCCCGCAACTAAAGGGTTCTGTCTAATTGCTATTGCTAGATGCTCCATTACCAGGACGTAAAGTAAAGGTGATAGTGGGCATCCTTGTCGAGTACCATTTTGTATAATGAAACTTGTTGATAACGATCCATTGATCTTTATCCTAGCCTCAGGTTTAGTATATAATGCCAGAATCTATAATGCCAGAGTAAATTTGGGCCCAGACCTATTTGCATTAATGATTGTTTTAAGAAGGGACATCCAATCCGGTCAAAGGCCTTCTCTGCATCAACTGAAAGGTATGCACAATTTTAAAGCATGTCATGTTTGGTATCTGTGTACTCGCTATAAGACCATCTTTTATATTTTACTAAACATTTGGGTAATATATTGTGTTTTAGTGCATTAAAATGAAAGAATTCCTAATAAATTGCGTTTAAAAAATCACAACACAAATACTGTGTGAAAAAAATTGCAACACCCACCATTTTAATCTGTAGGGCCTTTGCTTTAAAAAAAAAAAAAAATATATATATATATATATATATATAATAGGGGGTTTGGAGGTTCACAGTAATTTTCTAGCAAAAAAAATATATATATATATTTTATGTAAACAAAAAGTGTCAGCAAGGTCTTCGACTTTAAGTGGTTAGAAGAGTGGGTGATGTGTGACATACGCGTCTAATGTTGTGCATAAAACGCCAGGACAATTCCTTACTACCTATTACAGTTTTGGAGGCTATGAAATGTCCAGATAGCACAACCCCCCCCCCCCCCCCCCAAATGACCCCATTTTGGAAAGAAGACACTTCAAGTTATTTGCTGAGAGGCGTGTTCAGTCCATGGATAATTTTATATTTTGACACAAGTTTTGGGAAATTATAAATGTTCTTTATTTATAAAAAGTTGTCACTAAATGATATATTGCTCAAACATGTCATGAGCATATGTGAAGTTACACCCCAAAATACATTCTGCTGCTTCTCCTGAGTACAGGATACTTTTTGGAAGCCTAGCCACGTACAGGACCCCAAAAACCAATTACCGCATTCAGGCTTTCTTAGGGTGTAAAATTGTGATTTTACTCTGCACTACCTATTATGCCGCGTACACACGGTCGTTTTTTGCGATGAAAAAAAACGACGTTTTTTGTGAAGTAAAAAACGACGTTTTTGAAACGTCACTTTCAAAGACGATGTTTTTTCACAAAAAACAAGGTTACGTTCACCACACTTTTCCATTGAAGCTCGCTTCATAACTAGCTTCTGGGCATGCGCGGGTTGAAAAACGTTGTTTTAAACGACGTTTTTGCTACACACGGTGACTTTTTGTGAAAAAAAAAACGACGTTTTGAAAAACGACACAAAAAATTCAAGCATGTTGGAATTTTTTTTTGGTCGTTTTTTTTAGGACAAAAAAACGACGTTTTGCCCACACACAATCAATTTAAATGACGTTTTAAAAAACGACGTTTTTTTTTTTCATCGCAAAAAACAACCGTGTATTACAGTTACGAAGGCCATAAAATGCCAAAATGGCACAACCCCAAATGACCCCATTTTGGAAAGTAGACAATCCAAGGTATTTGCTAAGAGGCGCGTTGAGTATTTTGAAGCTCTCATTTGTTTTTGAAATTAAGAAAGAAAAGGAAATTTTATTTTTTCAATTTTCAAAATGCTAAAAAGTACTCACCTCTCAGCAAAAAGTTTGGGGTGTCTACTTTGCAAAATGGGGTCTTTTGGGGGGGGGGGGGGTTTGTGCTATCTTGGCATTTTTTGGCCTCCGGAACTGTGATAGGTAGTGAGGAGTGAAATCAAAAATGTACACCCTTAGAAATGCTGAATGCGGTGATTGTTTTTTGGGGCCCCCTGTACGAGGCTAGACTGCCAAAAAGTCTCACACATGTGGTATCCCCGTACTCAGGAGAAGCAGCAGAATGTATTTCGGGGTGTAATTCCACATATGCCGAAGGCATGTTTGAACAATATATCATTTAGTGACAACTTTGTGTAAAAAAGTTAATAATATTTTTCCTGAAACTTGTAGCAAAATATAAAATATTCTATGGACTCAACATGCCTCTCAGCAGATAGCTTGGGGTGTATATTCCAAAATGTCTTGGTATGCTGACGCCTTAAGAATTCCCTTCATTAAAACTAAACAAGCGCAGCCCCTGAAAAACAACCCCACACCATAATCCCCCCTCCACCACATGATTTTTACCAGTGCACAAAGCAAGGTCCATAAAGACATGAAAGATTGAGTTTGGGGTGGAGGAACTTGACTGGCCTGCACAGAGTCCAGACCGAAAACCTGATAGAACACCTTTGGGATGAATTAGAGCGGAGACTGTGAGCCAGGCCTTTTCGTCCAACATCAGTGCCTGACCTCCCAAATTCACTTCTGGAAGAATGGTCAAACATTCCCTTAGGCCTCGTACACACGAGGCAATAGATTTGTTCAAATCGGTCGGACCGACCGATTTGAACAAATTTGTCTGATAGGATTTTGGTTTGCTCGCGTGTACACACGAGCAAACCAAAATCCCCGCCAGCAGACGGTGCGCTGACGTGTCGGTGACGTGGCGGTGACGTTGACGCCGCCACGTCACCGCACCAGGAAGTAAAACACTTCCGCGCATGCGCCAAATCTATTCGGCGGCGGTGCGGGACGACATGTCTGCTGGTAAGTGTACTAACCAGCAGACATGTCGGGCGGACGGATTCCCACCCGATAGATTTCAAAGCATGCTTTGAAATCTGTCGGGTGGCCAAATCCGTCTGTTTGCCCGTACACACGATCGAATCTGTCTGCTGAAACGGTCTAGCAGACTGTTTCCAGCAGACAGATTTGATCGTGTGTACGAGGCCTTAGACACACTCCTAAACCTTGTGGACAGCCTTCCAAGAAGAGTGGAAGCTGTTCTAGCTGCAAAGGGTGGGCCAACTCATTATTGAACCCTGAGATGCCATTAAAATTCATGTGCGTGTAAAGGCAGGTGTCCCCATGTGCGTGTAAAGGCAGGTATCCCTATACTTTTGTATATATATATACAGAGCTTTTTTTCTCAGAAAATAGGTGCAGGAACTCAACCACGACC
The DNA here is from genome assembly GCA_029574335.1 of Rana kukunoris. Lineage (NCBI taxonomy): Eukaryota > Metazoa > Chordata > Amphibia > Anura > Ranidae > Rana > Rana kukunoris. Next base: position 84,415,643 of record CM056060.1, on the reverse strand, counting down.
CCGTTCAGATTTCAAAAACAGTTGAAGGGTCTTAAAGGGGCATTTAATACCAGGATTGCATTACATGCAGAGTGTAGAGTTCAGGGGGGTTACACACAGAGTGTAGAGCTGTTGCTTGTAAACACAGAAACCAGACTTCTGTGTTTACAAGTGATTGTGGTGAGCAGGCATCAACGGGTCTGAGCCAAAGGTGGTTCCCCCTGAAAAAAAGCCCTGTATATATATATATATATATATATATATATATATATATATATATATATATATATATATATATACAGTATATAGTTTGCATATAACACAAAGCAGTATTCATTTACATTAATGACATCAAGAAACAGTGTGTCTGATTCAGTTTCGTCCTTCTGTGATAGTTAGCCTGGGGTTGCCATATTCATTTAAATAAAAAATATAAAATTAAGGTACATTTTTAAGGTACATTTTTCGAGAGATGAGTATTTCTCTAGGCGGTTCACCTACTCCCCCCGCATTCTCCAGGCTCGCTAGTAACCTAAACTGCCTGAGCTTCTAGCATAGCATCTGCTTTTCATAACCTATCCGATTATGGCCTGGCTGTGCTTCTCCAACATTTTTGTTCTTCCCCAAGTTGTCAAATCATTTATTTACCATTCTCCTTTCTATCAGCATACATATTTCCCCAGAACTTCTTTGCTTATTTTAACACTGTCAGCAGATAATAGGTTTCTATGACATGTTTAATTCAACTGTAGCATGTTATGGAGATTGTGGTGGCAGGTTTCCTGAAATATTTAATGGTACAGGGCAGCAGCTACTGTTATATTACTTGCTGGAAAGGACTCAAGGTGGCCAAAGGAAATGGTCTAGTTTACACTACTCAACAGTTGATAATATAGAATATAGTGTGATAATGCAAGGCCCTGCCACGGTGACAGTTTAATCATCTGGATCTAGTCTGAGAATCTCCAGCGGATGGTTTGTGAGTAGAGAAAATTGTGTCCTACGTTTTCTTAGCATTTGGTAGTTCCGTTACGGGGCCTGTAGCTTGAAAGTTCCAAATGTCACGGTCCCTACCATGCCAAGCAGATGGCGAGGCATGGTCGTGCCCCAAGTGGCTCTGGGTGGTATTGAACCTGGGACTAGGGTTGAGCGAACCCGAACTGTAAAGTTCGGGTTCGTACCGAACTTTGTTTTTTTTTGGACCAAAACCCGAATAATTTGCTGAAAGAGAATTAGATAGGAGTCTGTCCTACTTCACAAATCTAATTGCAGATGCACTGCATATTTTCCTGTCAGATACTCTGCATTAGATAATTTAGGGTGAAGGTTCCTGATTGTGCTTATAGGCAGAGAAATTTATAGGAGTCAGTCCTACTTCACAAACCTAATTGCAGCTGCATTGCATATGTTCCTGTCAGATACTCTGCATATTGCACCAGTATTGCATATGTTCCTGTCAGATACTCTGCATATTGCACCAGTATTGCATATGTTCCTGTCAGATACTCTGCATATTGCACCAGCACTGCATATGTTCCTGTCATATACTCTGCATTAGCTACTGTAGGGAAAGGTTCCTGATTGTGCTTATAGGGAGAGAATTAGTTAGGAGTCAGTCCTACTTCACAAATCTAATTGCACCAGAATACTGTCCCATCATTGATATCATTGGCAGGAATAGTGTGCCATCATTTGTGTCAGTGGGAGGAATAGTTCCCCATCATTGGTATCAGTGGGAGGAATAGTGTCCCATCACGTGTGTCAGTGGGAGAAATAGTGCCCCATTATTGGTATCATTGGGAGGAATAGTGTCCCATCATTGGTATCACTGGCAGGAATAGTGTCCCATCATTTGTGTCAGTGGGAGGAATAGTTCCCCATCATTGGTATCAGTGGGAGGAATAGTGTCCCATCATTTGTGTCAGTGGGAGAAATAGTGCCCCATTATTGGTATCATTGGGAGGAATAGTGTCCCATCATTTGTGTCAGTGGGAAAAATACTGCCCCATCATCGGTATTATTGGGAGGAATAGTGTCCCATCATTTGTGTCTGTAAGAAAAATAGTGCCCCATCATTGGTATCATTGGGAGGAATAGTGTCCCATCATTTGTGTCAGTGGGAGAAATAGTGCTGCATCATTGGTATCAGTGGGAGGAATAGTGTCCCATCATTTGGGAAGGTTCCTGCTTGTCAAGATTTTTTTTTTTTTAAGTTATTTCCCTATCCACATTTGATTGCATAGTACTTGCCATGCTCTTACCAACATTTTGCTGCCATTTGCAGCCCTCTAGCCCTTTCCCTTAGTTTTTAAGAGACATTTTAGTAGTCAAAAATGTGGGTCCCCATTGACTTCAAAGGGGTTCGGGTCCCGAACCTGGACTTTTTTCCAAAGTTCGGCTGAACCCGCCGAGCCCAAACATCCAGGTGTCCGCTCAACTCTACCTGGGACCTCTCTGTTGATGCTTCGGTTCTTTACTTCTGAGCCACTCCTCAGTTTGTATTCTGCTTGCTTTCCAGCTAAGGTGGTTCTGAATGATGTGCTGATCGCCTTTCTCTGGATCTCCTTGCAATCTGCACTTGTCTGTCCTGGTCCAGCTGAGGCAGGTTACCCAATCACCTAGGGTATAAAACACTGCCTCACTCTGAGGGATTTGTCAGTTCATTGTGATTGTCCTGTCATTGCCAAAGGTGCCTGTGTTCCTGTATTCCTGTGCTTTGTTTCAGCTACAAGACTGACCCCGGCTTCTGAACCTGGCTATGTTTATCGTGTATCCTGAATTCTGGAATCCCTGACCACGGCTTAACTTTGACCATCCTTTGGCAAATCTCTGTCAAGCCCCCGTGCACAGACTCACAGCCCAGGTAGCTTCTTACTTTGTTACTGTGGGCTGTGTGTATTTGCAAGGGTGAGCATACAACTCTGCAATATGGACTCCAACCAAGGTAAGCCCTTACATAATGAACTGACCAACAACATAGAGTCCGCAGAGTTGTACAAAATGCTCACCTCCCTGGCTTTGCAAGTCTCCAGCCTGGGTTATACCATTTTTGAACTACAGCAAGAAGTTCAATTACTTAAAGGGACAGTACGCCCAGCCCCGGAACCAGCATATCTTGAGCCATTTGTTATGATGCCAGAGAGGTTTGACGGTAGTTGTGCATCCCTTTTGTGTTTTAAGATGGATTGTGAGCTGTTGTTTGCTCTTAAACCTAGGACCTATGCCACGGACTATGTTAAGGTTTGCGCTTCCATCAACCTGCTAACAGGGCAAATCAAATCATGGGCTCATCAGCTGTTGCAGGAAAAGTGTCCAGTCTTGGACAGCTGGGAAACCTTCATGTTTGCTCTGGACTCGCACATTCCTGTCTCCAAGAAAACCAGTGCTCTCAAATATGCTCTCTGTTCTCGTGGTCTACGGGTATCCAGGGACAGAAATACTCAGTACAGACACAACACCAAGCCAGCCAAGTATGTGCCAAGCTATGAAGCTCTGTATGTGCCCAGCCATGAAGCTCCAACACCACAAAGCCTTGATGCTCCTGTGGATGCACACACGCCTACCTTGGAAGATGTGGCACCCATGCAGATCGGGGCCATGCGGTCCAGGCTATATAAGGTAGAAAGAGAGCAGAGGAGAGACTATGGACTTTGTTTTTACTGTGGTGTAAGAGGGCACTTTATATCTCTCTGCCCAACTCGCCCTCCTCCGCCAAAGGTCCTTCAGGTGGGTACTATTGGGAGCCTTTCTGCTACCCCAGAATATCTGCAAGTTGAAGTTCCTGTGTCCCCAGTTGAAGTTTCTGTGTCCCCAGTTGAAGTTCCTGTGTTCCCGGTTCCAGTTAAAATTTCTGAGTCCCCAATTGAGGTTCCATTGCTTGTCTCCCCAAATGAAGTTCTTCCAGCTGACTGTACATATGCCTCAAATGGTACCATGGTCCGTAAGCAGGATCTAGAAATGTTTGAACAAGCTTTGCAAGTGGCGAATGCACCCTCTTCTAGAACTACAAGGACAGCAAAGACTAAAAGGAAAAAGACAAAGTCCTCAGGCTCTGCTGTTGGTGCTTTGTTTCCCCATGGGTTTAACCACTTGACCACTGGACACTTAAACCCCCTTCCTAACCAGACCAATTTTCAGCTTTCGGGGCTCTCACAATTTGAATGACAATAACTCAGTCATTAAGTAAATTTGGGACCTTTATTGATATCCAAAAATATATCCGTAAGATCAACATACAAAGATATATAAGTTCCAACACACAAAGATACACAGACAGGGCAGCGACATCAGGGACAGTGCATTCCGGATTGTCTAATCCTTCCCTGTTTAATCCCCCTGTAACAGTAGCACCAGCTGTTAGGATATTCAGGGAATGCGTCCTTAGCGATTTGTCTAAACTATCTGTTAAGACACCATACACACCCTCCCTATCGAAGTCTGGGTTGAAATCTTTGTGTGACCGTAAGGATCTAGTCATACGCCCCGCCGACAAAGGCGGAGGCATTGTGATTTTAGACAAATCCCAGTATGAGACTGAGATGTTACGGATACTTAATGAACCCGATACATACAAAGAGATTCCTAGTAATCCCACCAATATTTACAAAAAACAATTACAAACCTTGGTTAATAAAGGTTTTGATTTGAAAATCCTAAATAAAAAAGAAAAGGCTTTCCTTGTACCAAAAGCACCACGCATACCTACCATTTATTATCTGCCTAAGATACACAAGCACTCTACCCAACCGCCAGGGAGACCAATAGTCAGTGGCATTGATTCTGTCACGGCCCGTATAGGCCAATACATAGACCATTATTTACAACCTCTGGTTAGGAAGACTCCATCGTATCTTAAAGATACGGGTGATACAATCAGACTATTGGAGCAATTGGAAGTTAAAGGTGACTACATACTTGCCACCGCAGACGTGGCCTCCCTTTACACTTGCATCCCGCATCACTTGGGCATCACAGCAGTGCAACACTTTTTAAATAAAGAACCTACCATTGCCCCATTTCAGAGCAACTACATCATAGAGTTGCTTGAATTTGCAACCAAACACAATTATTTTTGGTTCAATGAGTGCTATTACCTTCAACAAAAAGGTGTAGCTATGGGGGCCAAGTTCGCACCTAGCCTTGCGAACCTTTTCATGGCCAAGTGGGAGGAGGATGTCGTCTATCTGCAAAATCACCCATCCCTTGTCATCTGGGCTAGATATATAGACGACATCCTCCTCCTATGGAATGGTAGCTCTGATACATTACAGTCCTTCTTCAATGATTTGAACCAGAATGACAGAGGGATATCACTTACATTTGAATTTAGCAACACCAGTGTACATTTTCTAGATCTGGAAATAGCACTGGTTAATCGCAAATTCCAGTTTAAGACTTATTTTAAACCAACAGACAGAAATGCCTTCATCCCTATTGACAGTTGCCATCACAACTCATGGCTTAAATCCGTACCTCGGAGCCAGTTTTTCAGGCTCCGGAGAAATTGTACAGATACTACATCTTTTCTAACTGAGGCAGAAATGTTAAAACATAGATTTGTGGAGAAAGGGTACTCAACAGAATTAGTTAATTCAGAAATCCAAAGAGCACTTACCCTTGATAGATCATCATTAGTTGCAGTCAAACCCAAGCTTCCAGTTGATGACAAGTTTAGGTTCGCTATGACTACCTCGTTTTCCATCCAACATAAACAAGTGGTGAATATTATCAACAAACACTGGGACATTCTCAGAAATGATACTATACTGAATTCTATACTCCCAGAACGAGCAAAGGTAGTCTTTAGGGGAGCACCATCACTACACAATCGCATTGCCCCTAACATCATTAATCCCCCAAAAAAGATTTCTTTTTTTCACCAAATGGTTGGTTTCTTTCCTTGCAAAAAATGCAAAGTATGCCAGCACAATACACCTCTGCAACGCAAGGTCACACATTTTTCCTCCACGATTACACACAAACAGTACGCTATCAGACAATTCTGTACTTGTGAAACTAGTTACATAGTGTATTTAATTACTTGTCCGTGTGGCAAGCAATATGTGGGCCGTACGATCAGATCTTTCTCAGTACGAGTTGGTGAACACATTTCTCTCATTAAAAGTGGGGATGTCAATCATACTGTCCCAAGACACTACAAACAATATCATAATAGAGATCCTAGTGGCTCCCAGTTCTTAATAATTGACAAATATGAAGCTCCATGGAGGGGTGGTGCTAAAACTAGGGGCGTTTCACGTTTAGAAACGTTCTGGATTTTTGAACTCCAGTCCCACCGCCCATTAGGCTTGAATGTAGACTGGGACATCAATTCATTCATTGATAAGTCCTAATGTGAGACATGCTATGGTCATATGTTTTCACTAACACACATCAAGTCACAGTATTTATTATTCATTTATATATTTATTATATTTTTCATTTTTTTATTTTTCAATTTTTTAATTTATTTACTATGCTTCATTTTGCGAAACGTGTTTTTTGGTGCATATATTATTCAATGATTATTTGTTTATTATGTGAGACATGATATGGTCATATGTTTTCACTAACATACATCATGTTACAGTATTTATTATTCATTTATATATTTATTATTTTTTATTGTATTTACTATGCTTCACTTCGTGAAACGTGTTTGTTGGTACATATATTATTCAATGAATATTTGTTTATTACATATTGTATCGAATGTATAATTGTAATTTGGAAATCATTTGTGCGTGGTGCCCTGGTTGAGAGTCCCACTCACATTTCCAGTTCGCACATTTAATTATTCCCAATTATTCATTGTCCTCCGATATACTTCCATTACTTCCAGGACCCATTTAATATTAAGGCCGGCCTTCCTTCTGTTCTTTTAGTCATAAATGTAATGCTACTGCGAACGCCTCCTTTATCCCTTTATTATTAAGGTTGTCCTTTTATACTTGTTTACCAATTTATTTTTTTTGAGAGTCATTTATTTACTTCATTGACTCATCAATTTTATACATTGTAACTTTTTTCTTCCCATATTGCAAAATTTTTTTCTAACTTATTTTTATCCATTTAATGTGGACCCTGACGAGCGCTTGTGATGGAGCGCATCACGTGACAGATGGAACGCACACGATGGAGCGCATCACATGACATGTGGAGCGCATGTGATGCAGCGTACCACGTGTTTTTTACAGCGTTCGTCGTGACGCGCACGGTGTAAAATATGTGAGGGGCATGTTCTCCAATCATTGACCGCACAGTGGCTGTGACTCACGTGCGCGCCGTCTGATTGGGTAAGCGTAGTTCTTCGCTACGCCGTCCGCGCCCGGCACCTCTTTATTAGTGCGTCACGGGGCCCGCATTGGTACGTAGATGGACCCGCCTACGGACTTGCGCGTCACCGCGCTTTACACGTCGCACGACGTCACATCATTCGAGGCCCCATGTAGATCTATCTATGGGTCCCCTACTTGTGATGTATTAGGTCTTCCGACGCCATCTTTATTGAGGGATTCACTCAGAAGAGCTGCCTATATACGGCTGCTATCTGGGTATATCCTGTGTTTATACATCATAAACACTCAGGCTCATTATGCAGCCTTTGTGTTTCTTTAGTATTTTTATTATTTAACCTCAATTGGACGGGCGAGTGGCTTATGATCCAAGATATTTTCAGTTTTGTATGCCATTACTATACACTCATAATGAGGCTTGGAACTCAAGCCCAGACGCCATTTTGGCCTATCCAGGAAGTGAACCAATTAATGATGTTTGCATGTGAGGTGAGTGTGACTCTCATTAAGGGACCACTTATTGTGTATTTATATTCAAGTGGCTATGGTGGTCTGTTACCCTTTGACAACGTGTTTGTACACGAAACGCGTCAGGGAAGACTCTACTGTCGCCACATTATGACTGCAAGCGCGCTTTTTTTATCCTGATCCATGTAAGTTCATTACTTATTAAATCTTTTAATACCGTGACGGTATCACACTATTGCTCCTTCTTTTCTCCTACACACCATTCTCAACGTATACCTACTGAGCATCAAGCCCTGGATAACTGAAGTCCCCCTCCCGGATTACTATACTGACGTACATCCCTGTCACCGGCAGTTCTATGAGGCTTCGATCCACGCTGGATGATCCAAAGCTTATGTGACTCTCCAGTCTGTATAGCTGGCAGAGTCCACTTGATCTGGTAAGCCTCCATGCTTTATTGGGTGAAGGTCTTCTTCCTTTTTTATATCACCACACAAGAGTGCGCATAGAGGACATCACTTGTTTATATTGAACACTTATAGCTTTTGGATTTGGACATCGATTGCAATTTTTTTGTTCAGGACATTCCATTTCTTATACTAGTGACTATTTAATTTTGTTCACTGGTTACTGGTCATTTTTTCTTTTTTATTGTGTATAGTTGGTTATTTTTTCACAAAATATTCTTTCTATGATCATATTTTCTAATCACATACAATTTTTTAGCACATAGATATATTTATTTATATTCTATTTACTTAGCGCTACACATTTTTTTATCCACATTATTTTTTGCTTATTGTTTTCTATTAGCTGTGTTTAGCGGCTCACATTATTTACCTAAAGCAGCGCGATATTTCTCCAATCTATCTACAACTTGTTAATAACTCAGTCATACAACATTGTACCCATTTGACATTTTTGTCCTTTTTTTCACACAAATAGAGCTTTCTTTTGGTGGTATTTGATCACTTCTGGGTTTTTTATTTTTTGCGCTATAAAAGAAAAACGACTGAAAATTCTGTAAAAAAAAAAAAAAAAATTGTTTCTGTCATATCAGCAGGTTATTTCTCACACACAGCATATGCATACCACAAATTACACCCCAAAACACATTCTGCTATTCCTCCCGAGTATGGCGATACCCCATGTGTGAGACTTTTACACAGCGTGGCCACATACAGAGGCCCAACATGCAGGGAACGCCATCAGGCGTTCTGGAGCACCCAGACCAATTCTGACATTTCTCTCCTACATGTAAAAATCATAATTTATTTGCTAGAAAATTACATAGAACCCCAAAACATTATATATGCTTTTTTAGCAAAGACCCTAGAGAATACAATGGCGGCCGTTACAACTTTTTATCTTGCATGGTATTTTCGCAGACATTTATTGAACGCGTGTTTTTAAAAAAAAACTGTTTTGTGCTTAAAACAAAACAAAACAGTAAAGTTAGCCCAATTTTTTTTCATAATGTGAAAGATGAAGTTATGCCGAGTAAATAGATACCCAACATGTCACACTTCAAAATTGTGCACACTCGTGGAATGGCGCCAAACTTCGCTACTTAAAAATCCCCATAGGCGGTATTGCAGAGTATCGCGCAGGGTATTGCATAGTATTGGGGTATTGCAAAGTATCGTACAGGGTATTGGGGTATTGCAGAGTATTGGGGTATTGCAGAGTATCTCGCGGGGTATTGCAGAGTATTGGGGTATTGCAGAGTATCGCGCAGGGTATTGCAGAGTATCGCGCAGGGTATTGCAGAGTATCGGGGTATTGCAGAGTATCAGGGTATTGCAGAGTATCGGGGTATTGCAGAGTATTGGACGGGGTATTGCAGAGTATTGGGCAGGGTATTGCAGAGTATTGGGCAGGGTATTGCTGAGTACTGGGGTATTGCTGAGTACTGGGGTATTGCTGAGTACTGGGGTATTGTTGAGTACTGAGGTATTGTAGGGTACTGGGGTATTGTAGGGTACTGGGGTATTGCAGAGCTGGGATAGATGGAGGGATCTGTGACTGCATTTGTCACAGATCCAGCCACAGCACAGCTGCTGCTGACACCCCGCTCCCCCCCCTCTCCTCGCACACTGTACCGAACGGTACAGAGAGGAGAGGGAGGAGAGGGAGGAACCGGCGTCATCAAATGACGCCGGTTTGTTTACAAGTGATCGCGCCGTCATTCGACGGTGCGATCACGTGGTAATTTACCGTGATCCGTGATGCGCCGGCTCTTCTAGGCCCGGCGAGCATGGACACTTCCGCGAGCGCGTCCCAGGGGACGCGCAATCGCGGAAGTGAAGGACGACGTCCCAGGGACGCCGTGTCACAGTAGCTCGACCGCGCTGTAGCAGTATTTTTGCTATAGCGCGGTCGGCAAGTGGTTAATGAGAACTGTATGTATGGCATGGATGCCTATGGAAACACATTTCTCTTGTCTGAAGACGATGTGCTTCGCTACTCTGGTGAAGAGGGTGGTTTGGACTTTAAAGACTATGGGCCAGATTCAGGTAGATGGGCGAATCTTTATTTTGGAGTAACTTTTCTCATTTACGTTACTCCGCCGAAACTTTAGGAGCAAGTACTGCGCCGGTCTTCTAGACCCGGCGAGCATGGACACTTCCGCGAGCGCGTCCCTGGGGACGCGCAATCGCGGAAGTGAAGGACGACGTCCCAGGGACGCCGTGTCACAGTAGCTCGACCGCGCTGTAGCAGTATTTTTGCTATAGCGCGGTCGGCAAGTGGTTAATGAGAACTGTATGTATGGCATGGATGCCTATGGAAACACATTTCTCTTGTCTGAAGACGATGTGCTTCGCTACTCTGGTGAAGAGGGTGGTTTGGACTTTAAAGACTATGGGCCAGATTCAGGTAGATGGGCGAATCTTTATTTTGGAGTAACTTTTCTCATTTACGTTACTCCGCCGAAACTTTAGGAGCAAGTACTGTTATTCACACAGCACTTGCTCCTAAAGTTGCGGCGGCGTAGCGAAAATGAGCCGGCGGAATTCAAATTGGGCGGGTAGGGGGAGTGTATTATTTAAACTAGGCGCGATCCCGCGGCGAACGTACTACGCATGCGTCGACTGTCAGTGCGCATGCTCCAAATTCTGTCAGTGAACGTCAATGACGTCAATCCCCATTCACAGACGTTTTACGCAAACGACTCGAATTTTCTTTTTTTCGACGCGATGACGACGGCCATACTTAACATAGGATACTCCACTAGGGGGCTGGTTTTTCTTTACGCCGCGTATCTCTTACGGAAACGTCGGAAAGTCCCTGCGTCGGGCCCGAATACGATCGTGAATTGCCGATTCTCGCTAATTAACATATTCTCGGCGTTAATCAGCGGGAACGCCCCGAGCGTCATTTTTAAAATTGCAGTTCCGATACGATGGCGAAATACAATTACGCCGCTCGTATAGGAACTCCAACCTGGCGTTTCTTGTTTTCTGCTTACTGAAAACAGAAACGCCGGCTCAAAGTGAGAGTTAGGCTGGAGTATCACTGATACTCCAGAGTAACTCTACCTGAATCTGGCCCTATGCCTATGAGGAAGCTCCAGCCCACGCCCAGAGGGCGTTTTTAAAGGGGGGGAATTGTCATGGTCCCTACCGGGCCAAGCAGACAGCGAGGCGTGGTCGTGCCCCAAGTGGCTCTGGGTGGTATTGAACCTGGGACCTCTCTGTTGCTGCTTTGTTTCTTTACTTCTGAGCCACTCCTCAGTTTGGTATTCTGCTTGCTTTCCAGCTAAGGTGGTTCTGAATGATGTGCTGATCGCCTTTCTCTGGATCTCCTTGCAATCTGCACCTGTCTCTCCTGGTGCAGCTGAGGCAGGTTACCCAATCACCTAGGGTATAAAACACTGCCTCACTCTGAGGGATTTGTCAGTTCATTATGATTGTCCTGTCATTGCCAAAGGTGCCTGTGTTCCTGTGCTTTGTTTCAGCTACAAGACTGACTCTGGCTTCTGACCCTGGCTATGTTTATCTTGTATCCTGAATTCTGGAATCCCTGACCACGGCTTAACTTTGACCATCCTTTGGCAAATCCCTGTCAAGCCCCCGTGCACAGACTCACAGCCCAGGTAGCTTCTTACTTTATCGTGGGCTGTGTGTGTTTGCAAGGGTGAGCATACAACTCTGCAATATGGACTCCAGCCAAGGTAAGCCCTTACACCAAAGAGGCCGGGTTCACACATATGCAAATTGGATGCCAGTTTCTAGGGCAGCTAGTCTGTCCATGGGGACTGGAGGAAGTCTGGAAGTTTATAAAAGAAGGATCATAACAAAGGGGAGAGTGAGAGAACTTTATTTGGAGGCCAGTAGCTGACCCGTGTAGTAAGGTACTGAACAGGGGCTGAAGCGAGCCTAGGAGCCAGGTGGCTTGGTATTTTCATTATTTGTTTGCTGGAGAAGAACCACTGCATGGGCAATCCATTTATGGTGGACTTCTACTTTGCTTTTCTTTTAATAAAAACTATAGTTTCTGTCTGACGTGAACTCGCTTTCCAAGCGCATCTACCACAAGTGTTAACAACACCCATATCACAATACAAGGAAAACTATAACGGTTTTGTTATTGATTGTATTTGCATTTTTAAAGGGGAATATTTTTTGTATTATTTATCTCCTTTTTGTCTGTGTTATACAGTATGTAGCCTGTATTGCCAACATACAGTATCAGACTGAAATTTACTCACGTGACACTCAAATTTTAATAGCATTTCAAAAAGTTACAAAATTACAGTTTTAAGTGCCAATTTTAGTATTTTGGCTACAAACAAGTACGATATGCAATTCACAATGTGATTTAGGTGGATATTAGGGCAAAAAACATATTTATTTTTGATATATAAAGTAGCTCATGGACAGGACTCAGGAGGGTAAGACATTAGAATGGACAGCGCACACACATTAAATTGACTCTCACAGTGACACTGACAGCAGTGTGCAGCAGCACAGATGATGATGACACCTCACCGACATGACACGTCCCCTATTGAGTCACAGTTTCTCTTTCCACCAGGTGGTCCCTTCAGTCCACTCAGTCCACTTCAATTCAAACAGCTCTGGTGGCTTGCCTTGCTCCTATCCTGCAGACCTACACATGAGGCTCTGGCCACTCCCCTCCCTTGCACCATGACATCACTCAGTGCTGTCCCCTGTCTGCGCTGACTGAACACACTGTAGCAGACACTCGGATGGTTTCAGGACCGGAACAACACGTGTGCAGTTCTGAGCATCACAGCCATATTTTTTTTTTTTACTGAAAATAGGTATGGGTGAATGGTTTGCCCCGAGCATGGGCTCAGGCCTGAACATTAGCTGTTTGCATGTTAGACGAACACCGAAAATATTGGGGCGTTTGACTGCTTGTTCGGCCCCCTGAATGACCACAGTGCACTGTGCCGCCACACAGTGCATTAGAATCCCTGATTGGCTGAAGCAATGAAAGCTTTGCCCAATCAGGGTACAAAGCAATCTCAGAGCCATGATTGGACACTTTCATGATGAATCTATCCAATCATGGCTCATTGCTTTTAGCCCCGCCCCACACTTTAAAAGTATTCTTTCAATAGCGGCCATTTTCAGTGTGATATCAGCATGAAGAGAGATAAAACAGGGCTCTGTTCAGTGCTACTAGAGAATTGGTGTGCTATAGTGATTTCATTGTCAGTGTAGAATATCAGTTTAGTGTAAATCTAGTGATCGTTCAGTCAGTGTGAGTGATAATTCATTTTTACTTTAGTGTCATATTAGTGATAGTTCAAGTGATTGTAAAGGCTTATTTAAAAAAAAAATATATATATATAATCTCAAACATGTCATACTTACCTCCTCTGTGCAGTTGGTTTTGCACTGAGCAGCCTCTTCTCAGGTCCCTCTTTGCAGCTCATAGCCCTCTCCATCCTTTGCGTGCCCCCCAGCCAGCATCTCACTACAGGGGGCACCCAAGCCGAGTCAGAGCTCCTTCAGACATGGAGCCCCGACCTGGCCCCTCCACCTCTCTCTCCTGATTTACTGACTTTGACAGTTGCGGGTGCCACTGCTCTGCCTTAGCCAATCAGGAGCAGTGTCCTGGATGGCTGAGAGGACCATATACATTGCTGGAGAGAGAAGTGGCTCAGGTAGGTAATTGGGGGGGGGGGGGGGTACTGGGGGGGCTTCTACACACAAATGTTTTTTTATCTTAATGCATTAAGATAAAAAAAAACTTCTGCCTTTACAACTCCCTTCTGTCAGTGTGAGTGTAGTGATTGTTTAGCTCAGTATATTTCAGTGCGTTACTGCAAGTTTAACGCTGTATATTTCAGTGCAGTATATTTTGTGTGCTTTACTGCACATTTGACGCCGTATATTGCAGTGCAGTTTTACTACAGTATAATATAGTGTATCAGTGGAGTGTGTCTGTGTAGTGAGTATGCAAGTTAAAGTGCACCAAACACCACTTTCCATTGATTGAAGAGCATCCACATACACATTGAGACATCTTCATTACATTTTGTTAATAAGCACCCCCACTCCTCCCATCATGTCTAGTAGAACAATAAGAACAGGCAGATGTTCCCAAGGCACTGTGAGGGGGCCAGCAGCGTATATGTGTCCACAGGCAAAAGTGGATGTGGTCAGTACTCAGGCACGGCATAATTTCCTCTGTTTAGTGTTGTTGCCCATGCTATCCAGCCACAGCATGTAGAGGAGGTGGTGGACTGGCTTACTAAACCGTCCTCATCCATAGCTTCCTCCGTCACCCATGCAGAGACTAGTGTGCAGTCCACTGTATCTGCCAGAGTGGCTAAACCTGCCTCCTTGTCCACAGCTATTCCTGCTATAGCCCCAGCATCAGGCATTGAGGAGTCAGCTAAGTTATTTGTGCAGCGATACCCCCTCGGGGGCCGCTGGTTAGATGTGGGATTAGCGTAAGTTAAGTTACCTTTGACGAGTCTAGGGAAATTGATTGCAGCAACTGTGAGAGCAGTAATAGAATGTCAATGCCAAAGGGTGACGTTTTCTAAATGCTTTATTCCTCAGTCAAACACGACCAACATCAACAGGAGGTAGACAGGACAGGTTGATGAAGTAAAGGAACCTCGCAGTATCAGGCTTGGATAAACGTGAAAGCAAGCCTGCTTTCAGTAGAAATAGTCACTGTTCGTCACCACTCTAGCCAGAGTGGGTGAAGTACTGCCGGATAGACTTCTGTCACAAGCCTGGCAGCCGATAAAGTCACTTGAGATTGCTGGAAGGTAACAGGCCCCTGCCACGGACCTGGCTCTAAGGATGCCTCTGCCACAGGCTTAGTACGTTGTAGTTTCTGATTAGGTGAGCATGAGCAGATCCTCTCAGTAAATTGAGCTACGATTAAAGTTGAAATATGGCGTCTGCCACAGATATGCCCTGTGAGGGGAAAAACTATTCCAATTGGCTGCTGGGGAAAAGTGGCTCTGTTAGAACCCCTCTGGCGGCATCTGTCGTCCAGGGGTGACACTGACACCCCGGGAGTGCAGATGGACCCACAGGACAGTTCTAAAATGACAGCAGCCCGCATCTAACAAAATTAACAGTGAGAGCAACATAACTCTCCCACTCCCCCACTAACTTTAGTGTAGTGCCCATACTGAAAGTAAGGGGGCGCTACATTTTAACACAGCATCAGCCACTTGCTCCTTGAAGATGTGCAGCCATTACTTGATTCGGATGTTGGTTCTGAGGTTGAAGTTGAGAAAGGCAGGAACATGAGTCTACAGAGAGGGGAGAACACTGATACACAAATTGCCATTCATGTTTCCCCAGCCACAGCATATTGCCAAGTTGTCTCCAGTGGTAATGAGGATGGAGGAGATAATGAGGTCACTGACGTGACTTGGGTGCCAGATAGAGCAGAGGAGGAAAGTGAGAGTGAGGTACAACCCCAACAAGGCAGCCATCATGGAAGAGTAGAGAGCAGCCCCCAATTCCATCACATTGTGGATCTGTTCTTTTCCTGGCACACTTCCCACAGCACAGCTGTCTGGCAGCTGATTGCACTGTTGCAATTTGCAAACTTTGTCTCAAGCAAAAATCCATTTGGCATGCAGCTCTGCATGATGTTATGAAATCATCTTAAATTCATTAGTTAAAGGAGTTGTAAAGGTAAAAAATTGTTTTCCTAAATAGCTTCCTTTACCTTAGTGCAGTCCTCCTTCACTTACCTCATCCTTCCATTTTGCTTTTAAATGTCCTTATTTCTTCTGAGAAATCCTCACTTCCAGTTATTCTGTCTGTAACTACACACAGTAATGCAAGGCTTTCTTCCCCTCCCTTGGACTACAGGAGAGTCAGGACGCGCTCTACGTTGCAGATAGAGAAAGGAGCTGTGTATTAGTGGGAGTCCTGACTTCAAGGGAGGGGGCGAGCACGACACTCCACACCAGGGAGAAAGCCTTGCAATACTGTGTGGAGTTACAGACAAAAGAACAGGAAGTGAGGATTTCTCAGAAGAAATAAGGACATTTAAAAGCAAAATGGAAGGTAAGTGAAGTAGGACTGCACTGAGGTAAAGGAAGCTATTTAGGAAAAAAATAATTCCTTTACAACCCCTTCAAGCCAACTTATTCTGACTCCGATTGTTGTGATAGCGATATATCCCTTGCTGAGACCTCTATGCCTGGCCTGTATAAGTAGATGTACTCACTGTGGACAATCCTTGTCAGATAGCTGAACTCGTCAATACCGATTCATTCAAAAGAGGTGTTTATTCTTTAACTTCAGGGGTTACAGCAGATAACAGGAACAGCAGATGAATGGTAATAGTATTGTGCGGTCAAAAGATGATGCCTTTCCCAAGTACCGTGCAGATACATGTGTGTCCTTGTACATGTGGCTTGCTTAGCTGAGAGAATGACACAGGAAGTACTACCCACAGGAAGTAGGGAGGGGCATACATAAACTGGAAAATGTGGTAACTAATGAGGAATTACAGAGAACATGTACATTGCAAGAAAGGCCACTAGATGGCAGCATAGGATAACACATAGATTTAGCTATGAGAAAATAGTTAAGCAAACCACACTATATGAACTCTAATCTATATAACAATGCTAATATTAACTGAGGCTATGCATCTCATATTCTATGCCCATATTGGGGCAGCACACTCCCCGTCTGGCATGGTAATGCCACTATTTACCTAATACAACGGTAGTTATGCAAATAAACAACAGCACAATTTGCTTGATGTCTTGAAAACCTGAAAGACATAATGGAGAACATGCATATAATGCAACAACAATTATAATATAAGGCTTCAAGTTGTGACAACTAAAGTCCCAGATACTTCCTTCTCGAAGTCGCAGGTAGGATCCAACAGCATACCCAAGTAAGTTCAGTCTCCAAACGGCAAGAGCAAAATGAGTTCCGATATAGGTCTGATGAAAGTCTTTACAGTCCCTTGTCTTGAAACTTTCACCTCTTCATGGTAGTGCCGTATGAGCAAAGTGGTGATGTGATAGCGAGCAGGTATAATGAGAGGATTCTGTTCTTGCTCACTGAACTTAGCCTTGTTTAAGCGTCCACCAACCCTTAACGTGCCATCATTGTCAATGAATGGGTTCAGGTTAGCAATTGGACTGTTTTTTGGAATGTCCCCCTTGTCACGGATACGTCTGATTTCTGAGCCAAAGACATCCTGTTGTACACTGCGTATTACGATCAGTTCAGCTTCAGCAATGTCTTTTGCAGAAAGAAGCTTTTGGCACATGTGCCAACCTTGACAGTGAGCATCTGTGGGCTTCGTGTGAAAGCAGCGTGCAATATGAACTAACCTTGCGGTGGTGCGTACCAGCCTTGTCCACTTGGAGAAACGTTCAAAACGTTGACAGCCCAAGGCACGTCCTTGTTCAGTTCTGGTGACAAGGGTTTTAACTTCAGGACGAACCTCTGGATCTTTGTCGGGTTCTAGAAGACTGAAGACATCAGCCGTGGTTTCTTCTGGATCAGCCAGCAAGAATTCAGGACCTTTTAACCAAGAAGAATTTACAAAGGCACTCGCAGACACTGGCCTGGTGCCATGGTCTGCAGGATTAATTTCAGATGAAACATAATGCCATTGTTCAGGTTTAGATGATTTTCTTATTCTTTCTACACGGTTGCTGACATAGACATAGAAACGTTTAGTCTGGTTGTATATGTAGCCCAGAACAACCTTGCTGTCTGTGTAGAATTTGATGTCATCTATCTGAATGTCTAGCTCACGCAGTATGAAATCTGCAATTTCTACAGCTAGCACAGTCCCACAAAGTTCAAGCCTGGGAATTGTGTGTTCAGGCTTGGGTGCTAACTTAGCTTTCCCAAACAGAAACCCTACATGGGTTAGATTAGCTGAATCTCTCACCTTGAGGTAGGCAACGGCCGCTATGGCCTCAGTAGATGCATGTGAGAAGATGTGAAGCTCTTTCCTCTGACTGGTAGCAAGGGAAGTTGGAGTGTAGCAGCGTGGTATACAGATTCCATCTAAGGCATGTAACGATTGTTTCCAGGACTCCCACTTTGAAAGTTTGTCTATCGGTAGTGGAGCATCCCAATCTTTGATAGTCTCTGAGAGCTGCCTAAGTATGGATTTACCTTGTATGGTGATGGGGGCCACAAATCCCACTGGATCGTATAGGCTGTTCACCACTGACAGAACTCCACGCTTGGTAAATGGCTTGTCTGCAGAGCTGGCTTGAAAACCGAAGGTGTCTTTTAATAAGTCCCACCGAAGGCCCAGACTTCTCTGCACAGGTGGCATGTCCATCCCCAGATTTAAGTCTTTAAACCCTGTGGCATGATCGCCAGGTCGAAAGGCTTTCATAACAGCAACACTGTTTGAGGCAATCTTGTGTAGTCTGAGGTTAGCCTCAGAAAGCATACCTTGTGTCCTTTGGAGCAGGTCTATGGCTTCTTCCGCTGTAGGTAAAGATTTAAGTCCGTCGTCCACATAGAAGTCTCTCTCGACGAAATGTCGAGCATCTGCACCATACTCCTGTTCTCCATCAAGAGCAGTCCTTCGTAAACCGTATGTTGCAACGCAGGTGAGGGGCTATTTCCAAAAACATGAACCTTCATGCGGTATTCAATCATCTCATTGTCCATGTTGTTGTCACAGTGCCACAGAAACCTTAGGAAGTTCCTATGGTCTTCTCGTACAATAAAGCAATGAAACATTTGTTCAATGTCAGCAGTTATGGCAACTGGCTCTCTTCTGAACCTCATGAGTACACCTACAAGGTTGTTGGTTAGGTTAGGGCCAGTGAGAAGAATATCGTTCAGGGATACGCCCTGATGCTTGGCACTGGAGTCGAACACTACCCTGATTTGTTTTGGCTTACGTGGATGGTACACTCCGAAGAAAGGTAGGTACCAGCACTCATCGTGTATTTGAAGAGGTGGAGCTGGCTCAGCGTGCTCATTGTCAAAGATCCTCTTCATAAAGGTAATGAAATGGTCCTTCATTTCAGGCCTGTTCTTTAGTGTTCGTTGAAGTGAGTTGAATCTGGATAAAGCCTGTTCACGATTGTTTGGCAGTCTGACCTTTGCAGCACGAAGAGGCAATGGTGCAACCCAGCTGTTGGACTCATCCTTGAAGAATTCTTTGTCCATTATTTTGATGAACTCTCTGTCTTCAACTGACAAGGCTATTTTGTTGTCGTCACTTGTGGTACAAAACACTGTGGTACCTAGGTTGTCGTCACAAAGGATAGGAGTGACATCAGGTACTTGGATGATGTCAAGAGGCTTCTCCTTTACTTCATAATGGTGAGGGCACTCTTTGAAGTGGGATGCACGTCCATTTCCTAACATGTAAGTTTTGAAGGAGTGGATCTCAGATGACGTACACATTCTATCCAAGCATACATCGCCCACTATTACCCAGCCTAGATCAAGTCTTTGTGCATAAGGGGCATCCTCAGGTCCATCACACTGCTCACGTACCTTATGTACTCTGAGAATGTCTCTTCCTAGCAAAACTAAGATTTCAGCATTCATGTCCATTGCGGGAATCTCATCAACAAGGTGCCTTAAGTGAGGATGGTGATATGCAGCCTCTGGAGTAGGAATCTCTTCTCGTTCGTCTGGTATCTGGTCACACTCAACTAATGTTGGTAGGAGTATGCCATCTTTCCCTTCGATATGAGACACCATGAACCCATCGACCCTTCTGCCGAAAGTCTCTACGCGACCAGAACAGGTTCTGAGAGTATACGGTGTGGCATGACCCTCAATGCCAAAGATCTCAAAGAATTTAGGCTTGACCAGGGATCTGTTGCTCTGTTCATCTATTATGGCATACATCCTGGCAGCTTTTTCAGGTTGATCCTCTGGGTATACCTTAACAAGGCATATCTTGGCACAGCACCTGTGATCTAAACCTCCTCCACAGACTTCTGTGCATGAAGAAGAAACATTCTCCTTGGCTAGAGCGTGGCTTTGTTGCTCCCCGCCATGATTTGAGAGAGGGGTGGAGGTAGGTAGCTGCTGTGGGATGTCTGTAAGTGGAGAAGGATGCATAGCTGTCACATGTCTTTCGCTACTGCATTCTGTGCACTTGATGACAACTTTACAGTCCTTGGCAAAATGACTATAAGAAGCACAGCACCTGTAGCATACTCCAAGTTTCTGGAGAATCTCCCTGCGCTCTTGTAAAGTCTTTGCTCTCAGCTCCCGGCATTTCTTAAGAGGGTGAGGCTTCTTGTGAATAGGGCACTGACGATTAGGATCTTTATCTCTACCACCCAAATCACTCTGGTATGCATGAGAGGACACAGGTGGTGAGATGTCTGTCCTTTTAACAGATATTGCTCTATGAAAGTCTCTGCGTTTAGCTGCTGTGTTATCATACCTTGGTGATGGTGATGATGATGAAGCAGGTAAGTTGGGTTCACTGAAGCTGAAGCTGGGATCATTTCTCATCCAGGCTTGTTCACTGATGAACCTGCAAAAATATGAGAATGGAGGAAAGGCTACGTCATAGTCTCTTTTGTACCTTGAGCCCTGCTGCGCCCATCTCTCTTGCAGGCCGTATGGCAGTTTAGACACCACTGGATTGACACCATGAGCAGTGTCCAGGAAGCTTAGTCCAGGTAGACGTGGGTCTGACTTTGCCAACTCTAACTCCATGAGGAGGTCACTTAGATCTTGGAGCTTGCGATAGTCTTTGTTCCCTATTTTTGGGAAGTTTTGCAGTCTCTTGAATAGAGCGCTTTCTATGGCTTCTGAGCTACCATAGGCTTGCTCAAGTCTTGCCCATGCAGCAACAAGACCTGCATCTGGGTGGTCAACATGTACTGTCCTCAGTCTTTTAACACGATTTGCAGATTCTGGCCCCAGCGACTTTATGAGATAATCAAGTTCCTGCTTGGCAGTAAGGTTGAAATCAGCAATAGCAGCCTTGAAGGTTGATCTCCAGGCCCTGTAGCTCTCTGGACAGTCATCAAACCTTGAGAGGCTAGTGTTAATGAGCTCACGGTGTGCCATATATCTGGCGAAGTCATTCAAGTCTGATCTCTCACTCTTTGGTGCCAAAGTAACTTGTGGAACCCCTTGGGTGTGAAAGTTCTCTGGTGAAGAAGGGTGAGGTTTACCAGGATAAAATGATGTTGCATGAGCGCTTAACTTTGGTGTAGTCTCTAAGGCTTCTGCTGGCTGTGGCTGTAGCTGCGGCTTGTCGCTGGAAGTCACCTTGTTGTTGGCAGGAGTCGATGTGGTTTGCTGCGTAGATGCACTTGTGTTGTGGACTTGAGGAGGCTCAGGCATTTGGAGCTGAGAGGTCACTGTATTGAGAGTCAGAACAGTGTTGTTAGTAGGAGGTATAGGAGATGACTCTGTAACTTTGTAAGCATTATGCTTTAGCACATATTCACTGGTGCGTTCAATTGGATCTTCCAGTTCTGCTGGGATAAGACAGTCTGAATTAGTACTTTGACCCATTGCTTGTTCAAGGACTTTCAGCCTTGCTAGGGCACCTGCTTCCTCTTTCTCTATTTGCAGAATCTTTATTTGGGATTCCATCTCTGCTTGGCGAGTTTTGCTCTGAGCTTCCATCTCTGCCTGGCGAGCTGCCATCTCTGCTTGCAGAGCTTTGCTTTGGGCTTCCATCTCTGCTTCTTTCTTAGCAAGGGAGCTTTGCGCTTTTCTGGATTCAGCATCAGCGCGGGCCTCTATTAGCTTGTCGCTTAATGTTGAACTTCTGGAGCGAGAGGATCTAGAAGAACGTGCAGTGTGCTTGGTTGATATTGATCTGTGAGATCTGGTCTCTTGCAGTTGAGCAATGCGGAGTTCTGCCTTACACTGTGCATTTTGCACTAAGAGATCCCTTTGTTGGTTCAGTGCATCAGTATTGGTCAGTTCTGCTGAAAAGTCCTCTATATTACAGTCTTGCAAGAAGGCAGTGTATTTTGCAGACAGCCGCTGGTAATGTTCATACGCAGCAGATAGGCGATCTATAGAGTCTCTTAATTCAGCTGGTTGATCATTAAAGTGTGGCAAAACTGACATGCAGTGTGAAGTTTTGTCCCAGAGGTCTGACAGCTTGCTGGAGAACTCATCTCTAGTGTATTCATAGTTTTCTCTGAGTTTCTGTGTTGGTTTTATTGTACGCTTGGGTCTTACACTCTGTTCAGCAATATCTGCAGAGTCTGCTCCCTGTACGTCTGCGGGTTCAGAGGCATGATGAATCTGCGTTGGTTCAGCCATAAAGGAGTGTTCAGAGCCTTGTCTAGACATTTCTCACGGTTTTGTAAAAAATGGTACTGTCTCTTTAAGAAGACGAACAGCAGCTTAGACAGGTGGGGTAACACAGTTCAATTTAACAGCTTTCAACATTCACATGAAGCACAGTAAGCTTGTGCGACAATGTGCTTTCACAAGATGGCGGCTGGCACTGAGCTTGATTGTAGATTAGGCACACACATATACACAGCAGGCTGTAAGAATTCTATGCATCTTTTGACTATTCTGACTCCGATTGTTGTGATAGCGATATATCCCTTGCTGAGACCTCTATGCCTGGCCTGTATAAGTAGATGTACTCACTGTGGACAATCCTTGTCAGATAGCTGAACTCGTCAATACCGATTCATTCAAAAGAGGTGTTTATTCTTTAACTTCAGGGGTTACAGCAGATAACAGGAACAGCAGATGAATGGTAATAGTATTGTGCGGTCAAAAGATGATGCCTTTCCCAAGTACCGTGCAGATACATGTGTGTCCTTGTACATGTGGCTTGCTTAGCTGAGAGAATGACACAGGAAGTACTACCCACAGGAAGTAGGGAGGGGCATACATAAACTGGAAAATGTGGTAACTAATGAGGAATTACAGAGAACATGTACATTGCAAGAAAGGCCACTAGATGGCAGCATAGGATAACACATAGATTTAGCTATGAGAAAATAGTTAAGCAAACCACACTATATGAACTCTAATCTATATAACAATGCTAATATTAACTGAGGCTATGCATCTCATATTCTATGCCCATATTGGGGCAGCACACAACTTGTTTTGCTTTTGCTTAGAAGTACTGTTTTTTTTGGGGGGGGGGGATTTCCTAATTAAGAGAGACACTGGTGATGTAGCTCACAGTTGCATCCTGAGAAGGCTACATCACCAGTGCCTTCTCCTTCAAATGACGTGCACTGTCACATGCTCCAAGAGGCAGACCCAGAGTTCCAGGTAGTTCTTAGAATTGGATTAGATGAATTCTTCTGATTTTAGTGCCACTGTAAAGAATGAGGATGAAAAAGGAAAAATAAGCAATTCAAAGAATAAAAGCCTGCAATTATCTATACATATCTGTATGTGGACTGCAATGCCTAGACATTTATAAATGTCACTTTGTCATAATTGTAGCACTCACCCCTGGAGAGCCAAATAGCAACTCCAGTACACATGCTGCATCCCAAGGGCAGCAGCCCCAGGCCAAAAACACTTTGAGCAGGCCTCACAAATTTATTACCTCTCCAGTCGCCTTCTGGGCACCCCTTCCCAGGGATTGGCTAGGGTCTGATAAATATTCACAAATTAGTTGTTGGCCTTCCTATTCTATTTTCTAGAAGCTTCCTCCAGAAGCAGTTAATCACTGACCCTAGGGAAACCCTGACCACACCAAAAAAATAGATTAATTCCCCACTGAATACAGTAAAGCAGGGATCCTCAAACTACGGCCCTCCCGCTGTTTCAGAACTACACATCCCATGAGGCATTGTAACACACTGACATTCAGAGACATGACTAGGCATGATGGGAATTGTATTTCCTGAACAACTGGAGGGCCGTAGTTTGAAAACCCATGCAGTAAAGCCTAAAACGGAATGTTCCCTTACTCTGAGCAGGGCAATACGTCATTTTTATCAAAAAGGCTAGGGTTTATCTTTAATGCTTAGTGAATGGCAACATTCTTGGAAGAACTTGCTTTTGAAACAGAATGCATGGTCTAAATGTGTCCTGTCAAGGGCCATAAGGAAGGCAGACTTACTTTCACAACCAGACACAACAGCATTTTACATAGGGAGCATAGTTCTGCTGCAGGCACTAAATCCCCAGGTCTACCATCAACCACGGGAGCTGGTTCCTACAGTCAGCGTTCTCTAGCACAGTCTCTACAAGGGGAGAACGGAAGCATGCGCCATAATGAGAGCCTTAAAACTTTTATTGAATCATCCAACGCACAGATTACTACATCAGATTTACATCCCCTCTAATATGTTTCACTCAGCAGAAGATTACTTGTACTAACCAGCTTTTACAATAAACCATCTAACAATTTATTAACCACTTAAGGACCGCCTACTGCACATTTACGTCGGCAGAATGGCACGGCTGGGCACATCAACGTATATATACGTTGATTTTAGTACCCAGCCCGCCCGCGACCCGGTCCGAAGCTCCGGGACCGTGGGATTCGCGGACCCGATCGCCGCTGCAGTGCGGCGATCCGTCCCTGGAGCTGAAGAACGGGGAGAGCCGTGTGTAAACACGGCTTCCCCATGCTTCTCTGTGGCCGTAGCATCGATCGCGTCATCCCTGTAATAGGGGGACGCGATCGATGACGTCACACCTACAGCCAAAACACATAGGTCACACATCCCCTACAGCGCCACCTGTGGTTAACTCCCAAACTGCAACTGTCATTTCCACAGTAAACAATGCAATTTAAATGCATTTTTTGCTGTGAAAATGACAATTGTCCCAAAAATGTGTCAAAATTGTCCGAAGTGTCCGCCATATTGTCGCAGTCACGAAAAAAATCGCTGATCGCCGCTATTAGTAGTAAAAAAAAAATAATAAAAATGCAATAAAACTATCCCTTATTTTGTAAACGCTATAAATTTTGCGAAAACCAACCGATAAACGCTTATTGCGATTTTTTTTTTACCAAAAATACGTAGAAGAATACGTATCGGCCTAAACTGAGGAAAAAAAAATGTTTTTTTATATATTTTTGGGGGATATTTATTATAGCAAAAAGTAAAAAATATTGCATTTTTTTTTAAATTGTCGCTCTATTTTTGTTTATAGCGCAAAAAATAAAAACCGCAGAGGTGATCAAATACCACCAAAAGCAAGCTCTATTTGTGGGGAAAAAAGGACGCCAATTTTGTTTGGGAGCCACGTCGCACGACCGCGCAATTGTCAGTTAAAACGACGCAGTGCCGAATCGCAAAAAGGGGCAAGGTCCTTTACCTGCATTTTGGTCCGGGTCTTAAAGTGGAGCTCCACCCTCTTTTTCAACTTTATCTCATCTGTTTTGAAACTGGCCCCTTAAACCGAATTGGCATCTATTTAATTTTATTTTTTTAAACTCACTGTGCTGTCTAAATTCGTTTGTTTTCATCCGCCGCGGCCGCAGTGGCATCTCTGCGTCATTCACTGCCGATTTGCCTCCTGGGAGATGTTTGTCATCAACCCCAGGAGGCAGAAGTATCGCGGGACTTCAGCCGCAATTGTTAAACGAGCGGGTGGGTGGGCGTAGACGGAGAGATGGTTATCAGCCCCACCCACCGCTCTAATTATGTCCTGCTTCAGGGGGCTGATGCATGTAGCAATTGCCTGGGAGGGGCGGGCTAATGTGTGGGCACACACCCCCCGCAGCTTGTGCGGGGTGTGTACTGTCCCACACGATATCAGCCCAGCACTTCATGGCAGCAGACATCGCTTTCTGCCAGCTGCCTCACTCACTGGCAATGCACACAGTGTATGCCGATGACCCCGCCCCTAACACGCCTCCTCAGAGCTGACAGCTTGTGAGTACACAGACAGAAGGAGGAGGCGGGGAGGAGGTGAGAAGTATCTCGAGCGGGAGGGCGGGGCGGAGGCGGAGAGACTGGTAACAGCCCCGCCCACTGCACTAATTATGTACTCGGCGCCCGGGGGGGTGGCGAGAGGTAGAGTCGTGGGACTCCGGTGGGAGAGTGAAGCTTGCCATCATATACGCTGCCACTGCACCAAGCAAACAGCTGCCTCACTGTGCCATCAAATGCAACCACTGTGCCAAACACTGCCTCAATGTGCCCGTCAAACGCATCCATATGAGCTGGGAGTGATGCAATTTGTTGAGCCGATGCGGTGTGACAGGGACCGATTCGGTGTCTTGTGATCGGTCCGTTGGACACTGCATTGGCCCCTGTCACACCGCATTGGCCCCTGTCACACCGCATTGGCCCCTGTCACACCGCATTGGCCCCTGTCACACCGCATTGGCCCCTGTCACACCGCATCGGCCCCACCGCATCGGCCCCTGTCACACCGCATTGGCCCCTGTCACACCGCATCGGCCCCACCGCATCGGCCCCTGTTACACCGCATCGGCCCCACCGCATTGGCCCCTGTCACACCGCATTGGCCCCTGTCACACCGCATTGGCCCCTGTCACACCGCATCGGCCCCTGTCACACCGCATCGGCCCCTGTCACACCGCATCGACCCCTGTCACACCACATCGACCCCACCGCATTGGCCCCTGTCACACCGCATCGACCCCTGTCACACCGCATCGACCCCTGTCACACCGCATCGACCCCACCGCATTGGCCCCTGTCACACCGCATTGGCCCCTGTCACACCGCATTGGCCCCTGTCACACCGCATTGGCCCCTGTCACACCGCATTGGCCCCTGTCACACCGCATTGGCCCCTGTCACACCGCATTGACCCCACCGCATTGGCCACTGTCACACTGCATTGGCCCCTGTCACACTGCATTGGCCCCTGTCACACTGCATTGGCCCCTGTCACACCGCATCAGCCCCACCGCATCGACCCCTGTCACACCGCATCGACCCCTGTCACACTGCATCGACCCCTGTCACACCGCATCGACCCCTGTCACACCACATCGACCCCACCGCATTGGCCCCTGTCACACCGCATTGGCCCCTGTCACACCGCATCGGCCCCTGTCACACCGCATCGACCCCTGTCACACCACATCGACCCCACCGCATTGGCCCCTGTCACACCGCATCGACCCCTGTCACACCGCATCGACCCCTGTCACACCGCATCGACCCCTGTCACACCGCATCAACCCCTGTCACACCGCATCGACCCCACCGCATTGGCCCCTGTCACACCGCATTGGCCCCTGTCACACCGCATTGGCCCCTGTCACACCGCATTGGCCCCTGTCACACCGCATTGGCCCCTGTCACACCGCATTGACCCCACCGCATTGGCCCCTGTCACACTGCATTGGCCCCTGTCACACCGCATCAGCCCCACCGCATCGACCCCTGTCACACCGCATCGACCCCTGTCACACCGCATCGACCCCTGTCACACCGCATCGACCCCTGTCACACCACATCGACCCCACCGCATTGGCCCCTGTCACACCGCATTGGCCCCTGTCACACCGCATTGGCCCCTGTCACACCGCATCGGCCCCTGTCACACCGCATCGACCCCTGTCACACCACATCGACCCCACCGCATTGGCCCCTGTCACACCGCATCGACCCCTGTCACACCGCATCGACCCCTGTCACACCGCATCGACCCCTGTCACACCGCATCGACCCCTGTCACACCGCATCGACCCCACCGCATTGGCCCCTGTCACACCGCATTGGCCCCTGTCACACCGCATTGGCCCCTGTCACACCGCATTGGCCCCTGTCACACCGCATTGGCCCCTGTCACACCGCATTGACCCCACCGCATTGGCCACTGTCACACTGCATTGGCCCCTGTCACACTGCATTGGCCCCTGTCACACTGCATTGGCCCCTGTCACACCGCATCAGCCCCACCGCATCGACCCCTGTCACACCGCATCGACCCCTGTCACACCGCATCGACCCCTGTCACACCACATCGACCCCACCGCATTGGCCCCTGTCACACCGCATTGGCCCCTGTCACACCGCATTGGCCCCTGTCACACCGCATTGGCCCCTGTCACACCGCATCGGCCCCTGTCACACCGCATCGACCCCTGTCACACCGCATCGACCCCTGTCACACCGCATCGACCCCACCGCATTGGCCCCTGTCACACCGCATTGGCCCCTGTCACACCGCATTGGCCCCTGTCACACCGCATCGGCCCCTGTCACACCGCATCGGCCCCTGTCACACCGCATTGGCCCCTGTCACACCGTTGTGTTGTGCTGTGATCGGTGCGGTGCGCTGTGCAGATATATCTACATAACAAATGATTTAGTGACGTGATTGAAGCCGTATTAGTGCAATTGTGACAGATAAAATTGAGTACTGTCCGTGATACTTTTTTTTATTTGCACTAACATACAATTTATCAGGACAAGCTTTCGGGTGTTTCCCCTTCACCCCGAAAGCTTGTCCTGAAAAGTTGTATGTTAGTGCAAATAAAAAAAAGTATCACGGACAGTACTCAATTTTAAATTATTTAGTATATTTCCTGGAAGGAGGAGGGGAGGAGAGATTTGCATAGATAAGGTGCAGCAACTTCCTCTGACACTCCCGTTATGGAAACCTAACCTGAAACCTATTAGATTGCTTGTGCAGCACTGAGCATGTGCGAGATCAGCAAGGCTGAAATCCAGGAAGTCATACAGTCTGACTTCCTGATTCCCACACTTAAGATGGCCCCAGTCAATTCCTGTTTTATAAAGTATCTAAATGCTGTAACAACCTAACAAAACGGACCTTAGTTTACAGACTACCTTTACTAGAATACATTAAGCTTGTGTATTACAGGGGTATTTATATTTAAAAAGTGAAATTGTGGCCGGAATTCCGCTTTAAGTGGTTAAACATGTGCAGAATGAAAAAATGTGTTTTGTATTGTTTTGGTTCGTTATTTATATAAATTTGTTTAGTTAAATTTGTTTACTCCGTTTAAAATTGTTTTTGGAATTTGTTTTGTTTTTATTTGTATTCAAATCAAATTGTCAAATTCGCAACTTTTCAAAACAATTTAGAAGTTTTGGAATTAGAATAGTTTTCTAGATCGAATCGTATTCGAAATTGTTTTCAAATTGGAAAAGTTTTCGTATAGTTTTCCAATTTCCAAAGAGAATAAAATAGAATAGAAATTAAATGAATAGAATAGAAAAAAATATATAGACAGGAATATAACAGAAAATAAAAGAATATAATATAATAGAGTAAAACAAAATAGGATATTAAATAAAAACAGAATATAAATAAATAGAAAGGAATATAATAGAATAATAATAAAAAAAAAGAATATAATTTAATATAAAGATTATAACCACCTTCTAAAATTTGAATAGAAAAGAATTACAAATTAAAAAAAAGACAATAGAATAGAAGAGAAATAATATAACCATTTTCCAAAATTCAAATAGAATCAATTTGAATTTGAATAGAATAGAAAATAACACAATAGTATAGAAAAAACCCCACCAGAATAGACTATAATAGAATGAATAGAACAATCTTCCTATTCAAATCTATTCTTTTCTATCCTATTCAAATTGATTCTATTTGAACTTTGAGAAATTGTTATATTCATTCTATTCTACTCTATTTTTTTATTGTTTTTCAATTGCTTATTCCATTCTATTTTCTAATCAAAGTTATTCTATTCTAAATTTTAATTTTGGAACATGGTTATATTCTTTCTATTCTGTTGTATGCGGTTGTTTTTTCTACACTATTCTGTTATTTTATATTTTAATCTATTCTATTGTATTGTAATTTGGAAAACTTCTTCTATTAGAATTTTGGGAAATGGTTATATTCTTTCTATTCTATGATCTTATGCTTTATTTTATTATTTTTCTATTATAGTCAATTCTATTTGTTTTATTCTATTTTTTATGTATTTAAACTCAAATGTATTAAGATGCTTTCCCCGACTTGTTCATTTCCTGACTTATTTTGGGTAGGCAGTACAGTTTGGTGGGGGTGGGTCAGCCACGCCTCGTGACCTTTCACTTCTGGGAACTCACCTTCTGACCTTTTGACCTCTGAGGGAGGTCCCTGTTCCAATTCCTAAGACCTAGCTTTATTCTTCAATGAGAAACCCTAACCCTAACCATATTTAAAATTTGAATTTCAGAAGATGGTTATATTCGTTCTATGTTCTATTCTATTTGTTTCTATTATATTCTAGTCTATTCTGTTTTATTTTCTATTCTCTTTTTTTCTGTTTCACTCTATTATATTGATTTTTTTTATTATTGTTGTCATTAAACGTAAGTTTTAAAAAAACTGTTTTACTTGAACTTAGGATTTCAATTACAGCCCACCATTCACATTTATTATATTCATTATAGGTAACCTGTGTGTTAAATTATCATTATTTCACTGGGCATTCTAGATGTGCTCCTGTTAGAGGACATCTCTCAATCTGTGGCAAAAG
The DNA here is from genome assembly GCA_029574335.1 of Rana kukunoris. Classification (NCBI taxonomy): domain Eukaryota; kingdom Metazoa; phylum Chordata; class Amphibia; order Anura; family Ranidae; genus Rana; species Rana kukunoris. The sequence continues at coordinate 84,385,059 of CM056060.1, read as the reverse complement.
TCCTCTTCTAGGCCTGGAAAATGATTCTGAGGCACTGGAAGTCCACAGAACCCCCCACACTACAGGAATGGATTACCCAAATGGGTGACACTATCCGTTTAGGAAAACTCATCTATCAGCACAGGGGTAAAAGAGGCAAATTCAGGCCCCATGGTTGGATATTTCTGGTCTAGCCCTGATAGATTTGGTATATGACTGATTGTTTTAGCACATGTTAACGCCCCTCATCTCCCTATTTGAATATATGAAAATTGCAGTAAGATTTTATTGCCTGCTTGAGAGGGTGGGGTGCCAATCTGCAGAATGTTATGTATACTGCACTGAAATTGTGTACCATATATACTCGAGTATAAACCAAGATTTTCAGCCCTTTTTTTGGGCTGAAAATAGCCCTCTCGGCTTATACTCGAGTCAGGGCGTCCATTTTTCAAAATTCGCGGCTTCGTGAAAGGCGTTTGACACTGTGTTCCGCTACCACCTATCACGGAGGAGGTCCTCTCATCCTCGGACTTTACCAGCAGACACTGTGTTCAGTGTTCCTCCTATCATGGACGTCCTCTTGTCCAAGGATGAAAGAAGGTCCGTGATTGGCGGAACACCGAACACAGTGTCTGCTGGGAAACTGAGTCCAAGGATGAGAGGACCTCCGTGATAGTGGTAGCCGAACACAGTGTCAAATGCCTATCATGGACCAGGAGGAAGCCGTGACTTTTGAAAAATGGACGCCCGCGACTCGAAAGGTACACTGACTGAATGGGACCAGGAGGAAGCCTCAACTTTAAAAAAATGGATGCCCGCAGCCTGTCAAGAATACAGGTACACTGAGGCTGCAATGGGCACAGTAAGGCTGCAATGGGCACAGTGAGAATGGACACAGTAAGGCTGCAATGGGCCCAGTGAGAATGGGCACAGTAAGGCTGCAATGGGCACAGTAAGGCTGCAATAGGCACAGTGAGAATAGGCACAGTAAGGTAAGGCTGCAATGGACACAGTAAGGCTGCATTGGACACAGTGAGAATGGTCACAGTAAGGCTACAATGGGCACAGTGAGAATAGGCACAGTAAGGTAAGGCTGCAATTGGCACAGTGAGAATGGGCTCAGTAAGGCTGCAATGGGCTCAGTATAGGAAAAAACTGAATATCCCCCAAAGGGTGGGACTTTACAAGTGACCATAAACGAAGTAACAATTGTATAAAAAGTAGCAAATTTTATTAATTACACATAGTATACCAATTGTATCAAAAATATGTACATCATGAATACAAATCATTCAAATACATAATTGAACAGGAAACACAAGGCTGCTTAGAGTCACACCCAACAGCTGTTTTTCGGAAATTCTCCCTTCTTCAGGGTATTTATAGAAAATAATATCAAAGATATCTAAAAGATAAATACACAATTTACATTAATTTACATTAATACAGATCATTTCAAATATATACAACAATAAGAAAAAAAAAGGGGGCTTACTTAAAAATAAAAGTATTCCATGGGCTCGGTAAGGCTGCAATGGGCTCGGTAAGGCTGCAATGGGCTCGGTAAGGCTGCAATGGGCTCGGTAAGGCTGCAATGGGCTCGGTAAGGCTGCAATGCACACAGTTAGGCTGCAATGGACACAGTTAGGCTGCAATGGACACAGTGAGAATGGTCACAGTAAGGCTGCAATGGGCACAGTGAGATTAGGCACAGTAAGGCTGCAATGGGCACAGTAAGGCTACAATGGGCACAGTGAGAATGGGCACAGTGAGGCTATAATGGGCACAGTGATAATGGGCACAGTGAGAATGGGCATAGTAAGGTAGCAAATGGGCACAGTGAGGCTTGCAAATGGGCATTGTTGACCCTGTTTTTCCATTTACAGTAGCTGCTGCATTCTCACCCTAGGCTTATACTCGAGTCAATAAGTTTTCCCATTTTTTTTGTGGTAAAATTAGGGCCTCGACTTATATTCGGGTCAGCTTATACTCAAGTATATACGGTATGTTGATGTCCACAGATTTTGTGTACTTGTCTGAACCGTGTATGAGCAATTACTTTTTATGCTCAATAAACACTTTTTGTTTGGGGGAAAAAAATAAGTTATCATTATTTCACCAGTTCCTATGACTTTCTCCTCTTCTGTTCCCTGAATATCAGGGTAGTCCTCAATGAGGTCAACAGGAGCACCTTCACCATCCACAGGGAAAGGTGTAAAAGCAGATCACTAGAGGGAATGATAATTCTCAGTGGTGCCTCATAAGAATATTGGTTAGACTGGGTTGATAAAAGTAATGTGGCTATTTGAATTTAGGATGGGTTTGACTAAATTGAGGGTGCAATTACCAGATTCCAAGTCCTGCGTGTGCATGATGCAGTGTACATGTTTAAAAAAAAATCATTTAAAGAAATTCTGCTATGACTGGTTTTCCAAGTTGCCTCCTGGATGTGGGAGCTCCGTCTATCTAATCAATACAGGTAGTGTGTGATAAATTACACAGGGCAGTGTGGCACTTCTCCAGCACAGTGGTTTGTGTGACATCATCACAGACCACAAGACAAACCTGGAGTCTTTATAAGTGCCTGAGCCATGAGATGTGATTACCACTTTTTAAATATGCCCCTACCTAATGCATTATTTATGAAATATACAGATCAGCACTGTTAATGCTGCACAGGGTGCTGGAAGGAATCCTGCCGTTTAATGTTTAAAAGCTATCCTCAGATATATTTTCCTGTTAACGGGTGTGCTAAATATAAAATTATGACCAGCTTCTGTTTACTGAAAAAAAGAGGAGAAGGTGCTGTAACCACTAACAGCTCCTACCACAGTGACCATGGCTGCCACTTTGATCAATGAGGATTTGCACGATCCTGTATGGTCTTGCATGCCGTGCAGAAAGAAATTTAGATTTTAGACTTTACATTGCCCCTCATATATTACATGAAATATTTATAGATCGTCCTAGCCTGGGATGGAAACTATATTCTGAATCAGAAGATGTGCTATGATCAAATTATAGCTACCATTTTGCACCTTCTGGTTGGATTTTGGCCATTGGATAGGGCAGCCATACTTCAGTGCCTCCACCAGACTATCCCAATTTGTCCTTCCGACACTGCCAGACTAACACATGTGGCATATTCACTTTGCAATGAAAATGGGGGATCATTCATCAAACATAATGCTAATGCATTTGTGGTGTCTATAAATGCCTGTACTTGGTTCACTGTATGAAGTAGTACAAGCTAATTTTCAAATAAGATACAGTGGAAACTGGGTTTAAAAGTAACTTGGTTTGAGAGCGTTTTTGTTTGCAAGCAACTTTTTTTTTAAATTCTGACTCGGTTTGCGAGTGTTGAATCAAGCTAAATAGACCTGCAGTACCTCATTTGGCCTGAGGTACAGGGGCGCAGAAACCGAGCAGAGCTGAAAATATGCCTGCAGTACCTCATTTGGCCTGAGGTACAGGGGCGCAGGAGCCGAGAAAAGCCAAACATTGGCCTGCAGTACCTCATTTGGCCTGTGTTACGGGGGCACAGGAAATGAGCCGAAGTGTCCTCGGCCCTTTTCGGCGCTCTCTGGCGCCCCCCACCTCTGGCCACATTCGGTATTGCATCCCATTCAAGTCAATGCAGTACAAATTATTTTCGTTTCCATTGACTTCAATGGGAAAACTCGCTTTGATATGCAAGTACTTTGGATTACAAGCATGCTCCTGGAACGGACTATGCTCGTAATCCGAGGTTCAACTGTACTGACATTTTGGTGACATCCCTGATCTCCACCATGAGTTCACAATTGTAGATGGTATGAAGTTAAGGCTCTGTAACCAAACTGTAGACTAATGGTGGGCGAGGGGAGGTTAGAACCCTTCAACAACAAAAAAACGTTCACATAAAGAATAGCAATACACTTTGTCATTCAAAATAGGCAACCCATTTATTATTATAAAATCAATCACAGGGATTTTAGACTTATCACTAGTTGTAAATTAGAACCACTGTTGCCTTACTGTAGAAATAAGTCTATTTGCATTTACCCTTGACTGTGCATTCACACATCATTATGGGTTTTCTAGAAAGAAAGGCGGCAAAAGCCGTCTGCCTTCAGGCTCTCACTCTTTAATTAAAACTCTGTACAGACTATCTGAACAGAGCAGACAGGTATTTGGAGAGAGGTAGAAGGGTGGGGAATTATTCATTCTGACCTATTCTGTTGTATGTCTAAATTTGAAATTGAGCCATTGAGCCCTGTAGACAAAAATATGATTTTCACATTTGGGTTTCTCTAGCCACTTAAGACCCGGACCAAAATGCAGGTAAAGGACCTTGCCCCTTTTGGCAATTCGGCACTGCGTCGTTTTAACTGACAATTGCGCGGTCGTGCAACGTGGCTCCCAAACAAAATTGGCGTCCTTTTTTCCCCACAAATAGAGCTTTCTTTTGGTGGTATTTGATCACCTCTGCGGTTTTTATTTTTTGCGCTATAAACAAAAATAGAGCGACAATTTAAAAAAAAATGCAATATTTTTTACTTTTTGCTATAATAAATATCCCCCAAAAATATATAAAAAAACATTTTTTTTCCTCAGTTTAGGCCGATACGTATTCTTCTACGTATTTTTGGTAAAAAAAATCGTAATAAGCGTTTATCGGTTGGTTTTCGCAAAATTTATAGGGCCAGATTCAGAGAGAATTAGATTATCGTAGCGTATCAGAAATACACTACACCGCCGTTTTTTAGCTGGCTCTACGTGGAATCCAGGTAGATTTTGTCCAGTAAACGACGGCGGCGTAGTGTATTTCTCCCGTCGCAATCCATCTACGCGAGTAGGGGGCGTGAAGCATTTAAAATAGGCGCGTTCCCGCGGCGATCGAACTGCGCATGCTCCGTTCGCAAATTTCCCGCCGTGCATTGCGCGAAATCACATCGTTACGTCATTCGTTGTTTGAGTAGCGTCGTTTACTGACATTTCTATTCCCGAACGACTTACGTAAAAAAAAAAAATTAAATTAAATTTGACGCGGGAACGACGGCCATACTTAACATGGGCTACGCACCATTAGACCAGCAAAAAGCTGGTCTAACAGTACGTAAAAAAAAATAGACGTAAGCGATTGCGAAGACCGCTCGTATCTTCGTGGATCGCCGTAAAAACTCATTTGCATATCCCGACGCATCAAAACGACGCAAACTCCTCCCAGCGGCCGCAAATATATCGTAGCGTAGATCCGAAGGCTTACGAAGACGTAAGCCTCTCGGATCGAAGCCCGAAGCCGCCGTATCATGGTTTGGTAGTGATACGGCGTGCAAAATTTGAAATTACTCCTGTCTAACACCAGTTAGACAGGCGTAATTGCTCTGTGAATCTGGGCCATAGCGTTTACAAAATAAGGGATAGTTTTATTGCATTTTTATTAATTTTTTTTTTTTTACTACTAATAGCGACGATCAGCGATTTTTTTCGTGACTGCGACATTATGGCGGACACTTCGGACAATTTTGACAAATTTTTGGGACAATTGTCATTTTCACAGCAAAAAATGCATTTAAATTGCATTGTTTACTGTGTAAATGACAGTTGCAGTTTTGAAGTTAACCACAGGTGGCGCTGTAGGGGATGTGTGACCTAATGTGTGTGTTTACAACTGTAGGGGGGTGTGGCTGTAGGTGTGACGTCATTGATCGCGTCCCCCTATTACAGGGATGACGCGATCGATGCTACGGCCACAGAGAAGCACGGGGAAGCCGTGTGTACACACGGCTCTCCCCGTTCTTCCGCTCCAGGGACGGATCGCCACACTCCAGCGGCGATCGGGTCCGCGAATCCCGCGGTCCCGGCCCGCAACCCATGGCTGGGTACTAAAATCAACGTATATATACGTTGATGTGCCCAGCCGTGCCATTCTGCCGACGTAAATGTGCAGTAGGCGGTCCTAGAGAAGTCTTTAATGAAATGCATCAGCCATGTTTTGTCTGGCTTATACGTACCGTTTTAATGATTTTAACGTTTTCTTTGCTTATTCCACATTTAATCGTAGTTATTTACACTCAGATACTGTGCTAGATCCATGCTCAGAGGGAGGAGAGAAGATTATATCTAGGAAGATCTGAGGTTGCTTAGTAAAGTAGAGAGGAGATAGTAGAGGCGTTCAGTAATGGTGGTCCAAAACATAGGTCAGTGTGGCATCTTATAGATGTGTAAGGTTGTTTATATGATGGCACTGTGATAAGAGCCACTCAGAGCACTTCAAAACTTTTACCTGTGATCCATATCGCTGTTGGGTACTGCTCTGCACTCTCCTGCACATAATACCCACGACCATACACTCCATGCTCTTCTCCTGCACATACTGCCCACCGCCATACACTCCATACTCTTCTGCTGCACATACTACGCACCGCATACACTCCATACTCTTCACCTGCACATACTGCCCACTGCCATACACTCCATACTCTTCACCTGCACATACTACCCACTGCCATACACTCCATATTCTTCTCCTGCGCATACTATGCACTGCCATACACTCCATACTCTTCACCTGCACATACTGCCCACTGCCATACACTCCATACTCTTCACCTGCACATACTACCCACTGCCATACACTCCATACTCCTCTCCATGCACATACTACCCACTGCCATACACTCCATATTCTTCTCCTGCACATACTGCCCACTGCCATACACTCCATACTCTTCTCCTGCACATACTACCCACTGTAATACACTCCATACTCTTCTCCTGCGCATACTATGCACCACCATACACTCCATACTCTTCACCTGCACATACTACCCACTGCCATACACTCCATACTCTTCTCCTGCACATACTACCCACTGCCATACACTCCATACTCTTCTCCTGCGCATACTATGCACCGCCATACACTCCACACTCCTCTCCATGCACATACTATCCACCGCCATACACTCCATGCTCTTCTCCTGCACATACCGCCCACTGCCATGCACTCTATACTCTTTTCCTGCACATACTGCCCACTGCCATACATTCCACACTCCTCCCCTGCACATAATACCCACCACATAACACTCTGCACTACTCCTGCACATAATACTCACAGCCATACACTCCACACTCTTCTCCTGCACATAATACCCACCGCCATACACTGCGAACTCATCTCCTGCACATAATACCCACCACCATACACTCCACACCCCTCTCCTGCACACACGACTCAAAGCAACAGGAGACTTGGTCCTATTGGACCACTTTCACTTATTGATAAGACTATCACCCCTGCCTTGCTACTGATAGATAGGCTGGCTTGGCTGGCGAGCTTGTATGACTTTTACTGGGATAAGGCACACATCTGTTTCCCTTTTTAGTTAGTTATGTCCTTCTCCCAGCTCCCACCCCAATCACACACCTCCCTGATGGTATGACATGATTGATAAGTATCTGCCTGTATTTTTTTTGTGTTGAGGACACCATTGATCCTGTTCAAATCTCCAACTCCATTTGCAGTAATGCAGCCCCAAACATGAAATGAATCTCCACCATGATTCTCTGTTGCCTGCAGGCACTCATTACTGTACTGCTTTCCAGCACTTGAGTGAACAAACTGCCTCCTTCTACAGCCAAATATTTAAAATATTGACTTATCAGTCCAGAGCACATTTTTCTGCACCCCAGTTCTTATGTTTTCATGCATAGTTGAGTCACTTTGCCTTGTCGTCAATCCAAGAAATTCATAAAAGTCAATACTAGTGAAAGTCTAAGGGGTAAAACCAATTCACAAAGTCTCTGGTGTTGGGCTGCTTATGATGGCCAGGCTGTTTCGGGTGCAGACTGGGAAACCGGAGACTATGGAAACTAAAAGGCAGGGAAAAAGGGAAAGAAGTGCCAAGCCACTCCTAGTGCAGCATCATTTTAATATTAAATGGCAACATTTAAAACAAAGTAAAACACATTCACATAGTGCTCAGCAGGTGAAGGCATATCAAGTGCAGCAATAGAAGTAGCCGCTGGATGTCAGCCACAAGCGCTGTGTCAACCTTTAGTAGAAGACACTGGCAGTGTACACCTCCATGCCGAGAGACCCTGCCAGCGTTTTGTTGTGTCACCTTGAGGCTTCAGCTTCCGCTGACACATGGCGCTCATGGCTGACATCCAAAGATATCTCAGCGGCTTCTTCTATTGCTGCACCTGATATGCCTTCGCCTGTTGAGCTCTATGTACAGGTGAAACTCAAAAAAATTAGAATAGCGTGCAAAAGTTAATTCATTTCACTAATGCAACTTAAAAAGGAGAAACTAATATATGAGATAGACTCATTATATGCAAAGCAAGATAGTTCAAGCCATGATTTGTCATAATTGTAATGATTATGGCTTAAGATCATGAAAACCCCAAATCCACAATCTCAGAAAATTTGGTGGAAGGTGGATGTTCCCAAAGTGCTGTATCAAAGCACACTAATAGAAAGTTATGTGGAAGGGAAAAGTGTGGAAGAAAAAGGTGCACAAGCAGCAGAGATTACCGCAGCCTTGAGAGGATTGTCAGTTAAAGGCTTGTTGGAGACTTACACAAGGAGTGGACTGAGGCTGTAGTCAGTGTATCAAGAGCGTCCTACCTGGGCTAAAGAAAAACAAACCTGGTCTGTTGCTCAGTGGTCCAAAGTCCTCTTTTCTGATGAGAGCGAACTTTGCATCTCATTTGGAGACCAAGGACCCAGAGTATGGAGGAAGAATGGAGAGGCACACACTGCAAGATGCTTGAAGTCCAGTGTGAAGTTTCCACAGTCTGTGTTGATTTGGGGAGCCGAGTCATCTGCTGGTGTTGGTCCACTGTGCTTCATTAAGTCCAGGGTCACCGCAGCCAGGAGATTTTGGAGCACTTCATGCTTCCTTCCGCAGACGATTTCTATAGGGGTGCTGACTTCATTTTCCAGCAGGACTTGGCACTTGCCGACACTGCCAAAAGCACCAAAACCTGGTTCAATGACCGTGGGATTACTGTGATTGATTGGCCAGTAAACTCGCCTGACCTGAACCCCATAAAGAATCTATGGGGCATTGTCAAGAGAAAAATGAGAGACATTTGACCAAACAATGCAGAAGAGCTGAAGGCCACTATTGAAGCATCCTGGTCTCCCATAACACCTCAACAGTGCCACAGGCTGATCACTTCCATGCCACGCCGCATTGAGGCAGTAATTTCTGCAAAAGGGGCCCAAACCAAGTACTGAGTACATATGAATGTTTCTACTTTTCAGAGGTCCGATATTGTTCTATGTACAATCCTTGTTTTATTGATTGCATGTAATATACTGTATTTATCGCGGTATAACGCGCTCCCGCGTATACCGCGCACCCCTAAAGTGACCCCCAATCCTGTGGAAAAAAAGTTATTTTTGTACTTACAGTTTTGGTGTCTTGCGCGGCGTCCATCGGCGGCCTCGATGGGTCTGGTGTCCTTCTGCGGCAGGTCCGGTGTCCTTCTGCGGCGGGTCCGGTGTCCTTCTGCGGCGGGTCCGGTGTCCTTCTGCGGCGGGTCTGGTGTCCTTCTGCGGCGGGTCCGGTGTCCTTCTGCGGCGGGTCCGGTGTCCTTCTGCGGCGGGTCTGGTGTCTTCTGCGGCGGGTCCGGTGTCTTCTGCGGCGGGTCCGGTGTCTTCTGCGGCGGGTCCGGTGTCTTCTGCGGCGGGTCCGGTGTCCTCTTCGACGGGTGCGGCGTCCTCCCCGCTTGTTTCCCGCGCCGAGTTTTGAATACTAAGCCAGCATATAGCCAGCGCAGTGCACTCGGGCAGGCTCGGCAACTGTCGCACTCACGTCCTGTACGTCCAGGACGTGACCGCGGAAGAAGCCGAGACTGGCCGAATATACCCGAGTGTACTGCGCTCGGTATATGTCGGCGGAGTATTCAAAACTCGGCGCGGGAAAGCGGGTATCGGCGTATAACGCGCACCCATGATTTTGCGCGATATACGCCGATAAATACGGTACACATTTTCTGAGATTGTGAATTTGGGGTTTTCATGAGCTGTAAGCCATAATCATCACAATTATGACAAATCACAGCCTGAACTATCTTGCTTTGTATGTAATGAGTCCTATCTCATATATTTCACCTTTTTAAGTTGCAGAAGTGAAATAAATAAACTTTTGCGCAATATAAATTTTTTTTGAGTTTCACTTGTAAGTGCATTTTACTTTGATTTAAATGTTGCTATTTAATATTAAAACAACGCTGCACCAAGAAGTGGCTTGGTGCTTCTCTTTCCTTTTTCCCTACCCTCTAACTTCCACATGGCTTTTTTAGTTGCAATTCTTCCATGAAGACTACGTCTGGCCAGACTTCTCTAGACAGTAGATGGGTGTACCCTGGTCCAGGGGTCAAGTCCTGGGGAAAGAAGTGTGGGAACTCCTACCCAAGATCCACTCCCCCACCAAAAAAAAAAAAATGATACGCTCATATGCATAATTACTAAACCGCATGTTTTTTTTTTCCGATCCACTGTACCTTAGTGATCCTTTATGTTACTGGCCGCTTCCTGTATATGGATTCATCAGGTAGTGTGCAGGTATTCCGTCACTTCCTTGATGCCGCAATGTCTCCTGGGAGCTTTTGTCATTGTTCCCAGGAGACATTGCGGAGGTCTGCCGCGAGTTGTTGCGGAATTTAGAAAGAACTTTAAGTAAGTTCTTTCTAAATCCCGCGATAACTCGTGGCAGACCTCCGCAATGTCTCCTGGGAACAATGAAAAAAGCTCCCAGGAGACATTGCGGCATTGAGGAAGTGACGGAATATCCGCACACTACCTGATGAATCCATATACAGGAAGCGGCCAGTAACATAAAGGATCACTAAGGTACAGTGGATCAAAAAAAAAACAAAAAACATGCGGTTTAGTAATTATGCATATGAGCGTATCATTTTCTTTCACTCCGACATCCATAACTTTGCCCATAGGTTGGATTTAATAGTCTAGGGAAGAAGAGAAAGTCATCAGGTGATGTTTTTATCACTATGCCAGGTAAACTTCTACTCTTCAGTGTCTCAAATGTTATTTTGGCTAATACATTTGGTTGCTATCCATAGACAGTACATTGCCTGTAATTCCATCACCAAGTAACACAAAGTGATTTTTTTTAAGCTATTGTCTGAGGATATTTGGAAGCAGCTTTTGTGTCTTTCGCCAAGCCTCCTTTACTGAAGATTAGACCAGTACTGACTAAGGTCCGTCTCACACAAGGCACTGTTCATTGGGGTTCATTTTAACATTTGAATTTTGCTTTGGGTCAGGTTAGGTTTCCAGAACAGTGTTTTTTTATTGCGTTGGGGAAGTGGTGGAATGTGACTGTATAGTGTCACACACTGATAGATTTCAGCCACAGTCCCTAAGGAAAGCCTGAGGAAATCCAGGATCAGCTCAGAAGATTTTTAATGGAAATCACTCACTGACCAAAGCTGTTACTTGTTTGTAAAATATGCATATGCTGTAAAAAATCCAATATCCACAGTTAAAGCGGAGCTCCACCCTAAAGTGGAACTTCCGCTCATTATATTCCTCCCCCCTCCGGTGCCACAATTGGCACCTTTCGGGTGGGGGGCAGGATACCTTTGACAGGTATCCTTTCCCACTTCTGGGAGTCTGGCCGCGGCCGTGACATCACTGCGGGGCTCCCTCCTCCTCCTACCCTGGCCGCCAGGCTAATAGGAGAGAGGAACATGAGCATGCAAAGTAGGGTTTCCGACGTGAAGTCGAAAGGCTACACTACCAGATTCCCTTACCCACAATGGCGGCAGCAGTGTAGCCTTTTGGCTTCACGCCGGGAACCCTACTGCTGACATTGAGGGACAGCAGGACAGGTAAGTGTCCATTTATTAAAAGCCAGCAGCTGCAATATGTGTAGCTGCTGGCTTTTAATTCTTTTTTCCCCCAGGACCTTCTCTTTAATGTTACCCTAAAGTATTTGTAAACTCTCACCTTGTTAAAAAACACTCAGTTTAAAATAGAAATACAAGGCAAAACATTTGTGTATAAATATAAAAAAATTATAAATACCCTTTCCCCTTTTTATAAGTTATCACATTCCCTTTGTTCTCAGCTGCATAAGGAGTTCAGAGAGCTGGGGGAATAGAAACAGCAGAACACTGGTCTTCCCCATGAATGGCTGTGTGGGGGGGGGGGGGGGTAACTTGTCAGGACAAGTCTGATCAATGGAGGACAGCAGGCACAGCTAGAGAACTAACCACACTGTGCTCTAATGCCTAGTGTGGTCAGTTTAAAAAAAAGAAAGCATAGGAAATGGCAGAAACACAGGGTATTTTATACAAAGAAAGCAATACAAAGAGAACAGGATGCTGTTTCAACAGACACATATCACGAATAAGATATTTTGGGTTTACATATTGTTTAAATATGACCTTGACTGATAACAACACAGATTTATATAGGAGAGGTTCATTGTTCAGGAATAAGTATCTTAGCAATGCCACCGTCTCAACATGAAAGTTGTCCTATTATGGTACTTTACCACCTCTCTAGATCATGAAGTCACCATACTGAACATACATGAAATCCTTCTATCTTCTGACTTTTCTGCCTCCTTACTTTTACATAACAGATATTGGTCTTTGAGAACCTACACTGAAAAAAACTAGGGGTGCCACTCGTGCAGGGCTGGACTGGCCTACCGGGATACTGGGACATTTCCCAGTAGGCTGCCTGCCCTGGGGCCACTTTGAGCTGTGGCTCTGCAGCTCTGCCCTCCTTCCTTCCTTCCCCTCTTGTGTACATGTCACATACACAGCAAGAGCTGAGTCTGAAATGTTTGGCCACGCAGTAACAAAAGTCCTGCCCTCCTCCTAGAACAGCTTGTGTCATAGATGCAGTGTTCTGTCTATCATACGAGTTAGTCCAGGAGGACGGGACTTTTGTCACCACGCGGCCGAATATTTCAGACTCAACTCTGTGCGTAATCCAGACACTGACTGGTAAGGCTGCATTGATGGGCACAATGAGGCTGCATGGATGGGCACAGTAAGGCTACTATGATGGGCACAGTAAGGCTGCAATGATGGGTACGGTGAGACTGCAATAATTGGCACAGTAAGGCTGCATTGATGGGCACAGCGAGGCTGCAATGACGGGTATAGTGAGGCTGCATTGATGGGCACAGTGAGGCTGCAATGATGGGCACAGTGAGTCTGCAATGATGGGCACAGTGAGGCTACATTGAGGGGTACAGTGAGGCTACATTGATGGGCACAGTGAGGCTGCAACAATGGGCACGGAGAGGCTGCAATGATGGGCACAGTAAGGCTACATTGATGGGCACAGTGGTGTTGGTTGTTCATACTTAGTATGAACAACAAATATGGCTCCTCTCCCCTGACAGAGCGGAGATATGTCTGTTTACATCGACAGACCTCCATTCTGTCTCTGGGTAGGAGTGATTGGGGGTGCCCAGCGGTCATGACGACCGCCGGACACATGCATCGGCTCCAGGGTTGTGCCCCTAGTGGTCTTAAAGCAGCAGACGTACAGCTACAATGGCTCGCCCAGGGGAGCCAACCTGCCGCAGTATAATGACGGCGGCTGGTCAGGAAGCAGTTAAAGTAGAATTTTCGGATACACTTTTCATTTTGAGTCAATGCATTCTAAATAATGTCTGTTCTGCTCCACTCCATATACTTTCTCATGTTTTGTATTGAAATGCATTAGGTTATAATTATTTTTGTAGTATGCTAATATCTAGTGGCAGTTTTAGGCCACTGCAACTTGTTTACTATTGTGATTTTAAAGTCTTCCTCTGCCTTTCCCTTCTGTTTAGTGCTAGTTGGTTTAGTCCTAGGCCTAGCCAGCTCTCCCCCTCTTCTTCCCTGTACCCTCAGTCAGTATCACTTATTTACAGAGACAGGATTAAAGTGATTGTAAAGGATTGTTTTTTTTTTTTTTTTAAACAACAAACATTTCATACTTACTAGCTTGTGTACACATTATCATAGCCTCTTGCCCTCTTACTTGCTATAAATAGACAATGTTACAGTACCTGGAGGAGGGGAGACTAAGGAAATGCTTCTTTCTGCCTGTAGCAGACAGATAAGCTCATACTCTGAAGTTGCACCTTGGTACACTAGCCTGAAGAAAAAGGACTGATTTGTTCAAACCCAACTAAAGGCTGCCCCCCTTCATCCTCTAGTACTCCCCCTGCTGTATATTTTTTCCTCAGATGTCCTCAGGCATGTGTCAAGGTCCCCTTCCTATCTCTGCCTGGCCACGAGCAGTCTTCAGTGATGCAGACAGCAGCACTGACAATGCCAGCACCACTCTCTACAACATTACACTGTGAGTGCAGAGCTTCATGATGATGTGCCCTCGGGGGTGGGTTCATGACCACCTGCGTTCACAGTATGCCCTTATCCTAATGGTTTAATTGAAATCCAGGGAAGACTGATGACATCTAGTGGTAGAAACAAATCACTGCAGAGGAAGGGGCCAGAAAAAAGATGTGTGTTGCAGCCAAAAACCCAGAGTTGGCTTTAAAAACTAGCCTATCTTTCTGACCATGCTTCATGTTACATCCATATTTAGGGTATTAAAATAAACATGGTCACAGCCCCCCATCCCCAAACTCCCCCACCCCACTTACAACATCCGGGACTTCTTCTCCTCACTGGCTCCTGTCATATTTAAATTTGATGTGAATGTGCATGGCTCCACCCATGCAGCTGCCCGAATCTTTCACAGAGATCTGTGAATAAGGCCCCTTTCACACCTACGGACCGTATGTCCGCTTTTTCATCCATCCGTTTGCAGATGAAAAAGGGACATACATTGGTCCCTATGTGATTGCGGGTGTCAGGGGATAAACATCTGCTGACACCCGTAATCACCCGCCTCCGCAAAGATCCGATTTTGCAGACGGAAGAAGATCCTATTTTTTTCTTCCGTCTGCAGATCGGATGGGATGAACACGGACACACGGTCCGTGTTCATCCGCTCCCCCATAGGGGAGAGCGGAGAAAAGACAGGGCGGTCCCTGCATAGTGTGCGGGGGCCGCCCTGTCATCTGCCAGCTCAGCGGGGATCTACAGAGCGATCCCCGCTGAGCTTACGGACACACGGAGGTGGATCATTACTGATCCGCCCCATGTGAAAGGGGCCTAAAAGAAACCCCAAGTTCCATCTGCCACTATGGGGCCGTAGTCCTCAAAGAAGCACAAGTGCGGTGACGTCTCTGCACTCGTAGCTCCATGATTAAGGGTCTCTACCTCAGTATAGACCCGAGGTAGAGAAAAAGTCTGCAGGAGACAGAGCATTGCGCCCACCATCCAGTGATCACCGTTGCAATACCTTGCAGCCTACAATGCAAAATAATATTACATGCACATTTTTACTTTTTGCAATATAGGTACATTTATTATTTTAATACAAAAGGTAGATCTCTCCTTTATACAATCTCCTTCTATAATTATAGAATTATAGCTTTTTTAAGTAATAATGTCTCTGTATATTGTCAGGAATTTATTCATACAGACTTGTAAAGTTACTGTGTCAGGTCAAATTTAAAGCAAACCTTTTCAAGCATTGTAGACCTACAACCTTCTCATGGCTGCCTTGCTAACCCTGAATTCAGAATTGTCTTCCAAATTGTCTCTCTAAAAAGCCCTCCTCCCCATCAGATACTAACTTGAGTTAGTAACTACTCAACTTAACTGAACTTAAAGTGGGTTTTTCCCGTTGTGTGCTGGGAACTCTCGGCTCCCAGCACACAGCGGGAGCCAATCGGCGGGCACAGCGCGACTCGCGCATGCGCCGTAAGGAACCGGGCAGTGAAGCCGGAGCGCTTTACTTCCTGGTTCCCTCACCGTGGATGGAGGGGGGAGCAGCAGAGTGACGAGCGAACGCTCGTCCTCTGCTGCGGACGCCGCTGGACTCCAGGACAGGTAAGTGTCCTAAAAATAAAAGTCAGCAGCTGCAGAATTTGTAGCTGCTGGCATTTAATTTCTTTTTAAGGGGCCATCCACTTTAACTACAACTTAAAACAGAGCTAAACCCATCGATCCCGGGAATGCTAACACATTTGCTTGTGCTCTCAACCAAACTGTGAAACCATCAAATGGCCGGTGTCATAACTGATCACATGTGCAGCATCATGGTAATTACAGATCAAACAGAGGCTAAGATGTCAGCTTCCATGGCTGAAAAAGATACTGACTTGAGATAAAACATTTATTTTAAGGGCTCATGCACACTGGACATTAAAATAACGTTATAAAAACATCAGTAGCTTTGCAGTGAGTTTTTCAACGTTTTTGTAATAGCGTTTTGAAGCGTTTATTACATTTTTTTAGCGCTTTTCCGCATTGGTGTCTTTTAACGTTTTTTTGAGGCCTCATGCACACTGGACGCTAAAATGACATTAAAAAACAGCAGTAGCTTTGCTGTGAGTTTTTCTACTGTTTTCAACTTTCTTCAAGGCTTTTGCAATAGCGTTTTTTTTTTTTGCGTTTATTAGCCTTTTCTTTGCGTTATTTTTTTTTGAAGTCTCATGCACACTGCACACTGGACACTAATATAACGTTATAAAAGCACCAGTAGCTTTGCAGTGAGTTTTTCAACTTTTTTCAGCTTCTTTCAAAGTTTTTGCAATAGCATTTTTTAGCGCTTATTAGCGTTTTTCTGCATTAGCATTTTTTAAGACTTATGGATTTCTTTCAACATCGGCTTTTTTCTTGCCACTCTTCCATAAAGGTCAGATTTGTGGAGTGCACCACTAATGCCGCGTACACAGGATCAGACATTCCGACAACAAGACCGTGGATTTTTTTCTGACGGAATGTTAGCTCAAACTTGCATACACACGGTCACACAAATGTTGTCAGAAATTCCAATCGCTAAGAATCGCTAAGAATGCGGTCACGTACAACGTGTATGGCGGCACTATAAAAGGGAAGTTCAATACCAAGTGCGCCCACCTTTGGGCTCCTTCTGCTAATCTTGTGTTAGAAAAAGTTTGTTGAGAGACAAGCTTTTCAGCCTTGTGCTTTTTAGTCTGTTACAGCGTGACAAATGTTCTATCTTCATTACGAACTGTAGTTTTACCAGACCGAGCGCTTCCGTCTCATACTTGATTCAGAGCATGCGTGGAATTTTGTGGGTTGGAATTGTCTTCACACGATTGGAATTTACAAGAACGGATTTTGTTGTCAGAAAATTTGAGAACCAGCTCTCAAATTTTTGTTGTCGGAAATTCCCAGCAACAAATGTCCGATGGAGCCTACACACAGTCAGAATTTTCGACAACAAGCTCCCATCCAACATTTGTTGTCGAAAATTCAGATCATGTGTACGCGGCATAATAGTTGTCCTGTGGACAGATTCTCCCACCTGAGCTGTGGATCTCTGCAGCTCCTCCAGAGTTACCATGGGGCTCTTGGCTGCTTCTCTGATTAATGCTCTCCTTGCCCGGCCTGTCAGTTTAGGTGGACAGCTATGTCTTGGTAGGTTTTGCAGTTGTACCATACGCTTTCCATTTTCGGATGATGGATTGAACAAAGCTCTGTGAGATGTTCAAAGCTTGGGAGATTTTTTTTATAACCTAATCCTTTAAACCTCTCCACAACTTTATCCCTGACCTGTCTGGTCTACAGGCCCTCATGATGATGTTTGTTCACTAAGGTTCTCTAACAAACCATTGAGGGCTTCACAGAACAGCTGTATTTATACTGAGATTAACTTACACACAGGTGGACTCTATTTACTAATTAGATGACTTCTGAAGGCAATTCCACTGGATTTTAGTATTGGAGATAGGCAGGTTAAAAACAAATATTCTTGTGCACAAGTGTGTTGATCAGGTGATCTATAGTTTAAGATGGATAACGTCTCAGGCCTTGCTGCACTCCAGAATAGGGGTATCCTAGCAGTCAAAAAAAGAATAAAGAAAAGAGGGCACACCAGCCTTGTGCATTATTCTTTGATACATTTAATAAAAGAACAAATTTAAAAACTACTCTCAAGCATGTGAAATAAAACCGCAATGTAAAAGCCTTCCAATGGTGGACATCGATCTGATTACAACAGTCTATAGGTGATAAAAGAAATGACATGAGGACCACTGCTGGTCGATGCATTTCGAAGGGATACCTTCTTCCTTAGAGCCTTAAGAGGGCTGAATACAAATGCACGCCACACTTTTCACATATTTATTTGTAAAAAAAAATTATAATTTTCCTTCCACTTTTTCAATTTTGTGCAACTTTGTGTTGTTCTATCGCATAAAATCCCAATAAAATACATTTACATTTTTGGTACAGGGTGTACAACCACTTTAATGGGCAAATGGCTCTGACAGCCCAGCAAGCATGTATAGTGCCGCATCTTCCTCGATCCTGATGTCCATCTGGAGTTGAGGGTCACACGACATCAAGGGGCCCTCCTCTTCCTTGGCTGACCCCAATAGGCTACAGGCTCTATTTAAATTGCCCACCCCCAGGAGGAAGCAACCCGGGCTTCCAGTGGTTCACTCAGCTCAAAAATTATTTTATGGTTAAATTTCAGTACTGGGTGGATGGAAATAAAAATACATTTCCAGGTTAGACACTATTTATATACTATATACTATTTTGTCAAAAGTATTGGGAGGCCTGCTTTCACACGCACATGATTTTTAATGGCATCCCAGTCTTAGTCCGTGGGGTTCAATATTGAGTTGGACCACCCTCTGCAGCTAGAACCGCTTAATCTGGGGAGGCTGCCCACAGGGTTTAGAAGGGTGTCTATGGGAATTCTTCCAGAAGCGCATTTGGGAGGTCAGGCACTGATATTGGACAAGAAGGTCTGTCACACAAGTCTCTGCTCTAATTCATGCCAAAGGTGTTCTATTGGGTTGAGGTCAGGACAGTCAAGTTTCTCCACCCCAAACTCGCTCATCTATGTCTTTATGGACCCTGCTTTGTGCACTGGTCCAAATCATTTTGTGGAGGGGGGGGGGGGGGGTTATGGTGTGGGGCTGTTTTTCAGGGGTTGGGCTTGGCTCCTCAGGGGTTGGGCTTGGCCTCTTAGTTCCAGTGAAGAGAACTCTTAAGGTGTCAGCATACCAAGACATTTTGGACAATTTCATGCTCCCAACTTTATGGGAACAATTTGGTGATGGCCCCTTCCTGTTCCAACATGACTGCACACCAGTGCACACAATAAAAAGTGATTGATAAGCATTGACATATATAATTGGATAAATGATTTAAAAATTAGGGAAACAATGCATATAGCACATAAACCCAAACTATTTGACTCTCTAAGATACAACAGTCACATCTGGTTTAATTCCACAACTGCACATCTGCACCACCAGAGACCCCTTTTATGAGTTCAGAGGTCTCTCAAGATCCTCACAACACCCTAATTATGCAAAAAAAAAAAAAATATTGTAGGTAATTTTATATTTAGAGTTTAAAAAATCCATGCTAAGCCTAATGACTTCATGTTTTAGGAAGAAGATTTTGTGGTTGGTGCTCCCTGGTTACTAGCTTTCCTTTCTGGAAAAAGTCACTTTATGTATTTACTGTCAACATTTATTTAACAAAGTTGATCTAAATTCCGGTTTTCACTGGCCAGTGGGAAAATTACTGATTATTTTTGGAAAAGTTTCCAAAAAGTGGAGATTTGCTATAGTGTAGATGTTACGGTATAGGGGAAATCTATAAATGTTAATTAAGCAGTACCCTAAAATATGTATTTTTTTTCTCTGAAATTCCTCCTGAAATAGAGTTATGACTTGTACACTCGATCAGAATTTCCAATGGAAAAAGACGGGTGTGTGCCCCATCTGAGTTTTCCATCGGAAATTCCGACGGACTTAGAAATAGAACATGTTCGTCTGTATGGAACTCCGACGGAGAAAAAAACACGCATGCTCAGAATGAGGTCGACGCATGCTCGAAAGCATTGAACTTAATTTTTCTCGGCTCGCCGTTTTGTTGTACGTCACCGCATTTTGGACGGTCAGAATTTGGTGTGACAGTGTGTATGCAAGACAGCTTGAACTGAATTCCGTCAGAAAAATCTGTCGGAGTTTACACCAACAGAAATTCCGATCGTGTGTACAGGGCATAACAGTGCAAAATATAAGCTGCAGGGAGACCATCACCAGGCAATACTGGTGATTAGTAATTTGGTCTCTTTTTGTGTGCTTCAAGTCCAGTTCCTCTTTAACCACTTAAGGACCCCCTACCGACGATATACGTCGGCAGAATGGCATGGCTGGGCACAATCACGTACCTGTACGTGTATCTTTAAGGCCCAGCCTTGGGGTCGTGAAGCTCCATGACCGCGCCTGCGGGACCCGTGGACCCGATTGCCGCCATTGTCCCACGATCGGTTACAGGAGCTGAAGAACAGGCAGAGGGGTGTGTTCTTCATTGTAGTAGAGTCATTGTTCGTCTGTTCCCTGATATAGGGAAAGACGATCACTGATGTCACACGTCCAGCCCCACCCCCCTACAGTTAGAAACACATATGAGGTCACACTTAACCCCTACAGTGCCCCCTAATGGTTAACTCCTAAACTGCAATTGTCATTTTCACAGTAGTCAGTGCATTTTTATAGCACGTTTTGCTGTGAAAATTACAATGGTCCCAAAAGTGTGTCAAAATTGTCCAATGTGTCCGCCATAATGTCGCAGTCATGAAAAAAAATCACTGATCGCCGCCATTTGTAGTAAAAGAAATATTAATAAAAATGCAATAAAACTATCCCCTATTTTGTAAATGCTATAAATGTTGTGCAAATCCATCGATAAACGCTTATTGTAAACTGAGAAAAAAATAGTTTTTTTTATATATTTTTGGGGGATATTTATTATAGCAAAAAGTAAAAAATATTGCATTGTTTTCAAAATTGTCACTCTATTTTTGTTTATAGCGCAACAAATAAAAACCACATGGGCTGCGATCAAATACCACCGAAAGAAATCTCTATTTGTGGGAAAAAAAAGGACGCCAATTTTGTTTGGGAGCCACGTCACATGACCGCGCAATTGTTAGTTAAAACAACGCAGTGTCGAATCGCAAAAAGGTCCTTAACCTGCATAATAGTCCGGGTCTTAAGTGGTTAAAGCAGAATTTAAACCAAAAATGTTATATCATTAGATGTGGTTGCTGCATTTTTGTTGTTTTTTTTGGGGGGGGGAGGGGGGTAGGCTTTGTTTCCTCTGTTTTCACATGGTTATCTGGCCAGTAACACACTACTAGTATTGGAGTGGCCCCACTCTGAATGAAGAAGCAAAGGGGGCACCTTTGGACAGCATCATTGTCAGTCTGGAGAGGTGATTGTTAGATGTACTAGCATGTAAGCTGGTACTGCCTCATTTCTCCACTGTAAATGGTGCTTGACCACTGCGGCATTGCAGTTGGAGGGGAAGTCAAGAGGAACATGGTTCTCCTATGATTTCCTGGATCCCTGAAGAAGCTATCAGATAAAATGCTGTCTCCCCATGTGACTTCTGGCACCCAGGCTTGATGTGTATTTCATGTGTGGGCAGTGTAGGGAAATGTCTTACAGGGACAGTGATTAGAGGCAAGGAGAGGTTCCAGATGAATAGGAAAAGTATAGGGACATGCCATTCTTCTTGGACAAAAACTTTTCTTTCGCTCATGGTTAGTGTTTGGCTGAACCCATTTATTATCAATCAACTTTGTTTACTCTTTTTAAATCATAATCACAACAGAAACTACCCAAATTAACCTGATCAAAGGTTTACATACCCTGGTGATTTTGACCTGATAACATGCTCACAAGTTGGCACAAAGGGGTTTGAATGGCTAATGAAAGGTAACCATCCTCACCTGTTTGCTTGTAGTTAGTGTGTGTGTATAAGGCCGCGTACACACGATCAGCCCATCCGATGAGAACGGTCCTAAGGACCGTTTTCATCGGTTAACTGATGAAGCTGACTAATGGTCTGATGTGCGTACACACAATCGGTTAAAAAAACGATTGCGTCGTGACGTAAAAAACGAAGTTCCAAGCTTCCAAGCATGCGTCGACTTGATTCTGAGCATGCGCCGCTTTTTAACCAATGCTTTTGCATACTAATGATCAGTTTTGACCTATCGGTTAGGCGTCCATTGGTTAGATTTTAAAACAAGTTCTCTTTTTTTTGACCGAAGGATAACTGACCGATGGGGCCCACACACGATTGGTTTGGACCGATGAAACGGACCTTCAGTCTGTTTTCATCGGTTTTGACCGATCGTTGGTTTTCCGGGCCTAAAAGGTCAACGAGTTTCTGGTCTCCTGACAGACCCTTGGATCTTTCATTCAGCGCTGCACTGACGTTTCTGGATTCTGAGTCACGGGGAAAGCAAAAGAATTAGCAAAGGATCTGGAAAAGGTAGTTGAACTGTATAAAACAGGAAAGGGATATCCAAGGAATTGAGAATCTTGATTAAACTCTAATCAAGAAGTGGAAAATGAGGGGTTCTGTTGACACCAAACAACGGTCAGGTAGACAAACTAAAATTTCAGCCATAACTGCCAGGAAAATAGTTTGGGATGCAAAGAAAAATCCACAAATAACTTCAGATGAAATACAGGACTCCCTGAAAACATGTGATGTGGATGTTTCAAGATGCGCAATAAGGAGGCACTTGAAGAAAAATGGGCTGCATGGTCGAGTCACCAGAAGAAAGCCATTACTACGCAAATGCCACAAAGTATCCCACTTACAATATGCCAAACAGCACAGAGACAAGCCTCAAACCTTCTGCCACAAAGTCATTTAACCACTTCCATACCAGGCACTTACGCACCTTCCCGCCCAAGCCAATTTTCAGCTTTCAGCACTGTCGCACTTTGAATGACAATTGCGCGGTCATGCTACACTGTACCCAAACAAAATTGGCGTCCTTTTTTCCCTTTCTTTTGGTGGTATTTGATCACCTCTGCGGTTTTTATTTTTTGCGCAACAACTAATAAAACACTGAAAATTTAGAAAAAAAAATACATTTTTATTTTTTTCTGTTAACTTTTTTGTAAATAAGTATGTTTTCTCTTTCAATTACGGGCACTTATATGGCGGCACTAATGGGCACTGATGAGGTAGTACTGATGGGCACCGATGAGGTAGTACTGATGGGCACCGATGAGGTGGCACTGATGGGCACCGATGAGGTGGCACTTATGGGCACTGATAGGCGGCGCTGGTATGCGGCACTGATGGGCACTCATAGGTGGCACTGATGGGCACTCATAGGTGGCACTGATGGGCACTCATAGGTGGCACTGATGGGCACTCATAGGCGGCACTGATGGGCACTCATAGGCGGCACTGATGGGAACTCATAGGCGGCACAGAATGGCACTCATGGGTGGCACAGAATAGCACTCATGGGTGGCACTGATGGGTACTTATGGGTACTTAGATGGGCACTGATAGGTGGGCACTGGGCATGGATTGGCATGGAGGGGTGGCACTGAAGGACACTGGTGTGGCACTGATGTACTTTGAGGGGTGGCACTGATGTATATGTTGCCAGTCAGTGCCCATGTGTGTTTTTTTTTAACCTGAATTTTTTTTTTTCTTTTTTTTTTTTTTTATCCTTTTTTTTTTTCTTTGCCCTGCCAGTGTGGGCATCCCTGGTGGTCTAGTGTGGGCATACGAGGGGGGGCTGCGCTGATAAACAATCAGCGCGAACCCCCCCTGTCAGGAGAGCCGCCGATCGGCTCTCCTGTACTCGCGTCTGTCAGACACGAGTGAGGAAGAGCCGTCGGCGGCTCTTCCTGTTTACATCGTGATCAGCCGTGATTGGACACGGCTGATCACGTGGTAGCGAGCCTCCGCCGGAGACTCGTTACCGAGATCGGCGATGCAGGGTGTCAGACTGACACCCCGCATCAGTGATCGCCGCGCTGCGCGCCCCCACGGGCGCGCTCGGCATGAAATCGTGCTGGACGTTTGAGAACGGCCAGTCACAATTTCATAACCACTTTCCCGGCCGTAAATTTGCTATTGGCCGGGCGGGAAGTGGTTAAAGTGATGAGACCAAAATGTAGCTTTTTGGCCACAACCATAAACACTACATTTGGAGAGGAGACAACAAGGCCTATGATGAAAGGTACACCATTCCTACTGTGAAACACAGAGGTGGATCGCTGATTTGTGAGCTACAAAGGCACAGGAAATTTTGTCAAAACTGTTGGCAAGAGGAATGCAGTATGTTATCAAAAAATACTGGGAGAACATTTGCATTCATCAGCCAGGAAGCTGAGCATGGGACATACTTGGACATTCCAAAATGACAATGATCCAAAACACAAGGCCAAGTTGACCTGTCATTGGTTACAGCAGAATAAAGTGAAGGTCCTGGAGTGGCAATCTCATTCTCCTTACCTCAATATCATTGAGCAACTCTGAGGAGTAGGGATGAGCTTCGTTATCGAGTCAAACTCATGTTCGACTCGAACATTGTATGTTTGACCGCTTGTCAAATTCCAAACGTTATGGGCCGTTCGCGCCAAATTCGAGTGGCGTGTCACGGCCCATAATTCACTGTGGCATCGCAATGCATTGCTGGCTGATGATTGACCAAGCATGCACTATGTTCCGCATTCTTTGGCCAATCACAGCGCACAAAAAACAGAGAGCCATAATTGGCCAAAGCCAGGGTGGCTTTGGCCAATTATGTCTCAGGGGGTTTATTACACGCCCCACACTATATAAGGCCGTTTCGTGGCAGCCTTGTGTAGTGTGTTGCGGTGGTTAAAGAGAGAGAGTGCCAGATTCTCAGAGGCGCTACGACGGAGTATCTCAGATACCCCGTCGTATCACCGTTTTTTTGGCCGGGTATCTATGCGAGTGATTCCTTGAATCACTTTGGCATAGATACGCCTGAAGATCCGACAAGTGTAATACCATTACACTTGCGGATCGTAGTTGTAATGACAATTTACGTTGTTTTCTCATTTGCCTATGCAAATGAGGCTACTACGCCGATTCCCGATCGCTTTTACGCCGCCCGTCGTCGCGTACGTCGTTTTTGTCCGCGTAAGGTTATCCCTGCTAATACAAGGGCTAACCTTACGCAGTACCGTCGGATGCCGTCGGGTGCCGTCGGATGCCATGTTAAGTATGGCGTCGGGTCAGCGTCGGCTTTTTCCGTCGCTTACGTCGTTTTACTAACTTGTTCGCGAATAGGGCATTACGTAGTGACGATCACGTCGTTTTGACATCGGTTTCAACAACGCTTTCTGACGTGAGCTGGAGCATGCGCACTGGGCTTTTTCCCCGGCCAGCGCATGCGCAGTTTGATCGACGCGGGGGCACGCTTAATTTAAATACAAGCCGCCCCCTTTGAATTATGCGGCCTTACGCTGGGCCATTTTCGGTACGCCAACGCGAACTACGGAGCAAGTGCATGGAGAATACGGCACTTGCTCTGTTACGTTGTGGCGGCGTAGTGTAAAAGGCTTACGCTACGCCAAGGCAAATATCTGACAATCTGGCCCAGAGTGTGTCATTTATTTTGAGTTAGATAGAGCAGGTAGGCAGGCAGGCAGGTGAGTCAGTTACAGTTAGAAGGCCAGATTCTCATATATTTTCGGCGGCGTAGCGCAAGCCATTTACACTACGCCGCCGCTGCGTGCTAGAGCAAGTGCTTTATTCTCAAAGCACTTGCTCCGTAGTTTGCGTTGGCGTCTCGTAAATCGCCAAGCGTAAACCCGCGCAATTCAAATGGGGCGGCTTGTATTTAAATTAAGCGCGCCCCCGCGTCGAACGAACTGCGCATGCGCCGGCTGGGGAAAAAGCCCAGTGCGCATGCTCCAGCTCACGTCGGGAAGCGTCGTCAAAACGACGTGAGCGTCATTTACGCAAGTCCCTATTCGCGAACGAGTTAGTAAAACGATGTAAGCGACGGAAAAAGCCGACGCTGACCCGACGCCATACTTAACATGGCGTCCGACGGGACACGACGGCATCCGACGGGACCTCGTAAGGTTACTCCACATAGAAGCTGGGGGAACCTTACGCGAACGAAAACGACGTACGCGACGACGGGGCGGCGTAAAAGCGATCGAGAATCGGCGTACTACTTCATTTGCATATGCAAATGAAAAAACAACGTAAAGGCCACCTAGTGGCCGGAGTTGTCATTACACTTACGATCCGAAAGTGTAATACTTTTACACTTGTCGGATGTAGAAGCGTATCTATGCAAAAGTGATGCTCAGCATCACACGCATAGATACGAGGACAAAAAAAAGGCTTTACGACGGGGTATCTGAGATACTCCGTCGTAACGCCTCTGAGAATCTGGCCCACAGTGTGTAGAGTATGGGCCAGATTCTCATATATTTTCGGCGGCATAGCGTAAGCCATTTACACTACGCCGCCGCTGCGTGCTAGAGCAAGTGCTTTATTCTCAAAGCACTTGCTCCGTAGTTTGCGTTGGCGTCTCGTAAATCGCCAAGCGTAAACCCGCGCAATTCAAATGGGGCGGCTTGTATTTAAATTAAGCGCGCCCCCGCGTCGAACGAACTGCGCATTCGCCGGCCGGGGAAAAAGCCCAGTGCGCATGCTCCAGCTCACGTCGGGAAGCGTCGTTGAAACCGACGTCAAAACGACGTGAGCGTCATTTACGCAAGTCCCTATTCGCGAACGAGTTAGTAAAACGACGTAAGCGACGGAAAAAGCCGACGCTGACCCGACGCCATACTTAACATGGCGTCCGACGGGACACGACGGCATCCGACGGGACCTCGTAAGGTTACTCCACATAGAAGCTGGGGTAAACTTACGCGAACGAAAACGACGTACGCGACGACGGGGCGGCGTAAAAGCGATCGAGAATCGGCGTACTACTTCATTTGCATATGCAAATGAAAAAACAACGTAAAGGCCACCTAGTGGCCGGAGTTGTCATTACACCTACGATCCGAAAGTGTAATGCTTTTACACTTGTCGGATGTAGAAGCGTATCTATGCAAAAGTGATGCTCAGCATCACACGCATAGATACGAGACAAAAAAAAAGGCGATACGACGGGGTATCTGAGATACTCCGTCGTAACGCCTCTGAGAATCTGGCCCTATATATATAAATGCATCCCAGGTGTTGTATATATATTTATACACTGTATTGAGTTTAGCTATATCCGTTTTTCCTAATATACTGACAATCAGGGGATTGTGCTAGCTGCCACTTCCTACTTTCACCTACGGGCTGCCTAGGCAACTCCTCCTCTCGCCTTAGACGGCCCCTCCCTCTAGGCGATCTCCTGGGACACATGACAGGTCCCAGGAGATTGCCTGTCAACTTCTAGAGCGCAGCGCAACTCGCACATGTGCAGTAAGGGTTACGTACGGTGTAAAGTTATTCCTCATATAGGAGGCGCAAACCATGCAAAGGTATGGACCAGGGAACAGCCGCCGTATCTTACGTCTTTTACGTAGTACTACGTGAAAAGGGCTGGGCGTAGGTTACGTTCACGTCGTAGGTAGTGATTCGGCGTATCTTAGGCAGTTATTTCGATGTAGTTGTACGCATGCGTACGGGGGATACGTTCAAGCTACGACGCATGCGCCGTTCGTTTTAAGTACTTGGATGATGCTCAACCCATCATTTGCATGGGGTCACGCTTCATTGCCATGCATCACACCCACTTCCAGCCCACTTCCACCTACTTTGGCTTACGTCGGCTTACGCCGACAAATATACGCTACGCCGGCGCAATCTTGGGCGCATTTTCTTTGTGAATTTCATACTTGCCTCTCAACGTTGCGCCGGCGTAGCGTAAAGAAGATATGCTACAGCGGCATAAAGATGCGCCGATCTACGTGAATCCGGGCCTGAGTGTTTACTGCTGCTGAACCACATCCCCACAGGCAGATTTAAATACACTAATGCCGCGTACACACGGTCGTTTTTTGCGATGAAAAAACCCGACGTTTTTTGTGAAGTAAAAAACGACGTTTTTGAAACGTCACTTTCAAAGACGATGTTGCATACACACCATCGTTTTTTTCACAAAAAACGAGGTTACGTTCACCACTCTTTTCCATTGAAGCTCGCTTCATAACTAGCTTCTGGGCATGCGCGGGTTGAAAAACGTCATTTTGAACGACGTTTTTGCTACACACGGTGACTTTTTGTGAAACAAAAAACGACGTTTTGAAAAACGACACAAAAAATTCAAGCATGTTGGAATTTTTTTTTGGTCGTTTTTTTGAAGACAAAAAATGACGTTTTGCCCACACACGATCAATTTAAATGACGTTTTAAAAAACGTTGTTTTTTTTCATCGCAAAAAACGACCGTGTGTACGCGGCATAACAAATTGAAGCCAAACATTACACACTTTAAACTACAGGCAGTCCCTGAATTACAACCATCTGAGTTGCAAACGACTCCTACTTACGAATGGAGGTGGCGTGACGTCACTGCTGGACGCTTGCACTCCACACTGGTCCTGAGTCCTGCCGAGCAGCTATCTTGCAGTGCTGGTCGCATCCCACACTGCAAAACTGAATTGGCCACAGGAGCCCCAAAAAACACGACTGCAGAAGCGCCCGGAACAATGCACATCAATGAAAAGTTTGGAGTTACACTTAAGAACAAGAACAGTAACCGCTTGCCGCCAGCCATCAAATGACGGCTGGACGGGGCAACGAACTGCGCATGCGTCAAGACGTGGACGTATCCCCGTGCGCATGCACACAACCATGTCGGAACAACTGCCTAAGATACGCCGGATCACTGTGTACGCCATTAACATAGCCTACGTCCAGCCAGACCCACGTCGGCCCATATTCACAGACGTCCAACGTACAATACGTAAGCTTGTGTTCCCTGGTCCATACCTTTGCATGGGTTGCGCCTTATCTATGGGGAATAACTTTACGCAAAACCTTACGCAAAAACTTACGCAAACCACGTATATCATGCGCCGGGCGCAAGTACGTTCGTGGATCGCCATATTCCCCTCAGTTGCATATGTGAATGCCTAATCATTGGGAGAAGCAACATACGTCCAGACCATATTTGCGCCCACGCCACGTCGGCGTAAGTAAGATACGTCGGGGTAGGATGGCCTATTTTTAGGTGTATCTTGGTTTGTGACTCTGGCGCACACATACGCCGGGCGCATATTGACGCTACACCGGGAAAAGGTGAGTTACGTCAGAGTAAGTGCTTTGTGAATCCGGGCCTATAACTTTTGCGCAAACCAATCAATATACACTCATTGCAATTTTTTTTATCAAAAATATCGGCCTAAACTTTGCTACAAAAAAAAATTGGATATTTATTGTAGCAAAAAGTAAAAAAAAAATTTTTTCAAACTTGTCTCTCTTCTTTTATTTATAGCGCAATAAATAAAAACCACAGAGGTAATAAAATACCACCAAAAGAAAGCTCTATTTGTGGGAAAAAGAGATAAAAATGTAATTTGGGTACAGTGTTGCATGACCCGCAATTGTCATTCAAAGTGTGACAGCGCTGAAAGCTAAAAAATGGCCTGGGCAGGAAGGGGGTGAAGGTGCCCTGTATTGAGGTGGTTAAAGCTTTTACATAAATAGAAGCTGATTATTGTAAGCACCGCTGTCAGTGGTAAATGGTTTGTCTCATTTCTGTAACTGATACATTCTGCTGCTCTGTAACAGATGTACTGGTCGGATCATCAGATATAAATAGAAGAAAGCCTGAAAAAGAAAATGAATACAGCATACCTCCCAACTTTTTAAAATGGGAATGAGGGACACCTACCAGCAAAAGTATGTAGGCATAGGACACACCCCCTGTCACACCCCCTTAAAGGAGAATTGTACAAAAAACAAGATTGGTTAAACCCACTAGTGCTTTTTAACCACTACTATTCCTTTATATCGGCTTTTGGAATTTACAAATGCAGCAATTTAGGAATCAGATAAGAGGTTTAGCACTGGGAAAAACTTTTTGATAGATAAATAGTGTATTTTTTATACAACTATATAGATCAGACCAAAATAGGGAGGAATAAGGGACAGAGGACATTGTTCCAAATCAGGGACAGTATCTCAAAATCAGGGACAGTTGGGAGCTATGATACAGCCATCACATCTAGGTATTGATTTGGGTTGAATATCACTTTAACCTCTTGGCGCCTGCGCTATAGACAAAAGACGCCTACAGCGTAGCGCCTTCCTATCAGGTGGACGTCCATGGACGTCCTCCTGTTTACTCCCGCGATGCGCGACGTCCTCCTGTTCACTTCTGTTTACTTCCACGATGCACACGGGCGCGCATCAGGAAAGAGCTGTGTCCGCCGTGTCACACGGGTGCGGATGCACATGCCTGGCAGCCGCGATGTCCGCCAAGTACCCGTGATCGGCAGTCACAGAGCCAGGGACGTGGATCTCTGTGTGTAGACACAGAGATCCACGTCCTGCCAGGGAGAGGAGACTGATGGTGTGTCCCTTGTACAAATGAGTGAAAAAGTGTAGCGCTATTTTTCTCCTTCTGAGAATGTGAAAACATTCGCACTAAAAAATATAAATAATTAGTGAAAATTAGTGTCAACCTTAGGGTGATCCCCTTGTAAGTCCTTAGGACTAATGGATAATCAAATCAAACAGTCCAGACCAACCTTTAGGGAAAAAAATCGGACCAAAAGGTAAGTGGTAAATCAGTGATAGGTGAATTCCTATAAATATATAATATAAGGGGGTCACTCACAAGAAGTACCCCATATGATAAGAAAAAATAATCAAGACCATGCCAGTTAGAAAATAATTTTCCTTGTGAGGATGTGAAAGCTATCACACTAAAAAATTATAATTGTGAATTATATCAACCTTAGGGTGGTCCCTATGTGTATCCTTAAGACTAAATAGATAATCAAATCAATCAGTCCGGACCCATAATAGGAAAAAACAATCACAAGGTAAGTGATAATCAGTGATGAGTGACTTCCTATAAGCAAATAGCAAAGATATAAGTCAGCAGATAAACAAACATATATCAAACATATGACTATCAAAGGAAAGTCATGCAGCAAGAGAGTGTCTGTGGCACCAAAAGTCCTCTGTGTATATTGCGGGGTCACCAATCATAGGGATTTTAATCCCAGCATCTAATATGAGTGACACGCAGGTCTTCCTTCAAGATACACTTGGATGTAGTATAAAGTTCAAACAATATTCTCCACACTTCGCACAAATATAGATGGGTAACCTTACCGGATAGGGTGGACCCTCATCACACCATATGGCGGGGGGTCTTTAGAGCTTGCACAGACCGATTGTCTGATCCGGATAACACCAAGTTTGTGGTCCCAGGTGTGAGTGGTTTCCCAGGGTGCGTCTGTATCCACAGGTTTGGAATTTCACACTAGGTAGTGCACAGCAGTAACTCTCAAGCGCAAAAATAGAAAAGAAAAAGGGAACAGAGGCTCCTCATAGCGTAAAAAAGTTGGTTTTTAATTAAAAACAGTTCAAAGTCTCACACAATGTGATAAAAATCAGACAAAAATGTTTTAAAGAACTCCACACGTGAAGAATCATAACAAAAATAAATGAATATAAAACTGAAGAAAAGGACAAAAACAGCAATTCTCCCCCTATGATGGAAGGACAAGGGTGTTTCAAAATGCAGTGGAGATTGGCATAGAATCTGCAACCCGACCGGTTTCGTCTGAGATAGACTTCAACTGGGGTGTATAATGCAGATTCACCACTCACCTGCATTTATATAAAGTGATTCTGCCCCAATGAGACCACCTGTACCTCACCTTTCGTCAGCACTAGCGTGCGTGTCATAATCCGTCCCCATCGCCATATTGCGTTCCAATCACCGGAAATAGCAAAGCGAGAAAACGTCACTGCGCAACCAAGGCTGGTATCCCGTCCACCAATAGGGCGGCTGTGCCTGCATGTATGGTCGGCGTGACGTGTAACGTCATTATTGTGCGCGGCGGTGCGCAACACGCTACACATAGACATGTGCCCCAAGCTCCACACCATTGGCCCAGTCCTCAAAAGGGTGGGTATCTCCCAAGCGACGCACAACGTCATTCCCGTGTGTCACGGTGCGCTCCAGCCTGCGGTCCGCAATACGTCCAACTAGCTGGACGGACATCACATGGTGCGGAAGTGTTCCAGAGAACTGCGTTCCACACAGATGAACATGCGATCCACCGGGTCTACGGATAATCGTATGGTTACAGGATGTACATAGCACATCCGAACAAGAACCCAGTCAGAGTATTTAACTGTGATAAAAAAAAGGGAGCTCGGGGATGTAATTATATGAGCTAAAGAAAAAAATAAAAATAATATATATAAATAAATATAGGTCTCACGGGGGCAAGAAGCATCAAATGTAAGAACAACCTAGTTACCCATCTGATGGATGGTAAAGGAGGGATAACATGTGCATACATAAATATACATATATACACTAAGGGAACAAGAAACAAAACCAGAATTAAAAATATATATATATATACCCACATAGAACAAGAATAAGCTACAAAGATGTATATACATAAATGGTTTCTATGTGGTCACATCGTCATACCTAAATGACCATCAATGATTAATATACATAGTTCAAGATTGATTTATAAAAGCATTAACGTCCCATTCAACGTTCAAACCATATGGCACGTAGCTTTTAAGTAAGTAAATCCAGTAGACTTCCAATTTAGACACACCCCGGGTGCTGGGTTCCCCCCTCCAGTGGGGGACAAATTTGTCTATAATCTGGAAGCTCGTACCCTCAAGTTTTTTTACCGTATGTTTGGTGCAACCTTTTTTAATCTTAGAAATGTGTTCACCTACCCTTGTGGAAAAACTCCGTATGGTACGACCAACGTACTGTTTTCCACAAGGGCAGGTGATGAGGTAAACTATGTGCGTGGTGGCACAAGTGAAAAATAATTTCATAGGGTATTCAATCCCTGTGTGAGTAGATTTGAAACTTACTGATTTTTTCCTCCCATGTATATTGTGAACACATACCTTACATTTCCTACACGGATGAAAACCCTTGGAAAGAGGAAAAAAGGAGGGTTTTACAGGGGGGTCGGGGATATTGGGGGCGACTTGATTTTTTAAAGATCTAGCCCCTCTATAAATCACAGTCGCGTTTGTCGGAAGTGATGGTCCCAGAACACAATCTTCTCTCAAAATCCTCCAATGTCTATTAATGATGTTCTTAATCTCTCTGTGTTGTGCAGAAAAAGTTGTAAAGAAAGAATTCTTAAATTTCATTTCTTGAGTGGTCCTTTGTTTTTCTATTGTCAATGTGTTACGATCAATCATCCCAATCCTCGCTATTTCATTATCCAATCCCTGTCCCGGGTAGCCCTTAACCAGAAACCTCTGCTTTAGAACTTCTGCTTGGACATAAAAGTCTCGGGTGTCTGAACAATTGCGTCTTATACGTAGCAATTGGCTGCGTGGAACAGACTTCAGCCAAGCAGGATGATGGCAGCTGTCTGTCGGGATATACCCATTGCGATCGGTATCCTTAAAATAGGTTTTAGTTGTCAACCGATCGCCCTGGGCCTGGATCTCCAAATCCAGAAAGTGGATCCTTGAAAGGCTTGCCTCATAAGTGAGGCTGATTCCAACCTCATTAGAGTTTAAAGTGGACATAAATAAGTCCAGGGACTCGCGGTCACCTTTCCATAAGAGGAGGATGTCGTCTATGTACCGAACCCAGAGAATGATCTCTGGTCGATTAAAAGCATAGACGACATCCTCCTCCCATTTGGCCATGAAGATGTTTGCAAGGCTGGGGGCAAACTTGGCCCCCATTGCTACACCCTTTTGTTGTAGATAGAAGTCTCCATCGTACCAAAAATAATTGTTTAGGGTAGCAAACCTCAATAACTCCAAAACAAACTGTTTCTGAATATTAGGGAGATAGTCAACACGCTCCAAAAAACATTCTACTGCCCGGAAACCTAATTCGTGAGCGATACTGGTGTACAGAGAAGCGACGTCCGCTGTTACTAGCATGACGTCGCTACTGTACACAATACTTTCAAGTCTTGCAATAGTGTGTCTTGTGTCCTTTAAGTACGATGGTATACTTCTGACAATTGGCTGTAAGTGGAAATCGATGTACCTCCCAAGGCGGGAGGTACCAGAATCGATCCCACTTATGATGGGTCGTCCGGGAGGGCATCTACTGTCCTTATGGACCTTAGGGAGATAGTAAATTGTAGGGATACGTGGTACTCTGGGTATAAGGTAACTCTTTTCCTTTTTGTCCAAAATTCCATTGCGGGCTCCAACCTCAATTAATTTAGTTAATGATGCTTTGATTTTCTTTGTGGGATTAGAAGGTAGTTTCACATAGGTTTCAGTGTCTCCCAGAATACGAGACATTTCCCCATGGTAAGCGGACTTATCAAGAACGACTATCCCCCCCCCTTTGTCTGCAGGTCGAATAACAAGGTCCTTATGCTCACAGAGACTCTTTAGGCCCGTCCTGATTTTGGGATCGGAATAGGTCCTTTTGAGGGGAAGCTCATCTAAATCCTTCAGAACTAAATCCCTAAATACTCTAACATTAGGAGCCATAGGACATGAGGGGTTGAATAGCGATGGGTTCGAAAAACCCGTATGTCTGATATGAGAGGAAGTGTCTGGGGGATTGGGTATGCTAGGATTACTGAGAAAGTATCTTTGGATGTTTAATTTTCTTATATATTTTTGTACATCAATAAAGGTTTTGAATTTGTTCAAAGGTTTAGAAGGAACAAACTTTAACCCTTTATCCAGGACCGTTTTTTCTGCTTCAGTTAATTGGACCGTACTTAGATTGAAGATGCCAGATCCTACTATACTCGTCTTCTTTTTCGACCGGGCCCGTCGCCCCCCTCTCGTGCCCCGTTTTGTTCTCCCCCCCTTGGATAGTCTTCCTGCTCCCGGGGAAAATCCCCCTGGTGGGCAGACCTTGGTTGGGTTTGGTTGTAAGAGTATGGGGATCTTGCATGGTAATCTTCCCTTTCCATATAGCCATAATGTTGATTAGGTGGCCTGTATGGATAATTTCCCTTGGGTGGGGGGGGGTTGTGTCTACCCCCTCCCCTTCCCGGGGTAGATTGAGGATATCTTGGGGGATGATCGTAATAACTTTTCCTTTTTCTTTTCTATTTTTGCGCTTGAGAGTTACTGCTGTGCACTACCTAGTGTGAAATTCCAAACCTGTGGATACAGACGCACCCTGGGAAACCACTCACACCTGGGACCACAAACTTGGTGTTATCCGGATCAGACAATCGGTCTGTGCAAGCTCTAAAGACCCCCCGCCATATGGTGTGATGAGGGTCCACCCTATCCGGTAAGGTTACCCATCTATATTTGTGCGAAGTGTGGAGAATATTGTTTGAACTTTATACTACATCCAAGTGTATCTTGAAGGAAGACCTGCGTGTCACTCATATTAGATGCTGGGATTAAAATCCCTATGATTGGTGACCCCGCAATATACACAGAGGACTTTTGGTGCCACAGACACTCTCTTGCTGCATGACTTTCCTTTGATAGTCATATGTTTGATATATGTTTGTTTATCTGCTGACTTATATCTTTGCTATTTGCTTATAGGAAGTCACTCATCACTGATTATCACTTACCTTGTGATTGTTTTTTCCTATTATGGGTCCGGACTGATTGATTTGATTATCTATTTAGTCTTAAGGATACACATAGGGACCACCCTAAGGTTGATATAATTCACAATTATAATTTTTTAGTGTGATAGCTTTCACATCCTCACAAGGAAAATTATTTTCTAACTGGCATGGTCTTGATTATTTTTTCTTATCATATGGGGTACTTCTTGTGAGTGACCCCCTTATATTATATATTTATAGGAATTCACCTATCACTGATTTACCACTTACCTTTTGGTCCGATTTTTTTCCCTAAAGGTTGGTCTGGACTGTTTGATTTGATTATCCATTAGTCCTAAGGACTTACAAGGGGATCACCCTAAGGTTGACACTAATTTTCACTAATTATTTATATTTTTTAGTGCGAATGTTTTCACATTCTCAGAAGGAGAAAAATAGCGCTACACTTTTTCACTCATTTTTCCCACAAATTATCCAATTTTGTTGTGTTGGCGGCTTGCTTTTTACCTTTTCACCTTTTGGTTCATTTTTTGGTTAGCGCAATATATCACGATACTATTTAATTTTTTACTCTTTGGACATTATTATATTGCAGCAACCCTATATCCAGTCCAATGGATATATTCGATTACCGTAGTAGTCGGACATTTAACACTGAGGGTGTTTTTTCAGTCCTAGATACTGAGTCAGAGGTAGGAGGTCTCTTCATGAGACTAAAAAACGTAATGACCTCTGAATTACACCTGCAGTGGGATGTGGCGTTCTTGGAACAATACATCAAAGAACGGATGGTCCCGAGAGGACTGAGATGGGATGTCCACCCCCAACAGGGAGACCCCGATCTTGCATCCTGGTTCCAGTTTTTTAATAATCAAGGCATATCCTTACTTGGCTTTTTAATTGATAAAAAGAAATTAAGGATGGATTTGTTAGACAAAGAAATAAAAGATATCAAAGAGAAATTAATACCTTCTAAATCCACACCCGAATATAACACATTATCTCTGAATTTAAAAACCCATCTAGATAAGGAGGAACGAGAACAAAAAACGAAGAAACAAAAGAAATATACTAGAGATGTTGCCGATTATAAATCCAGTTTAGTATTTAGATGGCAGACTACTGATAATGTAAGATCAAATAATGAATCCCAGAACACAGATATGGAGGTATCCCAACCTTCAACCAATGAGGTCAAAGTTTTGGCCTTTTCCCAATCCGCTCCATTGGTGGCACCTTTGGTCACCAATGACGGATCCAACAATCGGGGTGGTGGGCCCAGAACCCCTAATCACCAACCAGGAGGATATCCTCCCAATAGAGGAAAAGGAAAAGGCCCCCGAGGGAGGTCTAGGAATCAGAGGGATTACCCTCATGATATACGGACCTATGACTCACCTCCCTACAATAATAGAAGTTATTACGATCATCCCCCAAGATATCCTCAATCTACCCCGGGAAGGGGAGGGGGTAGACACAACCCCCCCCCCACCCAAGGGAAATTATCCATACAGGCCACCTAATCAACATTATGGCTATATGGAAAGGGAAGATTACCATGCAAGATCCCCATACTCTTACAACCAAACCCAACCAAGGTCTGCCCACCAGGGGGATTTTCCCCGGGAGCAGGAAGACTATCCAAGGGGGGGAGAACAAAACGGGGCACGAGAGGGGGGCGACGGGCCCGGTCGAAAAAGAAGACGAGTATAGTAGGATCTGGCATCTTCAATCTAAGTACGGTCCAATTAACTGAAGCAGAAAAAACGGTCCTGGATAAAGGGTTAAAGTTTGTTCCTTCTAAACCTTTGAACAAATTCAAAACCTTTATTGATGTACAAAAATATATAAGAAAATTAAACATCCAAAGATACTTTCT
Organism: Rana kukunoris; assembly: GCA_029574335.1. Taxonomy (NCBI): domain Eukaryota; kingdom Metazoa; phylum Chordata; class Amphibia; order Anura; family Ranidae; genus Rana; species Rana kukunoris. The sequence goes on along the minus strand of CM056060.1, from coordinate 84,347,581 downwards.
CAGTAATCCTAGCATACCCAATCCCCCAGACACTTCCTCTCATATCAGACATACGGGTTTTTCGAACCCATCGCTATTCAACCCCTCATGTCCTATGGCTCCTAATGTTAGAGTATTTAGGGATTTAGTTCTGAAGGATTTAGATGAGCTTCCCCTCAAAAGGACCTATTCCGATCCCAAAATCAGGACGGGCCTAAAGAGTCTCTGTGAGCATAAGGACCTTGTTATTCGACCTGCAGACAAAGGGGGGGGGATAGTCGTTCTTGATAAGTCCGCTTACCATGGGGAAATGTCTCGTATTCTGGGAGACACTGAAACCTATGTGAAACTACCTTCTAATCCCACAAAGAAAATCAAAGCATCATTAACTAAATTAATTGAGGTTGGAGCCCGCAATGGAATTTTGGACAAAAAGGAAAAGAGTTACCTTATACCCAGAGTACCACGTATCCCTACAATTTACTATCTCCCTAAGGTCCATAAGGACAGTAGATGCCCTCCCGGACGACCCATCATAAGTGGGATCGATTCTGTTACCTCCCGCCTTGGGAGGTACATCGATTTCCACTTACAGCCAATTGTCAGAAGTATACCATCGTACTTAAAGGACACAAGACACACTATTGCAAGACTTGAAAGTATTGTGTACAGTAGCGACGTCATGCTAGTAACAGCGGACGTCGCTTCTCTGTACACCAGTATCGCTCACGAATTAGGTTTCCGGGCAGTAGAATGTTTTTTGGAGCGTGTTGACTATCTCCCTAATATTCAGAAACAGTTTGTTTTGGAGTTATTGAGGTTTGCTACCCTAAACAATTATTTTTGGTACGATGGAGACTTCTATCTACAACAAAAGGGTGTAGCAATGGGGGCCAAGTTTGCCCCCAGCCTTGCAAACATCTTCATGGCCAAATGGGAGGAGGATGTCGTCTATGCTTTTAATCGACCAGAGATCATTCTCTGGGTTCGGTACATAGACGACATCCTCCTCTTATGGAAAGGTGACCGCGAGTCCCTGGACTTATTTATGTCCACTTTAAACTCTAATGAGGTTGGAATCAGCCTCACTTATGAGGCAAGCCTTTCAAGGATCCACTTTCTGGATTTGGAGATCCAGGCCCAGGGCGATCGGTTGACAACTAAAACCTATTTTAAGGATACCGATCGCAATGGGTATATCCCGACAGACAGCTGCCATCATCCTGCTTGGCTGAAGTCTGTTCCACGCAGCCAATTGCTACGTATAAGACGCAATTGTTCAGACACCCGAGACTTTTATGTCCAAGCAGAAGTTCTAAAGCAGAGGTTTCTGGTTAAGGGCTACCCGGGACAGGGATTGGATAATGAAATAGCGAGGATTGGGATGATTGATCGTAACACATTGACAATAGAAAAACAAAGGACCACTCAAGAAATGAAATTTAAGAATTCTTTCTTTACAACTTTTTCTGCACAACACAGAGAGATTAAGAACATCATTAATAGACATTGGAGGATTTTGAGAGAAGATTGTGTTCTGGGACCATCACTTCCGACAAACGCGACTGTGATTTATAGAGGGGCTAGATCTTTAAAAAATCAAGTCGCCCCCAATATCCCCGACCCCCCTGTAAAACCCTCCTTTTTTCCTCTTTCCAAGGGTTTTCATCCGTGTAGGAAATGTAAGGTATGTGTTCACAATATACATGGGAGGAAAAAATCAGTAAGTTTCAAATCTACTCACACAGGGATTGAATACCCTATGAAATTATTTTTCACTTGTGCCACCACGCACATAGTTTACCTCATCACCTGCCCTTGTGGAAAACAGTACGTTGGTCGTACCATACGGAGTTTTTCCACAAGGGTAGGTGAACACATTTCTAAGATTAAAAAAGGTTGCACCAAACATACGGTAAAAAAACTTGAGGGTACGAGCTTCCAGATTATAGACAAATTTGTCCCCCACTGGAGGGGGGAACCCAGCACCCGGGGTGTGTCTAAATTGGAAGTCTACTGGATTTACTTACTTAAAAGCTACGTGCCATATGGTTTGAACGTTGAATGGGACGTTAATGCTTTTATAAATCAATCTTGAACTATGTATATTAATCATTGATGGTCATTTAGGTATGACGATGTGACCACATAGAAACCATTTATGTATATACATCTTTGTAGCTTATTCTTGTTCTATGTGGGTATATATATATATATTTTTAATTCTGGTTTTGTTTCTTGTTCCCTTAGTGTATATATGTATATTTATGTATGCACATGTTATCCCTCCTTTACCATCCATCAGATGGGTAACTAGGTTGTTCTTACATTTGATGCTTCTTGCCCCCGTGAGACCTATATTTATTTATATATATTATTTTTATTTTTTTCTTTAGCTCATATAATTACATCCCCGAGCTCCCTTTTTTTTATCACAGTTAAATACTCTGACTGGGTTCTTGTTCGGATGTGCTATGTACATCCTGTAACCATACGATTATCCGTAGACCCGGTGGATCGCATGTTCATCTGTGTGGAACGCAGTTCTCTGGAACACTTCCGCACCATGTGATGTCCGTCCAGCTAGTTGGACGTATTGCGGACCGCAGGCTGGAGCGCACCGTGACACACGGGAATGACGTTGTGCGTCGCTTGGGAGATACCCACCCTTTTGAGGACTGGGCCAATGGTGTGGAGCTTGGGGCACATGTCTATGTGTAGCGTGTTGCGCACCGCCGCGCACAATAATGACGTTACACGTCACGCCGACCATACATGCAGGCACAGCCGCCCTATTGGTGGACGGGATACCAGCCTTGGTTGCGCAGTGACGTTTTCTCGCTTTGCTATTTCCGGTGATTGGAACGCAATATGGCGATGGGGACGGATTATGACACGCACGCTAGTGCTGACGAAAGGTGAGGTACAGGTGGTCTCATTGGGGCAGAATCACTTTATATAAATGCAGGTGAGTGGTGAATCTGCATTATACACCCCAGTTGAAGTCTATCTCAGACGAAACCGGTCGGGTTGCAGATTCTATGCCAATCTCCACTGCATTTTGAAACACCCTTGTCCTTCCATCATAGGGGGAGAATTGCTGTTTTTGTCCTTTTCTTCAGTTTTATATTCATTTATTTTTGTTATGATTCTTCACGTGTGGAGTTCTTTAAAACATTTTTGTCTGATTTTTATCACATTGTGTGAGACTTTGAACTGTTTTTAATTAAAAACCAACTTTTTTACGCTATGAGGAGCCTCTGTTCCCTTTTTCTTTTCTATTTTTGCGCTTGAGAGTTACTGCTGTGCACTACCTAGTGTGAAATTCCAAACCTGTGGATACAGACGCACCCTGGGAAACCACTCACACCTGGGACCACAAACTTGGTGTTATCCGGATCAGACAATCGGTCTGTGCAAGCTCTAAAGACCCCCCGCCATATGGTGTGATGAGGGTCCACCCTATCCGGTAAGGTTACCCATCTATATTTGTGCGAAGTGTGGAGAATATTGTTTGAACTTTATACTACATCCAAGTGTATCTTGAAGGAAGACCTGCATGTCACTCATATTAGATGCTGGGATTAAAATCCCTATGATTGGTGACCCCGCAATATACACAGAGGACTTTTGGTGCCACAGACACTCTCTTGCTGCATGACTTTCCTTTGATAGTCATATGTTTGATATATGTTTGTTTATCTGCTGACTTATATCTTTGCTATTTGCTTATAGGAAGTCACTCATCACTGATTATCACTTACCTTGTGATTGTTTTTTCCTATTATGGGTCCGGACTGATTGATTTGATTATCTATTTAGTCTTAAGGATACACATAGGGACCACCCTAAGGTTGATATAATTCACAATTATAATTTTTTAGTGTGATAGCTTTCACATCCTCACAAGGAAAATTATTTTCTAACTGGCATGGTCTTGATTATTTTTTCTTATCATATGGGGTACTTCTTGTGAGTGACCCCCTTATATTATATATTTATAGGAATTCACCTATCACTGATTTACCACTTACCTTTTGGTCCGATTTTTTTCCCTAAAGGTTGGTCTGGACTGTTTGATTTGATTATCCATTAGTCCTAAGGACTTACAAGGGGATCACCCTAAGGTTGACACAAATTTTCACTAATTATTTATATTTTTTAGTGCGAATGTTTTCACATTCTCAGAAGGAGAAAAATAGCGCTACACTTTTTCACTCATTTTTCCCACAAATTATCCAATTTTGTTGTGTTGGCGGCTTGCTTTTTACCTTTTCACCTTTTGGTTCATTTTTTGGTTAGCGCAATATATCACGATACTATTTAATTTTTTACCCCTTGTACAAAGTGTAAGATTGGGGTTATTAGACTCCAGCGGTAGGTGCGTTTTTCAGTGAGTACGCCAGTCCAGAACTGAGTTTTTAAGGGCCTGGTAGCCCACTTTTATTTAAAAGCACAACATTTCATAAATACGTTAGCAGCCCTCGCAGGGGGTTCCACCATTCCTGTATCTTGCAAACTCAACAGTTTAGCCTCCTGGCTTTCATTCTTGCCATCCGGCTGTTTCAGGCCTTTAGCCTAGGCCTAAGTTCTGTTCCTCAGAACAAACAGAGTTTCCTAGAGATAAGCTCAAACCTAGCTTTCTCCTGATAAGTGTCTTGCTGCTCTATCACCAATGACATCTGCCTCCTGCAGACATGCATGCTCTAGCTGCACCTATGCAGGGTCTCTGACTCCTCTCAGAGGGATTGGGATTGGGAATCCACCTGATTCCCAGGAACAGACTTCCTGTCTGTTGGGGTGGGACTCTGAGCCATGTCAGGTCAGAACTTAAAATCCCAAGACACAGCTGTGCAATTAATGTGTCTTTCTCTCCAAAATCTGCCATAAACCAGCAATCTTTCACATAGCACAGAGTCTCACTATCACAAAAGGGACACAGATCGGTCACCTCCCCCAGTCAGTCCCCTCCCCCTACACTACAGTTAGAATCACTCCCAGGGAAAACATTTAACCCCTTCCTCGCTCCCTAGTGTTAACCTCTTCCCTGCCAGTCACAATTATACAGTAAACAGTGCATATTAATAGCACTGTTCACTGTATAAACGTGAATGGTCCCAAAATGGTGTCAAAAGTGTCCAATGTGTCTGCCACAATATCTCAGTCCTGACAAAAATCGCAGATCGCCACCATTACTAGTGTAGCGCCTGTGTACTTTATGCTACCGGTGCTAGTTAAATTTAGAGGTAGATCAGAGTGTAGTTAAACTCTGATCCAGGTTGTTAAAGCGGGGTTCCAACCACAATTAGCATTTTTTAAATGTATGTCCTTTCATCATGCGTTTTTATAATATAAATCCGGTCACTTACAATTTTACAATCCGCTGCCGCTCCGCATAGTTATTAAAAAAATATAGTTTATGAAAACTATGTCCACACCGTTGTCATTTTGCTTGTGGGCATTGTGAAGCCGACAAGCACTTACTTTCTGGAAGTCTTGGATGGGGAGTGATAATTGGGTAGCGCACTGCATCCTGGGAAATGATGACACGCATTTCCAGATGAGTAAAAAAAATTTTTTTTTCTTTTTTAGGTCTAATGAGCACAATAATGAACAAAAAAAAAAAATTCGGTACCTGGACGACAAGTTGAAGGAGATCCAGGCGTATTCATCTAAGGAGGATTATCTTTATAACTACGATCCAGAAAGGGCCTGTGGCCAGATATGTCTTTCTGAGGCTCACCAAAGAGGGTCTGTGGCAGGGACTTTATCCTACAATTGTTGATACTTCAGCTGTCAGGTCAGTGAGAAAGGCCCGTCCGGGTACACTAAACCCACTCAGGCAGGAGTGGCACAGAGAAGTGTTACGCTTGGGAGCAGGACTGTTTCCCTATGATCAGGCCTGAATCTGCTGTTCTCTCTTCTTCAACTTCACTTTCCTCACCACAAGTTTATTGTTTTTACCTGGCTGGGTAATAAAGAGCATAGCAAAGAACCTGTTGCGGACATTCCTTTACTTCTACCAAATGCAATACGCTAGAAATTCATGAGAGCCATGAGGTAAATGTGTCACCAAAACAACCAGCAGCTCCTCCGGTGGTAGTGCTACACGTGGGGGCTCGCCCGGGATTGGCTGTTACCTCCAAATACCTACAAATACCCGAATTCAGAAGTTTAATCTGCCATTAATTCAAGGAATTTTTGTGTGTTAAATTGGTGAGGAAGGAGTTAACGTCCCCATTGAAGCTGGGTGCACGTGTGCCAAAGCCACGTGCCTGCAACGTGTGAGAAAAAGAACTCAGGTGGGAGGAGTCACCAAACCATGCGTGAGACGCAGGCTGAGTTTGGCGCCAAAGGACAAAGTGATTGCCCACCCACGAAAGAATGTCGTGCGAACATGTCTGTGCCATTAACGCCATTTCGAAGGCTGCGACCCCCGATATCTGTGTCGGGAGGCAAAGCGATGTCTGCTACTGCTGGAGTTCCCCTGACTGATACTGGAATTCGAATGCGGACCCAGGGGAAGTTCGTCCTATTTTCCAGCGGTAGCGTGGAGGCCCTCGGACTGTCCTGGCCCTGCTGTTCGGAGCTGGCCATCCGTCTTTTGTCCTTTGCCAGATGCAAGAGATGCCACAGTTATTTGTTCCAGGTGGAGCCACCGACTGAACCTTCTCGAGAATAAAAGATGGACTGGATCACTGGGACTGTGGCGGAGGAGGAGGCCCCATGGCCGGAGCCCTGTACAACTACTGTGAACGCTGACCTAGAGACCGTGACCGTCTCCTCTACATTAACTCTGCCATCAGCTGCTATCCCAATCGTGTCACCGGAGGTAAGCGATGCAGATGATAAAGAATGTGTGCCTAGTGTGGAAGCAGATGCCGTACTGGAGACAGCGCTGACCAATGTAGTCTCTGTGTGGCATGCTATCGCTAAGATGGGCCCCGCTCAGGTCTCCCAAGGCTGTGGTCGAGGCCTGCCTGTGAGAAAGAATGATACAGCCAATATCTTTGCCGGAGGGCGTACATGCCTACCCGCTGAGGAGTATGATACATCGGACTTAGACTCACTATCTGTTGATAGGGATAATAAGTGGTACAAGCCAGAGTTTCCCGAGTCGCAGCGGGGGAAAAAATTCCCGGGCTACCAGGCCCCGTAGACACAAGAAACATGTCAGGAATGCCGCACCACCTGCGGATGTCCCACAGCTAACATGGGAAGTTGAAGTGCCAAGCGCTAGTATCATTAACCCCATGCCTGTTCTTCTGCCTGTACTAAAGAGAGCTCCTGACGCTATTGTTTTGTTGGGACTTGGGCACCCCATACCCTGTCGAAATTGGCCCACCTGCAGCACATTTTTATGAGAAAGGTGGCCATGGATTACGGGTGGGAATATCCCTATGTGCCTCCAGCTCTTATGCCTGTGATTGAACAAAAGAGAGAGGGAGAGCTGGTATCAGGATGCAATATGGGAACATTTAAATGTACCAAAGGCCGCCCGTGACACAGACTATACCAGGGGTGGCCAACCTTTTGAAGAGTGAGGGCCACTTAAGTGACTTGGTAACTGGTCGAGGGCCACAATGAACTGAAACTATTCTGAATGTCAAATTTTTATTTTATTTTGAATAGTGGACGACACTAGTGTGGACACTGACTTTGTTTACTTTTTACAAGGGACTCTATGTCAGGTTTTATTTCAGTTGTTCCTAATAGTGTTGCTCACGAATATTCGCATTGCGAATATTCGCTACGAATATTGCATATTCGAGTATTCGCGAATAACTCGAATATTGCGGCGAATATTCGCTATGGCGAATATTCGTATTTTTTCAAATGTATTTTTAAAACAGATCACATCCTAGTGATCTCCATCAGCGTCTAAAAGCATTGCTGGTATGATTAGAGAGAGACCCTGGGCCGAGTAGCTGATGCCATTCTTTTATGTTGCCGAAAATTCGCATTGCGAATTTTCGGCAACATAAAAGAATCGCATCAGCTACTCGGCCCTTCTTTTGCATCAGAGCCAATCAGAATAACTCGAATATTCGGCAAAAGGAATATTGCGCGATTATCTTCTCCGCCCTTCTTTTGCATCAGAGCCAATCAGAATAACTCGAATATTCGGCAAAAGGAATATCGCGCAATATTCCTTTTGCCGAATATTCAAGTTATTCTGATTGGCTCTGATGCAAAAGAAGGGCGGAGAAGATAATCGTGCAATATTCCTTTTGCCGAATATTCGAGTTATTCTGATTGGCTCTGATGCGCCCTTCTTTTGCATCAGAGCCAATCAGAATAACTTGAATATTCGGCAAAAGGAATATTGCGCGATTATCTTCTCCGCCCTTCTTTTGCATCAGAGCCAATCAGAATAACTCGAATATTCGGCAAAAGGAATATCGCGCAATATTCCTTTTGCCGAATATTCAAGTTATTCTGATTGGCTCTGATGCAAAAGAAGGGCGGAGAAGATAATCGTGCAATATTCCGTTTGCCGAATATTCGAGTTATTCTGATTGGCTCTGATGCAAAAGAAGGGCGCATCAGAGCCAATCAGAATAACTTGAATATTCGGCAAAAGGAATATTGCACGATTATCTTCTCCGCCCTTCTTTTGCATCAGAGCCAATCAGAATAACTCAAATATTCGGCAAAAGGAATATTGCACGATTATCTTCTCCGCCCTTCTTTTGCATCAGAGCCAATCAGAATAACTTAAATATTCGGCAAAAGGAATATCGCGCAATATTCCTTTTGCTGAATATTCGAGTTATTCTGATTGGCTCTGATGCAAAAGAAGGGCGGAGAAGATAATCGAGCAATAGGAATATTGCGCGATTATCTTCTCCGCCCTTCTTTTGCCCCCTTATTCTCCTTTCTTTTAAGTAGAGTTAGTGTAGAGTTAGTGTTTAGTGCATATTAGTTTAGTAATAAATTTTTTGGATAAAATATCACGAATATTCGATGTAAGCGAATATTCGCGAATATTCTTCTATATATTCGCGCAATATCGCGAAATCGAATATGGCGTATTCCGCTCAACACTAGTTCCTAAGCGGAGACACTGTTCCAGGTGACAGTCCATTAGTCTTGTTCTAATTTTCGATTTTGCATGCTTCATTCTTGAAAAAAGTTGCTCACAAAGGTAAGTGCTTCCAAACAGGGAAAAAAACGTAGCTGCATTTCTTCTCAAATTTGGAAAGTTGTCCTTCAACAAATACTTCTGGTAAAAATTCAGGATGGGTAGTTCAGAGTGTTTGATTTTAAGTTCGGCATTAGCCTGAAGTTCAATTAGTTCCATCTGAAGATCTCCCGGAGCAGCGGCCACATCTGCAGAGAAGGTGTTGATCACCAGCATCACGCTCTTCTCCTGTGTATAGAAATCTTGAAATCTGTCCTGGAACTGACTCTGCAGCTGACTTATTGCAACAGCATAACCAGGTGCATACTCTGCGACCTGTAGTTGCGCCATGGTTTTAACCACTTGAGGCCCGGCGTATCGCCGAATGACGGCAACCGCGCGGACCTCAATTTCCAAAATGCCGTCATTTGACGGCAGTTGCTTCCTGGTTCCCTGCGCGCGCTCTGGAGCGCGCGTCGGGTAAATTCTGTTGCTGGCCGTGTCCCTTGGACACAGCCAATCACAGATCGCCCTGAACGGCCAATCGGAGTGGCCGTTCAGATGCGATCTGAGGACGAATGAGAGATGATCTCAAATGTAAACAAATGAGATCATCTCTCATCGCCGCTTCTCCCTCCTCACACAGAGACAGCGTGTGAGGAGGGAGAAACTTCTGTGAGTTAAATACAGCGCCCATACAGTGCCATCACAGTGCCCATACAGTGCCACCACAGTGCCCATACAGTGCCACAGTGCCCATACAGTGCCACCACAGTGCCCATACAGTGCCACCACAGTGCCCATACAGTGCCACCACAGTGCCCATACAGTTGCCACCTGTGCCCATACAGTTGCGACCTGTGCCCATACAGTTGCCACCTGTGCCGCCAATCAGTGCTCACCTGTGCCGCCAATCAGTGCTCACCTGTGCCGCCAATCAGTGCTCACCTGTGCCGCCAATCAGTGCTCACCTGTGCCGCCAATCAGTGCCCACCTGTGTTGTGCCGCCAATCAGTGCCCACCTGTGTTGTGCCGCCAATCATTGCCCACCTGTGTTGTGCCGCCAATCAGTGCTCACCTGTGCCGCCAATCAGTGCTCACCTGTGCCGCCAATCAGTGCTCACCTGTGCCGCCAATCAGTGCTCACCTGTGCCGCCAATCAGTGCCACCTCAGTGCCCACCTGTGCCAATCCGTGCCCATCTGCTCCATCAAAACATGTCAAAAAAATCCTATTCACTAGAGGAGGCATTCCAAATTATTTCTGCGCCCGATGAGAGCAACATGGACCTCTCTCGTTCAAACTCCACTTCCAATTTTTCTTCTGAGTCGGACGTCAACTATGAGCCTGCCCCCAGTAGCGGAACACTGAGTGACTCCGAGGAGGAAGATAGCCGGCCCGCTAAACGAAGGCGTTCTGGTCAGGAGGCAGTGCCTTCCACCAGCACCGCAGTGCCTTCCACCAGCACCGCAGTGCCTTCCACAAGCACCGCAGTGCCTTCCACAAGCACCGCAGTGCCTTCCACCAGCACCGCAGTGCCTCAGCAAGAAAGGCCAAAGACCTATGCCGGCCTTCCCTATGCCCTTCAGAACCCTTTGTGGCTTCCTCCAAATTCCGGGGAAGCCAACATTCCCCCTTTCACGGCCCAGCCAGGAGTCCAAGTGGACACGGAGAATTTTTCCCCGATCGATTTTTTCAACCTGATGTTCACAGAGGACATGCTATCTGAAATTGTGGCCCAGTGCAACCTATTTGCGCAACAATTTATTGAAAGAAATCCCACATCCTATCATGCCCGTCCCTTCCAGTGGAGAGACCTTACGGTGGAGGAGTTGAAAATTTTTTTAGGCCTCACATTATGTATGGGACTCAACCCAAAAAATTCTTCACGTGCCTTTTGGTCCAAAAACCCAATTTATCACATGCCAATCTTCTCCAGCATAATGCCCAGATCCCGATACTATGCCATCATGAGATTTCTACATTTTAACGATAACACCCAGTGCCATCCCCAAAATCATCCAAATCACGACAGGCTTTTTAAAATTCGGCCCTTACTGACTTATTTTTCTGAAAAATTCCCCCAATTGTATACCCCGGACCAACACATCTGTGTGGATGAGTCGCTTGTGAAATTCACTGGCAGGCTTCAAATAAAACAATTTATCCCCAGCAAAAGAGCCCGCTATGGCGTGAAGATCTACAAATTGTGTGACCGAGTCACAGGATACTTGTATGCCTTCAGAGTGTACGAAGGCAAGGACACCCAACTGAATCCCCCTAATTGCCCAGACTACTTGGGATCAAGTGGCAAAATTGTTTGGGACCTCATCACCCCTCTATTGGAAAAGGGATACCATCTATACGTGGATAACTTCTATACCTCCCTTCCCCTGTTCCACAACCTGCACCGGAAGAAGACGCCAGCATGTGGCACCATCAGGAATAATCGGAAAGGCTTTCCTCAAAGTCTCGTGAATAAGAAGCTGAAAAGTGGAGAATCGGCAAGTCTGCGAAATAAGGAGGTCCTGGCAGTGAAGTGGAAGGACAGAAGGGATGTTTACATGCTATCCACCATCCACAATGACACCGTCGTTGAAACCCGCAGAAGGCGTGGCACCGTCATTCGAAAGCCAACATGCATCCAGGACTATAATTTGTTTATGGGGGGGGTCGACTTCAATGACCAGATGCTTGAACCCTATCTTGCTACAAGGCGGACGTACCATTGGTACAAAAAAGTTGCCATTTATTTTTTTCAATTGGCCATATACAACTCATATGTAATTTATCGCAACTCCACCCAAAACCCCAAACGCTTCCTTGGCTACCAAGAGGACCTTATCACTGCCCTTATTTTCCCGAACGGCCCAACCCAAACTATCCGATCTGACGTTTTAAGTCGTCTCGTCGAGCGTCATTTTCCCGGTAAAGTCCCTCCCACAGAAACAGGCCGACGACGTCAAAAAAGATGCAAGGTGTGTTCCAGTCAAGGAATCAGACGAGACACAACTTTCCAGTGTGCCGATTGCCCTTCACAGCCTGGCCTCTGTCTAACTGACTGTTTTCGGATTTACCATACCAAACTAAATTATTAATCCTCCGTTCCTGCCTTCATACACCTTCACACCCCTTATGCCACTGCCTGCTCTGTAACTGACCCCGGCTTGTTTTTTGACCACGATTCTGCCTAACGATTTTGTAATATCTCTGCCTGAACCGGAACTGACCCCGGCTTGTTTTTTGACCATTCTTCTGCCCAACGATTCTGTAATGCCTCTGCCTGATCTGGAACTGACCTCGGACTGTTTGACCATGCCTTTTGCCTGCCCCTTGGACTGATCTTGTACCCTGCTACTGGACTAGTGGGATTTATCACAGGGGTCTCACAAATGTGAGGGGCTCCAGAAAAGTTTTTCTAGATGAAGAAAAACATTTTTTTTGTTTTCTCATCCTAGATTAGGGTCTGGTTGCCCGGAGGCTTCAAAGAGATTTGGGTGGGAGAAGCCTCTACCCCTGTCCCCATTCTGTCCTAAACGAGGCCCTACTTCTGCCTGTTACCTGTCGGACCTATGACATCATGCCTTTGCCGGTTGCATGAACTGACTACTTGTGTATGCCGTTGCTGACCAAGTCCCTGCCTGCTGCCTGGACCAGTGCTATCCTGCTGTGTAGAACTGCGCTACTATTACCACAGGTAATCTTTTGTTTACACTTTGCTCAGCATAATGTATTTTGGGGTGGAATTCTTGGTATGTGCATGCTATGTGTCTCTGGAACACCTGACGTTGTTCCTTGCATGTTGGATCTCTGTATGTGGTCAGGCTGTGTAGAAGTCTCACACATGTGGTATCGTTGTACTCAGAAGGAGTAGCAGAATGTATTTTGGGGTGTAATTTTTGCTATCTAAATGCTATGTGTTGGAAATATCTTAGAAACCGACAACTTTGTGTAAAAAAAATATGCGTTTTCATTTTTTTTCCACGTTCCAAAAACTTCTGGAAACAAATGACCTGTTCAAAAGACTCATTATGCCTCATAGATTATACGTTGGGGTGTTAGCTTTACAAAATGGGGTCACTTTGTGGGTAATTCCATTGTCCTGGTGTTCCAGGGCCTTCAAAAGTGTAATAGGTAATCAACTAGTTAGATGTGCAATTTATGCTCCTAAAACCCCTGATGGCGCTTCCTGCATGTTGGGCCTCTGTATGTGGCCAGGCAGTGAAAAAGTCTCACACATGGGGTATCGTTCTACTCAGGAGGAGTAGCAGAATGTATTTTGGGGTGTCATTTTTGCTATGTACATGCTATGTGTTGGAAATATCTTAGAAACTGACAACTTTGTGTAAAAAAAAATGCGTTTTCATTTTTTTCCACATTTTCCAAAAACTGCTGGAAACAAATAAACCGTTCAAAAGACTAATTATGCCTCATTGATGATACGTTGGGGTGTTAGCTTTCCAAAATGGGGTCATTTTGTGGGTAATTCCATTGTCCTGGTGTTCCAGGGCCTTCAAAAGTGTAATAGGTAGTCAACTAGTTAGATGTGCAATTTATGCTCCTAAAACCCCTGATGGCGCTTCCTGCATGTTGGGCCTCCGTATGTGGCCAGACAGTGAAAAAGTCTCACACATGGGGTATCATTTTACTCAGGAGGAGTAGCAGAATGTATTTTGGGGTGTCATTTTTGCTATCTAAATGCTATGTGTTGGAAATATCTTAGAAACGGACAACTTTGTGTAAAAAAAATGCGTTTTCATTTTTTTTCCACATTTTCCAAAAACTGCTGAAAACAAATAAACCGTTCAAAAGACTCATTATGCCTCATAGATTATACGTTGGGGTGTTAGCTTTCCAAAATGGGGTCATTTTGTGGGTAATTCCATTGTCCTGGTGTTCCAGGGCCTTCAAAAGTGTAATAGGTAGTCAACTAGTTAGATGTGCAATTTATGCTCCTAAAACCCCTGATGGCGCTTCCTGCATGTTGGGCCTCTGTATGTGGCCAGGCAGTGAAAAAGTCTCACACATGGGGTATCGTTTTACTCAGGAGGAGTAGCGGAATGTATTTTGGGGTGTCATTTGTGGTATGCACATGCCATGTGAGAGAAATAAGCTATTACAATGAAAATTCTGAGAACATTTTTAAATAAAAAATAAAAATCTTAATTTTGCAAAGTATTGTGGGAAAAAATTACAACTTCAAATAACTCACCATGCCCATTAATAAATACCTTGGAATGTCTACTTTCTAAAAAGTGGTTATTTGGGGGCATTTGTACTTTCCTGGCTTGTTAGGGTCTCAAGAAATGAGATAGGCCTTCAATACATCAGGTGTGATCAGATGTGATATATTTTTATGATTTGCACTATAGTTTGTAGACTCTAAAACTTTCACACAGACCAAATAATTTCCAAAAATTTTGAGTTATTTTTATCAAAGACATGTAGCAGTATAAATTTTGGGCAAAATTTATGAAGAAAAATTAATCATTTGCAAAATTTTATCACAGAAACTAAGAAAAAATCATTTTTTTTCCAAATTTTTGGTCTTTTTTCATTAATAGCGCAAAAAATAAAAAACACAGAGGTGATCAAATACCACCAAAAGAAAGCTCTGTTTGTATGAAAAAAAGGACAAAAAAATCATTTGGATACAGTGTTGCATGACTGAGTAATTGTCATTCAAAGTGGGAGAGCGCTGAAAGCTGAAAATTGCTCTGGGCAGGAGGGGTGTTTAAGTGCCCAGTATGGAAGTGGTTAAAATGAGTGAGATTTTGACTCTCCAGTTGACTTTTGAACAGTTCCAATTTCATTAGAAAAGCCTTGACGTGGTTAAACATAGTGTGAACTAATTGATTTTTTGATTGGAGCTTTATGTTAAGTTTGTTCAAATGAGAAGAGAAAGGCAAAGTCGGCCATCCATTTGGGATTGTTAAACTCAGTTACTGGTTTGCCCTTTTCTGTCATGAACTCTTGGATGGCATCTTTCAATTCAAAAACCCGTTGCAGCACTTTTGCACAGCTCAACCATCGCACATCACAAAAGTAGACAACATCACTGGGACCTTTATCGTATTCAGTTTCAAGAAAGTGTTGGAATTGCCGGTGATTTAAACCCCTTGCCCGGATGAAGTTCACAATCTCAGTGACAAATAGATATGTGCATTCCCGTTCGTACGAATGTTATTTTCGTACGAAAATGTTCATTTTCGTACCCGCGGGATAATGTGTACATACGAAAACGGTAAAGCACCAAAATACGAAAACGACGGGATAACGGATGAGCCGCATAACGAACGACCGCAAATACGAACGAACGATCCGAAGGGAAAAAACGACAAAATGAAAATGGCAAAATAACGAAAATGAAATCTGTATCAAGAGGTTTGCATTGTGTATTTTGTTTGAATCCGTTTTGTGTTCGTTTTCAGTTGTATGTTCATTGTTCAATGACATCTATAACAAAAGAATTTCATTATGTATATTGAATGAATTCCTTTTTCTGTTTTCTGTGTATTCAAAATACTGAAGGCAAATTTTTTGTTATAGGTGTCATATCAACATACGAAAATAACAAAAGAAACGTGTTCAAATGCAAATCTTTTGTTTATGGTTTTTTTAATGGCCAGAGAGTTAGGCTGGCCATACATGATACAATTTTCTGTGCAATTTTCTTTAGATTTACCTTCAACTATGTAGTGCAAGGGCCTGCCTGATTGCATACAA
Source organism: Rana kukunoris (assembly GCA_029574335.1). Taxonomy (NCBI): domain Eukaryota; kingdom Metazoa; phylum Chordata; class Amphibia; order Anura; family Ranidae; genus Rana; species Rana kukunoris. The sequence goes on along the minus strand of CM056060.1, from coordinate 84,331,753 downwards.
TTGAAAGTGTTTAGTTTGACCTCATATATGGTTTTTGGTAAATCTAAAAGAAAATTGTACAAGAAAATTGAACATGTATGGCCAGCCTCAGTGACTGAAAGCAGCTTCTCTTTTGTGCAGAATAGTGAGTACACTTGTACAGTAAAGCCTAATAAACTTTTCTGTGGATTTTCATCTGAAGGGAGATCAGTTGGCCAGACTTCTGAACCCAAAAATGGTTTTCTGATGCAGTTTAAAAACGTACGAATTTTCTGAGAACGATCGGAAAACGATCGTTTTTATGTTTGTTGTTAAAATAGTCTGACCTAGTGTATGGGGCTTAACAATAGTATTGTTAAGCCCCATACACTTAGTCAGACTATTTTGAATACACAGAAAACAGAAAAATGAATTCATTCAATATACATAATGAAATTCTTTTGATATAGATGTCATTGAACAATGAACATACAACTGACACTAACAAAAGAAAAGCATTCAAGATACACAGAATGCAAATTGACGAAAATTCACGATAATTATTGTCTAACAAGAAACGAACATGAATTAAACAGAATAACGAATCATCCCGCATGTACGAAAATAAAACGGTAACGATCGGAATACGAAAAAATCACGTCATACGACAAACGAACGGGAAAACGGGCGTCTTACGAAAAACGAACGGAAACGAACAGACGGGACCATACGAAACGGAACAAAAAAAAAAAAAACAAAAAAAAATTCTGTGCACATGTCTAGTGACAACTTTCATTATATTGTCAAATCCTAAGGATTTTGCACACATATTTTCTTGATAAATGTGATTGAGAATGTGATTCTTCTCTTAAAAGTGCCACAAATCCTGAATTTTTACCAACCATACTCGGGGCTCCATCTGTCACCACTCCTACAAGATCTTGGATACTAAGCTGAAATTTTTGGAGGATAGCTTTTATTGAAAATATCGACTCCCCTCGTAGTTTTTTTTAGTGGACACAGTGCTAAAAATTCTTCCAACACTTCTAAATTGTCGTTCACTCCACGAATGAAAATGGCTAGCTGAGCAGTGTCTGTTAGGTCAGTGCTTTCATCCAGGGCTAAAGAATAACATAAGAACCTTTTTAGTTTCTTCACCAAGGTCTCTTCTACATTTTCAGCTAGTTCTTCCACTCTTTGTGTGACTGTCTGTCTAGATAGGCTTATTTTTTTGAAGGCATCAATCTTATTAGGGCACACGCATTCCACAGCTGCTAAAATACACTCTTTTGCAAATTTCTCCATCCGAAAAAGACTTAATAATTTCAGCAATCGCAAAACTTGCTTTTACAACGCTGTCTGCGTCATCTGCCACTCTCTTAAATACAGACTGTTGGGATTTCAGTGACTTCTTTAGTAAGTTTATCTTGTCTGTTCGCAATTGGCCCTGAAGAGATTCAAATTTTTTTGCATGTTTGGTTTCATAATGACTTCTAAGATTATATTCCTTCACAATTGCAACCGTTTCTTTGCATATTAGACAGAGAGGCTTGGAATCATTTTCTACAAAAAAGTATAGATCTGTAAACTTTTCACAGAAATTCAGAGACACTTCACCATGACTTTGTTTCTTTGCTGTTTTCGATACACTTGCCATCATTTGGTTGAATAAACTTGAATACAGGGCAGGGGTAGGTAAGAGATAGCGATCTACCTGAACAACATGAAAGAGATCAAATATCACTGGGGTTCAGCGCCCTTTCATTTTTATTTATTTGTTTAAAGAAATTCACTAGCAAGGCCTGGCCCTAACTAAAATAGTAAGGAAAACTTACAAAGATGTCACTGTAAAAATATAAACTTAGCCTAGCGCAGTGGACGGTGTCAGTAGTAGTGTTGAGCAGAATATGCCATATTCGATTTCGCGATATATCTCGAATATATAGTCGAATATTCGAGATATATTCGCTAAATACGAATATTCGTGATATTTTTTGGAAATGAAATGATTGCGAAATTTCGCTATTGCGAATGCGAATTGCGAAATTGAGAAATGCGGAATGGAGCACTCTGATTGGCTCAGAATATTCGTGATATTTTATAATACAAAATAATTGCGAAATTTCGAGAAGTGCGGAATGGAGCACTCTGATTGGCTCAGAATATTCGTGATATATTACAATACAAAATAATTTCGAATATTCGGCAAATGCGGAAGGAGCACTCTGGCTCAGAATATTCATGATATTTTATAATACAAAATAATTGCGAAATTTCGAGAAATGCGGAATGGAGCACTCTGATTGGCTCAGAATATTCGTGATATATTACAATACAAAATAATTTCGAATATTCGGCAAATGCGGAAGGAGCACTCTGATTGGCTCAGAATATTCATGATATTTTATAATACAAAATAATTGCGAAATTTCGAGAAATGCGGAATGGAGCACTCTGATTGGCTCAGAATATTCGTGATATATTACAATACAAAATAATTTCGAATATTCGGCAAATGCGGAAGGAGCACTCTGATTGGCTCAGAATATTCATGATATTTTATAATACAAAATAATTGCGAAATTTCGAGAAATGCGGAATGGAGCACTCTGATTGGCTCAGAATATTCGTGATATATTACAATACAAAATAATTTCGAATATTCGGCAAATGCGGAAGGAGCACTCTGATTGGCTCAGAATATTCATGATATTTTATAATACAAAATAATTGCGAAATTTCGAGAAATGCGGAATGGAGCACTCTGATTGGCTCAGAATATTCGTGATATTTTTTCGAAATTTCGCAAAAATGCGATTGCGATTTTTTGGCAGAATTTCGGTACATGCTTTAGGAGCGCTCTGATTGGCTCATTCTGAAATCGAATATTCAAGATATTTTATCGAAATTTCACAAAATGCGAATGAGAAATCCATTGTGGAATTTCGACAGTAACACTCTGAAATCGAATATATGTGTTATTTTAGCTAAAAACAATATTGCGAATTTCTCGATCGCGCATGCGCAATCGCGCGAACAACACGCGACTACTTCCTGGAACTTGGACACTTGCCAGTTTCTTTTGCCATAGCAAGTTATTGTTGGTCAAGTGCCCAGATTTTTTTGGAAAAAATGGTCGGGAGCAATCTGACACCAAGTGAAGAAAAGATGCTGATCTGTGTAAGTATTTGCATTATCTTTAACTGCATTTTAGACTAGTTTAAAAGTTAGTATAGAAGATCAGATATTAGTATTTCCCAAACAATTTGTCTCCTGGTGTTACACAACTACAACTCCCAGCATGTGTATTTAGGCACTTTCCTTGCTATTTTGCATAATGAATTTAACATGTTGTGGACACCGGGCTAATTTTTCAGATTTGGTGTTTACGAGACTAAAACTTTTTTTTTTGCTAGAAAATTACTTAAAACCCCCAAACATTATATATATTTTTTTTTCTAACACCCTAGAGCAGGGGTCTCCAAACTTTTTACTTCGAGGGCCACATTCTATATTTTACTCATATCCGCGGGCCGGAAAAATAATTTAAGTAAATAAATCCACAGTAGAAGAATAGAATTTTACTTACTGTTGACAGCAGAACTGGATGATGGTCCTGTCGTCGCATAAAACGCTGGAGCATCATTCAGCGGTTAAACTACCAGCGTGCATGAGGTTTTACATCCGTGTCCTCACCAGTCTCCCCCACATCTGTGTCCCCACATTGGTGTCCCCATACATCTGTGTCCCCACATTGGTGTCCCCATACATCTGTGTCCCCACATTGGTGTCCCCATACATCTGTGTCCTCACATTGGTGTCCCCATACATCTGTGTCCCCACATTGGTGTCCCCATACATCTGTGTCCCCACATTGGTGTCCCCATACATCTGTGTCCCCACATTGGTGTCCCCATACATCTGTGTCCTCACATTGGTGTCCCCATACATCTGTGTCCTCACATTGGTGTCCCCATACATCTGTCTCCCCACATTGGTGTCCCCATACATCTGTGTCCCCACATTGGTGTCCCCATACATCTGTGTCCCCACATTGGTGTCCCCATACATCTGTGTCCTCACATTGGTGTCCCCATACATCTGTGTCCTCACATTGGTGTCCCCATACATCTGTGTCCCCACATTGGTGTCCCCATACATCTGTGTCCCCACATTGGTGTCCCCACACATCTGTGACCCCCACCAGTCTCCTCATACATCTGTGTCCCCACATTGGTGTCCCCATACATCTGTGTCCCCACATTGGTGTCCCCACACATCTGGGTCCCCACCAGTCTCCTCATACATCTGTGACCCCACCAGTCTCCTCATACATTTATGTCCCCACACATCTCAGTCCCCACACATCTCAGTCCCCACACATCTGTGTCCCCACACTGGTGTCCCCACACATCTGTGTCCCCACCAGTCTCCTCATACATCTGTGCCCCCACACTGGTGTCCCTACAATTCTGTGTCCCCACACTGTTGTCCCCACACATCTGTTACCCCACCAGTCTCCTCATACATCTGTGTCCCCACATTGGTGTCCCCATACATGTGTCCCCACCAGTCTCCCCACAAATCAGTGTCCCCACACTTGTGTCCCCACATTGGTGTCCCCACATTGGTGTCCCCACCAGTCTCCTCACACATATTTGTCCCCACCAGTCTCCTCATACATCTGTGTCCCCACATTGGTGTCCCCACACATTTGTGTCCCCACACTTGTCTCCTCATACATCTGTGACCCCACCAGTCTCCTCATACATCTATGTCCCCACACATCTGTTACCCCACCAGTCTACTCATACATCTATGTCCCCACATTGGTGTCCCCACACATCTGTGTCCCCACCAGTCTCCTCATACATCTGTGTCCCCACATTGGTGGGAACACAGATGTATGAGGAGACTGGTGGGGACACCAGTGTGGGGACACAGATGTGTGGGGAGATTGGTGGGGACACAGATGTGTGGGGACACCGATGTGGGGACACAGATGTATGAGGAGACTGTTGGGGACACAGATGTGTGGGGAGACTGGTGGGGACACAGTTGTATAAGGAGACTGGTGGGGACACAGTTGTATGGGGACACCAATGTGGGGTCACAGATGTATGAGGAGACTGGTGGGGACACATATGTATGGGGACACCAGTCTCCCCACAAATCTGTGTCCCCACACTTGTGTCCCCACACATCTGTGTTCCCACCAGTGTCCTCATACATCTGTGCCCCCACACTGGTGTCCCCACAATTCTGTGTCCCCACACTGTTGACCCCACACATCTGTTACCCCACCAGTCTCCTCATACATCTGTGTCCCCACATTGGTGTCCCCATACATCTGTGTCCCCACCAGTCTCCCCACACATCTGTGTCCTCACACATCTGTGTCCCCACACATCTATGTCCCCACACATCTATGTCCCCACACTTGTGTCCCCACACATCTGGGTTGCCACGCTGGTTTCCCCACACTGGTGTCCCCACACATCTGTGGCCCCACCAGTCTCCTCATACATCTGTGCCCCCACATTGGTGGGGACACAGATGTATGGGGACACCAATGTGGGGTCACAGATGTATGAGGAGACTGGTGGGGACACAGATGTGTGGGGACACCAGTGCGGGGTCACAGATGTGTGGGGACACCAGTGTGGGGACCCAGATGTGTGAGGACACCAGTGTGGGGACATAGATGTGTGGGGAGACTGGTGGGGACACAGATGTGTGGGGACACCGATGTGGGGACACAGATGTATGAGGAGACTGCTGGGGACACAGATGTATGAGGAGACTGGTGGGGGTCACAGATGTGTGGGGACACCAGTGTGGGGACCTAGATGTGTGAGGACACAGGTGTAGGGACATAGATGTGTGGGGAGACTGGTGGGGACACAGATGTGTGGGGACACCGATGTGGGGACACAGATGTATGAGGAGACTGCTGGGGACACAGATGTATGAGGAGACTGTTGGGGACACCGATGTGTGGGGACACAAGTGTGGGGACACAAGTGTGGGGACACTGATTTGTGGGGAGACTGTTGGGGATACAGATGTATGGGGAGACTGGTGGGGACACAGATGTGTGGAGACACAAGTGTGGGGACACTGATTTGTGGGGAGACTGGTGGGGACACAGATGTATTGGGACACCAGTCTCCCCACAAATCAGTGTCCCCACACTTGTGTCCCCACACATCTGTGACCCCACCAGTGTCCTCATACATCTGTGTCCCCACATTCGTGTCCCCATGCATCTGTGATCCCCACCAGTCTCCTCATACATCTTCACCCCACCAGCCTCCTCATACATCTATGTCCCCACACATCTGTGACTCCACCAGTCTCCCCATAAATCAGTGTCCCAACACTTGTGTCCCCACACATCTGTGTCCACACACTGGTATCCCCACACATCTGGGTCCCCACACTGGTGTCCCCACACATCTGGGTCCCCACACTGGTGTCCCCACACATCTGGGTCCCCACACTGGTGTCCCCACACATCTGGGTCCCCACACATCTGTTTCCCTACCAGTCTCCTCATACATCTGTGTCCCCACATTGGTTTCCCCACCAGTCTCCTCATACATCTGTGTCCCCACATTGGTGTCCCCATACATCTGTGGCCCCAATAGTCTCCCCACACATCTGTGTCCCCACACATCTGTGTCCCCATTAGGGCACCCCCTACTGGTGTCTCCATTAAACCCCCCTCCACTGGTATCCCCATAAGAGCACCCCCCCACTGGTGTCCCCACAAGAGCACCCCCCCACTGCTGTCCCCATTAGAGAACCCCCCCACTGGTGTCCCCATTAGAGAACCCCCCCACTGGTGTCCCCATAAGAGCACCCCCCCCCCTACTTGTGACTTGTATCCCCATTAGAGCACCTCCCACTTGTGTCCCCATCAGAATTATCAGCACCCGGATGTTTGTGCCATATCAGAGCCATTTAGCCACCCTCCACAGTAGTGTACAGTAATCATCTCGCATCAGCCCCCCTCCCTCCTCCATGCATGTGTACTTTACCAGCGCGTCAGACATTACACACACTGGCTGTTCAGACCTGCTGCACTTCCCGACTCCCGCCCCGCCTTAATACACACTCGTTACTGGTTAACAGCGAGGCGGGAGGCGGAGCAGGGAGGTGTGGCAACGGGTCTAAAATCATTGGCTGCTCGGATGCCCATGGACCCAACAGCCAACACAAACACAGTGAGACGCCAGGAGAGATTGCGGGACCTGCGCTGCATATTGCTAGGGACGAATATTCAGCGCAGGTTCCACAACTAACAGGTGGACCAGTGACTCCAGCTGCGTCCCGGAAGAAATGGCCTGGCGGGCCGGATGTGGCCCGCGGGCCGTACTTTGGAGACCCCTGCCCTAGAGAATGAAATGGTAATCATTGCAATATTTTTTGTCACACCGTATTTGCGCAGCGGTCTTACAAGCGCACTTTTTTTGGAAAAAAATAACTTTTTTGAATTGGAAAATAACACAACAATAGATTTTGTGAAAGATAAAGTTACGCCGAGTAAAATGATACCCAACATGTCACGCTCAAAAATTGTGCCCGCTCGTGGCATGGCGTCAAACTTTCACCCTTAAAAATCTCGATAGGTGACGTTTTAAAAATTCTACAGGTTGCTTTTTTTGAGGTACAGAGTAGCTCTAGGGCTAGAATTATTGCTCTCGCTCTAACGATCGCGTCGATACCTCACTTGTGTTGTTTGAACACCGTTTTCATATGCGGGCGCTACTCGCTTATGCGGTACTGTTTCCTAAACGGAGCCTACAGCTGTTGCAAAACAACTCCCCGTTATTACCGGACAGCCATTAACTGTCCAGCCATGCTCCTAGTTAAAGTATAATTGTTGTACAGCTGGTGACGGTGAGCTACATGGTGTATCAGAGCATGCTGGTAGTTGTAGTTTTTAAATAACATCAACTACATTATTTATTCTAAATTAATTCATCAAAATGTCAAAAAAATGGCAAGATATAAAATCTGTCATGTTAACCCTGTCATTGATTAATAAGGCGAGAATGCTCCCAATGTTTAATACCATAGATTTCCGTCATATATCCATTAGGGTTTAAACAAAAGTATTATAATATACTTTGTTCTTCATCTTGCAGACGTTCCTGGAAACAGGCTACGATCAGCTGCAGAGGCAGGCGGAAAAAAAACAAGTGGTGAGCTTGATAATTGAAAAATTAAGCGAACATCATGGCGGCTCACCAGATCACATGGCCATCCTGAAGAAATGGTCCGACCTAAAGAGGCGCCATATGGACCGGGTCAGGCGTCTCCGTCTTAAATATCACCCAGGTAAGTTATTGCTGACAGTTATGTTATTTTTTTCTAAAGTGTATTTCATGCGTGTACTCGAGAGAGGAGCCGGACTGCAGGAGTTGGGAGTAGGCAGGCCTCCCCCAGAGGCAATCTGCCACCTTTCTCCATGCCCCGGGTGACAATGGCGGGTGTGAGGGGGTCCTCACACACAGCCCGTCCTACCTGCTCCGCTTTGAAGCCCAACGTGGCAGAGGGACTCCCTATCAGGTATTGCCCGCTCAACCAGCCCCGTTAGTCCTTCGCCTCTCTTTTTAGAGACCGCGTGGTCAGAGTGCGTGCATGTTAACCCAATTTCGAGTGCGTCTGTAAGTGTGGTGGTTTTTGTGGGAGGGGGGTGGGCGTACTAAGCGCAGGCTTACCTCGCATAGCACTCCCACCGGAGGCCGGGCTGAGACCACCAAACTCAATTAACATGTAGCCGAGAGCGGGATCAGAACCCCTAGCTGCAGAGGTGAATGGCTTGTCAGCGCAGTGGCAATCGCGTTGACCCACCGCAGCTCCTTTGGTGACAGTTATGTAAGGTCATATGTAATTAATGTAAGGGCAGATGTTGTTAACCCAGACGCCATGTTGTGGTAACATATATCACCACCAGCCAAGGTATTCATAGTACTGTTGAAAAAAGACATGGGACAGCAGACAGCAACACAGAAGTTATGTGGGAACATACATTTCCCATTGCTTTGCATGGGACTTTAAACAAAAACCACGACCATCACAAATGGGGGTAGTTAATGGATAAATTAACGATCCTATACTTTAAGTGGACGTGTAAGTAACATGTGACCAAGTGTTATCGAAATATCTACAGCTGTTATGAAGTGACATGTATTTCCCATAGAGTTGAATGGGAATTTAAAGAAAAACCCCGACCATGGCAAATGGGGGAGGGTAAGGCTTAAATCACCTATCCTATGTTTGTGGCTGACATATAAGTAACCTGTGTGCCAAGTTTCATGTAAATATCTTTTGCCGTTTGGACGTGATGCTGGTACATACATACATACAGACACGTTGAGTTTTATATTTATGGATTCCCACTCAATTCCTGTGTTAGGCGTGGGGTTTTCATAGTAATCCCGTGTGCTCCATCAGGCCCTTTTTTTAACATGAGATCGTCTGAACAAAACAAAGGAGACAAAAACAGCTCATTTTACCATGGTGGCAGCCCAGCTCACGCTCAGTCCCCTGTAGTGCCCACAAGACCCTTTAATATAACATTTTCCCATTGGTTAACTGTCTATATAAATTAATTTGTATTCATATACAATACAGCAGAGTACACCGAATTTCCATACGTCATTAGAAAATATTTTTCTAATATATGAACATTGTGTTATTATAGGAGCTCCGCTACCAGCTGTGCGCACCAAGCGCACAAGGCGCCAGCCCACTGAGGAGGAGGAAGAAGAGGAGGATGCGGCAGAGGAGGATGCGGCAGAGGAGGAGAGGGATGAGGAGGATCAGCCAGGGACCTCCCACTCGCCAGCCACCGCTCCTGTTGTGGAGCATGTCCCCCCCCAAAATAATCCAGACATTGAGGAATCGGATATGCTGGTCGCTGGAGAGGTGGAGGTGGTTCAAACTCAAGGTCCGGTGAGCCTCGCTCAGGAAGGTAAATATGTGCACAAAGATTAATAACATTTCAACAATAAAATGTAGATATAAAAATGGACAACATATAAAGCGCACCCGTCAGATTGCAGAACCATAATATGGTATTTATGATAGAAGTATACAGGTAGTGCAGAATTATTAGGCAAGTTGTATTTTTGAGGATTCATTGTATTATTGAACAACAACCATGTTCTCAATGAACCTCAAAAACTCAATAATATCAAAGCTGAATATTTTTGGAAGTAGTTTTTATTTTGTTTTTAGTGTTAGCTATTTTAGGGGGATATCTGTGTGTGCAGGTGAGTACTATTACTGTGCTGAATTATTAGGCAACCTAACAAAAAAAAAAAATATATACCCATTTCAATTATTTATTTTTAACAGTGAAACCAATATAACATCTCAACATTCCCAAATATACATTTCTGACATTCAAAAACAAAACAAAAACAAATCAGTGACCGATATAGCCACCTTTCTTTGCAAGGACACTCAAAAGCCTGCCATCCATGGATTCTGTCAGTGTTTTGATCTGTTCACCATCAACATTGCGTGCAGCAGCAACCGCAGCCTCCCAGACAATGTTCAGAGAGGTGTACTGTTTTCCCTCCTTGTAAATCTCACATTTGATGATGGACCACAGGTTCTTCTCAATGGGGTTCAGATCAGGTGAACAAGGAGGCCATGTCATTAGTTTTTTTTCTTTAATACACTTTCTTGCCAGCCACGCTGTGGAGTACTTGGACGCGTGTGCTGGAGCATTGTCCTGCATGAAAATCATGTTTTTCTTGAGGGATGCAGACTTCTTCCTGTACCACTGCTTGAAGAAGAGGTCTTCCAGAAACTGGCAGTAGGACTGGGAGTTGAGCTTCACTCCATCCTCAACCCGAAAAGGCCCCACAAGCTCATCTTTGATGATACCAGCACAAACCAGTACTCCACCTCCACCTTGCTGGCGTCTGAGTCGGACTGGAGCTCTCTGCCCTTTACCAATCCAGCCACTGGTCCATTCCTTTGGTCCATCAAGACTCACTCTCATTTCAGCAGTCCATACAACGGTAGAAAAATTATTCTTGAGATATTTCTTGGCCCATTCTTGACGTTTCAGCTTTTGTGTCTTGTTCAGTGGTGGTCGTCTTTCAGCCTTTCTTACCTTGGCCATGTCTCTGAGTTTTGCACACCTTGTGCTTTTGGGCACTCCAGTGATGTTGCAGCTCTGAAATATGGCCAAACTGGTGGCAAGTGGCATCTTGGCAGCTGCACGCTTGACTTTTCTCAGTTCATGGGCAGTTATTTTGCGCCTTGGTATTTCCACACGCTTCTTGCGACCCTGTTGACTATTTTGAATGAAATGCTTGATTGTTCGATGATCACGCTTCAGAAGCTTTTCAATTTTAAGAGTGCTGCATCCCTCTGCTAGATACCTCTCTATTTTTGACTTTTCAGAGACTGTCAAGTCCTTCTTTTGACCCATTTTGCCAAAGGAAAGGAAGTTGACTAATAATTATGCACACCTGATATAGAGTGTTGATGTCATTAGACCACACACCTTCTCATTACAGAGTTGTACATTACCTAATATCCCTAATTGGTAGTAGGCTTTCGAGCCTACACAGCTTGGAGTAAGACAACATGCATAAAGAGGATGATGTGGTCCAATTACTCATTTGCCTAATAATTCTGCACTCCCGGTCTGTGCTAGACACATAACAAGTGTATAGACATGATAATGATTGATTAATAAGCAACAGAAATATTTTATGTATTTGTTAAGGGTCTTTGAAAACAAATAGTTTTTTCTTATATTCTAACAGCTGCAAAAGAATTGAAGGGTTACCAGGCAGCTCAGAGAAAAATTGCTGACAGGATTTGTGCGAATCTGAGGCAAGTTGAATATCTTCAGAAGCAGAACAAGCAGCTGGAGAGGGAACAGGCCAAACTTTTTGCAAAACAGGAAGAAACGCTGAATCGCCTGAACATTTACCTTGAGTTGTAATATGGTTAATAAAAAGTTTTATTTTTTTGAAATGTTTCCTTTGTTTTTGAGATAGATTTTTAGGTTTATCAACACATCTAACTTCACATCTAACACATCAACATCAACACATCTAACTTCATAATAATCAAAATCATTTTATACTATTATTTTATTTAACACAAAACTAGGACAAACTAAAGTACACAGACACAGTCACGACGAACACAAACTAAACTGTTGAAAAATGAACATAACAAAAGCAACAATAGATATATATATAGATATAGAGAGAGAGAGCAAGAAAGAGAGAGAGAGTGCAGATTTGCTCTTGCATACAGGCTAATGGTTGCAGTATAATGGTTGCAGTATAAAGGCCGCAAATCAGGGTTTAACATAAAGTTCATTGTTTTAGTTACACTTGCTGTTACGATCCGGTCTGGTAGCTTGTAGCGGAGGCTCTTGGTGGATCCGCTGTGCCAGAGAGGTCATGAAGCATTACTCAGCATGGAGGCAGCAGCAGTAGTATTAAAATGTAATGTAACTAGAATAGATACAATTTCAGGGTAAATTGTGCGGCGTGGTCTTGCCTCCACCAATACTACTGACTGGAGACGGTGCCCCTAGAGATGTAAATGTGATCCAACCGTGTGTCAATCCAGTTCGGTCCATTGCCCCATCAAAAACTGCTCCATCAAAAACTAGCCCATCAAAACTGCATCATAAAAACTAGGGCTGCGCATCTTCACCCGTCTCACGATTCGATGCAATTTCGATTATCAAGTCCACGATTTGATTCCGCGATGCATCACGATGCATCACGATTGCAGCGCAAGTGCGCATGGCTCTCCCCCCAAAATACTAAAGGAGATTATCAGAGACTGCAGACAAGAGATAGTGCAGACATAGTAAGAGATTGTCAGAGACTGCAGACATAGTACAGGAGATTGTCAGAGACTGCAGACATAGTACATATGGTCAGGAGACATATACAGGAGATGTCAGAGACTGCAGACATAGTACATGAGATGGTCAGACTGCAGACATAGTACAGGAGATGGTCAGAGACTGCAGACATAGTACATGAGATGGTCAGACTGCAGACATAGTACAGGAGATGGTCAGAGACTGCAGACATAGTACATGAGATGGTCAGACTGCAGACATAGTACAGGAGATGGTCAGAGACTGCAGACATAGTACAGGAGATTGTCAGAGACTGCAGACATAGTACAGGAGATGGTCAGAGACTGCAGACATAGTACAGGAGATGGTCAGAGACTGCAGACATAGTACAGGAGATGGTCAGAGACTGCAGACATAGTACAGGAGATGGTCAGAGACTGCAGACATAGTACAGGAGATTTCAGAGACTGCAGACATAGTACAGGAGATGGTCAGAGACTGCAGACATAGTACAGGAGATGGTCAGAGACTGCAGACATAGTACAGGAGATGGTCAGAGACTGCAGCAGACATGGTAGTGCAGACATAGTACATGAGATGGTCAGACTGCAGACATGAGATAGTGCAGACATGAGATGGTCAGAGACTGCAGACATAGTACATGAGATGGTCAGACTGCAGACATAGTACATGAGATTGGTCAGAGACTGCAGACATAGTACAGGAGATGGTCAGAGACTGCAGACATAGTATGGTCACTGAGACATATACAGGAGATGGTCAGAGACTGCAGACATAGTACAGGAGATGGTCAGAGACTGCAGACATAGTACAGGAGAGGAGATGCAGACATAGTCATGAGAGAGACTGCAGACATAGTACAGGAGATGGTCAGAGACTGCAGACATAGTACAGGAGATGGTCAGAGACTGCAGACATAGTACATGAGATGGTCAGACTGCAGACATAGTACAGGAGATGGTCAGAGACTGCAGACATAGTACATGAGATGGTCAGAGACTGCAGACATAGTACAGGAGATTGTCAGACTGAGACATATACAGGAGGTCAGAGACTTCAGACATAGTACATGAGATGGTCAGACTGCAGACATAGTACAGGAGATGGTCAGAGACTGCAGACATAGTACATGAGATGGTCAGACTGCAGACATAGTACAGGAGATGGTCAGAGACTGCAGACATAGTACAGGAGATGGTCAGAGACTGCAGACATAGTACAGGAGATGGTCAGAGACTGCAGACATAGTACAGGAGATGGTCAGAGACTGCAGACATAGTACAGGAGATGGTCAGAGACTGCAGACATAGTACATGAGATGGTCAGACTGCAGACATAGTACAGGAGATGGTCAGACTGCAGACATAGTACATGAGATGGTCAGAGACTGCAGACATAGTACAGGAGATGGTCAGAGACTGCAGACATAGTACAGGAGATGGTCAGAGACTGCAGACATAGTACATGAGATGGTCAGACTGCAGACATAGTACAGGAGATGGTCAGACTGCAGACATAGTACAGGAGATGGTCAGAGACTGCAGACATAGTACATGAGATGGTCAGACTGCAGACATAGTACAGGAGATGGTCAGACTGCAGACATAGTACAGGAGATGGTCAGAGACTGCAGACATAGTACATGAGATGGTCAGACTGCAGACATAGTACAGGAGATGGTCAGAGACTGCAGACATAGTACATGAGATGGTCAGACTGCAGACATAGTACAGGAGATGGTCAGACTGCAGACATAGTACAGGAGATGGTCAGAGACTGCAGACATAGTACATGAGATGGTCAGACTGCAGACATAGTACAGGAGATGGTCAGACTGCAGACATAGTACAGGAGATGGTCAGAGACTGCAGACATAGTACATGAGATGGTCAGACTGCAGACATAGTACAGGAGATGGTCAGAGACTGCAGACATAGTACATGAGATGGTCAGACTGCAGACATAGTACATGAGATGGTCAGAGACTGCAGACATAGTACATGAGATGGTCAGACTGCAGACATAGTACAGGAGATGGTCAGAGACTGCAGACATAGTACAGGAGATGGTCAGAGACTGCAGACATAGTACAGGAGATTGTCAGAGACTGCAGACATAGTACAGGAGATGGTCAGAGACTGCAGACATAGTACAGGAGATGGTCAGAGACTGCAGACATAGTACAGGAGATGGTCAGAGACTGCAGACATAGACGAGATGGTCAGAGACTGCAGACATAGTACAGGAGATGGTCAGAGACTGCAGACATAGTACAGGAGATGGTCAGAGACTGCAGACATAGTACATGAGATGGTCAGACTGCAGACATAGTACAGGAGATGGTCAGAGACTGCAGACATAGTACATGAGATGGTCAGACTGCAGACATAGTACAGGAGATTGTCAGAGACTGCAGACATAGTACATGAGATGGTCAGACTGCAGACATAGTACAGGAGATGGTCAGAGACTGCAGACATAGTACAGGAGATGGTCAGAGACTGCAGACATAGTACAGGAGATGGTCAGAGACTGCAGACATAGTACAGGAGATGGTCAGAGACTGCAGACATAGTACAGGAGATTGTCAGAGACTGCAGACATAGTACATGAGATGGTCAGACTGCAGACATAGTACAGGAGATGGTCAGACTGCAGACATAGTACAGGAGATGGTCAGAGACTGCAGACATAGTACATGAGATGGTCAGACTGCAGACATAGTACATGAGATGGTCAGACTGCAGACATAGTACAGGAGATGGTCAGACTGCAGACATAGTACAGGAGATGGTCAGAGACTGCAGACATAGTACATGAGATGGTCAGACTGCAGACATAGTACAGGAGATGGTCAGAGACTGCAGACATAGTATAGGAGATGGTCAGAGACTGCAGACATAGTACAGGAGATTGTCAGAGACTGCAGACATAGTACAGGAGATGGTCAGAGACTGCAGACATAGTACATGAGATGGTCAGACTGCAGACATAGTACAGGAGATGGTCAGAGACTGCAGACATAGTACATGAGATGGTCAGACTGCAGACATAGTACAGGAGATGGTCAGAGACTGCAGACATAGTACATGAGATGGTCAGACTGCAGACATAGTACATGAGATGGTCAGACTGCAGACATAGTACATGAGATGGTCAGACTGCAGACATAGTACAGGAGATGGTCAGAGACTGCAGACATAGTACATGAGATGGTCAGACTGCAGACATAGTACAGGAGATGGTCAGAGACTGCAGACATAGTACAGGAGATTGTCAGAGACTGCAGACATAGTACAGGAGATGGTCAGAGACTGCAGACATAGTACAGGAGATGGTCAGAGACTGCAGACATAGTACATCTAAACACGTGGGCAGGACTTTACAGCATCAGTAGTGACCATAGTAGTCAATAGTGTCAAATAACTAGTGACATAGGTGTCGTGAGCAGCAGCAGTATTAGTAACAGTAGAAAATATAGTGTGAAATGACTCGGGAAAGAGGTGCCATGAACAGCAGCAGCAGCAGTGGTAATAGTAGTATAGAGTGGCAAATAACTTGTGACATAGGTGTCTTCACTGATCCAGAGGACTGATGGGAGAAAGTCATGTGGTCAGATGAGCCCATAATATAACTTTTTGGTCATAATTCCACTAACCGTGTTCGGAGGAAGAAGAATGATGAGTACCATGCCAAGAACGCCATCCCTACTGTGAAGCATGGGGGTGGTAGCATCATGCTTTGGGGGTGTTTTTCTGCACATGGGACAGGGTTACTGCACTATATTAAGGAGAGGATGTCCGGGGCCATGTATTGCGAGATTTTGGGCAACAACCTCCTTCCCTCAGTTAGAGCTTTGAAGATGGGTCGAGGCTGGGTCTTCCAACATGACAATGACCCAAAGCACACAGCCAGGATAACCAAGGAGTGGCTCTGTAAGGAGCATATCAAGGTTCTGGTGTGGCCTAGCCAGTCTCCAGACCTAAACCCAATAGAGAATCTTTGGAGGGAGCTCAAACTCCGTTTTTCTCAGCGATAGCCCAGAAACCTGACTCATGTAGAGAAGATCTGTGTGGAGGAGTGGGTCAAATATCCCTCCTCCAGTGTGTGCAAAGCTGGTGAAAAACTACATGAAAGGTTTGACCGCTGTAATTGCAAACAAAGCCTACTCTACCGCTGTAATTGCAAACAAAGCCTACTCTACCAAATATTTACATTGATTTACTCAGGTGTTCAAATAATTTTTTTCAGCACTGTAAATAGATCAGGGAATGCATGACAAGGGACCCTTCAGCGCCCTGAACCGACGGCGAGTGCCAGAAAGTCACCGCCGATCCAGGACTCATTCATCTTTATGAATGTGAGTCTGTCCACGGAGTCTGTGGACAGACGGGTCCTCTTGTCCGTGACCACCCCACCTGCCGCGCTGAATGTCCGCTCAGATA
Source organism: Rana kukunoris (assembly GCA_029574335.1). NCBI lineage: Eukaryota > Metazoa > Chordata > Amphibia > Anura > Ranidae > Rana > Rana kukunoris. The sequence goes on along the minus strand of CM056060.1, from coordinate 84,314,461 downwards.
GTATGCTGGAGGGGGGGCAAGACAATAGCTCCAGCGCATACTGAGCGAGCTCGCGGCAGGTGTCCAATCTGGCAACCCAGTACTCCATGGGGTCGTCGGTATTCATACTCTCAGAAGCACCGGCGGACGCCATGTAATCTGCCACCATGTGGGCCAGCCGCTGGTGGTGACTGCTTCTGCTGCTGCTGGTACTGGGTTGATCCGATTGGAAGAACATCCTCATCTCTTCCATTAGGTCCCCTGCTTGGCTGCTGCTGGGTGCAGACACCTGCTGGGTGAGATGAGGGGTGACAACTGGAGGCCGGGGAGTTGCCTGCTCCAACCGGCTGACAATGCCTGCCTGCAGTTCCTCCATCCGGCGCTGCCTCCGGCTGGCTGGGATGAACTGCTCCACTTTCCCCTTGCACCTGGGATCCAAAAGGGTGGCCATCCAATAATCATCCCTGCCCTTGATGGTCTTAACCCGGGGGTCCCTCCTGAGGCATCTCAGCATGTGGGCAGCCATGGGGAAGAGCGCAGCCCGCTGTGACTCCTCACTGCTGCCCAGGTCAATGAGGTCAGACTCTTCATCCCTGAGGCGCTGCTGCTCACGCTCAGAGATGCCCAACCCCCGGACTATCGGTGCCCCCAACACCAGCTCTCCCTCCTGACCAGGCCCTGACTCCAGGACGACACCAGCAACCTCCTCCTCATCATCATCATCATCCTCCTCCTCCTCCTCCTCCTCCTCGTCGTCCTGGCCCTGGTCTCGGTGGAGCAGTGCTGCCTCCTCCTGCTCCACCAAGGCACTCTCCCCAGCTTCGAGCAGGCGATCTAGTGTCCTCTCCAGCACGAACACTATAGGGAGCACGTCATTGAGGCCGATATGCTCCCTGCTGACCATCTTGGTCGCCTGCTCGAAAGGGCCCAACACCTGGCAGACCTGGTGTATCTGCCCCCACTCCGCACAGGTGATGTACGGGAGTGTTGGTGCTGGGCCGGCAGTGGGTTGCTCCAGCAGGTACTGCCTCACCGCCCTTCGCTGCTCCCACAACCTCTCCAGCATTTGGAGGGTGGAGTTCCACCGCGTCACACTGTCCACAATCAGCCTGTGAGGGGGCAGCCTGTTGACCCGCTGCCACTTGGACAGGGACGCGGTAGCGGTTGGGGAGCGCCTGAAGTGGCTGGCAATCCTACGCACCCTTAGCACAATGTCACTCACCCCAGGATAGGTGCGCATGAACTTCTGCACCACTAGGTTGAGGACATGTGCCAGACAGGGCACGTGAGTCAGACTGCCAGCCTGAAGGGCGGAGAGTAGGTTGCTGCCGTTATCACAGACAACCATACCTGCCTGGAGCCTTCGGGGTGTCAGCCACTTCTGGACCTGAGCCTGAAGTGCGGTCAGCACTTCTTGTCCAGTGTGTCTCCGGTCCCCTAAGCTAACAAGCTGGAGCACGGCCTGACAGCGCACGTGCACCACACCTGAGTAGCTACGGGGGCGCTTGCTGGGAGGCTCAGCAGCTGCGGAGACAGAGGCTTGACGGAGACCAGCAGTTCTCCCCTGGACACCCCGGGGCGGCACCACAAAATCTGTTGCCGCCGATCCCTCCCCGGCGCCTTGGAGGGAAACTCAATGGGCAGTAAAACTTATGTAGCGCCCCTGCCCATGCCTGCTGGTCCAGCCATCCATTGTCAGATGCACCCTGTCGCTGACAGTGTGATCCAGCGACAGGGTTGCATTCTTCACAATGTGCTGGTGTAGGGCAGGGACACCAGTCCTGGCAAAGAAATGGCGGCTGGGGACACGCCATTGGGGTTGGGCCTGCTCCAACATCTGTCTGAAGGGGTTGCTGTCCACGATGTTGAAGGGCAGAAGATGTTGGGCAATAACCCTTGCCAGGAGTCCATTGAGGGAACGCACACGTCGGTCTCCGGTGGGGAAGGGAGTGTTGCGTTCAAAGGCGTCTGAAATCGTCGCCTGGCGCCGGACGGCAGTGCGGGACACAGACGCGGAGGGTGCTGTCAAAGTAGAGGTCTGGTTGCCGTTACCAGTACCACTACTAGAGGGAGCGGGGGGGCATGACCTGCTGGGAAGAGATGAAGCTGTGGCAGGGGCTGTTGTACCCTGCTCACTTGTGGTGGTGGCGCTGCTACCACCACCACGCTTCATCTCGTCATACACCCGCCAGTGGTTTATCCTCAGGTGCTGGTTCAGGGCTGTGGTACCCACCCGAGCCAAATGCTTCCCTCTCTTCACCCTGACTGAACAGATCCGGCAGATGGCCACTAGAGGGTTGTCTGCCACCAGGGTGAAGTAGGCCCAGACAGGTGACTTCAGCGCCACCCTCCCGTCAGATGGGGTGACGCTGACTTGCACCTGCTGGGACTCGGTACGCACAGGTGGAGCTGCCTGCTGCTGCTACTGCTGCTGCTGCTGCTGCTGACACCTCCTGCTGCCATGTCCAGTGGAGACCCTGACGCTGGTCTCCCTGGTGGTGACCTGGCGCACCGTTTCCCCAGGGTGCCTACCTTCCCCGTCGTCACTGACGCAGTGAGCCGACGAGCCAGATGGCAACCATGATGGGTCACCCTCCTCATCGCCCCCAGAGATGTCAGACCAAGGGCTGAGATGTTGTGGTCTGAGGGAACCAGCTGACATGGAGCCGATAGCCTGGCTCCGCTGTCCCCTCACCCACGCCTGGGTCTGACTAGGTGCTGCTGTTTCCTGCACCAAAACAGCAGCACCACTTTGAAGGGATGTCTCTGGGATACTGACAGCAGGTATCCCATCCTCCTTGTCCATCCCTTCAAAAAGGTCCTGACCATCAGGACAGAGCTGGAGCTCTGCCCGATGCATGGCCTCCACCAAGACATCCCTCTCACTGTCGCTGTCGAACAGTAAGATGCTGGACTCTTGGGGCTGGGGGGGGGGTACTACAGGCAACGGTGTAATGGTGGAACTACTGGGAGTCGGGACCGACGACTCAGTGGCACTGCTGTGCCCCATGTAGTCCACCACTACTTGAGCCTGAGATGGCAATATCGGGCGGCTGCCAGATGTAAAAAAATCACGCATGAGGCGGACTCCCCTTCCACCCGATCCTCTACCAATAGTAGGGGCACGAGAGGTACCCCGTGCTGGCAGCGACCCAGCACTGGGAGTAACTCCCCTACCCCTGCTGCCACGGCCACGGATGCCGCTCATGATTGCTGATGTGTGTGTGGGGGGGGGGTAAACTTTATTGGGGGGGGGAAATGTGTGTAAAATGTTTTTTGGTGTTTTTTTAAAAGACAGGCACGCAGACAAAGACGTACACAGACAGCTACTAAACTATAATAAAACTAGTACACCAAAGACAAGGACTACAAAAAATAAAAAGAAATGCACTAAACAAACACTAACTGCTTACACAAACGTATATGACTATAAACTAAAGCTAATTTTTTTTTTTTTAAAACACTAACTGACAAGGACTACAACTACAAAAAAAAATTCACTAAAGAAACACTAACTAATAACTTTTTTTTTTTTTTTTTTTAAACACAGAACACAGACACTAAACACACACTAAAGTAAGCTAGCTGGAATAAATGTACACCAACAGTATGTACACTTACTATACAGAAATCTAACTAAAATGAACAACACAAAACTTAGCTTTTAAAAAAGCTCTTGGGCCTTTCAGGAATCAGGAAATCTGGAAAATCTGCACTTAAATCAATAAGAAGCAGTCAAAAGCCAAGCTGCAACTTACTACACTAACACAAGTTGAACAACACAGCACAAAACAAAACTTAGCTTTTAAAAAAGCTCTTGGGCCTTTCAGGAATCAGGAAATCTGGAAAATCTGCACTTAAATCAATAAGAAGCAGTCAAAAGCTAAGCTGCAACTTACTACACTAACACAAGTTGAACAACACAGCACAAAACAAAACTTAGCTTTTAAAAAAGCTCTTGGGCCGTTCAGGAATCAGGAAATCTGGAAAATCTGCACTTAAATCAATAAGAAGCAGTCAAAAGCTAAGCTGCAACTAACACAAGTTGAACAACACAGCACAAAACAAAACTTAGCTTTTAAAAAAGCTCTTGGGTGTATTGCTTTGAAAAAAGCAGTTTATGATTACGAACTGGAAAATATCCACTGGAATCAGTAAGTAGCAAATAGCAACGATAAAGCACAATGCTGATGATGCAAGATGCAAAATACCAGCAACACAGACACAGTCTCCACACTCTCTAGCCAACTTCTGGATCTGCAATGAAATGCTGCTGGGAGTGACCTTATATAATGCCCATACAGGCAGGTTCCTATTGGTTGCTAACCTATCACGAGTGTGGAAGGAGAACTCTGATTGGCTCTAATGCAGAAGGGCGGAGTAAATAATCGCGCAATATTCCGATTGCCGAATATTCGCATTGCGAATATTCGGCAATATAAAAAGATCGCTTCAGCTACTCGAACCAAGGTCTCTAATCATAACAGCAATGCTTTTAGACGTCGAAGGAGATCACTAGGATGTGATCTGTTTTAAAAATGAAACTGAAATAATCGCTCTGTGGCGGCAGATAGGGCGAAGAAGATAATCGCGCGATATCGCTATTGCCGAATAATCGCATTGCGAATATTCGGCAATATAAAAGGATCGCTGCAGCTACTCGGCCCAAGGTCTCTAATCATACCAGCAATGCTTTTACACGTCGATGGGGATGTCTAGGATGTGATCTGTTCTAAAAAATTTTTTTAAAAAATACGAATATTTGAAATAGCGAATATTCACTGCGAAATTCGGAATATATCGCGAATACTCGAATATGCCATATTCGAGCCGAATATTCGCAATACGAATATTCGTGAGCAACACTAGTCAGTAGAGCAGTGGACGGTGTCAGTAGATCAGTGGACGGTGTCAGTAGATCAGTGGACGGTGTCAGTAGATCAGTGGACGGTGTCAGTAGATCAGTGGACGGTGTCAGTAGATCAGTGGACGGTGTCAGTAGATCAGTGGACGGTGTCAGTAGATCAGTGGACGGTGTCAGTAGATCAGTGGACGGTGTCAGTAGATCAGTGGACGGTGTCAGTAGATCAGTGGACGGTGTCAGTAGATCAGTGGACGGTGTCAGTAGATCAGTGGACGGTTTCAGTAGATCAGTGGACGGTGTCATTAGATCAGTGGACGGTGTCGGGAGAGTAGCATACGGTGTCAGTAGTTTCTTACTTTTAATATTCAATTTTTTATGATTTTTTACAATTTAATTTTTTTTTTTTTCTTGCACAATGGTTTTGAGGAGGAGCAGAGGATGGTGTCAAGTACATTTTTTATTATTTATTAAATTTTTTTTTAACATTCTTTTTTTAAATTGTATTTTATTTTTTTAGGTGACCTTTTAGGGGGGCTTTGGTGAAATATCAGGTGTCTAACAGATCTCTGATGCCTCACTTTTGAGACAGAGATAGGGACTGAGAATAGAAATGCCCAAGTCCCTTTCTCTGCAGTCTCAGCTGCACTGGACAGTGAATAAACGGGAAGCGCTCTCTGCTGAGCAGCTTCCTGTTCATTCACTGTGTATATCCAGAAAAGGAAGGGGCCGGCAATTGACATATTTACTGCCCCCTCCCTGCTCTCTATCCTGAAACATCTCCTGTAGCAGCTGGCAGAAGAGGAGGGAAGCTGGCAATGCTGTGGAGGGGACCAGCACAGCCTGCTATACTCTATGAGCCCTCCGATCTGCCCAATCGGAAGGGGACAGATACCCCATAGCTCCCAACTGTCCCTGATTTCAAGGGACTGTCCCTCATCAAGTCCCTCTGTCCTTCTTTCCTCCTTATTAGTCCCTCATTTTCATACGATGCATATACCTGTATATAAAATGCACTTTTTATCTATCAAAAAGTGTTTCCCAGTGCTAAACTGTCCATCCAATTTCTAAATTGCTGCATTTGTACATTTCAAACGCCAATATAAAGAAATAGTAGTGGTAAAAAGAAAAAGCACCTGTGGGTTTAACTAACATTTTTTTTTGTATAATTCTCTTTTAATGGGGCGTGGCAGGGGGTGTGTCCTATGCCTACATACTTTTGCTAATAGGTGTCCCTCACTCCCATCTCAGAAATTTGGGAGGTATGGTACCCTTCTGTTTTTTTTTTTAAAACAGATCGGATTGGAGTTAGGTGGGTGTAAACAGGCACAAGTCTCTTTACATCTGTTGCTCCATAGAGGTGAAAGGAGGGTCCGACTGGGTCTGCCTGAAAAACAGATTGATGGACCTGATCGGACCGATCGTGTGAAAGGGACCTAAGCCTGCTATCACACTAATGCACTGGGGTTTACCAGCACCGTGGGTACATCGTAGTGCACCTGTGGATTTCTTGCACTTTGCGGTAGAAATCTATTATATCCTGCTGGTGTGGTGCACTTTCTAAAAGCTCACAAAAACTGCAGGCAAAAACAGAAGTATATGGCTCGATGCAGGTAACCCGCAGGTGCAGTAGTATGATGGCAGCTAGTGAAGCTAGTGTACCAGTGTAAACAGATATGCCCATTGCTGCTTAATTTTAATTAAAAACTAACCTTAATCTTCACTTCCTCCTCACGATTCCTGCAGGCTGCTGCTGTCCCCCAGGTGGTTACGGCTGGCGGCTGTTGCTGGCGTTCCCCCTGGGTGAGTATGGCTGTCAGATACTGCTGGTGGGTACCGCAGGCAGGTATCACTGGCAGGTATTGCTGGTGGGTATCATTGGCGGTATCTCTGGCGGGAATCTGGCGGGTATCTCTGGCGGGTATTGCTGGTGGGTACTGCTGGCAGGTATCACTGGTGGGTACTGCTGGCGGGTGTCACTGGTAGGTACTGCTGGTGGGTATCACTGGTGGGTACTGCTGGCAAATATCACTGACGGGTACTGCTGGCGAATATCACTGACGGGTACTGCTTGCGGGTATCTCTGGCAGTTACTGCTGGCTAGTACAGTGGTGGGTACACAGGCTGGTAAACACTGGTGGGTACAGTTGCGGGTACACTGCCTGGTACAGTGGTGGGTACCCTGGCTGGTACAGCGGTAGGTATACTGGTGGGTGCATATATGCGTATAGTGGCTGAAACAGTGGTGGGTATCCTGGCTGGTACAGTGGTACTGGTTGGTATAGTGGCGGGCACACTGCCTGGTATAGTGGCGGGCACACTGCCTAATATTGTGGGCAGGCTGCCTGGTATAATGAATGAATGAATGAATGAATGAATGAATGAATGAATGAAAACTTGTATAGCGCGGCACATGCGAACTGAATCGCCTCTGGGCGCTTGTTGTTCCTGTCTCCTTTGATATCAAAAGAGAAAAGTCTTGACCTTTTTCCTAAATGCTAGGTGGTTCTCCTCCAACCGAATGCTGGTTGGTAAAGCGTTCCATAGTCTGGGACCTTGGATCGCGAATCTTCTTTCTCCTTTGGACTTGAAGTTGGCTTTCGGAACCTGGAGCAGGTTCTGATTCGTGGATCGCAAAACGCGATTGGGGTTATGAGCTTTTATTATTTCGCATAGATATTGGGGGGCATTCCCATGGACACATCTATGCGTAAGACATAGAGCTTTGAAAGCAATTCTGTCTTTAACTGGCAGCCAATGAAGGGCTCTCAGTGAAGGTGAGATAGATTCCCAGGGTTTTTTCCCAGTCACAAGTCTGGCGGCCGTATTCTGAACGACTTGCAGACGAGCGATTTGGTACTTGGGGAGGCCGAGGTAAAGGGCATTTGCATAATCCAGCCTGGAGTTTACAATAGCTCCCACCACGACCGCTAAATCTTCTTTGGGGATGAACGGAGTGAGTCTACGTAGTAGGCGCAGTAGATGGTGAGATCCGCTGACTACTGATCCTATTTGTGCGTCCATTGTCATAAAGGAGTCAAAAATGACCCCTAGGCTTTTGACTTTGGCGCTAGGGGTGATGGTTTTGCCCAAAATAGGCTGGGGGGTCCACACTGTTGAAAGTTGATTCCTGCGCTTGGCGTGAAACAGAAGAAGTTCTGTTTTCGCTCCGTTGAGTTTAAGATAACTCTTTGTCATCCAGTCTTCTATCAAAGAGAGGCATGTCTCTAGATTGAGGTGGTGATCCTGTCTGTTGCAAATGCGGAAATAAAGTTGCGTGTCGTCTGCGTATGAGTGATAGAGCAGTTTTTGGCTGCTGATAATCTCAAAAAGAGGACGGAGATAAATGTTAAACAGCACTGGTGACAGAGGCGATCCTTGAGGGACTCCGCATGTTATTGTGCGTTTTTCAGACATAAAAGGGCCTAACTTCACTGTTTGCGATCGGTTTTCCAAAAAAGAGGAGAACCAAGATAAATCGCTTTCTGCGACTCTGGCTACTTCAGCAAGCCGAGTCAGTAACAGATTATGGTCTACAGTGTCGAAAGCTGCACTTAGGTCCAACAGAACCAGGAGACAAGATTCTCCTTCGTCTGCGGCCTTGAGAACATCGTCCCATACTTTCAGCAATGCTGTTTCCGTCCCATGTCCGGGACGGAAGCCTGATTGCAATGGGTCAAGTAGCTTGTAGGTATCTAGATGCTGTTGCAGCTGTTGTACCACTACTTTTTCCATTATCTTAGAGAGTACATTGAGGCTTGTTATGGGACGGCGGTGGAGTGGGTCCTTGGGGTCCAGGGAGGGTTTCTTCAGGATGGGCTGGATTATACCCTCTTTCAACTGTGAGGGCACTATGCCCTCCAAGAAAGACTGGTTGATAAGCTGCGTGATGGGAGGAGCCAGGATGTAGGCGCACTCCTTCAGCAGTTTTGTGGGGATAATGTCATTAGGTGCTGTGCCATTTCGCAAAGCCCCAATGATATTCTTAGTGGCCTCGATGGAGATGGGTTCCAGGGTGAACTTACCTGATATAGGGGAATTACTATGGGTGTAGTGTGAGAGGCTGCAGGGGGGGCTGCGGGGGGTATTGTTCTGCTGAATGCTTTCACGGATTGCCTCAATTTTATTAATGAAGCAATCCGATAGTTCATTGCAAAATTCTTGTGTGTCTGTATTGGGGGCTTCAATACATCCTGGTTTCATGGTCTGAGTGACCATCTTGAAGAGTTCGCGGGGGCGGTTTATGGCACTGTTGATAGCTTCCGAAAAATAATTTTTCTTGGCTTGGAAAATTTCTTTGTGTTATTTTCTTGTCGCCGCCTTGTAGATGGATAGGTTTAGCTCTGAAGAACATCTTTTCCAGGCAGATTCTGCCCTTCTGCGTTCTTGCTTCAGTAACGACAGCTGGTTGTTAAACCAGCTGCGGTTATTTTTCCGGATGTGGGTCTTTCGTTTCGGCGCTACCAAGTCGGCTGACTGTAGCATGGCCGAATTTATGGCATCCAGCGTTTCAACAGCTGTTTGATGCGGCTGAATTGTTTCTATTTTTTCCCTTAACGTAGTTTTGAAGAGTTCCGAATGGAGCTTCTTCTGACATCTAGTCCAGTGAGTTGTCACTGGATTTGATGTTTTTGTTGCTGGGGGAATTGTGGATATAATGAATTTAATTGCATGGTGGTCTGTCCATGGCAACTTTTCATTTTCCCAAATTTTTATTTCCAGAGCTTGTCTGAAAATAAGATCAAGTGTGTGACCTGAAGCATGTGTGGGTCCACATACTAGTTGCTGTGACCCTAAATCTACCAGGTGGTTAATACAGGCATCGGCAATGGGGTCTTGTGCGGAATTGGCCCAAAGGTTGAAATCCCCGAGCAGCAAAAAATGTTTGCTGTTAAGGGTATAAGTGGAGAAGAAATCCGTCCATGATGGTAGCAGCTGCGATTTTGGGCCAGGTGGCCTATAGCAGAGCAGAATGTGGATGGTCTCCTTTGAAATTGTTTGCAGTTGTAGCGTAAGGGTTTCCATGAATGGAAGAGGATTTTGAAGGATTGGTTTGGTGATTGCAAGCTGAGTCTTGTAAATCACCGCCAGGCCCCCTCCTCTTTGCCCTATTCTGTTTTCCGTTATAATACGGTAGTTTTCTGGCACCAGTTCTCCTAGAATGGTGTTACAGTCGGCTGTAAGCCAGCTCTCTGTAATGAAGAGGCAGTCTAAATCGTATTGTAGTATAAAATCATGGATTTCTAATCGGTGTTTTACTGCCGATCTTGTATTGATCAAAGCACAGGATATGTGCTTCGGTTGGGATGGATGACTAGATTTTTTGATAGTCGATCGTCGATCAATTCTCAAAATTTTCTCAGATCTTAGGGCCTTTTTGGTGACGGCTGGTAGCACTGCGGAAAATCGCCTCAGACCCCAAATGGTTTCTGCTGAATACCGCAGCCTCGCCATGATGCCCGTCATCAGGGGGGGGGGGGCGGCGGTGGTTGGATGGTGATGGAGGGGGGATTCAACTGAATCCTCTCTCCTGGCTTTGGTCCAGAGGAAGGCAAAAAAACCCTGGCCAAGCTACGCCAATATGCTGGGGCAGGGAAAAAAATTCCTTCCTGATCCCTGAAAGACGATCGGTCCGACCCTGGATCAAATACTATTATGGTTTGGGGGACTTGGGGTAGGAGATGTCTCTGATTGCTAGGGGGGGGTGTACTAAGACAGCCGCCGGCCTGGCACAAAAACCCAGGCCGGGGGGCTATCTGTGGGGAGGATTGGCAGCAGAGGTGGCTATTTAGGGGTGGATGGGGTCCTCCAGGGGTGAGGGGGGGTGTACTGGGCAGATGCTGGGCCTGGATGTGATGCGCCGCTAGGCCGCGGATGAAGCCGCGGCCTTTCCTAAGCCGCGGCTGCCGCGGACCTAGCAAGGTTGGCGCGGAGCATCGAAAAAACGGCCTGGAATCGACGGCGGTGGGTGGGGGGCGAGGGGATGTGGAAGGGGTGCCTCGAGCCTGTAAAGGGGGAGATGATTACAGGTCTTAACGCCTGTCTCCCGGGATCCGATGCCGCGGCTTGTCCTGAAAAGGACGGCCGCCCTCAGTCCCGGGGGGACTCACCTTCAGGAGGGGAGGAGGAGTGCTGGGGGAGACAGGAGAAAAAGCTGGCCGGGTTCAGGTCGGTCCGTGCAGAGGCTGATGGTGGAGCTGTAGCTGGGCTGAGCAGGGCTGAATTAGACCCCGTCTAGCCTATCTACCTGACTACCTCCTAAACCTGCCTGGAGCTATAGCACACACGCTCCTACTCTAGGAACGTGCGCCGTGTGGAGCTCCTGCTGCTAGTCCAAGGCCTCACTGACTGACTGGTTCTAATCATTCACTACTCACCTGGTATAGTGGTGAGAGGAGAGTTAATACTCACTGTGCAGAACAGAGCCCACGCTACAGGAAGCATGCGGCTGCAGTAGAGAGCAGAGCCGATGCTTCCAGTATAGCGCCGCCCCTGTCATAGGCGGAGTGATATCAAATGCACTCCGCCTGTGACGGAGGTGATACAGGACGCAACGGCTTCGGCTCTGCTCTCTGCTACAGCTGCAAGCATCCTGTAGCGTGCGCTCTGTTCTGCGCAGTGATACTGATACCGAACCGGGCGGGAACCCGCGATCTGGTGGCGGGCCACAGGCTCTTTAAAGTGCAGACTGATGACCGGAGATAGCGGGTGGAAACCCGCGATCTTGCGGCGGGCCACATCAGAGCGGTTGGGCACCCCTGGACTATACCTTTATTTATTTGAGCTATCGGTATGATGATTGCTTGAGAGACTGGAGCCCTGGCCGGTACATTTTCAGCCACAGAGTGGTTCTTAAATGTCCCGGGAACGTGGATCAAGTTTTCTCTGTCACCACTACAAATCAGCGAGGGGACATTATCACTCTGCTGGATCCAAGATTCTACAAGTAGGCCCAATGCCTACATTGTCACCTTTATTTGCTGCTTTAAAGAAGTTATAGACGGGAACTGTTACCCCTTTCCAGTTTTTGTTTTCATTCTACCAGATCCACACTTTGTTGTTTGTGCAGAACTTCAGGGGGTTTGATAAGTTAGTGAGAATAGGGTCCTGCCGGCTTCTTCACAGCACCAGGAAAAAGAAAGAAGAGGAAACTGTTTTTTTTATCTCTCTTTTTCTACTGATTGTTCTAAGTGAGAAATGGACTGCCTTACCCTGTTAGTTCCAGCACACTGACCACTAAGGGCAGTGTTCTGCAACTTCTACCAGCGCATAAACAAAAACTATTGTATATAACCATGTTTTTTCCCTTAGCCTTGCAGCAGAGAAAAAAATATATAAATATGATTATTGTCGTTTTATATACCTCAGCACTTATTGAATGTCTCTTTGGGAGGAAGGGAAATTTCGCCTTCTGACGAGAGGGTTTTAGTTTCAACCTTAGTGACTGTATATGTACAGTTGTTTGGATGCGTCTCTCTGGGAGGAAAATGGGTTTCACCTTAGTTGGCAGAGGTGCAGCTCCAGTTCAACCCTCAGGGACCAATAATGTATAATAGTTAAAGGGGTTGTAAAGGTAATTATTTATTTCCCTAAATAGCTTCCTTTACCTTAGTACAGTCCTCCTTCACTTACCTCATCCTTCGATTTTGATTTTAACCACTTGACCACTGGGCACTTAAACCCACTTAATAACCAGACCAATTTTCAGCTTTCGGTGCTCTCACATTTTGAATGACAATAACTCAGTCATACAACACTGTAACCAAATGAAATTTTTGTCCTTTTTTTCCCACAAATAGAGCTTTCTTTTGGTGGTATTTAATTTTTTTCGCTATAAATGAAAAAAGAACGAAAATTTTGTAAAAAAAATAATTTTTCTTCATTTCTATTATAACATTTTGCCTAAAATGTATACTGCTACATATCTTTGGTAACAAAACAATTTTTTTTTAGATATTATTTAGTCTGGGTGAAAGTTATAGGGTCTAAAATCTATGGTACCAATTACTGAAAATTGATCAATTTGATCACATCTGATGTACTGACGGCCTCTCTCATTTCTTGAGACCCTAACATGCCAGAAAAGTACAGATACCCCCCAAATGACCCCTTTATGGAAAGAAGACATTCCAAGGTATTTAGAAAGAGGCATTGTGAGTTTTTTGAAGTTGTCATTTTTTCCCACAATTTATTGCAAAATCAAGATTTTTTTCATTTTTATTTCCTTTCCACAAAATTTTCATATTAGCAGGTTATTTCTCACACACAGGATATGCATACCACAAATTACACCCCAAAACACATTCTGCTATTCCTCCCGAGTATGGCGATACCACATTTGTGAGACTTTTACACAGCGTGGCCACATACAGAGGCCCAACATGCAGGGAACGCCATCAGACATTCTGGAGCACCCACACCAATTCTGACATTTCTCTCCTACATGTAAAAATCATCATTTATTTGCTAGAAAATTACATAGAACCCCAAAACATTATATATGCTTTTTTAGCAAAGACCCTAGAGAATACAATAGCGGTTGTTGCAACTTTTTATCGCGCATGGTATTTGCACAGCAATTTTTCGAACACATTTTTTTTGGAAATAAAACAGTTTTGTGCTTTTAAAAAAAAAACATTAAATTTAGCCCAATGTTTTTGCATAATATGAAAGATGAAGTTACGCCGAGTAAATAGATACCCAACATGTCACCCTTCAATATTGCACACGCTCGTGGAATGGCGCCAAACTTCGCGATATAAAAATCCCCATAGGTGACGCTTTAAATATTTTTACTGGTTACATCATTTTAGTTGGAGAAGAGGTCTAGGGCCAAAATGATTGCTCTCGCTCTAACGTTCGCAGCGATACCTCACATGTATGGTTTGAACACCGTCTTCATATGTGGGTGGGACTTACGTGCACGTTCGCTTCTGTATACGAGCACGTGGGGCGCTTTAAGTTTTTTTTATTTTTTATTGTTCATTTTAGTTTATTTATTTTAGTTTGACACCTTTTTCCCCAAAAATAAATGTTTTGATTACTTTTATTCCTATTACAAGGAATGTGAACATCCCTTGTAATAGGAATATAGCGTGACAGGTCCTCTTTAGTGAGATATGGGGTCAATAAGACCCCACATCTCACCTCTAGGCTGGGAAGCCTGAAAAAAAAAACGACCGCAGAGTATTGCGCAGGGAGTTCTGCGCAGGGAGTATTGCGCAGGGAGTATTGCGCAGGGGTACTGCAGAGTATTGTTCAGAGTATTGCAGAGTATTGCGCAGGGGGTACTGCAGAGTATTGTTCAGAGTATTGCAGAGTATTGCGCCGGGGTACTGCTGAGTATTGCGCCGGGGTACTGCTGAGTATTGCGCCGGGGTACTGCTGAGTATTGCGCCGGGGTACTGCTGAGTATTGCGCCGGGGTACTGCTGAGTATTGCGCCGGGGTACTGCTGAGTATTGTTCAGAGTATTGCGCCGGGGTACTGCAGAGTATTGTTCAGAGTATTGCAGAGTATTGCGCCGGGGTACTGCAGAGTATTGTTCAGAGTATTGCAGAGTATTGCGCCGGGGTACTGCAGAGTATTGTTCAGAGTATTGCAGAGTATTGCGCCGGGGTACTAGTGAGTATTGCGCCGGGGTACTGCTGAGTAATGCGCCGGGGTACTGCTGAGTAATGCGCCGGGGTACTGCTGAGTATTGCGCCGGGGTACTGCTGAGTATTGCGCCGGGGTACTGCTGAGTATTGCGCCGGGGTACTGCTGAGTATTGCGCCGGGGTACTGCTGAGTATTGCGCCGGGGTACTGCTGAGTATTGCGCCGGGGTACTGCTGAGTATTGCGCCGGGGTACTGCTGAGTATTGTGCCGGGGTACTGCTGAGTATTGCGCCGGGGTACTGCTGAGTATTGCTGGGGGGGGGTATGCACAGTATTGCTGGGGGGGTATGCACAGTATTGCTGGGGGGGTATGCACAGTATTGCTGGGGGGGTATGCACAGTATTGCTGGGGGGTATGCACAGTATTGCTGGGGGGGTATGCACAGTATTGCTGGGGGGTATGCACAGTAATGCTGGGGGGTATGCACAGTATTGCTGGGGGGTATGCACAGTATTGCTGGGGGGTATGCACAGTATTGCTGGGGGGTATGCACAGTATTGCTGGGGGGTATGCACAGTATTGCTGGGGGGTATGCACAGTATTGCTGGGGGGGTTGCAGGGATGGATGGATCTGTGACTGCAATAGTCACATATCCATCCACAGCGCTGCCGCCATCCACGCTCCCCCTCTCACACTGTACCGATCGGTACAGAGAGAGGAGGGAGGAACCGGCGTCATCAAATGACGCCGGTCTGTTTACATGTGATCGCGCCGCCATTGGACGGCGCGATCACGTGGTAAACCGCCGCTATCAGCGGCGATTTACCGTGATCCGTGACCCGCCGGGTCCAGAGACCAGGACATTCCCGTGTGCGCGCCCCAGGGGGCGCGCGGAAGCGCGACTCTCGAATCACGTTATTTAACGTGATCCCAGAGTTAAGCAACCACCTTGCCGCCGTTATTTTTCGGCAGGTGGTTGCTAAGTGGTTAAATGTCCTTATTTCTTCTGAGAAATCCTCACTTCCTGTTCTTCTGTCTGTAACTACACACCGTAATGCAAGGCATTGTTCTCCCTGGTGTGGAGAAAGCCTATTGAGGGGGGGGGTGAGCAGGAGTGTCAGGACGCCCACTAACACACAGCTCCTTTCTCTACCTGCAAAGTAGAGAGTGTCCTGACACTCCTGCTCGCCCCCTCAAGAGGCTTTCTCCACACCAGGGAGAAAGCCTTGCATTACGGTGTGTAGTTACAGACAGAAGAACAGGAAGTGAGGATTTCTCAGAAGAAATAAGGACATTTAGAAGCAAAATCGAAGAATGAGGTAAGTGAAGTAGGACTGCAGTAAGGTAAAGGAAGCCATTTTGGACAAACATTTTTTACCTTTATAAACTCTTTAATGTATGTAGCACTACCCCATTCAGGAGCCGCTGGTTGATTTGGGACCGGCGTATTGAGTTACCTTGTAGTGTGTCTAGGGGTAGGAGAAGTGAGTAGTAGCAGTGAGCGAATGTCCAGTCATCCGATGGGTTTTCAGAATGCTTTATTCCAAGGCCCAACACGGCCAACATCAACATGAGGTAGGATAGGAAAGGTTGATAAAGCAGAAGAACAAGTGCAATATCAGGCCCTGGATGATGAAGAAAGCAAGCCTGCTTTCAGTAGCAATGTACCAATACATCGCCACTCTAGCCAGAGTGGGTGAAGTGCCTCCGGACAGACTTCTGCCACAAGCCTGGCAGCTGAAATGTCACTTTAAGTTGCTGGGAGGAACAGACCTCTGTCACAGGCCTGGCTCGGGCCTCTGCCACAGGCCTAGTACTTCAATACTTCAATGAATAAACAAATTGAGCAAAAACTCCCAGTAAATGCAATGAAAGGTCACTGGTTGACAGCTGCCATGTACCTGTCAAGACCTTGGTGACTGGATCCCCGATGATTCGTTCAACTCTCCTGGACAACCTGCTTTTGGGTTCTCCTTGAGCCGATCCCCCACCGTTCAGCCCTCAGCTTAGGATCCTCTCAATAAAGTTGGGGACCCCATGAACCACTGGGGCCCCTCTCAGCATCAGGATGGAGCGCTGCATGCAACTTCGGCCAGGTGGGTCACGCCGGCGGGGTCCGTGGGCGCGCACACCCTGAAGGTAGATGCCGCACCCCGAACCTGGACCCCGCGAAGAAAATCAAGAAATACGGCGTCTGTCACAAATATACCCTCCCCCAGCATGCCCTGTGAGGTCCAACTCCTCTAATTGGCTGCTGGGGAAAAGCAGCTCTGCCAGAACCCCTCTAGCGCCACCTGTCGCCCAGGGATGGGATCGCATCCCTGGAGCGCAGTCTGACCTACAGGAAAGTTCTGGAAGACAGCAGCCCAAAATTTAACAAATTATGAATGGGAACCAAATAACTCTCCCATTCACCCACTAACTTTAGCGTAGTGCCCATACTGAAAGTAAAGGGGCACTACATGTATATTTGTATATGTTTTTTTTTTTTTGGTTTCTTCCAACTTTATTTTACAGGTGGTTTGACCAGCTATCAAAAACTGTCGGAGAATGGGGCAGAATAGATAGTCTTACATGACAATGTTTGTCATTTTCTATTTTCTTCTTTTCTGCTATCCTTTTCTATTGTTATGCAGATTCAGGTCAGGTTTTAGGAGTGATTACCTTTTCTTGAGACACTGAGGTTAGTGTCTATTCAGGTGGGTGGAGTGTGTAGCGCCTGTGTACTTTATGGTACTGGTGCTAGTTAAATTTAAGGGTAGATCAGAGTGTAGTTAAACTCTGATCCAGATGGTTAAGTTCAAAAGAGGGTCTCTGTCTCAGCTGGGCTGTGCTGTAAGTTACTCTGTTGCACTGGGGTGTTCTGCCAACCCCGGTGCTGCAGGTGGCAGCAGTGGAGTCAAGGTTTGGGTGCTCTTTCCCAGCAGCCAATCAGGAGGGTTTGACCTTGCTGTGCATGCTGGGAGGGGTATTTATGAGGCAGACGCCATTGGTTCTGGGTCTTCTTCTTCGAGTGCAGCACCCACCTGTAGGATGATCACGGCGCCCCAGCGTTATGGCCTACCTGGTCGGGGCATACGTGCTACGCGGTGTTCCTGGTTCCCGGGCCATGTTGGTCGGGAGCATCTGAACAGCGATGGGGACCCAGTGAGTGACTGGGTTCCCACCTTTGAGGATCCCAAGCTTTATTGCTGTTCAGTGGGGAGTCCGTCTGAGGAGCGCCATTGAAATGCTGGCGGTCCAAAAGCACCTGGACAAACCACCGGGGATCAAGGTAGCCGGACTCTGAACGATTGATCACCTGTCAGTTGGTACCTGGGTGACAAGTTGAAGGAGATCCAGGTGTAATTCATCTAAGGAGGATTATCTCCGTAACTACAATCCAGAAAGGGCCTGTGGCAGAGGTGTCTTTCTGAGGCTCACCAAGGAGGGTCTGTGGCAGGGACTTTATCCTACAACTGTTTAAGTGATACTCCGGCTGTCAGGTCAGTGAGAGGGGCCTGTTCGTGTACACTAAACCCACTCAGGCAGGAGTGGCGCAGAGAAGTGTTACGCTTGGGAGCAGGACTGTTTCCCTATCATCACATCTGAATCTGCTGTTCTCCCTTCTTCTTAAACTTCACTTTCCTCACCACAAGTTTATTGTTTTTACCCCGCTGGGTAATAAAGAGCACCTGTTGCGGACATTCCTTTACTTCTACCAAATGCAATACGCATAATTCACCCCTAGGAATTCGGGGAGCCATGAGGTAAATGTGCCACCCAAAACAACCAGCAGCTCCTCCGGGGGTAGTGCTACACGAGTAAAAAAAAAACTCAGTCTCCTATTTTGTAGGCGCTATAACTTTTGCGCAAACCAATCATTATACACTTATTGCGTTTTTTTTTTTTTACCAAAAATATGTAGAAGAATACGTATCAGCCTAAACTGAGGGAATTTTTTTTTTTTAATTGGGATATTTGTTATAGCAAAAAGTAAAAAATATTGTGTTTTTTTTTCAAAATTGTCGCTCTTTTTTGTTTATAGCGCAAAAAATAAAAATCACAGAGATGATCAAATGCCACCAAAAGAAAGCTCTATTTGTGGGGAAAAAGGACATCAATTTTGTTTGGGAGCCACGTCGCACGACCACGCAATTGTCATTTAAAGCGTGAAATTTTGCCTGGGCTGGAAGGGGGTATATGTGCCCAGTAAGCAAGGGGTTAAATGCCTACATGTTTAGATTTCCAGCATATTTAAGCAGGAGCTAAAGCCTTCAGTACTCTATTAGTAGATGTTAGACATAGCAAAATAAAACCTGTCACTCCCCAATAACTGCATTTATATGTGCTTTTAGCACACACTGCAGGCAGATTCCTGCGGCTATAATGACAGGTGTATGCGAGTTGGTGGGACCACTCAACTCATACAGTATAATGACAGGCTGATGTTGGACGCAGCTATCTGTCACTGTTTGCACAGCCATTGATTAGCTGCAGTGACTGTGGCTGGTCCAGCCACAGTCATCCTTCCCTAACCACAGGTAATCGCTGGCTGTAACAGTCACGGATAGCTGCAGCCATCGTCAGCCTGTCCTTGCATTGTTTGCACAGACACATGTCATTCTAACAGGTTCATGTCATTCTAGCAGTGCACCCTAATTGCACATGTCTATGTACCCTTAAGGCTCTTGCATCCCTACAAAAAATAAAGCTGTTCACTGCATAATACATGTTCTGTGATTAATGTGAAGTGATCCAATGCAAAGTAAAATTACTGTGCTGTAGAAACAGTCTGCTGGTGCCAAATATTCACGCCTCTGGTGAAATCCCATTGGATGAAACACATGTCAGGCACGCAGATGCAAGCACGCCGAGAGCCGCGGTTTTACACATTATGATGTCTGTTTCCTGTAACTAACGGTACGTAAACTACAATAAATTAGCTTTTTATATTGTGCTTATGATAAAAGATCGGGCTTCAATATAGCTGACTTATTCTTTTCATATGGTTATCGTTGACCTATTGATTGGATGAATTACATCTACCATACCCTTGGAATTCATTATTTTGATGGCTTTAAGTGAATAAGTGCCCATTACAAGTTCTATGGTTGGATCAAAGTCTATCACCATCAGTGTTTGGATAAGTGATGCAAAGATACCTTGTATCTGAGGATGTTAGTCGTGCATGTGCCCCTCGTAATGTCTGCATCATGGGGTCGGACAGTCATGCCTGACTCCCATGTCACTCACCAACCAGCCAGCTGTCCTTGTACACGTTCTGTTTGAATTCTGTTGGGATGTTGCTTTGACGGTATATGTAGCTGTCGTGGCTGGCCCCCGGGGTGTTTGGCACGGACGTGCCATATGAGGCATTGGGCATCGGCTATCACCTGTACGTTGATGGAATGCCACTGCTTACGATTGCGGTATATATGCTCTGTGGCACAGAGGGGCCGTAGTGCCACATGTGTTCAATCAATGGCCCCCACGGTGCGTGTGAATCCGGCAATTCTGTAGAAATCCTGCATTGTCTTCTGCCGCAGATGCTCATGGGTGGGTCTGATGATGTGGTGGGACATGCGTGTGAGGATTGCGGGGACAACCTGGTGCACACATCTGCTCATGGTGGATTGGGACATCCCAGCCACTACTCCACTTGTACGTTGAAAAGACCCACTGGCAAGGAAATGCAGTGTTGCCAGTACCTTGACCAGTGGCTGCACTGCATGTATGCGTTTTGTCTTGCTGGTGATGTCATCATGCAGGGCTGTGGCTAATTCCAAGATGGCAGGAGGGCTGAATCTGAAGATGCGATACACCTCCGAATCCCCCATGCCAAAGACGCTCATGCGCGTTCGGTATATTCTCTCCCGTGCCCTTCTACATGCCTGTGGACCCAGTAGTAGTGCAAAGACCATGGCTGCCCCTGGCATGTTGGCATACAGATGTGTTGTCCTGCAAGTGTGGTTGCTCAGCTCGTCTGTAACAGTGCTGCTGCAGCTGCTCTCCAGCTGACGTATTTTGCTGAGTTAAACCTGCTTTTTGATGGACTATCTTTAGGCCGGACGTATGACTTACGCGCACAACGCGTAGCCTGCGTCGGGCTCACGTACATTCCTGAATCGCCGTATCTCTCTCATTTGCATATTTGAATAGGAAATCAATGGGATCGCCAGATGCGTCCAGCGTAAATATGCGCCCACGATATGCCGGCGTAGGAAAGTAACGTCAGTCGGAAGAAGCCTATTTTCAGGCGTATCTAGTTCTGTGGGTATGGCGCACAGATACGACGGCGCATATTTACACTTACGCGGCGTATCTGTAGATACGTCGGCGTAAGTCTTTCTGAATCTGGCTATATATGTTTTTTGTCAGGATGTACATTTCGTTGGAATGTCTTCAAGAAGCACGTTGGCAGACTAACAGTATAACCTTTGTATGACACCAGATGGTCTTCAAGTATAGATGCTGTTCCCCCGTTTAGATTCCAGGTTGGAGAAATGTCTGATTTGTCTAGATTTCAATAGATGACTCGCACACAGCAATGGCACAATCGGATGCTGAATCACTCACAAAAGAATTAAAGAACTTTAAATTTTTGTCTTTCACTGTATTGTAGTACAACATACTGAACAGAATTACCATTGTCGGCAAGCTTCTTCAAAGCTAAACAACATACCTTCTGGATGTGATTGATGTTTTGGAATTATTTCTATAACTATTTCTTTGAAGGATTACCGTTCAGATAAAAGTTGTGAAGATTTATTATTATTATTATTATTATTATTATTATTATTATTATTATCAGTGGCGGATGGTGCTCATAAATTTTGGGGGGTGCAAACAAACGAAAAAACAAACAAAAAACATCAATTGCAGCCTCACTGTGCCCATCAAACGCAGCTACTGTGCCCATCAATTGCCGCCACTGTGCCCATCAAACGCAGCCATTGTACCCATAAATTGTTGTAAAAATAGGTAGATGGCGCACGACTAAAAGGCACAATCAATAGGAAATAAAATTAGCAGATCATAGGGTCCATGTCAATATCAAGAGACAATAATCAAAGGAAGATACACAAAATGAATAAATAAATGAATAAATGACCATACGATGAAAGTCAAATGAATGACCATACAATAATAGTCAAATAAAAGTCCAAAAAGTTCGGCATTAGTCCAAAAACACTAGTGGCAGCACAATCCTGAAGCAGAAGCAGACTCTGAAAGATATATACAGACAAGAAGCAAATGCGCCAAACAGGGGATCCAGGAGCCGTGAATCCTAGCTAGGAAGCGCTGTGCGTTCCAGCATGGAGCGCCATCCGTCGCCGTACGACCGGAAGTGACGTGGAACCTCGGCCCAAGGTTCCACGTCACTTCCGGTCGTACGGCGCTTCCTAGCTGGGATTCACATCTCCTGGATCCCCTGTTGCTTCTCCTAGGCTTCTCCAAGATGGGCTTCCACATCTCCCATGACTCAGCGAAGTCAGCCAGCGTGAGCCCTTGCAGCTGTAGATGATAAGTGTGACACAGGACCAGCCATTAACCCTTATGTGCCTATGCTCTCATTGTGTTTGTGAGTAGCCAATTTAATATTTATAAATCAATTCTATTAAATTCCGATTTACTGCACTTAGTTTGGCGCATTTCCTTCTTGTTTGTATATACCCATAAATTGTTGCCACTGTGCCATCAATTGTCGCCACTGTGCCATGTCATCAACTGTCGCCACTGTGCCATTAATTGTCACCACTGTGCGATGCCATCAAATGCAGCCACTGTGCCATGCCATCAAATGCAGCCACTGTGCCATCAATTATCGCCACTGTGCCATCAATTGTCACCACTGTGCCATCAATTGTCGCCACTGTGCCATGCCAGCAAACGCAGCCACTGTGCCCATCAATTGCCAAGGTGTTCTGCCAATCCCTACTCAACTGCATCTAATAAATTGAATATCATCAAAAAATTAATGTTTTTCAGTAATTCAATCCAAAAAGTGAATCTCATATATTATATAAATCCATTACACACAGAGTGATATATTTCAAGCATTTTTTTCTTTTAAATTTTGATGATTATGGCTTACAGCTAGTGAAAACCCAAAATTCAGTCTCAGAAAATTTGGATATAGTAAAAAAGTTCAATATTGTAGACTCATGGGCCCAGAATCACAGAGCGATTACGCCTGCGCAACAGGAGATGCGCGTGCGTAAGTCTAAATGTGCGCGTGCGTTTCGATGCACGGCATCCCCAAAACGAGATACGCAAGAAATCTACTTTTTTTGGTCCAGCGTAATTTCGTTAGACAGGCGCATCCGTCCGCGCAAAATTGCGCTAGACAGACCATTGATTTGCTAGTCAAATATGCTAATGAGGGACTTACGGGGAGCCACAAAAGAACGTTGGGGCAGCGCAGGCTACGCAGTGTGCGCAACAGCAAAATGTCCTGTCTAAAATTAGACCATATAAAAGCTGGTCTAAAAAGAGAAAAAAAAAGTCTACATGTTAGATAAAGCAACACTGTTAGTGAGGAGCTCAGCAGTCACACGTGTTGCACAACAATCTGTATGCCAACATGCCAGGGGCATCGTCGTGCATAGCTATACTACTGACTTTACATGAACAAAGAAGGATGAGGGCACGGAGGATGGCACGGAGGAGGGCACGGGAGAGGATATACCGCACACGCATAGACCTGTTTGGCATGAGTGATTCTGAGGTGTATCGCATCTTCACATTCACCCCTCATGCCATCATGGAATTAACCACAACCCTGCAGGAGGACATCACCAGCCCAACACAACGCTCACATGCAGTGCAGCCACTGGTCAAGGTCATGGCAACACTCCATGTCCTTGCCAGTGGCTCTTTTCAGCGTACAAGTGGAGTGGTGGCTGGGATGTCACAATCCTCCATGAGCAGATGTCCCTGCAATCCTCAGACGCATGGCCAACCAAATCATCAAACCAACCACTGAGGACCTGCGGCTGAAGGCAATGACAGATTTCTACAGAATTGCCAGATTCCCACGCACCATCTGGGCCATTGATTGCACACATGTGGCACTCCAGCCCCCCCAGGAGACAGAGCACATGTACCGCAATCGGAAGCATTGACACTCCATCAACGTACAGGTGATAGTCGATGCCCAAGGCCTCATATGGCACGTCCGTGCCAAACACCCAGGGTCCAGCCATGACAGCTATATCTACAATCAAAGCCACATCCGAATGGAATTCGATCAGAACGTGTATGGGGACACCTGGCTGGTTGGTGAGTGACATGGGTGGCAGGCATGACTGTCCCCCCCCCCATGATGCACACATCACAAGGGGCACATGCATGACTAACATCCTCCTGTCTTTTCCCTTACAGGTGACTCTGCATATGCACTGGGACCCCATCTCATGACTCCTATCCGGAACCCCCAAACCCCAGGAGAAGAAAGATACAATCAAGCACATGCCCAAACACGTGCAGTGGTGGAGCGCACCTTTGGCCTCCTGAAGTCACGTTTCCGATGCCTGGATAAGTCTGGGGGTACCCTCTTGTATTCCCCAAACTTCGTGTGCCAGATCATCGGTGCATGTTGCATGCTGCACAACTTCGCAGTAAGAAAGGGCCTGCAGATTGACCTACGTGATGACCTGACCCCTGAGCCAGACAATCCCCCCCTAACCGAGGCTACCCCGTCTTCTGAGGGAAGAGCAGCCAGGAGACAGCTCACATTGGGCATCTTTGCACGTTAAACACACACATTAATCATGGCACAATGAGAATGCATGCATGCACACCACTGTGGTCCCTAGCACAGACACACCACATCCTCATCAAATTGGATTGGCACCAGTCCACCATGCAGGACTTGTGAGCAGCAACGCCACGCCAAGGCTCCAATTATGTCACTGTACATTCATACACCATTCACACGGACCTGGGGATCACTTCTCCCTGGTCCTGAGGAACCCTACTCCACCAAAATTGAGGGTGACAGCCCTTTTCCGGCAGGAATGTCACCCCCACATTCAAACAGCATTCACAACCCAAAAAAAATTAAATAAAAAAAAATGACCAGCAAAAAAAAAAAGGGGAGAAAAAAATTAGTGCCCTTGACGTGAGCCACGCCTGGGGCGCCCCCGGCTCCTCAGGGGAGACTCATGGGGGAAGGGAAAAACCGGGGAAGGAGGAGCAGCCCCTGATCTCTGCCCACCTGACGGCCTGCCCTCCAAGGCCACGGCTATTCTGTCCAGGGCAGCACCAAGTGTTGCCGTGTTGGCCTGGATAGCCTGAGTAAGGGCCCTCACATCCTGCCCAACGCCTGCTGATGTAGTCTGCAGGTCGTTAAGGCAGTTTGTGAAAGCCCAGGAGTGGCAGTCCAGGTTCCCCAGCGTATCCTTGATGGAGGACAGGCTCTCCTCCATCCGCACCAATGTCTGGCTGACCTGTCCCAGATGGCGGGTCTGGAGGAACTGGTCCCTTCTCAGAGTGGCGGGCAGGAGATCGGCCACCCCCCTGGTCTTCTGGGTCGCCTTCCTGCCTCCAGCTGATGCTTGTGGCCGGGGAGAAGGGGAGGCCCTTGGGAGAGGAGCCATGTTGGGGGAGGAGGGGGGGCTCCCCCTTAGGGAGGGCTGGCTGCTGCCAGCCAGAGGGGAACGGTCCTCCAACAACAATAGGCCAGTGCCTGACATGGACTCCTCCTCCTCAAACTCCTCCTCCTCAACCTCCTCCTCTTCAACCTCTTCCGCGGACTCCGGCCTTGTCGGGGGGGGGGGGGGGGGCCTCATTAGGCTGCTGACCTGGGGATAGTGCGGTCAGGCCAGATGGCCCTGCACCCTCCTGCACATCTGTGGATGACACAAAACATTCACAGGTTAGAGGATCCACACACTTGCCACATATTCCATTTCACCCCCTCCCCCACACATGCTACACACCTGATAAAAAAAAAAACTTACCTGGCACCACGGGCTCCGGACTTGAGTCAAAGCCAGGCAGGCCCTCCACTTCATGCCGATGAAAGGTCAGGGCCACCGCACGCTCCTCCGCTGTCAGCCTAACACAGCATGGTGGGCCCCCTCCTGTGCCCCTGGCATGGGCATGCATTCTGGCCAACTTCTGTTTGACCAGACGCCGGAGGTCAATAATCTTTTTATCAATCCCAGACCGGTTCCTCGTCTCCCCCTCCCCCGCTGAATTCACCTGGTCAGTGATGATGTCCAAAATCTCCCTCCTCCTGGCCGGGGTGGTGTTGGCACTGTCCGGGCCGTGGAGGAAAACGCCCATAATCGCTAATGGCCCGGGGAAGAATTTGTTTCTCCCCCAAAGTGAAATTTAGTTTTCTCTTTCTCTCTGTCATACTCATACAAAAACTCACTCCCAGTCAACAAAAATCAGTCACAAAAACAAGCACAACCAATCAAGCAAGAACACACACAAAGAGAAAACTAACAGCCAAAAAATCACACAAGCACTCAGCAAAAATCAGTCACAAAAACAAACAGCAACAATTAAGCAAGAAAACAAACGACCAGAAATATATCAAACAAACAGTCTCTCAAACACTTATCAAAAAACACTTTCAAAGATCTACTAACAAACACAAGATCACACAGTACACTAATCTGACAAATACAAAACACAACGCAACTAACAACGGGACAAAAGCACTTTGTTAAATGAGAAGGGACAAAGGGATGTACTTTTGCAATGGAAGTGCGTTTGTGTCTGTCTATTTATGCTGTCTGCGTAGTCCTTAGTCCATTTCCAATTTCACTGATTGCACCATTCCCGAGTTGTGAGTATGCGCAGAGAGGTGCTGATCATGGTCTCCTTCAAGCGCGCATGCGCGAGCCGGCCGGCCCTTCATTTGCATGGGGTCACGGCTCATTTCAATGTAACACGCCCACGTCCTTCCCAATTTGTATTACTCCGCCTTACGCCTCTGAAATAACGTTATACATGCGCAATTTCCTGCGCAAAAGCTACAAGAATAGGGTGATTACGCGGCTACATTGCGCAAGTCAAACGTAAAGGCGGTGCGCTACGCCGGTCCAATAATGCGCAGATGTACCTGAATCTGGCCCATGGTGTCATGCTCTAATCAGCTAATTAACTCAAAACACCTGTAAATGGTCTCTTAAGCCTTGTTCACACAATACGATTGTTGGTCAACCGAACGTTTGATTTTTGTCAAAAGGGCGTGTGCCAGGATCTTGTCTTGCATACTAACGATACACAATTGTCATGCCACAAACACGAATGTAGTGGTGTGCTACGAGAAATTTCAGCTCTTGAGCACCACCCTTTGGGCCCCTTCTGTTAAATTCATGTTTGGTGAGCATTGAATTCGAGCATGCATGTCTGTACTTTAGACTTTTGTGTGATAGATTTGTGTACTGACCATACAAAATCTGACGTCAAACCGTTGTCCTGCTGAAAATGTACTAGCCTGAAAGTTAGACAACAATTGTCAAAAGGAGCGTACTAATGGTAAGATTTTAGGACAACAGTCTGTCATCAGAAAATTCCCTACTAACAATTGTACTTTGTGTATGTGGCTTTAGTCTGGTTCAGTAGGATACACAATCATGGGGAAGACTGCTGACTTGACAGTTGTCCAGAAGATAGTCATTGACACCTTCCACAAGGAGGGTAAGTCACAAAATGTCATTGCTAAAGATGCTGTCTGTTTACAGAGTGCTGTAATCAAGCATATCTGTATTAATGGAGAGTTGAGTAGAAGAAAAAAGTGTGGTGGAAAAGGGTGCACAAGTAACAGGGATAACCACAGCCTTGAGAGGATTGTCAAGCAAAGACCATTCAAGAATTTTGGGGAGATTCACAAGGAGTGGACTACGGCTGGTGTCAGTGCTTCAAGACATACCACACGCAGATGTATGCAGAACATGGGACAGAACAGTCGCATTCCTAGTGTTAAGCCACTCCTGAACCAGAGACTATGTCAGAAGTGTCTTACCTGGGCTAATTAGAAAAAGGACTGGACTGTTGCTCAGTGGTCCAAAGTCCTATTTTCAGATGAAAGTAAATTTTGCATTTCATTTGGAAATCAAGGTCTCAGGCCCCATACACACGATCGGACATATCCGATGAAAACGGTCCGCGGACCATTTCCATCGGATATGTCCGATCGGGAGTTTGATCCGATGGCGTGTACACACCATCGGATCAAATTCCCCGCCGCCGGACGGCGCGGTGACGCGGCGGTGACGTTGACGCCGCCGCGTCACCGCCACGTCACCGCTCCAGGAAGTAAAACACTTCCGCGCATGCGCCGAATCCATTTGGCGGCGGCGGTGGGGGACGACATGTCTGCTGGTAAGTGTACTAACCAGCAGACATGTCGGGCGGACAGATTCCACCGGATGGATTTCAAAGCATGCTTTGAAATCTGTCGGGTGGAGAAATCTGTCCGCTAGCCCATACACACGAGCGGAGATGTCTGCTGAAACGGTCCATCGGACCGTTTTCAGCGGACATATCCCCTCGTGTGTACGAGGCCTCAGAGTCTGGAGAAAGAATGGAGAGGCACAAAATCCAAGTCGCATGAGGTTCAGTGTGAAGTTTCCACAGTCAGTGATGATTGGGGGAGTCACGTCACCTGCTGTAACATAAGAAAATGATTCTGGATGGATGCACTTCCAAAAATCCTTTTATTGAAATTTCATATGACAAGTGGTTGACAGATGGAGCAGGGGGCAAAAAGGGAGTAGCGTTTCGCCCAAATAATAGTGCTTAGTCATTACCTATTGGAACTAGTCACCACAATCACCTACAGTGCGGAAAATAAGTATTTGAACACCCTGCTATTTTGCAAGTTCTCCCACTTGGAATTCATGGAGGGGTCTGAAATTGTCATCGTAGGTGCATGTCCACTGTGAGAGAGATAATCAAAAAAAAAAATTCCAGAAATCACAATGTATGATTTTTTTAACTATTTATTTGTATGATACAGCTGCAAAGAAGTATTTGAACACCTGTCTATCAGCTAGAATTCTGACCCTCAAAGACCTGTTAGTCTGCCTTTAAAATGTCCACCTCCACTCCATTTATTATCCTAAATTAGATGCACCTGTTTGAGGTCATTAGCTGCATAAAGACACCTGTCCACCCCATACAATCAGTAAGAATCCAACTACTAACATGGCCAAGACCAAAGAGCTGTCCAAAGACACTAGAGACAAAATTGTACACCTCCACAAGGCTGGAAGGGCTACGGGGAAATTGCCAAGCAGCTTGGTGAAAAAAGGTCCACTGTTGGAGCAATCATTAGAAAATGGAAGAAGCTAAACATGACTATCAATCTCCCTCGATCTGGGGCTCCATGCAAAATCTCACCTCGTGGGGTCTCAATGATCCTAAGAAAGGTGAGAAATCAGCCCAGGACTACACAGGAGGAGCTGGTCAATGACCTGAAAAGAGCTGGGACCACCGTTTCCAAGGTTACTGTTGGTAATACACTAAGACGTCATGGTTTGAAATCATGCATGGCACGGAAGTTTCCCCTGCTTAAACCAGCACATGTCAAGGCCCGTCTTAAGTTTGCCAATGACCATTTGGATGATCCAGAGGAGTCATGGGAGAAAGTCATGTGGTCAGATGAGACCAAAATAGAACTTTTTGGTCATAATTCCACTAACCGTGTTTGGAGGAAGAAGAATGATGAGTACCATCCCAAGAACACCATCCCTACTGTGAAGCATGGGGGTGGTAGCATCATGCTTTGGGGGTGTTTTTCTGCACATGGGACAGGGCGACTGCACTGTATTAAGGAGATGATGACCGGGGCCATGTATTGCAAGATTTTGGGCAACAACCTCTGTGAAGGACTTTTATGCAATTGCCTATATACTTCAGTGTAATTCTCTCCCTGCTATTCTCTGCCTCTAGCCCTGGACAATTGGATTACTTTCCCCTTTGTAGAGGCATCTGTAAAACCTGTTTAAACCAGATTGCCATGCTGCCAGTAAGGGACAATGACCTTTCAATGCTAAGTGGCTTGTGAAATACCTTTCCATTTTGTTCTGCAGATGAATAGCCGTGTCAGACGAGACGCCTAGCCACCCGATTAGATAATTGACTCATGTTAATTGTTGTTCTGATTGCTTCATTGTAGTAATTACCCCCTGGGGGCTTCTGTCTCAACACACATATTCAGGCAATTCAAGCTTTGGGACCAATCTCTGCTGTGTCATTTTCAAGTCCTCATTTGCATGGTTTAAGAGGACCTGAGTGAAGACTGCATACTTTACAATGGACCAATAGGAAAGCGGTTGTTGGGGGCGGGATGTTCCAAATCCTGTATAAAGTGTGCTGTGTACTTTCAATAAAGTGTGTCCTGTTTACATTCAGCATTAAGCCTTGGCTCATGTATGGATTATTCGGCGATTCCAGGGATATTCCTACTCATGGAATATTGGGCGATTTCTTTTATGGGAGAAGAAGGGAAGGCTTGACGGGGATATGTTCTACCACCGTCACAACTGGTTGGCAGCAGCGGGATTTTCCCTTCTACT
Source organism: Rana kukunoris (assembly GCA_029574335.1). Taxonomy (NCBI): domain Eukaryota; kingdom Metazoa; phylum Chordata; class Amphibia; order Anura; family Ranidae; genus Rana; species Rana kukunoris. The sequence goes on along the minus strand of CM056060.1, from coordinate 84,284,498 downwards.
TTCCTTTACACCAGGATTCCAAGCAGACACTGGGAACAGTGAATGGAAGACCGGTACACCCGGCTTAAAAGAAATACACTGAAAGAACTACTGGAAGTTCGTGGAAGGATTGCTAGCAACAAAACCGAGCGTGTCATTATAGCAGAATTAATGGAGCTAGACCAGGAGAACTCGGTTGCAGCAAGGCCCGCAGTACAAGAGATGGAGACACCAGTGATTCAGGAGGAGGAATCACCAGCCAACAAGCTAATAAGAGAGAAATTAGCATGGTTCGGTCCGAAACCCAACGGCGGATGTGGTGCTGAAAGTGATGACCCTGTTAGCGGAGGAGGCTAAACAAATAAGAGACGCAGAGCTACAGTTAAAACTGGCAGCAGTCCAACAAGCAGCCGCACATTCTCCAAACAGTGAGTACAGCACAGCAGACACAAGGAAGATTCCGTTTAGCGCTTTTAAAGCTTTTGATGAGAAAGAACGAGAGCGGCAACGGCAACATGAGCTGAGAGCTGCAGAAATACGACGATCGGTGACAACGCCTAAAGTAGCAGCACCAAATGAAAGACGAGGAGAGGTACAGATACCAGTAACCATGGAAGAGGAATTCAGAAGAAGGTTACAAGAGATGCGGATACAGCACACAGGGCCAGAATCAGAGGAGGTCCTGCTGGGATGGGCGGATGTGATTCGGTGCCAACTCTGGGAGGAAGCGCTAGCTCTGGAGCAGCAACACCAAGGAGAGGTCCTGCCCTACATCTATGCAAGGTACTGGCCGCAGTATGACGTACGAATACCGTTGTTGGGGGAACAACCGAAGCAGGAGTGGATAGCAGAATTAAACAGGCTGATCCGGGCAGAGATGCAGCTGGATGAGAGCTACAGAGCCCTCCGGTGGTATGTAGCCCAAGAGTGCCCGTGGTCAGCGGATGACAGCCCCACAGAAGGCTATGACTATGATGACCTGGGATTGTTGTATTGGAGGATGTCCAGTGATCCCGACTTTGGGGATGATCGGGAGTGGCGCTTGGAGGACATAATGGAGCACAGAGAGAAAAAATTGAATATCTCGGAAGCGCACTGGCTACAGGAAGATTTGGAATTTCTGGCCGCTCGGGAATGGGACCTGGAGATCGCCTACAAACAGCTGCTAGACTCTGCTCAGCGCCAGGGCCGGGCTCCCTTTGCCTGGGACTATCAAGAACTACCAGTGGACAATGCGGAAATCCTGGCTGAAAAATCGTCCATGCGGCAGGGTAACAGTGTGCTTTTCCAACCTGCCCGTGCCGCTATGGACCAGGAGGTTATATGGCGGATGCAGCAAGTGCCGACTGACCTTGATGATCCCGTTTCTGCATGGGACGATCTTGAATGGAGGAATGTGCCGGTCCAGCAGTATGCCAGTGAATCGGCAGTGGAAAATCTGGAGATTGCCATTCCCAAAGCTGAAGTTCTGACCGCAGGGCCGAGCTCTGCTAACCTCTGCTCAGTAACTATAGCATCTTCTGGGTTCCATGGACAGGAGATGGTGAACCCCTATCCCCAGACACCAGAGACAGGGGATTTAATAGATTTTTCTGCTAAGGAAAAACAACCTGATGGGCCTCCAGCAGAAGAGCTGGTATCAGGGCCGAACTTCACTGTGCTCTGCCCAGCACCAAGAGCAGTATTTGTGGAGTTACAAGGAACTTCCCCAGCTGAAGCGCTGGTCACCGGACAGAGGGTTCAAGACCTCTGCCCCACCCCTGTGGCAGTTTCGGAGGCTCAGGGTGAGAAGATGGCGATCACTCCCCAGCCACAGATTACAGAATGTATGGACTGTTCAGAGGATGTTATGGATTATGCACCCCCAGCAGAAGTGCTGGCAACAGGGCAGAGTGCCAGCCATCTCTGCCCAGCACCGGGACCAACTGTGGAGTTCCAGGGAGCCGGGGCGGTTGGCCCCCCTCCCCAGCAACCAGCTGAGGTGGTAAAGCTCTTACTCCCAGCGGAATCACTGGCAGCAGGACAGGATGCTACTGGCGGCTGCACCCCACAACAGCTTGAGCGGATATCGGTGGATGGGACTGTGGTCTCCACTCACAGCAACCCAGCGGAAGAGCTGGCAACAGAGCAGAGTGCCCCGGGCCTCTGCTGTCACCTAACAGAAGAAGGGGTTCCTGGGGTAGTGGATGGGACTTCAGTCTCCACTGGCACAACCCCAGAAAATGGTACAGGACTGTACAGGAGGATGTCGGCTTTGCTTTGCAAGCACTGGGGGATTTTCACCTCACACCAGTGGATGGGACTTCAGTCTCCACTGGTATACCCCATAAATGGTGGCCAGTTGGCCCAGATCCCCAACAGCATCATGGACTGAGCCCAGCCACCCTGTCATCTCTCAAGCAGCTGAAAGGACTCCAGGGAGAAGGGCTAGTCCAGGCCTCTCCCCAGCGGCAGACGTGTTCCCTGAGAGAGGCAGAGGATGGCGGGGTGAGTAATGCTCGGTTTGGAGCAAGTGATTTGGGGTACTGTATGGATACCGGCATTGGGGGACTGGAACTACTGACTAAATTCAGAGACAACCCATCTGGTGTCTCCTACTGGGTTAGTCCCCTGCCAAAAGGGGGGATGTGTGACAGGCCTAGCCGGGACAGGGGCTTTTGGAGAGGACTGAATGCGAGCCTCTTGCCGTCTGATTATGGGCCAGGGCCTCAAACCAGGAAGGCGGATGGGTTATCCTGGCAGACAGTCCTGTAAAAGACTGCTCTAGTTAATGCTCCGGTGTTGATTACCCCAGATCCTAACAAAAGATTTATTGTTCACACAGACGCTTCAATGTTTGGACTGGGGGCAATACTAAGCCAGATCGGGGAGGATGGAGGAGAGCACCCGGTGGCATACCTGAGTCGGAAGCTGTTGCCAAGGGAGGTCAGTTATGCCACCATTGAAAAAGAGTGTTTGGCCTTGATATGGGCCCTCAAAAAGCTCACACCTTACCTTTATGGCCGGGCTTTCACTCTCATCACCGATCACAACCCCTTGGTGTGGCTTAACCGGGTTTCAGGGGACAACGCCCGTTTGCTACGCTGGAGCTTGGCCTTACAGCCCTATGACTTTACGATTCATTACCACCCAGGCAAGCAAAACGGGAATGCCGATGGATTGTCACGCCAAATGGAGTTAACCTCGGACTAAAAGCTCTGAACCCGTCAACCCTACTAGACCAGGAAAGGTCCAACCGAGTTGCCGGAGCGGGGAGAAAAGGGGGGGCCATTGTGAAGGACTTTTATGCAATTGCCTATATACTTCAGTGTAATTCTCTCCCTGCTATTCTCTGCCTCTAGCCCTGGATAATTGGATTACTTTCCCATTTGTAGAGGCATCTGTAAAACCTGTTTAAACCAGATTGCCATGCTGCCAGTAAGGGACAATGACCTTTCAATGCTAAGTGGCTTGTGAAATACCTTTCCATTGTGTTCTGCAGATGAATAGCCGTGTCAGACGAGACGCCTAGCCACCCAATTAGATAATTGACTCATGTTAATTGTTGTTCTGATTGCTTCATTGTAGTAATTACCCCCTGGGGGCTTCTGTCTCAACACACATATTCAGGCAATTCAAGCTTTGGGACCAATCTCTGCTGTGTCATTTTCAAGTCCTCATTTGCATGGTTTAAGAGGACCTGAGTGAAGACTGCATAATTTACAATGGACCAATAGGAAAGCGGTTGTTGGGGGCGGGATGTTCCAAATCCTGTATAAAGTGTGCTGTGTACTTTCAATAAAGTGTGTCCTGTTTACATTCAGCATTAAGCCTTGGCTCATGTATGGATTATTTGGCGATTCCAGGGATATTCCTACTCATGGAATATTGGGAGATTTCTTTTATGGGAGAAGAAGGGAAGGCTTGACGGGGATATGTTCTACCACCGTCACAACCTCCTTCCCTCAGTTAGAGCTTTGAAGATGGGTCGAGGCTGGGTCTTCCAACATGACAATGACCCGAAGCACACAGCCAGGATAACCAAGGAGTGGCTCTGTAAGAAGCATATCAAGGTTCTGGCGTGGCCTAGCCAGTCTCCAGACCTAAACCCAATAGAGAATCTTTGGAGGGAGCTCAAACTCCGTGTTTCTCAGCGACAGCCCAGAAACCTGACTGATCTAGAGAATATCTGTGTGGAGGAGTGGGCCAAAATCCCTCCTCCAGTGTGTGCAAACCTGGTGAAAAACTACAAGAAACGTTTGACCTCTGTAATTGCAAACAAAGGCTACTGTACCAAATATTAACATTGATTTTCTCAGGTGTTCAAATACGTATTTGCAAATATCAAAAATTTATAAAAATTTAAACGAGTACAACATGCCTGTAAAAACACACCCCATGCTACAATGGGAATCAGACTTAAACATTTCATTTTCCCCCGAACAATGGGATACCATTTTTGAAAATCTACACAGGTGTACCAAAACTACCACCATCAGAGAATCTGCCACCAAACTGCTTTACAGATGGTATCTCACCCCCGCCAAACTTAACTCATTTTACCCTTCAACTTCTCCGCTCTGTTTCAGGGGTTGTCCTACACATGGGACACTGTTACATACTTTTTGGGAATACTCCCTCCTTAAACACATCTGGCACAACGCAAGTCTTATGATTGATCGAATTACAGGCAGAAAGATCCCAACAACACCCCAAATGTGCCTTCTATTCGCCCCCATACAAGACATACCAATAGCCAGTTCCAGATTAATCCACACTCTTCTTAGCTCTATCCACTGGGCCATAGCTCTCAACTGGCGTTCATCCAATGTGCCATGGCCATAGATTCTTAACCGCATGGAAAACATCAAATTATCGGAGAGAATACACCACACGTTATATGACACCATGCATATATACCAAAAAAAATGGTCTTTATGGGAAACCTCACTACTAATATGATATCCACTACAATCAATCTACTTAAGGACACCCACTAACCCTTTTCCCACAAATGTTATATAGTATTATAAATTAAACATATGCATTTTCTCTTGTGATGTACCTGTACCTAGATACAATGTATAATGTAAATGACTCTTACACTTGTTCATCTTTTATCACTGTTAAAAGCTTATATTATGACCTTATCCATTAATAAAAACCGTTTGTAAACAAATACTTATTTGCAGCTGTATCATACAAATAAATAGTTAAAAAAATCATACATTGTGATTTCTGGAATTTTTTGATTATGTCTCTCACAGTGGACATGCACCTACGATGACAATTTCAGACCCCTCCATGATTTCCAAGTGGGAGAACTTGCAAAATAGCAGGGTGTTCAAATACTTATTTTCCGCACTGTATATACTGCTCTAATGTGTCATCATTAGGTTACAGGTGAACTAACCAATTAAAATTAGTACTGGTGTTACAAAGAAAACCCAGCTAGAATACACGGTACTTACACTCAAATCTGATGTAAAGAATTTGGTCCAAATCCACTGCCAGAGAAAATCTGTTACACCAATTGAACTTGGAGCAAACTCGAAACATCAGTCAAAATCATTGTATTCATTGTAATAACTGTACAACACCATACATAAAATAGAAAACATGTACAGTTGAAACTGAAAAAAATTGAATATCGTGCACAAGTTCATTTCACTAATGCAACCTAAAGGTGAAACTAATATACGAGATGGACTCATTACATGCAAAGCAAGATAGTTAAATCCGTGATTTGTCATAATTGTGATGAATATGGCTTACAGCTCATGCGAACCCCAGATCCACAATCTCAGAAAATTAGAATATTACATGCAATCAATAAAACAAGGATTGTACATAGAACAATATCGGACCTCTGAAAAGTAGAAGCATTCATATGTACTCATTACTTGGTTTGTGGCCACTCAATGTGGCGTGGCATGGAAGCCATCAGCCTGTGGCACTAGTGAGGTGTTATGGAAGACTAGGAGGCTTCAATAGCGGCCTCAGCTCTTCTGCATTGTTCAGTCTCATGTCTCTCATCTTCCTCTTGGCAATGCCCCACAGATTCTCTCCTTCTCACGTTGTTTGTTGTTCAAAAGAGGCTTGACAAGAGGAATACGACATTTGAAGGCCTTGTCTGGGATCCGTCTGTGTGTGGTGGCTCTTGATGCACTGACTTCAGTCCACTCCTTGTTAAAGTCCCCAACACTTTTGAATGGCCTTTTCCTGACAATCCTCTCCAGGCTGTGGCCATCCCTGCTGCTTGTGAACATTTTTCTTCCACACTTTTCCCTTCCACATCACTTCCTATTATTGTGCTTTGATACAGCACTTTGGGAACATCCAACTTCTTTATCAATTGCATTTCGAGTCTTTCCCTCCTTATGGAGGGTGTCGGTGATGGTTTTCTGCACAACTGTCAGGTCAGCAGTCTTTCCCATGATTGTGATTCCTATTGAACTAGACTGAGAGACCACTTAAAGGCTCAGGAACCCTTTGCAGGTGTTATGGCTTAATTAGCTGATTAGAGTGGGACACTTTGAGCCTAGAATATTGTACCTTTTCACAATATTAAAATTTTCTGAGATTGTGGATTTGGGGTTTTCATGAGCTGGAAGCCATAATCATCACAATTATGACAAATCACGTCTTGAACCATCTTGCTTTGCATGTAACGAGTATATCTCATATATTAGTTTCCCCTTTTACATTGCATTAGTGAGATAAATTAACTTTTGCACGATATTCTAATTTTTCGAGTTTCACCTGTATATATGTATACAATGAAGTTGAAGTTAAGAACAAATGATTTTAAAAGCAACGTGTTAGAACATCATGCGGATATTCTCAAATAAACATCAGTGGCAAAAAAATAAAAAACAAAATAAATAAAATGTCATCTGCTGGTATTGGCCCGCTGTGTTTTATCAAGTCCAAAGTCAGCGCAGCCATCTACCAGGAAATCCATGCTTCCCTCTTCTGATCAGCTCTATGGGGATGCTGATTTCATTTTCCAGCAGGATTTGGCACCTGACCACACTGCCAAAAGCACTAATACTTGGTTTAATGATCATGGTATCACTGTGCTTGATTGGCCAGCAAACTCGCCTGACCTAAACCCCATTGAGAATCTGTGGGGTATTGTCAAGAGAAAGATGAGAGATATGAGACCAAACAATGCAAACGAGCCAAAGGTCGCCATCAAAGCATCCTGGTCTTCCATAACACCTCAGCAGTGCCACAGGCTGATGGCTTCCATACCACGTCGCAATGAGGCAGTAATTCCTCCAAAAGGAGCCTCGACCAAATATTGGGTGCATATTATACTGTACATGGACAGACTTTTGTGGTAAGCTAACATTAAACAGTTTTTTGTTATTGGTTTTATGTAATATTCACATTTTCTGAGATACTGAATTTTGAGTTTTCACTAGCTGTAAGCCTGAATTGTTATTGAATTACTGGAGTAAATTAACTTTTAAATAATATTCAAATTTTTGGAGATGCACCTGTTGTAATGTAAAATGAATCAAGGGCTTCTTATGTTGATTTGAACCCTCAATAAATCCTAATTGCATTTCACTCTTTTTGAGTGATAGCTCTTTTGAGTAACAGCTGTTTGCCCTTGCATTGGCTGTTTAATGTAGCTCTGTTTTGAGTGTATTTTTTTTCCTCATTTTTTGTTTGAACAGAAATTACTTCTTACCATAATGCCGCGTACACACGATAAGTTTTCGGCATGAAAAAAACGTTGTTTTAAAAAAAAAAAAAAATTAAAATAATCGTGTTTTTTTTTTTTTTTAACATGCTCCATTTTTTAACAACGTTTTAAACTATGTCGTTTTTCGGGTTGTAAAAAATGATCAGGTGGAACAGAACACGATCACCTGACCTCACCCGAATAAATTATCCCAGCAGGCCAAGGGATTAAAAAAAAAAAAAAAACCTGCCCATTGGCTGATACCCCATATGCCCATAACCTGACCTTGAGTTGCCCTTCTCATATCTAGTACCACCAAGTACCCAGCCATCTAGTGATAGAAGAGAAAAGTGCAATAAGGCCAAACTTAGGGAGAAATTAATAGATCTCTATCAAAGATGACTACTCTTGGATTGCCCTGACTAAACCACAGGGTGCAACATCCATATGTGAACCTGACCTTATGCCGCGTACACACGATCACTTTTCAGCATGAAAAAAAAAAAAAAAAAAAAAAAAAAAAATAAAACTTTGTTTTTCAGCATGTAGAAAAAACAAAGTTTTTCCAACTTCATCATTAAAAGCAATGTTGCCCACACACCATCTTTTAAAAAAAATGATGAGCAAAGCATGGTGACGTACAACACGTACGACGGCACTCTAAGGAGAAGTTCCATTCAAGTTCCCGTCTCATAATTTGCTTCTGAGCATGCGCGGGTTTAAAACGTTGTTTTTAACGTTGTTTTAGCCCACACATGATCATTTTTTACAACCCAAAAAACAGTTTTTAAAACAACATTAAAAAATGCAGCATGCTCAAATTTTTTTTTTTGTCATTTTTCAGAAGATAGTTTTTTTTTTTACTTTTGACACTCCATGCTGATAACACTGCTTGTAGAAGGGAATTCCAAGGGAATAGCATGCCGCTGCAAGGTGCTGGTTCAGTATGCCTTCAATTTTGAATAAATCCCCAACAGTGTCACCAGCAAAGCACCCCCACACCATCACACCTCCTCCTCCATGCTTCATGGTGGGAACCAGGCATGTAGAGTCCATCCGTTCACCTTCTGTGTCGCACAAAGACATGGTGGTTGGAACCAAAAATCTCAAATTTGGACTCAGACCAAAGCACAGATTTCCACTGGTCTAATGTCCATTCCTTGTGTTCTTAAGCCCAAACAAGTCTCTTCTGCTTGTTGCCTTACTTTAGCAGTGGTTTCCTAGCAGATATTCTACCATGAAGGCCTGATTCACACAGTCTCCTCTTAACAGTTGGTCTAGAGATGTGTCTGCTGCAAAAGGTGGCTACTTTGAAGAACCTAGAATATGACATATATTTTCAGTTGTTTCACACTTTTTTGTTTTGTATATAATTCCACATGTGTTAATTCATAGTTTTGATGCCTTCAGTGTGACTCTACAATTTTCATAGTCATGAATAGGGATGAGCCGAACACCCCCGGGTTCGGTTCGCACCAGAACGTTCGAACAGACCGCGGGTTCGCACGAATATTTCGAACCCCATTGAAGTCTATGGGACCCGAACATTCGAATACAAAAACGGTTGTTTTAAACACCAAAATTCAATTCAATGTTGGAAAACGTCGTTCAGAACCCGGGTCTTGCCCCAGGGAACATGTATTAATGGAATATTTTTTTTTAAAACAGCCGTTTTTTCCAGAGCAGCCATTTTAATGATGCTTAAAGTGAAAAAAAAATCCTATAAATATCACACCTGCTGGGTGTCTATAGTAGTGGCACATGTTTAGAAATGTCCCTGCACAACATGAGAGGACTATAAAAAAAAAGTAATTAATGCTACTTGTGCAAGTTCTGTGTGGCAACATTATGTCAAATATTTTAGCGGTGGTGGGGGGGCCATTATTGTTTTGTGAAAGACATTTTTTAGAAAAAAGGGCACCCCTCAAACATACTGTAATTGGAGCGCAACAAGGAGCCACGTGCAAAGTATTGCATCAAAAATTGTTATTAGGCGCCCCTGTTAAAACAGGGTCAGAAAAATTGGGCCTTGGGCACAACACAACACTGCAACCCCTCACAATAACTCCAATTGGAGCGCAACAAGGAGCCACGTGCAAAGTATTGCATCAAAAATTGTTATTAGGCGCCCCTGTTAAACAGGGGCTGAAAAATTGTGCCTTAGGCACTGGTGGCGGAGCCCAGAAACACAACATTTCTTACTAGCTATCAGAAAGAAAAGTGAGGAGGAGAAGGATATTCCATCAGCAGCATAAAAGGACAGTCACTCAGCATCAGCAGTCTAAAAGGGATCCGACATTTAAAAAAAAAGATATTATTCATTAATATCAGCATCAGGTGCTTGGTAGCTGGTGTTGATCCAAGCCTGATTCATTTTGATGAAGGTCAGTCGATCAACAGAGCCGGTGGAGAGGTGCACCCTGTGATCAGTCACAAAGCCTCCAGCAGCACTGAATGTCCGTTCTGAAAGAACACTGGATGCAGGGCAAGGCAGTAGCTCAATTGCGTACTGGGCAAGCTCTGGCCAGTGATCCATCCTCAAGACCCAGTAAGCCAGAGGATTTTCGGTGGGGAAGGTGTCCAAGTCGGATCTTGCCCCTAGGTATTCCCGGACCATGTAAACCAGACGCTGGCGATGGTTGCTGGAACTGGTCAGACCTTGGGGCTGCGGACTAAAAAACTGCCTGAACGCATCGGTCAGACGACCACCTTTTCCACCGCCCCTTCTGTGACTCACCGAAGCCTCAGCAAGACGTTGTCCAGAGCCAGGTTTTGGTAATCCCCCCGGTTCTGGGAACGCATTGCACAGACCCTTCTGCAAGGCCTCCCGCAGAAGTTTCATTTTCTGCTCCCTCTGCGATGGCAACATAAGGTCCGCAACCTTACTCTTGTAACGTGGATCAAGGAGAGTCGCCAGCCAGTAATGATCCCTCTCCTTAATAGCACGTACACAAGGATCCTTACGCAGGCTTTGCAGGATCAGGGAGGCCATGCAGCGTAGGTTTGCAGAGGCATTCGGGGCACAGTCCTCTGGGTCACTGAGGACGACAGGATCCACAGGCACCTCATCCCAGCCACGTAAAACTCCACGTGCTCCTTGGGACTGTAAATGATCCCTTGAAGACTGCTGCTGCTGAGTGCTAGGCTCCACCTCCATGCTGCTGATACAATCCTCCTCCTCCTCCTCCTCTTCCTGTGTGCTAGGTAGACAAGCAGGACCACTGTCTGGGTAAAGGGGGCCTTGAGAGGTAAGGAAGTCCTCCTCTTCCTCCCTCTGTTCTGCCTCAAGGGCCCTGTCCATTATTCCACGTAGCGTGTGCTCCAACATGTGAATAAGAGGGACAGTCTCACTGATGCATGCACTGTCACTGCTCACCATCCTTGTGGCCTCCTCAAATGATGACAGGACAGTGCATGCATCCCTGATCAAGGCCCACTGGCGTGGGGAAAAAAAAACTAGCTCCCCTGACCCAGTTCTGCTGCCATATTGGCACAGGTACTCATTGATGGCCCGTTGCTGCGTGTGCAGCCGCTGAAGCATGACCAACGTTGAGTTCCATCTGGTGGGCATGTCACAAATTAGGCGGTTCTTGGGCAGGTTGTATTCCCTTCGGAGGTCAGTCAGCCGAGCAGTGGCATTATATGACCTTCGAAAATGCACACAGACTTTCCTGGCCTGCTTCAGGACATCCTGCAAGCCTGGGTACCTGCCCAAGAACCGCTGCACCACCAAATTGAGGACATGCCCAAAACAAGGCACGTGGGTGAGTTTTCCCTGTCGCAGGGCAGAGAGGAGGTTGGTGCCATTATCGCTGACCACCATTCCAGGCTTCAGCTGGCGTGGCGTCAACCACCTCTCAGCCTGACCCTGCAGAGCTGACAAAACCTCTTCCCCAGTGTGGCTCCTGTCTCCCAAGCACACCAGCTCTAGCACCGCATGGCATCTCTTGGCCTGCATTCCTGCGTATCCCCTCATACGCCTACGGAGCACGGCTGGCTCGGAGAAAACATCCCCACAGGAAGAGGCCAGAGGAATAAGAAGAGGAGGGGGTGGAGGAAAGAGGTGTCACAAGCAGTAGTATTGTTTTGGAGGCGTGGTGGCGGAACAACTTTCAAAACTACTGTACCTTGCCCTGCGTCCTTCCCAGCTGCCAGCAGAGTCACCCAATGCGCTGTAAAAGACAGGTAACGTCCCTGTCCATGCCTGCTGGACCATGAGTCAGCGGTAATATGCACCTTACCACTGACCGCACTGTCCAGCGAGGCATGGACATTGCCTTCCACATGCCGGTAGAGAGCCGGAATAGCCTTTCATGAGAAAAAGTGGCGTTTTGGTACTTGCCACTGAGGTACTGCACATTGCACAAACTCACGGAAGGGGGCAGAATCTACCAACTGAAAAGGTAGCAGTTGAAGTGCTAGCAATTTCGCTAAGCTAGCATTCAACTGCTGGGCATGTGGATGGCTGGGATTGTACTTCTTTCGGCGCTACAGCAGCTGGGGCAGGGAAATTTGCCTGGTACTATCAGTAGATTGACCGCTACTACTAGCTTGTGACACACCTATTTCTACACCTTCACTGCAGGCTTCAGAGAGGACTGGGGGTCTACCTGGGTTGGAGGTCCCAGAAGGGCAAGGGGGGGTACGCTTTTGTCTTTGGTGTGGGTCTTTTTGGTGTGCTTGCCAACGAGCTGCATGGCAGGTCGACATATGTATGGACAAGCATGTGGTACCCAGGCGGTTGATGTTTTGGCCATGCGAGATACGCTTGCGACATAAGTTGCAAATAGCAAAGGTACGATCTTGTGGACATGTTTCAAAAAAGGCCCACACCAAAGAACTTTTGCTGTACCGGTCAGACACAGCAGCACCATGCACAAGCGCCGTAGATGTGCGCTGTAATGCAGTGGGTGTGACCTTAAGCTGACCCCTGGAGGGCATCCTGCCTCTTTGGAGATGTGCCTGTGCCTCCTCCTCCTCTCTCCTATCAGGCACCCAGGTAGAGTCAGTGACCTCATCATCCCCTCCCTCCTCATCACTGTCAACAACCTGGCAGATACTCCAGCTGGGGGAACATCATCACTGACAAATTGCTGTCCCTCTCGGACACCCCCTCTCCCTGGGCTCACATCAATGCCTTCCTCTATCAGTGTTCCGTCATCGGAGTCTTCAAAACGCTGCGCATCTTCCTGCAGCATGTACCCAACACTGTGTTGAAACAGTTCGGGGGACTCCTCAGGAGGACATGGTGGTACTAGGGAAGTATTGTGTGAAGCCATTGTGCAGAGGGAAGAGGACACCTTGGCAGCTGCTTTGCCAGATAAACTTTGATCAGTCTGTGTGAGAGAGGATGAGGAGGATGAGGACGGCTTGGTCATCCACTCTACTAATTTCTCTGCATGTTGAGGCTCAACACGGCCAGCTCCCGAAAAGAAGGACGAGCGGCCAGGGCCACGGCCACGTGCTGAAGAGGATGCACCACATAGACTACCAGCGTTACCTCTACATGCAGAGCCTGCTTGCCCTCGTGACTCTCTGCCTCTCTTTGTTGTCCTTCCAGACATATTTATGCGTTCAGGTGGTATATAACAGCCCACGTACAGTGACACTAACTGTGCTCAGGTGGTATATAACAGCACAGGTGCGGTGACACTAACTGCACTCAGGTGGTATGTAACAGCACACGTACAGTGACACTAACTGCGCTCAGGTGGTATATAAAAGCACACGTACAGTGACACTAACTGCGCTCAGATGGTATATAACAGCACATGTCCAGTGACACTAACTGCGCTCAGGTGGTATATAACAGCACAGGTGCGGTGACACTAACTGTGCTCAGGTGGTATATAACAGCACAGGTGCGGTGACACTAAATGCGCTCAGGTGGTATTTAACAGCACACGTACAGTGACACTAACTGCGCTCAGGTGGTATGTAACAGCACACGTACAGTGACACTAACTGCACTCAGGTGGTATATAAAAGCACACGTACAGTGACACTAACTGCGCTCAGATGGTATATAACAGCACATGTCCAGTGACACTAACTGCGCTCAGGTGGTATATAACAGCACAGGTGCGGTGACACTAACTGTGCTCAGGTGGTATATAACAGCACAGGTGCGGTGACACTAAATGCGCTCAGGTGGTATTTAACAGCACACGTACAGTGACACTAACTGCGCTCAGGTGGTATGTAACAGCACACGTACAGTGACACTAACTGCACTCAGGTGGTATATAAAAGCACACATACAGTGACACTAACTGCGCTCAGGTGGTATGTAACAGCACACGTCCAGTGACACTAACTGCGCTCAGGTGGTATATAAAAGCACACGTACAGTGACACTAACTGCGCTCAGGTGGTATATAAAAGCACACGTACAGTGACACTAACTGCACTCAGGTGGTATGTAACAGCACACGTACAGTGACACTAACTGCACTCAGGTGGTATGTAACAGCACACATACAGTGACACCAAATGCGCTCAGGTGGTATATAACAGCACACGTGCGGTGACACTAAATGCGCTAAGGTGGTATGTAACAGCACACGTGCGGTGACACCAAATGCGCTCAGGTGTTATGTAACAGCACACGTGCGGTGACGCCAAATGCGCTCAGGTGGTATGTAACAGCACACGTGCGGTGACACCAAATGCGCTCAGATGATATGTAACAGCACAGGTGCGGTGACACCAAATGAGGGACTTACGGGGATCCACAAAAGAACGTTGGGGCAGCGCAGGCTACGCAGTGTGCGCAACAGCAAAATGTCCTGTCTAAAATTAGAGCATATAAAAGCTGGTCTAAAAAGAGAAAAAAAGTCTACTTGTTAGATAAAGCAACACTGTTAGTGAGGAGCTCAGCAGTCACACGTGTTGCACAACAATCTGTATGCCAACATGCCAGGGGCATCGTCGCACATAGCTATACTACTGACTTTAGATGAACAAAGAAGGATGAGGGCACGGAGGATGGCACGGAGGATGGCACGGGAGAGGATATACCGCACCCGCATAGACCGGTTTGGCATGAGTGATTCTGAGGTGTATCGCATCTTCAGATTCACCCCTCATGTCATCCTGGAATTAACCACAACCCTGCAGGAGGACATCACCAGCCCAACACACCGCTCACATGCAGTGCAGCCACTGGTCAAGGTCATGGCAACACTCCATGTCCTTGCCAGTGGCTCTTTTCAGCGTACAAGTGGAGTGGTGGCTGGGATGTCACAATCCTCCATGAGCAGATGTGTGCACCAGGTTGTCCCTGCAATCCTCATACGCATGGCCAACCAAATCATCAAACCAACCACTGAGGAGCTGCGGCTGAAGGCAATGACAGATTTCTACAGAATTGCCAGATTCCCACGCACTGTGGGGGCCATTGACAGAGCACATGTACCGCAATCGGAAGCATTGGCACTCCATCAACGTACAGGTGAAAGTCGATGCCCAAGGCCTCATATGGCACGTCCGTGCCAAACACCCAGGGTCCAGCCATAACAGCTACATATACAATCAATGCCACATCCGAATGGAATTCGATCAGAACATGTATGGGGACACCTGGCTGGTTGGTGAGTGACATGGGAGTCAGGCATGACTATCCCCTCCCATGATGCACACATCACAAGGGGCACATGCATGACTAACATCCTCCTGTCTTTTCCCTTACAGGTGACTCTGCATATCCACTGGGACCCCATCTCATGACTCCTATCCGGAACCAATCAAGCACATGCTCAAACACGAGCAGTGGTGGAGCGCACCTTTGGCCTCCTAAAGTCACGTTTCCGCTGCCTGGATAAGTCTGGGGGTACCCTCTTGTATTCCCCAAACTTTGTGTGCCAGATCATCGGTGCATGTTGCATGCTGCACAACTTCGCAGTAAGAAAGGGCCTGCAGATTGACCTACGTGATGACCTGACCCCTGAACCAGACAATTCCCCCCCTAACCGAGGCTACCCAGTCTTCTGAGGGAAGAGCAGCCAGGAGACAACTCACATTGGGCATCTTTGCACGTTAAACACACACATTAATCATGGCACAATGAGAATGCATGCATGCACACCACTGTGGTCCCTAGCACACACACCCCACATCCACATCAAATTGGATTGGCACCAGTCCACCATGCAGGACTTGTGAGCAGCAACGCCACGCCAAGGCTCCAATTATGTCACTGTACATTCATACACCATTCACACGGACCTGGGGATCACTTCTCCCTGGTCCTGGGGAACCCTTCTCCACCAAAATTGAGGGTGACACCCCTTTTCCGGCAGGAATGTCACCCCCACATTCAAACAGCATTCACAACCCAAAAAAATAAAATAATTACCTGCAAAAGCAAAAATTTTCCAGCAAAAAAAAAAAAAAGGGGAAAAAATAATTATTGCCCTTTACGTGAGCCACGCCTGGGGCGCCCCCGGCCACGGCCCCGGCTCCTCAGGGGAGACTCATGGGGGAGGAGGAGCAGCCCCTGATCTCTGCCCTCCAAGGCCACGGCTATTCTGTCCAGGGCAGCACCAAGTGTTGCCGTGTTGGCCTGGATAGCCTGGGTAAGGGCCCTCACATCCTGCCCAACGCCTGCTGATGTCGTCTGCAGTTCGTTTAGGCAGGTTGTGAAAGCCCGGGAGTGGGAGTCCAGGTTCCCCAGCGTATCCTTGATGGAGGACAGGCTCTCCTCCATCCGCACCAATGTCTGGCTGACCTGTCCAAGATGGCGGGTCTGAAGGGCCTGGTCCCTTCTCAGAGTGGCGGGCAGGAGATCGGCCAACCGCCTGGTGTTCTGGGATGAAATCCTGCCTCCAGCTGATGCTTGTGGCCGAGGAGAAGGGGAGGCCCTTGGGAGGGGAGCCATGTTGGGGGAGGATGGGGGGGGCTCCCCCTTAGGGAGGGCTGCCTACTGCCAGCCAGAGGGGAAGAGTCCTCAAAAACCAAACGTCCAGTGCCTGACATGGACTCCTCCTCCTCATGATTCTCCTCCTCCTCATGATTCTCCTCCTCCTCTTGAACCTCCTCCGCGGACTCCGGCCTTGTTGGGGGGGCCTCATTAGGCTGCTGTCCTGGGGATGGTGCGGTCAGGCCAGATGGCCCTGCACCTCTGTGGATGACACAAAACATTCACAGGTTGGAGGATCCACACACTTGCCACATATTCCCTTTCACCCCCTCCCCCACACATGCTACACACATGATATTAAAAAAAATACTTACCTGGCACCACGGGCTCCAGACTTGAGTCAAACCTGGGCAGGCCCTCAACTTCATGCCGATGAAAAGTCAGGGCCACCGCACGCTCCTCCGCTGTCAGCCTAATACGGCATGGTGGGCCCCCTCCTGTGCCCCTGGCATGAGCATGCATTCTGGCCAGCTTCTGTTTGACCAGACGCCGGAGGTCATTGATTTTTTTGTCAATCCCAGACCGGGTCCGTGTCTCCCCCTCCCCCGCTGAATTGACCTGCTCAGTGATCATATCCAAAATCTCCCTCCCCCTGGCCGGGGTGGTGTTGGCACTGTCTGGGCCGTGGAGGAAACGCCCATATTCGCTAATGGCCCGGGCAAGAATTCTTTTTTCCCCCAAAGTAAAATTGAGCTTTCGCTTTCTCTCTGTCATACTTCCAAAAAAACTCACTCTCAGTCAACAAAAATCACTCACAAAAACAAGCACAACCAATCAAGCAAGAACACACACAAAGAGAAAACTACTCAGCAAGAAACAGTCACAAAAACAAACAGCAAAAAAACAGCAAGAAAACAAACGAACAGAAATATATCAAACAGTCTCTCAAACACTTATCAAAAAACACTTTCAAAGATCTACTAACAAACACTTGATCACACGAACACTAATCTGACAACTACAAAACACACCGCAACGAACAACAGGACAAAAGCACTTGGTTAAATGGGAAGGGACAAAGGGATGTACTTTTGCAATGCAAGTGCGTTTGTGTGTGTGTCTATTTATGCTGTTTGCGTAGTTCACAACGTTGCCCTAGTCCATTTCCAATTTCACTGATTGCGCCGCTCCTGAGTTGTGAGCATGCGCACAGCGGAGCTGACCATGGTCTCCTTCAAGTGCGCATGCGCGAGCCGGCCGGCCCTTCATTTGCATGGGGTCACGGCTCATTTCAATGTAACACGCCCACGTCCTTCCCAATTTGTATTACTCCGCCTTACGCCTCTGAAAAAACGTTACGCATGCGCAATTTTCTGCGCAAAAGCTACGAGAATAGGGTGATTACGCGGCAAAATTGCGCAAGTCTAACATAAAGGCGGTGCGCTACGCCGGTCCAATAATGCACAGATGTACCTGAATCTGGGCCTGTGTCTCTATCTATCTCTCTCTCTCTGTCTGTCTGTCTCACTTCTCTAAGCAAGCCGGAACACACTACATGAAGCCGCCCGGGAGGCGGCCTTTTATAGTGTGGGGGGCGTGTGCTAAAGCCCTGAGCCCTAATTGTCCAAAGCACCCAGGCTTTGGCCAATTAGGTCTCTTCGTTTTTTGGGCGCTGTGATTGGCCAAGCATGCGGGGTCATGGTGCATGCTTGGCCAATCATCAGCGCGCAACGCCGCAGTGAATTATGGGTCATTCGAATTTGGCGCGAACGACCCGATTTGTTCGTTTTCGACGAACGATCGAACGGCCAATGTTCATCGAACACGAAGCTCATCCCTAGTCATGAAAATAAAGAAAACTCTTGGAATGAGAAGGTGTGTCCAAACTTTTGGTCTGTAATGTATATGCATGTGTGAAAAGTATGTATCGCAATAAGTGTCTATTTTCCTTGAGAATTTAATATCAGATATGTTTTAACCACTAGCCGACCAGCCGCCGTCGTTCTACGGCGGCAGGTCGACTCTCCTGGGCGAGAGCCCGTAGCTCTACGTCGGGACATTCGCGGCCACTAGGGGGTGCTTGCGCGCCCCCCGCTCGCCCCCGAGTCCCGCGCGCCCGGCGGGCGCGATCGCTGCCGGGCACTCGCGCGCGTTCGTTACAGAGCGGGGAACGGGAGGTATGTGTGTAAACACATTCCTCTCGTTCCTGTCAGCGGGGGAAAAGCTGATCCTCCGTTCATACAATGTATGAACGGAAGATCAGTGATTTCCCCTAGTGAGTCAACCCCCCCCATACAGTTAGAACACAAATAGGAACACACTTAACCCCTTCCCCGCCCCCTAGTGTTAACCCCTTCACTGCCAATGGCATTTTTATAGTAATCCAATGCATTTTTATAGCATTGATCGCTATAAAAATGCCAATGGTCCCAAAAATGTGTCAAAAGTGTCCGATGTGTCCGCCATAATATCGCAGTACCAAAAAAAAACGCTGATCGCTGCCATTACTAGTAAAAAAAAAAATATTATTAAAAATGCCATAAAACTACCCCCTTTTTTGTAAACGCTATAAATTTTGCGCAAACCAATCAATAAACGCTAATTGCGATTTTTTTTTAATGAAAAATATGTAGAAGAATACGTATCGGCCTAAACTGAGGAAAAAAAAAGTTTTTTTATATCTTTTTTGGGGATATTTATTATAGCAAAATGTAAAAAATATTGCATTTTTTTCAAAATAGTCGCTCTATTTTTGTTTATAGCGCAAAAAATAAAAACCGCAGAGATGATCAAATACCACCAAAAGAAAGCTCTATTTGTGGGAAAAAAAGGACACCAATTTTGTTTGGGAGCCACGTCGTACGACCGCGCAATGGTCAGTTAAAGCGACGCAGTGCCGAATCACAAAAAGTGCTCTGGTCGTTGGACAGCAATATGGTCCGGGGCTAAAGTGGTTAAAGAAGTTATAACTCGGCATTGGAAAAGGGACAAACAAGAGTTGTTCGGTTGCCACTGTCTTTCCCCATGCTCCAGATGTGCTTGGTCTCTCCCCTTCCCCCTACTGCATTCCTAAATGGCTTCTCTTCCAAACCTCCCCCCTTACCTTTTGAATGACTGAAGGAACTTTGTATTGTGTAACATGAGAACTGTTTATGCTAAATATGGACTTCCCCTCCTCCTTCTCTCTTTCCCTATGAGTTTACATGGGTTTGAGGAGAAAACCCTTGCAAAGCTGGCCGGGAATCCCTGTATATAAATTTTGGACAAAGAACTTACATGCCCATTACATGTGCTTTGGGGATATGAGCCTGTGCAAAGGACAAACGTCACAAGGGGGTGGGTGAGTGGGTGGGTAAATGGGAGTGAATGTATAAGCTAACCAATATAATGCATATGTGTTGTGATGTCATTTGCCAATAAAAGAGCTGAGCAGGCCTAGCTGCGGCCTGTTGCTGGTTGAATACTGGAAAAGGTGAGATGTAAATCTTTGTCTGGTCCACATATTTCACCTAATAATTTGGATCAAACGGCAGAATTGAGGTTGTATCAGGGGTCAATCGCTATCAATTGGTGCCCAGCGTGAGTACTTTGCTTTATTGGGGTAACACAGTACCCAGAGGTGCCGATAGGGTGCGTCTGTGCTGTGTTTTCCCAATCAAAGATGGGTAGGTTCTTGAGCAAAAAGTTTTCTTTTTAACCCATCGTCCCTTTCTGCCGGGTTGATGTTAATGTTTTCTGTTTGACGTTTGAAGTTTTATGTTTTATGTTAGTTTGAATGTGGCTGTTTCGGGTCTATGTCTGTAGGTGGCGGGTGGACAGTATCTTCCCTTCAGGAGTCCTGAGCCGGTATCTTGGGGTGGAGATATATGTATGAGCATGGTGTCACTGGATTCCTTCCTAAAACATCCGTGATTTGCTGGTGTTGGGTTAAGTGAGGTTGGCAGTATGCAAATGTATATATGTCTGGTCTGAAGAGAGAGGTCTTTGGGGCATGTCTTGGCTAAGAGAGCTGAGAGTTCTTGGCTTAGGGAGCCGAGAGGTTTGGGGGTTCACTTAGCTAAGAGTTTTTTTGGGGGGGGCTAAAGAGCTGAGGGTCAAAGAGCTGAGTGTTATGGTAAGTCCTCACCAGATTACATTATACATATGTGTATAGAGACAAAATACATTTATGTATATTTTTTTGTAGTTATATTTATATTTGGGGTTAGGGGTAATTGATGCTCTACAGACAGAGGGCTGAAAAAGTCATATTCTTTGTTTTGTTTTATTGTTTGTCCGTGTGCCATGCGTCTTTGAATGCATTTTTGTATGGGTGATTTAAGCAGTCCGAAAGCTGGCTGCGTGGAGTGAATGGGAGTGAATGGATAAGCTAACCAATCAAATGCATATGTTTTGTGATGTCATTTGCCAATAAAAGAGGTGAGCAGGCCTAGCTGCGGCCTGTTGCTGGTTGAACACTGGAAAAGGTGAGATGTAGATCTTTTTCTGGTCCACATATTTCACCTTATAATTTGGATCAAACGGCAGAAATGGGGGTTCGCCCTGAGGTTGTATCAGGGGTCAACCGCTATCAACTGAGTCTCAGATGATCCAATTGCAGGGAACAAATGGACAGGTAATGAATGTCTTTGCTATTCAAGCATCCAGAGAGGCAGCATCTCCTTCTGAGGTAAGTCTTAGGCCGCGTACACTGCCAGACCGTTTCAGCAGAAAGATTTGATCATGTGTACGGGCGGACAGACAGATTTGGCCAGCCGACAGCTTTTAAAGCATGCTTTAAAATTTGTCTGCTGGGAATCCGTCAGTCCGACAAGTCTGCTGGTTAGTAAGCTATGTGAGTGTGTGGGCGCAGAACTAAAACCAGCTGCCAAAGAGAAGAGTCATCAAGGCTCTTGCTGAGATAAAACTCTCAGCGGACCTTACAGGTGAGGCAGCTATAGACATCATTCGATTGTCATCCAGAGCCATGCTCGGCTCAGTCACAGACAAAAGAGCACTGCGACTAAATCCTGGACGGCTAGCCCATCCTCAAAGCAGAATGGCTGTAAACTGCCTTTTGATGGGAAGGCGCTGTTTTGCCAAGAAAAAAAAAAAGGAAACTATCATCTCCAGGGTTATAGAAGGAAAATTAGATCTTCTGCCCCAAGATCGAAGAGTCAGAGGAGGCAACCATCCAAAGGAGCGCCAAACAGGTACTGCGATTTTGGAGCCTTTTCGCCCATCCAAGGGCTTCAGAAGGCATTGGAGGTGTACACAGTCAATCTTCGGAAGATTGCAGGGAGCCAAAACCCTTGCGGCTCCCCAAGATGCTCAGAAGCCCTCTTAACGCCAGGCCTGCCCAGAAGGCAATCAAAGCCAAATGGCTCAAAGTGACCCAGTTCTAGTAAGACCACTGCTGAATAATGGTGGTTTCAGTCCACAGTGGCGCTAGGCCGTGTAAGAAAGGAAATGACTGAAGATCCAGGAATTCCGATTGCCTTTAATTGTTCAAAGTGATGACACCGACACGAGGTCACAGACGCATTTCACACATTGATTTTGTGCTTAATCATTACCAATGGCAAGGTCGTTATTGGTTGTTAAGTCGGCAGCCTCCATAACTACCTCAAGAGGCTGAATCTATTTATTCGGATAGACTCAAGATGGGGTCTCTCCATACCATAAATCCAGGTCATTCAACAAGTTTACTGGAGGATTTCAGTGGACCTGCAATATACCTATCAGCATGTCACAATCCTTTAGTCATACCAGCCATTTCGAGTTGAGGGGCAAGCATTGCCAAAACCAGCTGGTGCCTATGCAGAATATGCTCTACCTAGGGGCCCTATTCAATACTCAGACGGCCTCAGTTTCTTTGCCACCTCAAACTCCCTAAAGTCAGGGAGACATTCCAACAGGCGTTGACTGCACCAGTGATGTTAGCGGGACAACAGCTTCTTGTATTCTGATGATCCTCTGGGCTCACTGGAAACTCAATTTTCCAACGAGGCTTCCTGATGCAATGGAAGAGTTTGTCTAGCCCAGCCAATTAGGATCTCCAGTCGGAGGCACCAGAGTTCTGGTGGTTTAAAAAAAAAACTGCTAAATGGCTTAGTCTATTAGGGCTGCAGTCATGGATCATTGTTGCCACAGATGCAGCACAGCAAGGTGGGGCTCCATCTGCGAGCATCTCAGTATCCAGGGCAGGTGGGAATTTCCCACTTAGGGCCTAGTTTCCAATATTCTGGAACTCCTACCAGCATTGACATTGAACAATTTACTGCCTCACATATAGGGTCTGCCAGTCCTACTCTGTCTGGACCACATGGAAGCAGTCCTATATACAGCGACAAGGTGACATGCACAGCCAATCCCTCCTGAGAGAGGTGGAACCAATCATGACTTTGGCCCAGCAATATCTCCCAGATTTGAGGGCCATATACAGTATCTTCCAGAATTTGAAAGCAGATTGTCTATCTGGGCAATTCAAGGATTCCAATGAATGGTCCCTTCACCCGAAGTGTTCCAAGGGATCATCAACGAGTTGAGATTCCCACAACTGGATCTGTTTTGCCTCATCGGCCTACTACAAGGGGAACCGGTTCCTCTCACGCTACCCTCATCCATTAGTGGAGGGGACAGATGTCTTTACCAATCCTTGGGTTGGGCAACTGGCCTATACCTTCCCTCCAGGAATTTCAGGATTAAAGAAATTGATGAGATTTGACAGTCATCACAGGTTTCCCTTATGGGCCTCACAAACCATGGGTCTCTCTGGCAATGGGTATCAGCAGGTGCACACCGATAATTCTGCCGGTTACTCTTCATCTCCTATTATCTAGTTCTAGAAAGGGGTCAATCAATGCCATATACTCCAGAATATGGATTAGGTTCACAAGCTTTGCAGCTGGACATCAGTTTGATCCTTGTGACCCAAATGTTATCTCAAATCCTGTCTTTTCTACAATCTGAATTGGATTTGGAGCTCAGTTTGCTTAAGGTGAAAATTTCTGCCATCTTGGCTTTTACCCCCAAAAAATGGGCAGCAAACCTGCTGATGGATCACTTCATGAGAGATACTTGGACTACACCCTCCCAAGAGAAATAGGTTCCCTTAATGGGACCTGGCAGTAGTGCTCAATTTTCCAGCAAACCCTCATTGTACTCTTGACAGAAGACTGTTCTTCATGGGAGATCTCCTTAAAATCGGCTTTTCTATTAGCCATGATTTTGGGGGAAGTGCGTTGAACCTTATTGCATGTTCTTCCCAGACAGGGTTGGGCTAAGACCATTGGATCATTTTGTTCCAAAGAGTGACATCCATGTTTTGTCTTTCCAGTGAATGGGTGCTTACTGCCTTCCCAGCAGAATCAGATTCTGATCTGCACAAGTTGGACATTCCAAAAGTCCTCAAAGCCCATCTCGGGCTACTTCTACATTCAGAATTTTAAGATTTAAAGAGTAAGGGGCTTCGGCCAGAACCATCACAGCCTAAATAGTTAATATTCACAGGGCTTGGAGAGCTGGGATGATCCTCCAGAGGTGGTTAGAGCTCATCACTCAACCAGGGTGATGTCATCTTCTTGGACGGCACAGGCAGGGCTGTCTCTGGAGACAGTCTGCAAAGAGGCTAGCTGGTCATCACATTATAAGTTCTTAATACACCACAGGGTAGATCTAGCAGCTCTTACTACAGTAGAGCTTGTGAGTACGTTTATCCAAGCTTCTATGTCTTTTTGTTGAATAAAGATTAAGTTTACAGCATTAAACCCTCCCTCTAAAAAGCTCATCATGTATCATATGTATGCTGCCATGTCTAGCGTCAGGAAAATGGAAAATTGTATCAAATACTTACCGTCATTTTCCTTTCCTGATGCCAAGACATGGCAGCATACGAACCCTCCCTCTGATCTTTGTACTTAATACGGAGAATGGGGGAGGTAGCTCTCAGTCAGCCTAAGATGTGGGACCTCGAACTGGGAGAGGCTGAACCCAGCCGGAACTTCAACATAGTCGGTATTTAAGGACTTATCCTGAATGTAACGATCTGTAGGTTGATCTTTGAGGACAAAAAAGGAGAATGGAGGAGGTAGCTCTCATTTAGAGTTTTATAGAGAGTTAAACATGTCCTGTGGGTGGATATAGGGGCGGGGCTATATCATATGTATGCTGCCATGTCTTGGCATCAGGAAAGGAAAATTACGGTAAGTATTTGATACAATTTTCTATTTTAGAACCCGAAAAACGTCAACTTTAAAAACGTTGTGAAAAAATAGAGCATGTTTTTTAGAACCCGAAAAATGCTCTAAAGCCCACACACGATCGTTTTTAACAACATTAAAAAAAACATCATTTTTTACAACCCAAAAAATGATCGTGTGTACGCGGCATTATAAACTCCCAGTGAAAAGCAATCCCTTAAGTGTGCAGTTGTCTGTTTAACAGAAGTAGCAGATGACAGGGCACAATATGGTATCAGAGAGATAACATCAGGTGCAAGAAGATATCTTAATACATGGACCTCCACCAATAGAATGCACTCACCAGATGCAAGAACATAGTAGGCATCAATCCATACTCAGGACCTCATAGTAGGCATCCTCTTCCATTCATATCACCAGTCAGATGAATAACCGGCATCCAGAGTAGAGTAGGGTAGTATTTATTAACTGACACAGGTCCATACAAATGTTAAAAGCATAATACAATAAAAGAAAATATAAGCCACCGCTCCAGGAACATGGATACTAGGGTGACCACGTGTCCCGGATAGCCCAGGACAGTCCCGCATTTTGCAGGTCTGTTCCAGGCACATTCATTCCAGGACAATACAGTGTCTCGGATTGAAACTGACACAACCACCCCCCGGGCCAATCTGATGTTCCCAAAAAAGGCTGCCACATCACAGCTTTACTCACTGACAGTACTTGTCCTGGCTGGGAATGCCTGGAGGAGCACAATCCGCCCCCTGCTTGTGATTGGAAAAATCATAAATCCTGCCTCTTGTGTCCAATTGCTGTGCTGTGATTCGTTACAGCACAAGCTGATTTTGGTCACCCTAATGGAGATGGTGGCGTGGCATCAACAAATGGGCCCTTTTGCAGCATTGATACATATCCTTAAGGCCTTGTACACACGATGGGATTTATCCAATGGAAACGGTCCGACGGACCGTTTCCATCGGATATGTCCGCCGGGCTGTTTGATCCGATGGCTGTACACACCATCGGATCAAATTCCCCGCCGGCGGACAGTGCGGTGACGCGGCGGTGACGTTGATGCTGCCACGTCACCGCACCAGGAAGTAAAACACTTCCGCGCGCATGCGTCGGATCCATTCACAGGATCCTACGCATGTGCGGGCAGATATGTCCGCAGGTTAGGCGTACTAACCAGCGGACATATCCGACGGGCAGCTCTCCGGCGGAAATGTTTCAAAGCATGCTTTGAAACTTTTCCGCTGGAGAAATCCGTCCAAAACTGTCCGCCGGCCCCTACAGACTAGCGGATTTATCGGCTGAAATGGTCCGTCGGACCATTTTCAGCCAGTAAATTCCATCGTGTGTACGAGGCCTAAGGGGAATAAAGCAAGATGGGGACTGTTCAGTATTGGAAATGGATGTTTCTTCACAAAACATTGGAATATCTTGTTACAAGATCCCCATTTACAGTCTGTCATCCATAACCATATCCATAGCTTGCATTTTGAAAAATAAGGTAGCTCCCAGCAAATTGAAGCCACCCACTACCAATACAGTCCCCATCATGCCTTATTCCTCTTAAGAGTATGTATAAATGCTGCAAGGCTCTTCGCAAGATCTGCAATTTCGTGCAACATGGTCAAAAACAATTTGTGGCTAAGGGCAAGACTTACAAGATAGACCATTTTTACAAGTGTTTGTCTGATTTTGTAGTGTATTGCCTCACTTTTCCAAGTGGATTGTTACGTGGGCAATATCATTAGGCCGTGAGAAAAATTTTTGGTGAACACTGACGTTTTATTGAGGAAGGGAAGGATAAGCACATTGTTCCTCACCACGTTTTTCATATCTATATCACATGTATATTAGGTACTGAATATTAATAATAGTGATGTATTATACTGTTTATAGGCACACTTGGAGTTGGAGATTTACATGTGACATAGGCATAAGGACCTATTAGATTAATTGTGTCAGCTGTCAACCTGAAATTCTTAGACCTTTGGTATTCACTGTTTCACAGTGTATAATCTATTCCTCTGTTAAAAAATTGTTAAATATAACTTTCCTTCCATTTTTTATCTTTGAGTTATTTTATATTTTATATTTTAAGTTGAAGTATAGCTAATGGACTTTGATCATTTATATACACTTTTGACCTACCTAATTGTAACAGCAGGTTAATGGCTTTTGTAGTGCAGCAATCCCCCCGAAGGGGCTGCTGATTTGTTTTGGGTGTACTCTGTGACCTATCCACCCCTTTAAGTGTCTCGAACCCTCCCTTGGCACACCAGGCAATTGCAAATGTATTGTGAGTCCCTTGTTTAGCTAAGATCAAAATAACACATGTAAAATATACAATGACATGCAATTATGTTGTTCCCTTTTTCTAAATGTAGTCCTCAGGAGCAAACACACCTCACACAATCAATATAGTAAACCAAGGGTAACTTTACTTGGCATGTAATAGAAAAAGATAAAACATACAACAGATTAACAATATATATGTATACACACACTGTATATATATATATATATATATATATATATATATATATATATATATATATATATATATATATTGTGAGGGATTAACTCGGTAGCGGGTGTGTGTGACCCCCTAGATGTGTTCACTACACGCTTGTAGTGAAAAAGGCACTTGAGGATGACTGAAAACAAATGATATGGTTTATTTTTCCATCTTGCGGGATACACGTGCAAGCATCAAAACAGCATAAACAAAACAAAACATAAAATAAACCCTTGCCACTTGGGGCGTCTACCTTCCCAACACAGGAACCTACCTATGGAGTCTGGCACAGCCTACTGCTGGGCAGACACTGCTGGTCCTCCAGCAGAAAACAAAAAAGTCTCTTTGATATTTCTCACGCAGAAATATCCATCAGCACCTCACCTCTTCAGAAGTGCTTCTGACTGCTCCTTCACACCCAAAGCTCCAGGATGCAGCAATCAGTCGTCATCCTTAGGCTATTTTTATAGGGGCTTTAATTGCTTCATTTTGAACAGCTGAAGGCTTCCAACTCCCCAAACCTCTCTACAGTTGACGCCCAATAGTAATTGGTGTATTGTCTACACAAGGCGGAAAAGTATCTTCCATCTGGGACAACACACACAGATTTACCTGACTTCCTGTCACATCCCCCCCCCCCCTTTTGTTTCAACCCTAGGGTTGGGACACAGGTTGCCAGGCACGCATGCACTCGGGACAAACCATCTGCATTCCCCATTTTAACACCGGGGCGATACGTTACGACAAAACTAAATTCCTGAAGGGCCAGGAACCACCTATTTTTTCTCCTATTGGTCTTCAAATTTTGGCTGAGGTACATAAGAGGGTGTTCCTTGCTCTGTAATATACTCATTTTCAGTTGTAAACCATGCAAAACCTTAATTGTTTTTTCAATGGACACAAAGGTTTCCCTCGATGGCTCAATCCCTGAAGAACTCAGCGAGTCATAACTAATACCAAGAGCTGACAACACTGTGCTCTGCAATGGATCATCCATGTGGATGCCTTCTTCAGATGCAAACACACCAAGACTGGAATCCTCCAAAGCAAGGTGACACCCAAAACAATCTGTTCGTCTATGAACTGGACTAAAGTCTGACGCAGAAGACCTCTGATAAACCGATGTACTAGGCGGTTTTTCTTCCCTTTGGTGCGTTAGACGGAAATCATTACTTGTCAATTCTACATTTCCAAGTTTCTTACTTTGTGATAGTTCAGACTCACAAGTATGGTGAAAATCTACCAAACCCAATGTAAGGTGGCTCAACGTGATTGGCACTGCGCTGACAAGCCATTCACCTCTGCAGCCAAGGGTTCGGATCCCGGTCTCGGCTACATGTGAATTGAGTTTGGTGGTCTCAGCCCGGCTCCCGGTGGGTGTGCTATGCAAGGTACGCCTGTGCTTAGTACGCCCACCCCCCCCACAAAAACCACCACACTTGCACGCACACAAAATTGGTTAAAAACACATGCACTTTGGCCATGCGGTCTCCTAAGATAAAGAGAGGCGAAGGACCTACGGGGCTGGCTGGGTGGGCTAGGCCCCCTCACTCCCTCATAGGGGGGGTCCCTCTGCCCCATTGGGGTCCCGTTGGGCTCCCAAGAGGAGCAGGTAGGGCGGGGTGAGTGGGAGGCCCCCCTTCACTCATTGCCACCAGGGGCATGGAGAAGGATGGCGATTGCCTCCGGGTTGAGGGTCTGCCTACTCCCAACTCCTGCAGTCCGGCTCCTCTCTCTCGAGTTCACGCACAAAATACACTTTAAAAAAAAAAAAAAAAAAAAACCCAATGTAAGGTTTTCAAGAACTTGACAACTGCTATCGGACACATCATTAACTGAGCTAGACAAAATTTCTTGTCTAGCAGATACAATTACTTTTGAAATTATGTTTATGGCTAGTTGTTCAACTATCTTTGCTTCATAGTCTCCCAAAAATGTTTTAGTATTTGTTTTTTTGAAACCATCGCCTATTGGACACAATTTCTCAAATTCTTCATTCCTTTCAAGACATTTGGAAAAAGCATCCAATAAATTAGTACATTTAGCCTCTCTGACCACTTCAGTGATGGAGGTTTCACAACGTTCAGAAGGCTCACCTGCCATTACAGATTCTACACTTTGAAAAATAGATTTTACTTCCCGAGGAATCTCGGTAGTCAAGTCCAAAGTATTATCCTGCGTTACTTGCTCTGACAGAACACTTTCTAAAGACTGGGTTTCACAGGATGTGACATTAGCGTTATATTCAAATCCGATTTCATTAACATAAAAATTAACACACTGCTTTTCAACATGCAAATAATTCACAGAGGCAAAAATAGCTTCAGTCTGGGTGCATATTTCTTGTAATTCAGATTCCTCAATGACCCTGCTCTGCTGATCATCAATTATAGGAAAGTCATGAATATCACCTGCCTTACTACATTCACAAGGCTCAGTGGATATTGGACACACTTTTTCTACATCATTTAGTGCAGTGTCAGAATTAAGTTTTTCAGCTTTATTTCCATCAAGCAACTGACTGAGAACTGAAGATGTGCAAACCCCTACTTCCTGCACTTCAGCCACTTCATTGGCCCTGAAGCGGTCAGGGATTTCACTTTCAACATTACTTCCAGAAAGTTCAGATTCATTTTCCATAAAGTCCTTCATATTTAGCTTTCTAAGAATTGCCTCCTCCTCATCGTCATTAACTTCCACACATTCTTCATTAGTCATTGTTAGTCCATTCAGAGTGTTGGCTGTTTCCGTAGGACAATCATCAACTTTCACATCTTCATGTTCCGTTTCTGCTTTGGTAATCTTGGTGACACCAGGAACTCCTAACTTGGCAGAGTAGTCCCAAAGAAATGAACAGTGATCCATTGTAACATCCCTGCTATGCAATTACAGTAGTGCAATTGGTTTTAAAACTACAGAGGTCTCTCAGGTACAACCACCAGTTCTCTCTCTCAGAATAAACAGAAAGTTTGGGGTTAATTCATCACAACCTCTTGTGGACAACCAATTGAAAGACTGTAGATGCTTATTCGATCATAAGCAACTAACTGAGGGGGAACAGGTAAGTATCTCAGATACAGACAAGGTAGATTGGAAGTGACTGTTATCTTAAACATGCAAGGTATTACTGCCAATCTACAAACACAGACTATAGGTAAAGCAGGTAGTATATGGTACTTGCGGTTCTGCTGAGTGTAGTAGTAGCAGATGATGTAGGAGATATCTGGAAGTCCCAAGCAGATGCAAGCTACTGGTGTATAGAAAGGATCAGCAGCTATCAAGGTGACAGCAGGTGTCCAACAAACAGGAACCAAAGACAAGTCCGGGGCACAAGCCGTGGGTCATGGGCTGGAGATGGTAGAGGAAGTCCGAAGGTACAGGCCGGGGTCAAAGGACAGGAGATAGCAGCAATCCAAAGTACAAAGCAGAAGGTCAGAAGCCGGGGTCAGTCTAGGAGCTGTAGATCTATACAGGAACCTTTGGCTCAGACAGGGAGATCAATAACAATGAACTGACCCTGCTCTCATAGTGAGGCAGGGCTTTATACGCTGGCTAAATGGGTAAGCTGCGTCAGCTGAAGCAAGATAATCAGGTGTAGAATGTAATGGGATCCAGCTAATGGTGAACAGTACATTCAGCACCACCATAGCTGGAAAGCAACCAGAAATCCCCAATTGAGAAGTGGCTCAGGGGTAAGGTGTTGGAATAGCAACGGAGAGGTCCTGGGTTCAATTCCACCCTGAGGCGCGACCTGTCTGTTTGGCACGATAGGGATAGGGCTCTGGCACACCATCTCATCTGGGGTCTCATCCTCAGGATCTGGGTACGGTCTCTTACATGTGCAGTAGATGCCAAAGAAATTGTCCTTGTAATTATTAGCCAGGTTTTTCTTCTCTTTATCCGGATATAACTTGCACTCCCACTGTTTAAATTTGGCATTTCCACAATCGCAGCAAAATTTCCTCTTGCTGTAGAGCTCAAACAGGTTGTGGCCTTCATGACACTTGTATGTACAGGCCAGACATATCCCAGCAGGCTCTTCCTTTACTGCCACCTTCACTTCCTCCTCTTCATCTTCTGCACCACTTTCAACTTCTGTAAGCTCTTCGCTGTCAGAATCATCACATGGTAGAAGATGAAAATCCTCAAACCCGGCCTCATTTTCTTGATTTTCTCTGTTGGTGAAAGAACCGGAACAGAGAGCAACTACTTAATTCATTAGGTCACTTTTGTCATTTTCAGCATGAGCCTTTGTACAACTAAAAGATTCTTGATTTGGACCATCATCTTGACAGACAAATTTTCCAAAGCAGAGTCCTAGCAACTCATCCATACTGTCCATCATAAGTCTTTGCTTGGCAGAGCTGTACTTGCTCCTGTTGCGGCCAACATTTAGAAAACCATGAGCATGCGTGACAACGATCTCTTCGTTGTAATCCTCATCACTCCAAAGTAAGCTTTCCAAGCAAGAATCGCTGAGCGTCTCCTCATCACTTAGTCTTGTATATGGACGGCATCCATGATCGCTGCTTTTACCAGAACACGGGGCCTTATAATCACTGTTTAGCTTTGAAGGTTGTAATTTTTTTGGTGAGAGCTCCTTAGAAACCCTTATGTTCTCTTCCCTACCAGACAGCTCTGACTTTGCTTTCTTTTTCTTCTTCTTTTTCTTTGACTTCAGACTCAAGAAATCTTTGAATTTTTCTTTAACACTTTCAGACAGCTTGTCTGGCTTGCGATGAGACTTCTGGATTAAGTTCTCCTTGCTTTTGTCTTTTAGGGACGGTCGGTGTGAATTTGAACTGTTTGTGGTGCGTCTTCTCTTTGAGCTTTGCTGACTGGCCTTTTCGTGAGCTAAAGAGCCTCTTGTCTGCATATGCCTCGTGACAGGACTCTGATCCTGCTCTGACTTGTCAACGCCAGGGAAATACTTCATATGGTAATGCAGCAATTTGGCTTTGTGAAAAGATCTGGAGAAATCCAAAATCTTGCCTTTAAACTTGTTGGGTTCCAGTTCCAAGGTAACAGCTTTGGTAGCTGGATCATCAAATTTCTTCAAAGTATTTGCTAACGGTTCTCTACTGTATTTAGCAGAACTGTCAGACCGTTGATTCAGCTTCATAGGAGCTGCTACTGCGGGGACAGCCGGGACCTCCTCAGAACCTTCTTGTACATGACGGTCTTTTTCTTCTGGTTTGATCTCATCTGGTTTGACCTCTGGGACGCCATTCACAACATTGGTTTCCACAGGCTCCACAGACTCTTCTACTACTAATGGCGGCTCCTTCACTTCACAGGAGTTTCAGGCTCTGCCAGGGCACACTCCTCTGGCTCCACTTCTTGTTCCTCTGGTGAAGTACTACACTCGGGTGATGATTCCGTCTCAACAACAGACGTGGTAACCTCCATAGCATTATGGTCCTCTGGATTCTCAATCAGAGAGGGCTTGCTATCCTTTTCCTCTGTTCTCTCAAATTGTTTCACGATGACCTCCATTTGCTGCTGGCGTCTCCAACCTGCCATTCTCTCTTGGAGAGCTGCCATGTTCTCTTGGTGAACCCGTTGTTGAGCTGCAAGGCTTTCTCGGTGAGCTGCCATGCTCTCTTGGTGAACCTGTTGTTGAGCTGCAATGCTCTCTTGGTGAACCCGTTGTTGAGCTACAAGGCTCTCTCGGTGAGCCTGTTGTTGAGCTGCATTTGCTATAATCAGCTGTTTCAGCATCTCCTCCATTTTGGGTTTACTTTAACTGCCCGCATTCTCCACCATGTGTGAGGGATTAACTCGGTAGCGGGTGTGTGTGACCCCCTGGATGGGTTCACTACACGCTGAACTGTACAAAAAGGCACTTGAGGATGACTGAAAACAAATGATATGGTTTATTTTTCCATCTTGCGGGATACACGTGCAAGCATCAAAACAGCATAAACAAAACAAAACATAAAATAAACCCTTGCCACTTGGGGCGTCTACCTTCCCAACACAGGAACCTACCTATGGAGTCTGGCACAGCCTACTGCTGGGCAGACACTGCTGGTCCTACAGCAGAAAACAAAAAAGTCTCTTTGATATTTCTCACGCAGAAATATCCATCAGCACCTCACCTCTTCAGAAGTGCTTCTGACTGCTCCCTCACACCCAAAGCTCCAGGATGCAGCAATCAGTCGTTATACTTAGGCTATTTTTATAGGGGCTTTAATTGCTTCATTTTGAACAGCTGAAGGCTTCTAACTCCCCAAACCTCTCTGGCCATTTCTACAGCCGACGCCCAATAGTAATTGGTGTATTGTCTACACAAGGCGGAAAAGTATCTTCCATCTGGGACAACACACACAGATTTACCTGACTTCCTGTCACTATATATATATATATATATATATATATATATATATATATATATATATATATATATATATGAATATATACAGCCGACTCTGCAAAGTGCCCTTTGCGAGAGTAAAAAAAAAAGAACAAAATTAAAATACTATAAAGTCTGGAAATGGCTACGAATAGTCTATGCTCACGAGCTCCCTCTAGTGGGCAATTCCTTCATGCACAGTTGATAGCAACCCCGGTTAGGCCCGGCCTAGATAACTCCAGAATGTTCCTCAGTGGGGAAGTCTATTGTAAAAATGTTGGTGCACTTTAACTTGTTTGTAATCCAAAGGGTATTCAAGATCAGTCGGTATGATCAATACAGGAATTTGCGGAATGTTCCTTAAGTTCGTTTTAGTCAGCTTGGGTTTGTGTAACTTTCAGACGTTGAATCTCTGGAGTAAATCAATATACAGTACGCTATCCCAATGTATGGAGCACTAAAAATCACAATGCTAGGAAAGTATTGAAAGCTTGGGCCACTGCCCTCTCACCCGAGCAGGCCTAGTCTGGCTGAGTTCCTCAACGACAAAGACGCCGATCGGTGACCACTCTGCAACACACAGTCTCCGGTCTCTTGCTCGCCACTGTTACAATCGTCAGCTGGTGGAAGACTCCGGTCTCTTGGAAGCACAAGCTGGATGCACTTGATCTTGTCTCTCTCCGGATGGCTGGTCTTCCGGTGGATCCAGGCCCAGGCTTCAGGCCTAGCTACTTGGCTGAATTGCTCTCCCTCGTTCTTCAGAGGGAGAGGTGCAGGTTCCAAGAGAGCGAATTCTGCTCCTCCCTGCCTTTAAATAACCTCCCCCATAAAGCTGTGCGGAGGTGTCATGTGCTCTGGGGAGCCAATGCATTATGGGCACCGTAGTCTGTTTCTACTAATGTCAATGGAGTCCTTTTCTCCTAGTACCTCTAATCCCACAATGGGGAAAAACCGGGAAAGATCCCGGGTGTTAAACATGGCTCTTTCCCGGTTTTGTATATATACAGCTATCAGTCTTTCCCCACTTGCTTGAGAAAGGTGCATACTCGGAAATGTGTCACATCCCGCTCTTGTTATGTCATGCCCCCGCACATATCCAACTCACCCTACCCTTAGCCCTCTCGCACACAAAGCACCCCCAGCACACATCTGACCCCCCTGCTAACACATGTCTTCTCCCCTCCCAAAGCACCCCCAGCACATATCTTCTCCCCTCCCAAAGCACGCCCAGCACATTACTGACCCCCCTGCTAGCACATGTCTTCTCTCCTCCCAAAGCACTCCCAACACATATCTGACCACCCCGCTAGCACATGTCTTCTCCCCTCCCAAAGCACTCCCAGCACATATCTGACCCCCCTGCTAGCACATGTCCTCTCCCCTCCCAAAGCACCCCAGCACATATCTGACCACCCTGCTAGCACATGTCTTCCCCCCTTCCAAAGCACTCTCAGCACATATCTGACCACCCCGCTAGCACATGTCTTCTCCCCTCCCAAAGCACCCCCAGCACATATCTGACCACTCCACTAGCAAATGTCTTCCCCCCTCCCAAAGTACCCCCAGCACATATCTGACCCCCCTGCTAGCACATGTCTTCTCCCCTCCCAAAGTGTCCCCAGCACATATTCTGTTTGAGGGCTGGCACAAATTGATGAGGGGTGGGTCAGACATAGGGGTTGATTTACTAAAAGTCCAGTCGCTGTAGATCTCAGGGGATGATCTGAAATGTGGAGAAGCTCTTTCTTTCATCCAATCACATGCAAGCAATGCTGTTTTTTATAGGGCACACCAGGAACGTCAGGAGGGCACACACCAGGGAGGTCAGGAGAGGACACACCAGGGAGGGCATACACTGGGGTAGGGGTTGGAATGGCACACACTGGGGGGGGCAGAAAGGCACACATTGGGGGGAGTCACAAGGGCATACACTGGGAGAATCAGGAGGGCACACACCACTGTGCCACATGAGAAGATGCAATCATATTTGTCAGCTAACAGCTCCTCTATGCTAAGCTGCAGTGACTCGGCATAAAGGTGCCTATAAGCTAACCCACGATGTACTGCTAGCTGAGCTTACCTCCAGGAAGTTCACAGTCACTTGGCTCCCTCAGCTCAGCTGCTTATACCTCCCTCTTTCAGGTGGGTGTGGTCTTGAGGGTCAGGCACATCCCCTTCCCTCACACTCAAGCAGCAGCATGCAGGAGAGAGGCTGGAAAACTGCTGGGGGAGGTATAGGGAGTGGAGAGTGCAGTCCCAATGTGTGTTGGCACTGCCATACCTAATGCTGAGAATGGCTGAGAGTTATCCCGACCGTGGCTCTGAATTCTCGGGGCGTGCTCAGCCTCAGAGTCAGCAATATTTTCTCGGGGGGGGGGGGGGTCAATTACCCTGTTGCCCCCCTGGATCCGCCCCAGTATACACTGTGAAATCATTAAAGCTTTGGACTTCACCCTTCCAATAAGTAGTTTCAATGCTCTTATTGGACAAGGTAGCCTTGTTCAGTTATGATTTATGTTTTCTCGTATAAACTTCTCAAAAGTCAAGCTAGATCTTGTAGGAATAGAACATTTCTTAAAGGTGTAGCACCCTCTAGTGTGCTAGAAAAGTAGTACATACATTTTTTTGAGCACAGGTAAATTCCCAGGCTTGGCCCACAAGAAAACCTGGGTGTGTTTGATCTTGGTTGGGAGTGGCTCAGAGTAGTACTGGGAGACTTACAGGTGGTGTCACTAGGACCTCCTACTTATTTCTAGAATCTTCTAGAGCTTTCTGGAGAGAGAGGTGAAGAGGGGAGGTGGAGCCATCTGGGCGATTCCGAGGAGCCCTAACCAATCCCCAATCTGGATTGTTAGGGCGCAAGCCTCCTTAAATACCTAGGGTCAGCCCAGCTGGGGAGGAGTTGATTGGGGTTGTCGGGGTCTTTAAGGGAGCTCCCCAGTATGTGGGGGTGACCTTGTGCCTGGGCTCTGGTGCAGACAAGACCCTCTTACAACTCACAAAGGTGTCCTGACCAGCAAGTGATGTGCTGGAGGGGTGAGGAGTGATAATCTGCAAACAAGAAAGTGCAGGAGGAGAAGAGGAGATTGTATATACAGAGGTGAATATAGTTGGTCCCAATATTGACTATTGATTACCTGGGCATCTCATAAGTTTCCCATCCCTATCCAAGTTGAATTCCCATCAATAAAACATAAAAAAAGTGCAAGGACTGCTTTCATGTCTCTGAGCGTGTGAGGAAAATGTGCCTCCTTAAATACCTAGGGTCAGCCCAGCTGGGGAGGAGTTGATTGGGTGGAAGATGGAGGTGGAGTGTTAAGCTGTTGGGGTCTTTATGGGAGCTCCCCAGTCTGTGGGGGTGACCTTGTGCCTGGGCTCTGGTGCAGACAAGACCCTCTTACAACTCAGAGGTGTCCTGAACAGGAGGTATGGGGGAGCAAGAAAGAACAGGGGTATAACACTGCCAGGCAAGTCTCCAGGAGTTCCACAGAGGCAGCAAAGAGGGCTGTCGAGTATACATAC
Organism: Rana kukunoris; assembly: GCA_029574335.1. Taxonomy (NCBI): domain Eukaryota; kingdom Metazoa; phylum Chordata; class Amphibia; order Anura; family Ranidae; genus Rana; species Rana kukunoris. Next base: position 84,247,397 of record CM056060.1, on the reverse strand, counting down.
AGTTGGGAGGACTGGGAGGCATGTCTGAGAGGACTGAGATGCAGCAGTCTGGGATTAGTGCAGAGCCAGTCTGGAAGATTGTGGTGGCACAGGCAGTAAACAGGGGCAGCTGCAGCCAGGAAGTGCCTGAAGAAGTGGTGCTGGGAGCAGTAGCCACAGGGACAGCTAGCACTGGAACTTTCTATCTTTTTTACACCATAGGGGCCCGCAGTCCCTGCCTGTAAAGGGCATCTGCTTTAGGCCTGGCTAAGCCAGTGTCAGGCCTACAGTGCTACCTAGTCCGGGAAATGCAGCAAGTGATGTGCTGGAGGAGGGAGGAGTGATAATCTGCAAACAAGGAAGTGCAGGAGGAGAAGAGGAGATTGTATATACAGAGGTGAATATAGTTGGTCCCAATATTGACTATTGATTACCTGGGCATCTCATAAGTTTCCCATCCCTATCCAAGTTGAATTCCCATCAATAAAACATAAACAAAGTGCAAGGACTGCTTTCATGTCTCTGAGCGTGTGAGGAAAATGTGCCTGGCTAGGCAGGGTGGACAGATGGACCACAACTACCAATGGCTCCAATTTGGGGCACCGCTACAAAGGCAATGTACCATTTTATGTTTGGGAGTCCTTTTAGACCCACTGAAACTTATTTTCAAATGTCAGATTCTAAAGCAGGTTCACACCTTCTTACTGTTGCCTCCATATGTAAAAAAAAAAAAAAGTGGCTGGTATGTCCATATGGCTGCTGTCCTCGCACCCACAGTGCCATCTTCGATGCTGCTTTATGTAAAGCAGAAGACATTTTTGGCTCAGCCTCACACTAAGCGGTAGGGAAAGTGTTTGGCTTATCTCTGGGGTACCCCCCATTTGGACTTAAATTAGTAATTTAGGGGTCTCACTGATTATTATTTTTTTCACATGGCAACAGCATCATCTGAAAGGTGTGGAACTAAAGTCTAATTTAGTTACTATTGGAGGCTCATCAGTGCTCTGACTTCCTGGATTCCCTGATTGTTGCTTTCCACGCTTCCTCTGCAGTGAACCTGTACATTCCAGGTCTTCTCATTATCTGTTTATTACTCTTTCACAGTATGGAGTGACATTTTCCCAGCAAACCAAACAATCCCTTTGAAGGTGGATTCCTGTGCTGCTCATGGTGTCGTCGATATTTGTTCAGCCAGATTTTTTTCGAGCCTTGACATAGTTAAACAGTCCATTACTCGCACATGTCAAGGACATCAGCATCTAGTCCATAAAGGAAAGTATTCAAGCCGCAACCTTATGATTGCCTACTACTGTTTTCTTAAAGGGATTTGCATACCTGACTAACACTTGAATGAACCAGTTACAGTAGTTGAACTAGTCTCTTGGAGAATATTTCTAGGCAAAATTCCTTGTTTAGTTATGGATAAAAATGGAAGGGTTTGATTCCCTGCCACAATGTTATCGCTGCTCCCCCCCCCCACTGGGGAGGATAACCCTTTTAATTTGTCTCATGACAGAAAGTGATGGAAAAATCTAAACTTTTATGGCCAATTAACCAACATTATTATTATACAGGATTTACAGTGCCTTGGAAAAGTATTTATATCCCTTGACATTTTCCACATTTTGTCATGTTACAACCAAAAACATAAAGTATTTTATTGGGATTTTATGTGATAGACCAACACAAAGTGGCACATAATTGTGAAGTGGACGGAAAATTATGCTTTGAACATTTTTTACAAATAAATATGTGAAAAGTGTAGTGTGCCCCTAACTAAAATGTAGTGGAACCAATTGCCTTCAGAAGACACCTAATTAGTAAATAGAGTCCACCTATGTGTAATTGAATCTCAATATATATATAAAGCTGTTTTGTAGACCCCTCAAGGGTTTGTTAGAGAACCTTAGTTAACAAACAGCATCATGAAGGCCAAGGAACACACCAGACAGGACAGGGATAAAGTTGTGGAAATGTTTAAAGCAGGGTTAGGTTATAAAAAAATATATCCCAAGCTTTGAACATCTCGCGGAGCTTTGTTCAATCCATCATCTGAAAATAGAAAGAGTATGGAACAACTGCAAACCTACCAAGACATGGGAGTCCACCTAAACTGACAGGTCGGGTAAGGAGGGCATTATTCAGAGAAGCAGCAAAGAGGCCCATGGTAACACTGGAGGAGTTGCAGAGATCCATAGCTCAGGTGGAAGAATCTTTCCACAGGACAACTATTAATCATGCACTCCACAAATCTGGTCTTTATTAAAGAGTGGCAGGAAGAAAGCCATTGTTGAAAGAAAGCCATAAGAAGTCCTGTTTGCAGTTTGTGAGAAGCCGTGTGGGGGACACAGCAAACATGTGGAAGAAGGTGATCTGGTCAGATGAGACAAGCAAAACGCTATGTGTGATACAATAACACTGCTCATCACCCTGAGCACACCATCCCCATGTTATTTACGAATATTCGCTATATTTTATAAAAAAAAAAAAAAATAGCGAAATTTCGCATATGCGAAAGCGAAAATGATTGCGAAATTTCGCTATTTTTTTTGGGATAAAATATCACGAATATTCGATATTTACGAATATTCGCTATATTTTATAAAAAAAAAATTGCAAAATTTCGCTATTGCGAAATTTCGCTATTGCGAAATTCGCGAACGCGAAATTTCGCGAATGCAAAATTTATTGCAAATTTTTTGCGAAATTTGAAAAATACGAATATTCGAAATAGCGAATATTCGCCGCGATATTCGAGATATTCGCGAATACTCGAATATGCAATATTCGTAGCGAATATTCGCAATGCGAATATTCGTGAGCAACACTATTAATTAGCCCTTTTGGGGGGCTTTATTGAGATATCAGGTGTCTAAACAGACCCCTAACATCTCCCCTTTCAGACAGAGAAAGGGACTGAAGACAACATTTCCACAGAGATATAATAAAATATGTACAAAAATTTAAGGGTTGTACTCATTTTTGTGAGATACTGTATATAGCTGTTCAGAAGTGAAAACCCATTTCTGGTCAATTTGAGATACAGCTCAGCTTTCACCCCCTTCCTACTCAGGCCAATTTTCAGCATTCAGTGCTGACTATTGTGTGACGGTACTGAATGCAAAACTGTACCAATATGAAATCTGTATAATTTTTTCACACAAATAGAGCTTTCTTTTTGTGGCATTTATTCACCACTGCGTTTTTTATTTATTTTTTGCTAAACAAATGAAAACCCCCCCCACCCCCCCCCCCAAAAAAAAAAATTGTTATAAAATTTAAAATTTGTGCACTGAGGAGGCTGCACTGAGGGGCACTGATAGAGTGCATTAATGGACACTAATAAAGCGAGACGTTTGGGCAATGATGGGCACTGATTAGGGGGCACTAATGAGGAGGCACTGATGAAACAGCACTGATAGGTGACACTGATAATTGACACTGATGAGGAGGCACTGATTGGCAGCACTGATTGGGCACTGATTGGCAGCACTGGTGGACACTGTTGGGACTGCACTGATAATTGATAATCAGTGACAAAAACAGGGGGAGGGTAGGGAGCCAACTAAATAAAGGTACACATAGGGGTACCACCGGGTAATTATCGCCAACTAAATTAAGGTACACATAGGGGTACCACCGGGTAATTATTTCCAAATAAATTAAGGTACACATAGGGGTACCACCGGGTAATTATTGCCAACTAAATGAAGGTACACATAGAGGTACCACCGGGTAATTATACAGATAATCAGTGCCCTGGTTATCAGTGTAGATGTCCCTTTAACACAAGACAGTTACAGGCTCTCTTCTCAACTCCTCATGCTGTCAGCGTGAGGTAAGGAATGGTGATAACTGTCTTCTGTTTACATCATAATCAGCTGTCAGTGGACACAGCTGATCATGTGGTAAATAGCCACTGTGTTGGCCCTTTACCCTGATCTGTGATCAGCTGAGTCTGAAGGACTCATCGTTCACAGAGCGTGCTGTCCGTGGGCCGTTGGGTGCATATGGACAATGTGATCACAGGAGGGCATCATATGACAACCTCCCGGCAAGGTACAACCCATCATTTGGCTACCTTCATTCTGGACAATTTAGTGCAACATTTGGCTCTGAAATGCTCCCACTATCAGTCATATTCTGTGTTTGAACCCCTGTGCAAGAGCAGAGGCTGCATTAGGAACTTTGGATGCTGTACCTAAACATACAGCATCCTAAAATTGTTAAATCAGTTGTGTGAAATGCCAAACTTTCACATAAACTCAGATTCTGCATTATTTGTATGTAGAATGGCAAACTCACCATTCCATTAAGCCCCGTACACATGTACGAGAACCTCGACGGGCGGAACACATCGTTCCGCCCGTCGAGGTTCTCGCCCGGCCGTCGAAATCGGCGACCCGCCCGTCGGGAATGGCAACCAGCCATTCATCCCGATGGGCCATCGAGCAAATAGAGAGCCTGCTCTCTATTCGCTCGACGGGATTCCCGACGGGCGGGGCGAGCCAGGAGCGTACACACGGCCGAGGTTCTCGCTGGAATGCAGCTCCCAGCGAGGTTCTCGCTGGATTCTAGCGAGAACCTCGGTCGTGTGTACGCCGCCTGAGTCTTCTGTTGGTTCTGAATGATGGCTGTACAGGTTAGAAACGCTCACTATTGTTAAATCCACATCCACTCTCTCTTGAGACAGTTTAGTTAAAGTGGTTGTACACCGTGTACAACCACTTTTCCCTACGGGTAAGCTTATAATAACGCTTACCTGTAGGTGCTAGAAATATCTCCTAAACAGGGGCGTTGCTAGGTGGCAAAAAGACTAGGGGATTCAGCCCGAAGTCCAACCGTGGGAGGGGGGGTGGGGGTTTTGTATGTGACGCATGTTTTTTTTTGTGGCTAGCACGTGACCTACCTGACCTGCATACACTGACGGTAGTGACCTACATACACTGACCTACCTGCACTAATGGTAGTTACCTACATACACTGACCTACCTACACTGACCTACCTGACATACATTGACATTTACATACACATTATTACACTGTCTGACGGTTCTGACCTACCTCAGCTCAGCGATGTCACAGCAGCAGGCAGTCATTCCGTCAGAGCCGAGGAGCCTGGCTGAAGGGGAGGAGAGCCAAGGAGGAGAGGAGAGCTGCCCACGGTCCGCCTGAGCAACGAGCAGGGATGTGGCGCCCGTGCGGTGGCTGTATTTTAATTCCCGCCTTCTGGAGCCAGTGCAGCGCCTATGGACGTCACACGTCCCGCAGTTGCGGCATTGAACCAGTGGGATGTCCATCATAGGCGTTGCGCAGGCTCCAGAAGGCGGGACCTGCTATTGGACTTGGCCACACTCGGCCACATTCAGCGGCACTCGGGATCAGATCGATCCCAGTGCTCGCCATCAGATCGATCCCAGCGCTCGCCACTCGCTTGGTGGCTTGGGGCTAATAATGCAGTCCTGCCACCATGCGACTCTGGGCTTTACAGGGTCACATTTGGGGCTTCAGCCACGGCTAGCCACCCCCTCCCGACGCCCCTGCTCCTAAACCTCTACGGTTTAGGAGATATTCGCCATGGAGGCCAACGCCGACATAATCAGCACATGCTCACCAAAGAAAGGGCATGGTATGTGCCATTTCTATAGTGACCGTCAGCTCTCGCATGCATGCGCGGGAGTGTCGTCACGTGATTCCGGCCAATAGCAGAGCCGGAGTCCACGGCCCCGGAAGCAAGAGGGGTTGAAGATGGACGCGATGAGAGAGAGGGGACATTGCGGGCTTCTTCTGCAGGTAAGTGGCACATAATGGGCCACTTTGAGAGGCATACTAGCCTATTATGCTTTTACTTTGCAGGGAACAAAGAGGAAATAAAACCAATTAGGGTTTACTTCCTCTTTAAAGCCTCTTCTGATTAATAAAGTTACTCGTGTACTGGGAGTCAGCTAACAGCTTTTGTTTTTACTTGTCTGTTCCCTGCAATGCACAAAAGAAACAAAAATGTTAAAGAAAAACTGCACAACAAAGTCACTAGGTGCGTTTTACAACAGTAGTATTATTAGGTGGGTGATGTGGGTGGGCTATTGGCCAACAATGATATGGCTGATGTTATTAGATGTGCAATAAACCATTGGCAACAGTGCAAAAATGTAGTTGTGCAACAGGCCACTAGCTATCATTATTTATTATTGCTGGCAATTTTGAGAAATAACGATACTGTAATATAGCCATGAGTCTTTCTTTTTATTTCATGACACCGTCGGATTTGTGTTAAAAGGCCTCATGATTTCCAGTTCTTAACAAGTGTATTTTTATGTACTGTTGCAAAATGTCCCCTTAATTTATGCCAACCTTGCTGAAATTCAATGCACTCGTAGAAGATTTGAACATATAAGCAGAATGTATTTATAGCAACAACAAGGTCTCTAGACTAACACACCGCTCCGTCTGTCCTCGCTGCTGTCGGAACCCTAATTATGTGTAATGTTTCCTTTTGCAACCAACACATGTTCTACGGTCAAAGACCTCTTTATGTTCTTGGTGCACCCTATTAAAACCAACACATGGCATTAGGCTGCAATCGAGATTTTCTCCTAGGAGACCGTGGATACAATTACTCTTTAGAACATGTCAATAAACATTGTAAACTTTACTGCCTGTTCTGTGGCTTGCTCTCCCACTAAGGTATTTGCTTAAAAACGAGCCCATCTCTGAAACATACTATGGCCTTAATGTAAACTTCCTCGCCCTTCCAGACAAATAAAAGTCCATCAGTGTTTTGTCTAAGTGCTTGTGATGGAGAATACGAGACTCCTTCTCTACTGGATAGGGCTTTCTATTTTTCCATCCTTCTGTGTATTGACTGTGAAGGTAGTCACTGTACTGAGCTGTTGGGCAAGATTAATGGAAACTGACTACAGAACATCATTGTAATAACACGGCCAAAAGATGTATAGAGAAGAGGCATTTCAGAGCTTGGAAGAGTATTTGTAAGTGAGAGGAACTGCTTTGGGAATTCCCACCACAATATGCCTACTGAGAGAATGTATATTCTACAGTGGGGGGGGGGGGGGGGGGGAGTTCTATCGAGAGTATATATTAAGACCACAGCAGGGAATACTCATAAAGAAACCAGTATTATGAGTTCTCTTGCAGATCATGTGTGAAAGAACCAACAAATCCAAATTATAAATGCCGAATTTCAAACTTTTATGATTGAAGGTGCACATTCACTGCAGATTAGATTGTTTATCCTGTGATCCCTTTAAAACCCAACTGAGCTTTCAGTTAAAATTAGATAAATATATTCCAGATGCCTCAAAATACAAATTGTGCAAAGTCTTAAGCCTCGTACACACGATTGGACTTCCATCAGACTTTTCTGTGGATTTTGGTCTGAAGGGTGTGGGCCGTGAACTTGTTCTGCATACACACAGCCCAATATTTTCAGCTAACATTCACCAAACCACATTGTTTTTCAGCTCTTTACCGTCATCCTTTGGACAACTTCTGCTATTGTTGTCTGATGTTTAGCATTGGTTCGGAGCATGCGTTTTTTGTACTTTGGACTTTAGTTAGAAGGATTTGTGTACACACGATCGGATAATACGACATAACAGATTTATTGCCAGACAGTTGGTGAGCATGAACAGCCAACATTTGTTGTTGATTCAGCCAACAATTGTCTGATGGAGCATACACAAGGTCAGATTATCCAACACAACACGTCATTCAGACAATTATGGCCATAAAATTGGATCGTGTGTACGGTCCTTTACAGTTTATTTTATTTAGAAAGCTGTCACAGGCTGAGTAGAATAGCCAGTGTCCTGCCAACAGGTTGTATAGAAGGACGTTTGCTCTTAGTGTGAAAGCGGTCTCTCTGCAGAGGTCAGACATACCTACACTATGTCAAAGTTGGAGCTCTCCAATTAGCAGGGAGCACATATTCCAAGGTTAAGACTCCTTAACCACTTGACCACTGGGCACTTAAACCCCCTTAATAACCAGACCAATTTTCAGCGTTCAGTGCTCTCAAATTTTGAATGACAATTACTCAGTCATACAACACTGTACCCAAATGAAATTTTTGTCCCTTTTTCCCACAAATGGAGCTTTCTTTTGGTGGTATTTAGTCACCGTTGTTTTTTTTATTTTTTGCGCTATAAAAGAAAAATAGGGTTTTCTTCCGTCCGCAAAACGGATCCAGACGGACCCGGATCGTAGGCGGACGTTAGCAGATGCATCATCCGCTAACGGATCCGCTCCCATAGGGACACATTACAAGTCCGTAAACGGACTTGTAATTAGCGCACCGTTCGTCCGCTCATGTGAAAGGGGCCTAAATATGTTTTTTTAGAAAAGACACTAGAGAATACAATGACGGACGTTGCAACTTTTTATCACGCATGGTATTTCCACAGCAATTTTTCAAAGCGTCCTTTTTTTGTGCTTTAAAAAAAAAAAAAAAAAAAAAACATTAAAGTTAGCCCAATGTTTTTACAAAGATGAAGTTATGCCGAGTAAATAGATACCCAGCATGTCACCCTTCAAAATTGCACACGCTTGTGGAATAGCGCCAAACTTTGGTACTTAAAAATCCCCATTGGTGACTGTGACAGAACCCACTGTCAATGTGTGTTTTGGAAGGTACTGTGCCCTTGCCTTCTACCCACAGACTATGGGCCAGCAGAAAGATACTGGAGACCCGGGACAAGCTGCCATTGATATAATGTAATGTAATGTTACAGCCCTTCTCCCCCATCCCCCCCTCTTGTTGCTGGACACATAGACAATGGAGAGTGGACTGCAGACGTCTCTCCGCAGGGGGTGTTTTTTGAGAAGCCAGGCTGCCTGTTTACCATAGGTATCTGTACACTGTTTCAATGTCCAAATGTTCCGTTCCCATTGATTGTTCCTTGTCCCTCACTCCTCATAGACAAGGCTAAGGGGAGTGTCCCTAACTGTGTGTAAAACTGTATGGTTTGGAATTTAATAAACAGTTAAGCTCTGGATGTGTAACACTCAACATGTGTGGATTGTCTCGTGATTGAGGGGTTAAGGGCTGGTTATGGCGAATCTGCAGGCTGCGGGTGCGTTTGGAGGACAGGAGACACAGGTCTGGCAGATGTGCCCATCTGGGGTATCTGAGATCCGTCACAGTGGTGGCAGCAGTGGGGCATCTCCTGCAGTCCAGGACATCCAAACCACCACCAGGATTCAAGATCCGGGTAGCTGCCGAGGAGCGATACGGGGACCAGCCAGCATGAGAGCGGAGTTTGGGAGGAGGCTGCAAGGCATGCGGAAGAAACATCAGGGACCAGTGACAGAGCGCACCATGCTCGGCTGGGAGGATGTGATCCGCCGGCAACTCTGGCATGAGGTGCTAAGCCACGAGCGGCGCCAGCAAGGGAAGATCCTTCCCTCCTCCTCAGAGATGTACTGGATGCAGTACTGTGCGCGAGAGGTGTTCCTGATGGAGCGACCGCAAGATGATTGGAAGATGGAGCTCGAAAGATTGGTCCAGGAGGAGATGAAGCTGGATGCCAGCTACAGAGCCCTCCGGTGGTTCGCGGCTCAACTTTGGCCAAGTACAGCAGATGGCAGCCCAACAGAAGGTGTTGGCTATGGCGGCGTGGGGCTGCTCCATCAAAAAATGTACGGATACCCAGACTTTGGGAGCGATGAGGAGTGGCGGCTGGAAAACATCCTGGACTTCCGAGAAGAGGTGCTGGACCTCCCTGAAGAGGCGTATGACCTGGAGGAATTGGAGTTCCTGGTTGAGCAGGAATGGGAGCTCGAAATTGCCTACATGCGGCTGTTTGACGGTGATCAGCAGCCTGGCATGGCTCCCGTTGCCAGGGACTGTCCGGGAGAAATAGCAGACAGTTACAAAGATGAGGAGCAAATGGGGCCAGGGGTGACCCTATGTTTTCACGTCCTAACCGCAATGGAAGAAGCGGCAATGATACAGAGGGCACTGCGAGCGCTAGAATGCCGGAACACACCGGAGGTCCCCCAGTCAGTGAGACAAGCTAATAGCATCAAGGTCTCAGAAAGTGGAATTGAGACAGGCGCTGGAAGGCTGGGAAATGGTGATCAGCAGCAAGTCCAGAGTATCTCATCTGGGGCCCCAGCAGAAGTGCTGGCTACAGGGCAGAGTGCCCCTGGCATCTGGCCAGCATCAGAAAAAGATTTGGATCCGGAGAGTCTGAGAGATGACCTGCGTGAGCTGTTTCCCCAACAGCAGATATCTCCACCTGGAGTAGAGGAAGCGATTCTCCCTCCCCAGTAATTGGACACTACCCCAATGTTCATCCCCCCAGCAGAAGCACTGGCTACGGGCCAGAGTGCCACTGTAATCTGCCCCGCATCAGAAAAACGGTTGGATCTGGAGAGTCTGAGAGATGACCTGTGTGAGCTGTTTCCCCAACAGCAGATATCCCCACTGGGAGTAGAGGAAGCAATTCTCCCTCCCCAGCAATTGGACACTACCTCAGTGGTTCTCCCCCCAGAAGAAGCGTTGGCTATGGAGCAGAGTTCTGCTGATCCCTGCCCAGCCCTCAGTATGTTTTTGGAGGGTTTGGGAGACAGCCCCTGTCAGAAGTCACCCCAGTGGCTGGTCACAGAACCGCGAGGGGAGAAACCCCTTCCCCCTCTCCAGCGGCTGTACCTAACTTTTTCATATGTCCCCCCGGCAGAAGCGCCGGCTACGGGACAGAGCGCTGATGGTCTCTGCCCAGCATCAAAACAAGAGATGAAGAACCCAGGAGATAGTCCCTGCAAGATACCTTCTCAGTGGCTGGTAACTACACCAGGAGAAAGGCAAGTACCTTTTCCTCCCCAAATGCATAGCCCTACCAGCCTACGTTCCCTACCAGCTGAAGTGCTGGCATCAGGGCAGAGGATTATTCAGCGCCCCCCCAATATCTGCAACCCAGCCCCGGATTAGAGGAGTGCAGACAGCTGTTCCCACTCTGCAGTGGCTGGTTTTATTCCCGGGAGACTGTATGTGCGGTTTTGCTCCCCAGCGCCAGAGTCGTACTTTTACTTTTCCTGTTTGCCTGGGGTGGAAATTTGTGACTAACCCAGGTCCAGACCAGTTGGGGGTCAGGAACCTGGTTAGTCTGTTTTTAAAAGGGGGAGAAATGTGACAGAACCCACTGTCAATGTGTGTTTTGGAAGGGACTGTGCGCGTGCCTCCTACCCACAGACTATGGGCCAGCAGAAAGATACTGGAGACCCAGGACAAGCTGGCATTGATGTAATGTAATGTAATGTTACAGCCCTTCTCCCCCACCCCCCCTTTTGTTGCTGGACACATAGACAATGGAGAGTGGACTGCAGACGTCTCTCCGCAGGGGGTGTGTATTGAGAAGCCAGGCTGCCTGTTTACAATAATCTCATTAGGTATGTGTACACTGTTTCAATGTCCAAATGTTCCGTTCCCATTAGTTGTTCCTTGTCCCTCACCCCTCATAGACAAGGCTAAGGGGAGTGTCCCTAACTGTGTAAAACTGTATGGTTTGGAATTTATTAAACAGTTAAGCTCTGGATGTGTAACACTCAACATGTGTGGATTGTCACGTGATTGAGGGGTTAAGGGCTGGTTATGGCGAATCTGCAGGCTGCGGGTGCGTTTGGAGGACAGGAGACACAGGTCTGGCGGATGTGCCCACCTGGGGTATCTGAGATCCGTCACCGTGACGCTTTAAATATTTTTACTGGTTACATCTTTTTAGTTGGAGAAGAGGTCTAGGGCCAAAATTATTGCTCTCGCTCTAACGTTCACAGCGATACCTCACATGTGTAGTTTTAACACCGTTTTCATATGTGGGCGGAACTTACGTGTGCGTTCGCTTCTGTATACGAGCACACGGGAACAGGGGCGCTTTAAAAATGTTTATTTTTTTTATTGGTATTTTACTTTATTTATTTTAGTTTGATATGTTTTTCCCCAAAAATAAATGTTTTGATCACTTTTATTCCTATTACAAGGAATGTAAACATTCCTTGTAATAGGAATATAGCATGACAGGTCCTCTTTACAGTGAGATATGGGGTCAATAAGACCCCACATCTCACCTCTAGGCTGGGAAGCCTGAAAAAAAAAAAAAAAAAAAAAAAAAAAAATCGATCCTGTCTTCGATCGTAGCGGTGAGTCGGAAGAAGCATTGTAGGGCAAAAGGAGGGGGGACATCCCTTTTCGCCTCCCGTAAGAACGATCAAGAGGCGGAACAGCCACCATGATCATTCTTATGGTGTAGGGAATCGCCAAATGAACATGATGATATCTGAATGATGCCTGTAGCTGCAGGCATCATTCAGATATCCCTGCACAAAGTCAAGGACGTCATATGACGGCAGGCAGGAAGTGGTTAAAACGCATTTTTTTCCCCCAGAGTATTTTCCGGGTATTGCAGAGTATTGGCCGGGTATTGCAGAGTATTGTGTGGGGGTTTAGCAGAGTATTGTGTATTGTGTGGGGGTTTAGCAGAGTATTGTGCAGGGGTATTGCAGAGTATTGCGCAGGGGGTATTGCAGAGTATTGCGCAGGGGGTATTGCAGAGTATTGCGCAGGGGGTATTGCAGAGTATTGCGCAGGGGTTATTGCAGACTATTGTGCGGCGGTATTGCAGAGTATTGTGCAGGGGGTATTGCAGAGTACTGCGCAGGGGTATTGCACAGGGGGTATTGCAGAGTATTGCATAGAGGGTATTGCAGAGTATTGTGCAGGGGTATTGCAGAATATTGTGCGTGGCCTTACGTGCGTCATGAATGGCAGCATAGAGAGTAAGCTCCACTCTCTCCGCAGGCTCATAGCCATACACTAACCCTGCTTGGATCCCGCCCAAACTCAGACTCATACCATGGGTAAAACTAACCTGCCGCCCCCCGGTCTACCCGCTACTCGTTCCTCTTCAGTGCCACGATCCCAAAGCATTCCGGACCTGTTTAGGTCCCGCTTGGTTGTCCGTAGCACAGGCAGCTCAGGCAGCTCTAAGATGGCGCCGGACGATCATGACCACGAGGACAGTGAGGACTCGCAAGCTGCGCTGGAGGATACAGTGAGGCATTGTCCCCCCCTGACCACCCGCTGACCTATGCTGATATGACAGTTTTTGTGGATGACATCAAGCATACCTTCGCCTCTGCTATCACGGAGCTAAAAGCTGATATGCTGGGCTTGAATGAGATGGCTCACAATGCCAAATGCTTAGGTCAAAAAAAAGACAATGCAATTTCCAGATTGGAGTCGGTTTCTATTGCCCACACTATACATGTAATTGCTGTAAACCAACACCTGGAAGACTTGGAAAATAGGGGCAGGAGGCATAACATTAGGGTAAGGGGGGTGCCTGAATCAGTTTTACCGGAGCAAATTATCCCCATCTTGTCTTCCATCTTTAACAACTGGAGAAACCAGCAGACACATTGATTGATTTTGATAAAGCCCATCGGGCACTTCGTCCGCGTCCGAGCGAGCCAGCGCCACCTAGGGACATTATTTGCTGTATCCCAAATTATAAGCTTAAGAAGGACATTCTGGCACATACTCGACAAAATGAGTCGATTTTCTTTGATGAGCAAAAGATCTCTCTATTTCAAGACCTCTCGCCTATCACTTTGGGTAACCATAGGGCCTTGCGCCCTCTACTTGAAACACTCAGAGAGCATAATCTCACATACAGATTACAATTACTACACCTACAAGTTCCCATTTGCTCTCTCGGTCAACGTGGAGGGGGTCTCCCACACCCTTAAGACCCTGGATGATTTTCCGTCATTCTGTGCAGTCCTCCACCTACGGTGGTGGAATTACCAGACTGGTATAGGGAATTTAGGTTTCCGGTGGACCCCCCCAGCCCACCTGCTCCACAGCAGTCAACCCCGACTAAGCAAGTACCGAAGAAGGCAAAATACCAAAAGCTCCAAGGAGCGGACACCGAAAGACCTTTCCAGGTGACTAGGAGCACAAGGGCGAGAGAATACATCTAGGATGTCCCTGTTTCTGTCCTTGCTTCAAGGACTCTTTATTTTTTATTTTTTTATTTTGCCTATGTTTGGGCCCCAGAGTATGTCTGGCTCACTGTTTGGACTGTCCCTACTTCACTACGCATGGCTGACGGCTCGCTGTAGGTATATTGGATAGTTTTGTCTGATTGTTTTTTTTTTGTTCCCTTACGAGATGCTCCCATTCCTTTTTTTTCTATTTTTGGTGTTATTTTTCTGGAGTTATTTCTCTGGATCCATGTACGCTGTTATATTTATATGGATCAGTGTTTTTGGTGTGTTCTTATTTTTTTTCTTAATATGCTTTTCTGCGGGTAATTCAAAATAGGCAGGTAGGGGGCGTGATCCATGTAAATGAATCGTGACCCCACGTAATTGACGCTCTTTACGAACGGCACATGCGCCGTCCGTGGACGTATCCCAGTGCGCATGCTCAAAATTACGCCGCAAATATTCATTGGTTTCGACGTGAACGTAACTTGCGCAAAGCCCTATTCGCGAATGTTTTACGTAAACGATGGAAAATTCAACACTGTCCCGATGTCCATACTTAACATTGTGTACGCCTCATATAGCAGGGGTAACTTTACGATGGACTTACGCTTACGCAAACTATGTAAAAAATACGACCGGGCGCAAGTACGTTCGTGAATCGGCGTATTTAGCTCATTTGCATATTCGCTTAAATCGACGGAAGCGCCACCTAGCGGCCAGCGTAAATATGCAACTAAGATACGACGGCGTAAGAGACTTACGCCGGTCGTATCTAAGCAAAATTCCGGCGTATCTTGCTTTCTGAATACAGAAAAAAGATACACCAAGCACATCCTAGAAGTTACACGGCAAATCTCGAGATACGCCAATGTAACTTCTTTGAGAATCTGACCCTATGGGCCAGATTCAGGTAGATGGGCGCTTCTTTACTTTGGAGTAACGTTTCTCATTTAGTACTGTTATTCACATAGCACTTGCGCGTAAACTTGCGCCAGAGTAACGATAATGCGCTGGCGTAACCCGACGCAAGTGGAAGTGGGTGTGATCATATGTAAATGATGGGCGGAGCCCAGCGGCTTACGTTCAGCGCATCATCCACGGAGCATGCGCAGTAAGTGAGGCTTCACTCGCCCCCTTGTGCGCATGCTCACAACTTCCGTCGGCACCACTTCACGGGAAACATCAGCGCAATGCGTTCCATTGGGCGTTTAAATGCGCCCGTAGATGCGCCATTCCGGCACTAAAGTATATCCTGTTCCCCCTCCCCGCAGTGAAGTTACTTTTGTTCTGAGATGGCTGCTCCCCTTCCCCGCAAACAAACAGGAGAAAGCTGAACTCCAAAGGCCAGCAGCTGTCAGCCGTCATCTCGGCTATGGAGACCTATGATGTCTTCCTCCATGGCTGTAAAAGTTGACAGACAAGCATGGACAGAGGTGTTGTCCTGCAAGTGGGGGTGCTCAGCTAGCTCTTATCGTCGGTAACGCTGCTGTAGCTGCTCTCCTGCTGACCTGTGGCCGTCTGGAGTAAAGATAAAGCAGCTATTTGTAGAAATAACTTTGCGTCGGACGGACGCGATACGCGCGGCGCATGTAGCCAGCGTATGGTGCTAATCCGTTCGCGAATCGGGAAATATCCCTAATTTGCATATTTGCAGGGGAAATCAATAGGCCCGACTGATGCGCCAAGCGAAATTATGCGCTGACGATACTCTGGCGTCGGAAAGTTAAGCCGATCGGAAATGGCCGTTTTCTGTCGCATCTAGTTTGGTGGGTACGGCCACATAGAAACGACGGCGCATAATCACAGTTACGCGGCGCATATCGAATTACTCCAGCGCAAGTCTTGCTGAATCTGGCCCTATGTGTTTATTACGCAGCGGGACTTACCTTTGCTCCAGGCAGCTAATATAGGCATACAATCCTTTTCGGATCATTGCCCGGTATTGATTTCCCTGTCCCCCTAGACAATGCAGCTGGCGGTTGAATTCTACCTTACTGACTGATCCCTCTATCTGTCAACAAATTCTTGAGGCGCTTAAATTATAATTTCAGATTAATGTTACAGAGGACATGTCACCCATGACGATATGGGAGGCCCATAAGTGCGTCCTACGTGGCAAACTTATCAGCCTGGGTTCCCTTAAGAAAAGAAAAGCTGAGAAAGTTACTTCGGCACTGGCAGAAAAAATTGCGTCTTTAGAAAGCCAACACAAACAGTCACATGTGGAGGCTCTCTTGTCGGAATTATCAAAAAACGCGGGAAAAACTCCTTACTCAATCTTAAAGCAAAACGTATTCTCTATTTTAAGAAAGGCTTTTATTATTAAAACGTGGATAAGTGTGGCAAATTCCTTGCAAAAGCCCTTAAAACAATTTCTCATGCTCATTCTATTCTCTTCATTAAGACTCCTAAGGACCAACTTATACAAAAAACGGATCAGATTGCGTCACAATTTCACGCTTTTTATACTAAGCTTTATAATCTTCCTTTGGCACACAAACCCCCGGAGTTCCAGGGAAATAGGGAATCCGTTTTGCGAGATTATATAGTTGAGAGTGGCATGCCCACTCTATCTTCGGCTGAGAGTGAATCTTTGGAATTGCCGATCTCAGAGGAAGAACTTCTTTTGGCAATTAAGACTCTAAAACCGGGTAAGAGTCCAGGCCCGGATGGGTTTATGACCCATTACTATAAAACTTTTATAGACATCTTGAAAGTTCCCCTACTTCGGGCCCTTGAATATATTCGAACCTCATCATCGGCTTCAAGTTCTTTTACGACAGCTTATGTAACCTTGATTCCTAAACCGGCCAAGGACCCCACTGATTGTACAAGCTATAGGCCGATTTCATTGTTGAATCTGGACCTAAAAATATTGGCGAAACTATTGGCCACTAGATTGACACCTTTCCTCCCAAAACTTATATGACCAGAACAGGTGGGATTCATGTCGGGGAGGGAAGCTCGGGATAATGTCATAAAAGCCCTTAAAGGGTCACTAAAGGAAACATTTTTTTAGCTAAATAGCTTCCTTTACCTTACTGCAGTGCTGTTTTCATGTCCTCATTGTTAGTTTTTGCTTTGATGTTGCTGTAATTCTGCTCTGATCTCCACACTTCCTGGTTGTCTGTTTCCTTATAACCACAGTGCTGGGAGCTTTCTCACTGTGGTCACTCTTTAAGGAGGTGTGATTACTGTGTGTAAACTGAAACTGGGTTGGTGCTGAGGGATTTTAGACAAACCATCACTGCCCTCTATTGGCTCTCTGGCTCTGTACATCAGAGAGACAGGAAATAACAGCAAAAACGAAACTAGAACTGTAGGTTGATTATATGATTGATTTTTATCTATTCTTAATCATTTTTAAAAGGAATCAGTTAACTTTTATGTCTCTATACCCTGTAAAGAGTCATTTCAGCCTAAAATGTTTTTTCCTTTAGTGACCCTTTAACTTGGTTCACTACGCACATACCCGGGGAATCAAGGGCCTTCTCCTGTCAACCGACACGCGGAGAAGGCCTTGGATCATGTTGCTTGGGACTATTTATTTGCTACTTGCAGACACATAGGGTTGGGACCGCACATGATGGCCTGGATATTGGCTCTATATCACAAACCACGGGCACAGCTTAAAATTAACGGCACCCTGTCGGAAGCAGTGTAACATCCCTGCTATGCAGTTACAGTAAAACAATTGGTTTTAAACTATAGAGGTCTCTCAGGTACAACCACCAGTTCTCTCTCAGAGTAAACCGAGAGTTTGGGGTTAATTCATCACAACCTCTAATGGACAACCAACTGAAAGACTGTAGATGCTTATTCCCTCATAAGCAACTAACTGAGGGGGAAACAGGTAAGTATCTCAGATACAGACAAAGGTATTACTGCCAATCTACAAACACAGACTATAGATAAGGTACGTAGTATATGGTACTTGCAGTTCTGCTGAGTATTGTAGTTACAGATAATGTAGGGGATATCTGGAAGTCCCTAGCAGATGCAAGCGATTTGTGTATAGCAAGGATTAGCAGCTATCAAGGTGACAGCAGGTGCCCAACAAACAGGAACCAAAGATAAGTCCGGGTCACAGGCCGTGGGTCAAGGGCTGGAGACGGTAGAGGAAGTCAAAAGGTACAGGCCGGGTTCAAAGGACAGGAGACAGCAGCAATCCGAGGTTCAAAGCAGAAGGTCAAAAGCCGGGGTCAGTCAAGGAGCTGAAGATATATGCAGGTAGCTTTAGCTCAGACAGGGAGATCAATAACAAAATGAACTGACACCTCCCTCATAGTGAGGCAGGGCTTTATACACTGGCTAAATGGGTAAGCTGCGTCAGCTGAAGCAAGAAAATCAGGTGTAGAACGTAACGGGATTCAGCTAATGGTGAACAGTATATTCACCACCACCATAGCTGGAAAGCAACCAGAATTCCACAATTGAGCAGTGGCTCAGAGGCAAGGTGTTGGGATAGGAATGGAGAGGTCCCGGGTTCAATTCCACCCTGAGGCGCGACCACGCCTCGCTGTCTGTTTGACACAATAGGGATCGTGACAAGTAGATATCAATAATGGTACAAGGCAGGGATGTCCTCTTTCTCCTCTTTTATTTATTCTATCTTTAGAACCTTGTATTCGCTCAGTCAATGCAAATCCTGATGAACAAAGTTTTCAGATAGGCCAGCGTGACTTTAAAATAGCAGCATACGCGGACGACCTTTTATTTTTTCTAACACAGCCTCAAATCTCAATTCCGAATCTTACCAAAGCCTTTAAACTTTTCGGCTATATTTCCAATATGAAAATTAATTACTCTAAGTCATAAGCCCTTAATCTTACATTGCCACCCGATTTCTTAGATAGTGCATGCTCTTCTTGCTCGTTCAAGTCCATCACATATCTAGGAATAAAACTTGCGGCCAATTTTGTGGGATATTTATAACATTAACTTCCCCCCTCTGTTAAATAAAATCCAGAAGGATTGGGTCACACTGGAGGAAGCATCTTCCACATTACACCTTAGATTCCTACCTTGGATTTCTTGGCGGAAATTGCCGCAGAGTCTGCAGCAGCATCCTTCGGTGGGGACCATGCTTAAAGTGTTTCACGCAATGACGAATCATCATAAATTGTCCTCATCTCCCGGTCCGCTTACTCCTATCATCCGCAATCTGGACTTCCTGCCCGGGATGGACCTGCAGTTTTTTGCACCCACTGATCAATCGATGCCCCTTTTAATAATAAATTGTCTAGAGGCTAATACTTTAAAATCCTTTGATTCCTTAAAATGAGATCTGAACCCTCAGACCTCTCTTTCATTCTGGACTTACCGCCAGCTGCATAACTACACACAGGTTTCTCAGACTAAAAAACAGTTTTTTAAATCGACAACTACCTTTGAACAAATTTGCCTGGCTGGAGCTCCGGTTTCCAGATCTACTTCTCTTACTTACTCCTGGCTCCAACGACACAGGTGTGGGACAGCCTCTGGCTTACGAGCACAATGGGAAAAGGCAATCAAAATAAGCTTCACCGATAAGCAATAGAATTATGCCTCTATCTTTGCTCACAAGTGCTCTATCGGTACGAGACTGCAGGAAATGTCTTATAAGCTTCTAACACAATGGTACGCTACCCCAGTTAAAATTAAAAAATGGTACCCACTGACCTCAGACTCCTGTTGGAGATGTGAGCAAGCCCAGAGCACCATTGTTCACATCTGGTGGGAGTGTTCCCTTTTGAGATCCTTCTGGGACAAGGTGTGCAAAGTGATCAAAGCCATTACGGATACCGCAATCTCTCTTACACCTGCATGTTGCTTATTGCATATTGCGGATTGCTCCATGCAGCAGTACAAAAAATCATTGACTAGACATCTGCTGAATGCAGCGAAAGTCTTGATCCCCAGGCACTGGAAATCAAAGGATATTCCCTCCATCCCTGAATGGTTCAGCTCCATAGGGAACATTTACCAATGGAGGAAACGGTTGCCATTGCCAGGGAATCGTCTGAAAAATGTAATCAGATATGGTCACCCTGGGTGGTATTTAGGTACTCTGATCAGTATTTACAACTAGATATGGGATGAAATTGCTGCTCTGACTTTGATCTCTTTCATACACCCCGGTACGTTGAGACCCTAGATAGCTTGTTTTCTACATTGTTTTCTTGGCTGTGTGTTTGTGCCTGTACCAGAGAGATCCATTCTTCTTGCCTTTTTAGAAGAAGCAGTCATTTGATCGTCCCCTTGAAGCTTATTTTTACTTTTACTCTTCTTCCCTTTTTTTTTGTTTTGTTTGTTTTTGTCTCTCTATTCCCCCTTGTCCTAGCTAGTATCGGGTAATATCCAACACTGTGCTGTTTTCCTTTACTTTCTTTTGTTATAAGATATAAAAGTTGTTTATTTTCAGAGTATGTCCTGATACGTTTTGATTATATGTTAATGTGTGGTTCTCATGTACCCTTGCTGTATGCTGTACTCTGATTCTCTTTCCTTAATAAAAACGTTATTGATAAAAAAAAAAAAAAGAGAGTATTGCGCAGGGGTATTACAGGGATGGCTGAGCAGGGATGGCTTGATTTGTGACTGCAATAGTCACAGATCCAGCCACAGCGCTGCTGACACCCGCTCTCCCCCTCTCACACTGTACCGATCGGTACAGAGAGAGGAGGGAGGAACCGACATCATCAAATGACGCTGGTTTGTTTACATGTGATCGCTCCATCATTGGAAGAAGCGATCACTTGAAAAACGGCTGCTATCAGCGGCAATTTACCGCGATCCGTGATGCCCTGGGTCCTCCGGACCCGGCGGTCACGGACACTCCTGTGTGCGCACCCCAAGGGGGCGCAATGGAGCGCAATTCTGGGAGGACGTCCGAGAGTTAACAAACCGCCCTGTATCCGTAATTCGGCTATAGTGCGGTGATTAACTGGTTAAAGCCTCATACATACGATCGGACTTCCATCTGACTTTTCTGTGGATTTTGCTCCAAATGGGAGCTGGCCGTGAACTTGTTCTGCATACACACGGCAGGAATCTTTCAGCCAACTTTCACCAAATCACATGGTTTTTCAGCTCTTTACCACCACCCTTTGGGCAACTTCTGCTATTGTTGTTTGATCTTTAGCATTGGTTCTGAGCATGCATGCTTGTACTTTGGACTTAAGTCCGATGGACTTGTGTACACATGATTGGATTATACTCCATCGGACATTTGTTGCCAGAAAGTTTGTCTGTTTTCCAGGGAGAGAAGGGTGTCATCCGGCCCTCGCTCTCTTCCTGGTCCTGCTTGGAGCGCTGTGTGGTGAAGTTAGATTTCCATATGTGATGAGGAACAGGCGGCTGCGATAGGAGATCCTCAATCGAGGCTTGGAGCGCTGGTGGACAGCAGACGGAGGATGATGACGCCACCGGGTATGCAACGCGTTTCTGAGTGGTCAGGCAGTGCATGATGCGGCTGCCACACTCCTTTCTCAAGCTATTGGAAGGAGGGTCAGGGAGCTAGTTTTACGTGGCTAGGTGGGGAGGAGACGGGACAGGGCGAGCGGGGATTGGGAGGAATGGTGCTGCATGAGAAGGAGGGTGCCAGCCGGAGTGACAGGGGAGGAGAAAAAGACGGAGTAAAAGGATTAGATGGGGAAAAAAAAAAAGAAGAAAAAATAGGAACTAAAAGGAAGGAGGGAGAGGGGGAAAGAACAAAGTGAATTGAGTGAAATAAATTAGATGGAGTAGGATAATAGGGGCCGGCTACTGGAGTGTAATATAGGAGGCAATTAAAAGACAGATGTGTGGCTGGCAGCTGGTGAATAGGGATAAGCCGAAACACCCCCGCGTTCGATTCGCACCAGAGCCGTCGAACAGACCGCCCGTTCGCGCAAACATTTAGAACCCCATTGAAGTCTATGGGACTCGAACGTTCAAATTCAAAAATGATCATTTTAAAGACCAATATTCAAGTTATTGTTGGAAAATGTCTTTGAGAACCCGGGTCTTGCCCCAGGGAACATGTATCAATGGAAAAAAAGGTAGTTTTTTCTAGAGCAGCGATTTTAATGATGCTTAAAGTGAAAAAAAATTACTTTAAATATCGTACCTGCTGGGTGTCTATAGTAGTGGCACGTGTTTAGAAATGTCCCTGCACAACATGAGATTACTATAAGAAAAAATAAATTTAATACTGCTTGCAGCTTTAATGTAATGTTTGGTCCCTGCAATATGGATACACATCATTAAAAAAAATAGCATGAGTTTCCCCGCCAACACTCCCCCAGGTCATTACAAGACCCAGTGCCAATTCTGACCTCCCTGGGGCCCTAAGGAAAATGACATGGCACATTAAAAATGAGAAGCGGGGGGCGCTGACGACAGTGACATGTCACATTAAAGAAAGTTGAGAAGCGGGGGGGAGGGAGTGTTCTGCTGTCGTAAATGACTCAGCCAGCGAGTTTAGAAACGGGGTGAGGGGGTGAAAATGACTTTTCACCAGGTGGGGCTTCTAATAATTTGGGGGGCCCTTTGCAGCTTTGCGGGGCCCTGACAAGACCCTTTGGCCCTATATACTTTAAACAGCAGTATACAGGCGGTGCAGTTAAACAGGGGCAGAAAAATTTGGCCTTAGGCACAACACAACACTGCAACCCCTCACAGATACTGTAATCGGAGCGCAACAAGGAGCCACATGAAAAGTATTTAATCAAAAATTGTTATTAGACACCCCTGTTAAACAGGGGCAGAAAAATTGGGCCTTAGGCACAACACAACAGGAGGAAAAGGATATTCCATCAGCAGCATAACAGGACAGTCACTCAGAATCAGCATAGGCAGTCTTAATGGGATCTGACATTTAAATAAAAATATATTAAGTTACATCTGCACCAGGTGTTTGGTAGCTGGTGTTGATCCAAGCTTGATTCATTTTGATGAAGGTCAGTCGATCGATGGAGTCGGTGAAGAGGCGCACCCTGTGATTGGTCACAAAGCCTCCAGCAGCACTGAATGTGCGTTCTGAAAGAATGCTGGATGCAGGGCAAGCCAGTAGCTCAATTGCGTACTGGGCAAGCTCTGGCCAGTGATCCATCCTCAAGACCCAGTAAGCCAGAGGATTTTCG
The DNA here is from genome assembly GCA_029574335.1 of Rana kukunoris. NCBI lineage: Eukaryota > Metazoa > Chordata > Amphibia > Anura > Ranidae > Rana > Rana kukunoris. Next base: position 84,224,307 of record CM056060.1, on the reverse strand, counting down.
GTGGGGAAGGTGTCCAAGTCGGATATTGCCCCTAGGTATTCTCACACCATGTAAACCAGATGCTGGCGATGGTTGCTGGAACTGGTCAGACCTTGGGGCTGCGGACTAAAAAATTGTCTGAACGCATCGGTCAGACGACCACCTTCTCCACCACTCCTTCTGTGACTCACCGAAGCCTCAGCAACATGTTGTCCAGGACCAGGATTTGGTAATCCCCCAGGTTCTGGGAACGCGTTGCACAGACCCTTCTGCAAGGCCTCCCGCAGAAGTTTCATCTTCTGCTCCCTCTGCGATGGCAAGATAAGCTCCGCAACCTTACTCTTATAACGTGGATCAAAGAGAGTTGCCAGCCAGTAATGATCCCTCTCCTTGATACCACAAACACGAGGATCCTTACGCAGGCTTTGCAGGATCAGGGAGGCCATGCAGCGTAGGTTTGCTGAGGCATTCGGGGCACAGTCCTCTGGGTCACTGAGGACAGCAGGATCCACAGCCACCTCATCCCAGCCACGTAAAAGTCCATGGGTTCCTTGGGACTGTAAGTGATCCCTTGAAGACTGCTGCTGATGCTGAGTGCTAGGTTCAACTTCCATGCTGATGATACAATCATCCTCCTCCTCCTCCTCCTCATCCTCTTCCTGTGTGCTAGGTGGGCAAGCAGGACCACTGTCTGGATAAAGGGGGCCTTGAGAGGTAAGGCAGTCCTCCTCTTCCTCCCTCTGTTCTGCCTCAAGGGCCATGTCCATTATTCCACGTAGCGTGTGCGCCAACATGTGAATAAGAGGGACAGTCTCACTGATGCATGCACTGTCACTGCTCACCATCTTCGTGGCCTCCTCAAATGATGACAGGACAGTGCATGCATCCTTGATCAAGGCCCACTGGCGTGGGGAAAAAACCAAGCTCCCCTGACCCAGTTCTGCTGCCATATTGGCACAGGTACTCATTGATGGCCCTCTGCTGCGTGTGCAGCCACTGCAGCATGGCCAGTGTAGAGTTCTATCTGGTGGAAACGTGCAGTAACAGCAAATGCGTTTAGGTGCTATTAAACAGCAAACGTGCAGTAACAGCAAATGCGTTTAGGTGCTATTAAATAGCAAACATGCAGTAACAGCAAATGCATTTAAGTGATATTAAACAGCACACGTGCAGTAACAGCAAATGCGTTTAGGTGCTATTAAACAGCAAACTTGCAGTAACAGAAAATGCATTTAGTTGCTATTAAACAGCAAACGTGCAGTAACAGCAAATGCGTTTAGGTGCTATTAAACAGCACACGTGCAGTAACAGCAAATGCGTTTAGGTGCTATTAAACAGCAAACGTGCAGTAACAGCAAATGTGGTTAGTTGCTATTAAACAGCACACGTGCAGTAACAGCAAATGCGTTTAGGTGCTATTAAACAGCAAACGTGCAGTAACAGCAAATGCGTTTAGTTGCTATTAAACAGCACACGTGCAAAAATTATGTAAAAACAATAACTGTGGAGGGGTATTGAAGGTCGGACTGTCGAGGCCAGAGAAGTAATGTAAAAATATAATTTTAATATAATTCATAAAAAATAGAACAATTGTACATATACATAGAGATAGAATTGATACATGAATAAACCACTAGATATACAAAAACCAAAGTCGCCGACGCGCGTTTCGCCGTGAGGCTTCTTCAGGGCAAAGTTTTTGAAGATTTTCGTACAGAGATGTATAACATTAGTTATCTGTAATAATACATGGTTACACGTTATTTGTGTTGCCAACATCATAATCAAGAACATTTAAAATATAAAACAAAACAGAACATACAACAATGAGGGAGAGAGATATTGTAGATATATTTACATGACAGATGACTCTGTAGTCAATGCAGGATAGAACACATATCACAATCGAGTATTGGATATTATGCACTGTAGTGAATTCCAACAAGATCATCAAGGCATCATATGGACCTATAGAAAAATGTATATATATACATATACATATATACATACACATATATATATTATTATGTATTTGTTTTCCATACATCCATTTTCTGTATTTTTTGTAGGTTTTTAGAGTACTGGCAAAAAGGGTGTGAAATGAAAAAGAGAAAGGAAAGAATGGAAGAGATGCAGGAATAGTGAAGTAGTGTGTGAAAAGTATATAGGGAAAAATACCTGTAGGTTGACGGTGAGGTCAAGGATAAGAGCTTTTCCAGCATAAAAAATATAATTATAAAATAGTGCTACTACCAGCCATCGTTCTATATGAAAAGTGAAAGAGAGAGGATTAATTACTTATAAATGTAGGTGAATGTAGCAGATACATGAAAGTATCCGGGGTATAAAGTGTATAAGAGGAACAGAAATTTACCCTTAATCAGGAACCATACATCAAACTGGGACACAGGACCAGCCGTTTGATGTCTTATGTTTCAGATACACTGAGGGTATAAAATTACCAATCAGTGTTTATAGTCTAGGCCTCTAGAAACGAGCCCACCGATCTGTATGGTAGCAAATGAAGGGATATTATGAGCAAAGATTAACTTTGGCAGCATAGATATCGAATGAACAGAGAAAACAGTGATAGATTCTATATAAGGTACCTTACCAGGGGGATGAATCGTACGGGCGTCCGTGTCCCAGGGTGTACATCTATGTGACACACAACACAGAGTGTGAATGAGGGCTTTAAATACCCTGTGACGTTTTGCTCACGTGTGGCGTCATTGTGTAATCAATGTGCGCCATTCACATCGGGAGGCGCATCAGTAAGGAGAAAAATAGTGGGGCGGGAGTGAGTGGAAACATCCAATGATATCTAGTGCTAAGGAGTCAGACGCAAGTCGCGTCATCACGTCGCGGTGTTCGTCAGGGCAAGCGTCATCCGCTTGCACCTGATACATGTGCATCACACCAATAGGTAGATGAGTGCAACGTGGCTACATCATCGGTGTGCGTCAAGTGCGTGGAGGCGCATAAACACAGAGGTGTGTGATGGCGGAAGTGGGGAAAAAATGCCCATACATCGTTCCGGATATGACGTCATCGTAAGAAGGGTGTCACAGAAGCAATAGCCGCCACAAAGGGAGGGAGGGGGAAAAGTAACAGCAAATGCGTTTAGGTGCTATTAAACAGCAAACGTGCAGTAAACACCGAGTACGTTTAGGTGTAAACTAAACAGCACACAGGCAATACAACACGTTAGAACACTGCAGCTAGCACAATCTCCTGCCTGACAAATAGGAATAGCTGATCTAGCTAAGCTTTACAGTGTATAAATATATGTACAACTCCTAGGGATGTATATAGATCCTCTACACACTGTAAATTAAGCTAAACTGACTAGCCTGCCTGCTCTATCTAGCTATCTAAAAAGACAATCTCTCTGACTAACCACTTTAGCCCCAGACCATATTGCTGCTCAATCACCAGAGCACTTTTTGTGATTCAGCAGTGCGTCGATTTAACTGACAATTGCGTGGTCGTGCGACGTGGCTCCCAAACAAAATTGGTGTCCTTTTTTTCCCACAAATAGAGCTTTCTTTTGGTGGTATTTGATCACCTCTGCGGTTTTATTTTATTTTATTTTTTGCGCTATAAACAAAAATAGAGCGACTATTTTGAAAAAAATGCTATATTTTTTTTCTTTTTTCTGTAATAAATATCCCCCAAAAATATATAAAAAAACGTTTTTTTCCTCAGTTTAGGCCGATACGTATTCTTCTACATATTTTTCGTTAAAAAAAAAAATCGCAATTAGCGTTTATTTAGTGGTTTGCGCAAAAGTTATAGTGTTTACAAAATAGGGGTTAGTTTTATGGCATTTTTAATATTTATTTTTTTACTAGTATTGCCGGCGAACAGTGTTTTTTTTCAGTACTGCGACCTTATGGCGGACACTTCGGACACTTTTGACAAATTTTTGGGACCATTGGAATTTTTTTAGCGATCAATGCTATAAAAATGCATTGGATTACTATAAAAATGCCATTGGCAGTGAAGGGGTTAACACTAGGGGGCGGGGAAGGGGTTAAGTGTGTTCCTGGGTGTGTTCTAACTGTATGGGGTGGTGGACTGACCGAGGGAAATCACTGATCTTCTGTTTATACATTGTATGAACAGAAAATCAGCGTTTCCCCCGCTGACAGGAACGAGAGCTATGTGTTTACACACATAGCTCCCGTTCCCCGCTCTGTAACGAGCAATCGCGCGTGGGACTCGGGGGCGAGCAGGGACGCGCGCGCTGCCACCCGTGGCACACGCGCCCCCCCTAGTGGCCAAAATGTAGATGACGTAGAGCTACGTGCTCTCGCCCAGGAGAGCCGACCTGCCGCCGTAGAATGACGGCGGCTGGTCGGCAAGTGGTTAACAATGCCACAACACACTACACGAGGCCTTATATAGTGTGGGGCGTGTGCTAAAGCCCTGAACTATAATTGGCCAAAGCCACCCAGGCTTTGGCCAAATATGGCTCTTCGTTTTTTGTGCACTGTGATTGACCAAGCATGCGGGACATACAGCATGCTTGGCCAATCATCAGCTCGCAATGCTGCGACCTTATAGCGGACACTTCGGACACTTTTGACAACTTTTTGGGACCATTGGAATTTTTTTAGCGATCAATGCTATAAAAATGCATTGGATTACTATAAAAATGCCATTGGCAGTGAAGGGGTTAACACTAGGGGGCGGGGAAGGGGTTAAGTGTGTTCCTGGGTGTGTTCTAACTGTATGGGGGGTGGCCTCACTAGGGGAAATCACTGATCTTCTGTTCATACAATGTATGAACAGAAGATCAGCGTTTCCCCCGCTGACAGGACCGGGAGCTATGTGTTTACACACATAGCTCCCGTTCCTTGCTCTGTAACGAGCAGTCGCGTGTGCCTGGCGGCGATCATACCCGCTGGGCACGAGCGCGGGACTCGGGGGCGAGCGGGGACGAGCGCGCTGCCGCCAGCGGCGCACGCGTTCCCCCTAGTGGCGAAAATGTAGCTGACATAGAGCTACGTGCTCTCGCCCAGGAGAGCCGACCTGCCGCCGTAGAATGACGGCAGCTGGTCGGCAAGTGGTTAAATAAATATGCTGGTTAGAGTGGAAGTAAAGGTGACTTCTGTGAATACGCAGCAAATGGAGTGATTGAAGGAACTGTGATAGTATAGTCCGCACAATTCGACAGGTGTGATTGTTAGCCTTCACCACTTGATTGAGATTCCACCTGGAGTGTTCAGAATACTAATATGCGCTTACCACAAGTCTGGGACCTCTTTCGGAAAAGTAGGTCATGGGGGCTTGGCAGGATAAGTGCCTGCTCACTCTGAGGCATCAACTGGAGCCAGGTGGATTCAATAGGAACTCAAAGGAAACATAAACAATGGGGATGCCATAGTGTATTACCTTTTTATTAACATTTTAAAAAACACCATACAGCCAAATGGCCTCTTACTTTGAATGTGCCCGCCTGGCACTGGGACTGCTGCAGACTGTCTCTTGAAATGAGACCCGCTGGGATGCACGGACCGTGCAAACGCTGTGTCAGGCTGGGTGCCAATTCAACGGGCGCTGGGAGTTAGGCTGGATGCGTGGAGAAGCCAGATCTCGCCGACCGACATATGTTTCGTAATTAATAAAAGAAAAAGTTGCGCTACTAGAATAACAGGAATTAATATATAAGCAGTGGATAGAATAAGTAGCGCTATAAAACACTCTGGTAGTTAGAACCACAATGATAAGTGAACACTTGTTATAATATCACTATTATATTCTTGATGTTTGTTTTTGCTCATGGACACTTGTCCATTAGCAAAAACAAACATCAAGAATATAATAGTCCATCAATAAAAGATGTATGACCACATCCTCATCATGTAAGGGACACTCTGCACGGTAATAAAGGAATAGATGAATACCCTTACCGGACGGTGTAGATCTGCTTGTCAGCGACAACAGATCCCGTAAGCATGGGTGAATTCCAGTCAAATCGACTCAGCTGTAGAAAGGCCAGATAAAGGATTCCTCCCAAGGTGTCCGGCTGGTAGGCTGTAATCCTGGACTGGAACCCTCTCTTGGACAGATCGGCACAGGCTGACACTGATGACGATAACCAAGGGGTCTCCTGACCTCCAAGGAATGGTGGGAACACAGGATATCCTCTCGGGATTAGCACTCATGGAGTGTGGAAAAAAAAACTTGATTCCAAGCAGGTCATGCGGAAGGAAGAAAAAACATGCTCCAAATGGTGCAGATAAAAGGGGGATAGGTTTTTATTGACAAAAACCAAATACATAAAAAGTGATCACAATAGCATTAAAAATATAAAAACAATATGGGGACCGGTACACCTGCTCCCCATATTGTTTTTATATTTTTTATATTTTTAATGCTATTGTGATCACTTTTTATGCATTTGGTTTTTGTCAATTTTTGGACGTTTTTTTTTTACGCTTACCGGAAATGGTGGACACACTGACCGGTGGTAGTATGTCAAATGAGCAAAGAATTGATCCGGTATGGTTCATGGAAGACACATCTAACGGCATCTGAGGGAATCCAAGGGTTCTTTGGTCAAACACATCCGGGATTGTGGGTAGGTTCCTTTGTGGAGTTGTAATCATATGGGAGCACATGAAAAAGATAAAAGGAGGCTCCTCATGGTGCAGTTAAACCCAAATCATAGGGTGTGGCGGCTTTATTCATAAAAAGCAAGGTATATACAATGATACCATGGTAATAAAAACAAAGAAAAAATAAATAAAACTCAAGGTACGAGCCAGATGAAGAGGCAGGTACAGGTGATCACAAGGGTAACGCGTCGTAAATGGATATGAGGCTGCAGGCCATGTACCCTAGCCTACAGCACCTGGTATTCCCAGGCGGTCTCCCATCCAGGTACTAACCAGGCCCGACCCTGCTTAGCCTCCAAGATTAGACGAGATCGGGCGCTTTCAGGGTGATGTGGCCGTAGGCCTGCAGCCTCATATCCATTTACCACGCGTTACCCTTGTGATCACTTGTACCTGCCTCTTCATCTGGCTCGTACCTTGAGTTATATATAATTGTTTTCTTTGTTTTTATTACCATGGTATCATTGTATATACCTTGCTTTTTATGAATAAAGATGATAAATGATTTGGGTTTAACTGCACCATGAGGAGCCTCCTTTTATCTTTTTCATGTGCTCCCATATGATTACAACTCCACAAAGGAACCTACCCACAATCCCGGATGTGTTTGACCAAAGAACCCTTGGATTCCCTCAGATGCCGTTAGATGTGTCTTCCATGAACCATACCAGGCTGTGGATCAATCCTTTGCTCATTAGACATACTACCACCGGTCAGTGTGTCCACCGTTTCCGGTAAGCGTATTGATTCCTCTTGACTATCCTGCATTATTGACCCTTTGATTTTAATCTTGGATTGATATATCCCACGTCAGTCATTCTCACTGGACTTTATTTGTTTACCTTAATTGGACTTATATACATGTCTTTATGCATTAGGTGTCTCACCTTGCAGTTTTTCACGGTCCTTTTTAGGATCTTTTTGGGTGATTTATTTCACTATATTGAACACTGTGCAGTTTTGACTTCACGATACATTGCTTTTCATGTTTTATGTATTTTTGTTATAGATTCATTTCCACTCACATGTGGAATTAATGTCTCTCTCTAGCGCCGCATTTTTTATTGTTTATATGTTTCGTAATGAATTACGTCATCAGGGGGGCGACCATGAAGGCCTGATTCACACAGTCTCCTCTTAACAGTTGTTCTAGAGATGTGTCTGCTGCAAAAGGTGGCTACTTTGAAGAACCTAGAATATGACATATATTTTCAGTTGTTTCACACTTTTTTGTGTTAATTCATGTTTTTGATGCCTTCAGTGTGACTCTACAATTTTCATAGTCATGAAAATAAAGAAAACTCTTGGAATGAGAAGGTGTGTTCAAACTTTTGGTCTGTACTGTATATGCACAAATAGACTCTTATCGGACGAAACAACCTATATAAAGCTCAAGAGTGATCCGACTACAGACTTTGCCAAAGAAGCCTACACCTTAATTTCAGAGGCACTCAAAGACAAGATCATTACTAAAATACTTCCAGATCCCTTAATACTATTATCTACCAAAAATACACAAAAATTCAGTTGACCCTCCGGGAAGACCCATCGTGTCACCACAGGTTTCAGCCTGTACATAGAGCAATTTCTTCAGCCAATTGTTTTCCAACTTCAATCCTACATACGTGGCAGCTCACATTTACTCGAACTCCTGTCCCCTTATAAGTGTGAACCGACCTACACATGGCTATCACTTGACGTCTGCTCGTTATATACCTCAATTCCACATTCTTTTGGATTGATGGCACTAGAGCAATTCCTCCTCATGGAACCACTAATTAACCCTTGCCAAGCAGACTTCATCATTCAAGCTACCAAATTTTGTCTAACCCACAACTACTTTACTTTTGATGGAACCTTCTACAATCAAATACAAGGTACTGCTAACTTTGCTCCCTCATACGCTAACCTCGCTATGAGTTTCTGGGAAAACCACCACATTTATACCAATAACCCATATGCAGCCAACATCATCTTCTTTGGGCATTATATCGACGATATTATCATCTGGGATGGCCCCCAAGACTTCATCCAACCTTTTGTTGAACATTGCAAAAACAATAACTATGGTCTGTCCTTTACCTTTGTCTCCAACCCCTCCACCATGGCCTTTTTAGATCTTGAATTAGGACACGATGAACACACTATCTGTGCCAAAAATTACACAAAACCGACGGCAGACAACTTGTCGCTTACGACAAAACTGTACAAAAGACTCTGATTATATTAAAAAGAAATGAATCGAAAAACAATATCCCAAGAATTTGATAGAGGAAGCCTTCAACTCTTATCTACATGGAAAATCACCAAAAACCATTAAAATTACAGATGACTGTTCCACAAGGTTTATCACCACCTTTCATCATAAACACAAAAACATGGAAGGAATAATTTTCAAACATTGCAATATTTTACTCCAGGACCCCCACCTAAAATCCATTCTTCCAGCCCATCCAAAAATCATTTACAGGAGACCCATGAACCTAAAAAACTAAATCGCCCCCAGCAAACTAAAATCTACCCCCAATCCATCCGCCATACCCTGTCTTATACCCCTGGTTGGTATGTATCAATGTCGGAAACCTCAGTGCAAGACTTGTCGCTTTGTCCAACATGGACAAAAAACCTTTAGCACAAAAGGCAAAACGTATCCCCTCAAAGAATTTTACAATTGTTCGCCCGATTTCGTGGTATATGGACTAAGCTGCCCTTGCGGTCTTATGTCTGTAGGCCGAACCATCCGACCTTTGAGACAAAGGTTCGGGGAACATAGGAGGAACATAGAGGGTGGCACAGACCCTCACAGTGTACCTAAACATTTTACTACTAGGGTTGAGAGAACCCGAACTGTAAAGTTCGGGTTTGTACCAAACTTTATTTTTTTTTTGACCTGGACCCGAACCCGAACAATTTTCTGAAAGTTCAGGTTCGGGTTCGGTGTTGGGCAATGTAACATCACGCTGCAGGGCAGCCAATTAGCATTTATTTTACTTGTGTGACCTAGAAGCCATCACAACCATGCCTACCAATGGCATGGCTGTAAATTGGCCAGTGCAGCATGTGACTGAGCATGTGACACAAATCTAATTACAGCAGCACTGCATATGTTCCTGTCAGATACTCTGCATATTGCACCAGCAATGCATATGTTCCTGTGAGATACTCTGCATATTAAATCAGCACTGCATATGTTCCTGTCAGATACTCTGCATATTGCACCAGCACTGCATATGTTCCTGTAACATACTCACCACCAATAACTGGGCCTCTATGCGAGACCTGTGTGCCTTGTTGCGCTGTTTCGAGTACTCCATCAACATGGCCAGTGCCGATGACGCCGTTCTCAGCGTGACTATCCCAGTTCTATGTCTCCTTGAAAAAACGCTTCGGGCGTAGTGTTGCTCACGAATATTCGCATTGCGAATATTCGCTACGAATATTGCATATTACAATATCTCGAATATCGCGGCGAATATTCGCTATTTCGAATATTCGTATTTTTCAAATTTCGCAATAAATTTCGCAATAAAATTCGCAATAAAAAAATCGCATTCGCGAATTTCGCAATAGCGAAATTTCGCAATAGCGACATTTCGCAATTTTTTTTTTTTTTTAGAAAATATAGCGAATATTCGTAAAATATCACGAATATTCGATATTAACGAATATTCGCGAATATTCTTCGAAATATTCGCGAAATATCGCGAAATCGAATATGGCGTATTCCGCTCATCACTATTCGGGCGATGATGGAAGAGGATGTGGCACAGGAGGAGGAGGAATCGGGATAATTTCCAAGGCTTTCAGGGCAGTCATTCACAAGTGGCTCTGAGGGTGGGTTCCTGCACCAACAAAGGCCAGGTACACAATTGTCCAGCAAGGTCACAGTTCTGGAGGATGACGAGGTGGAGGATGAGGAGATGGAGGAACCATGTTCACAGCAGGGTGGCACCCAGACCAGCTCATGGTCATCACTGGTGCGTGGCAGGGGGGATACAGAGGACACAGATGATACGCCTCCCACAGAGGACAGCTTTTTTTTGCCTCTGGGCAGCCTGGCACACATGAGCCATTACATGCTGCAGTGTCTCCGCAACGACCGCCGTGTTTTCGCACATTTTAACAGGTGATGATTACTGGGTGGCCACGCTGCTGGATCCCTGTTACAAGGACAATGTACCATCCTTAATCCCCTCACTGGAGCGTGATTGCAAGATGCGCGAGTACAAGCGCACGCTGGTAGACACGCTGCTGGGGCAATTCCCACCTGACAGCGGGGGCACAGTGGAAGCACAAGGCGAAGGCAGAGGAGGAGAAACAGGTCGCCAACGCAGCAGGGGCACCGCCAGCACCTCAGAAGGCAGGGTTAGCATGGCCGAAATGTGGAAAAGCTTTGTCAGCACGCCACAACAAACAGCACCACCAGCTGATATGGAACGTTTTAGCAGGAGGCAGCATTTCAGCAACATGGTGGAGCAGTATGTGTGCACACACCTACACATACTGAATGATGGGTCTGCCCCCTTAAACTTCTGGGTCTCCAAACTGGGCACATGGCCTGAGCTTGCCCTTTACGCCTTGGAGGTGCTGGCCTGCCCTGCAGCCAGTGTATTGTCTGAACGTATATTTAGCACGGCACTGGGCGTTATCACAGACAAGCGCAGCCGCCTGTCCAGAGCCAATGTGGACAAGCTCACGTTCATTAAAATGAACCAGGCATGGATCCCACAGGACATGTCCATACCCTGTGTAGAATAGACATGTATACCGGCCTTACCCAGCCATTCTTGTATTTCTGATCTTTCTAGGGTTGCCACTTCATCCCTTTAAAAGTGAAAACATATTAATTACACTGGTTCTCAGGCTGATTAAGGTGCTAATTAAATTCACTTGGTGCCTTATCGACATTAAATTAGCCCCAGAACCCGTGTAAATACTATGGGCCAGATTCAGGTAGATGGGCGAATCTTTATTTTGGAGTAACGTTTCTCATTTAAGTTACTCCGCCGAAACTTTAGGAGCAAGTACTGTATTCACATAGCACTTGCTCCTAAAGTTGCGGCGGCGTAGCGAAAATGAGCCGGCGGAATTCAAATTGGGCGGGTAGGGGGCGTGTATTATTTAAACTAGGCGCGATCCCGCGGCGAACGTACTGCGCATGCGTCGACTGTCAGTGCGCATGCTCCAAATTCTGTCAGTGAACGTCAATGACGTCAATCCCCATTCACGGACGTTTTAAGCAAACGACGCGAACATTTTTAAATTTGACGCGATGACGACGGCCATACTTAACATAGGATACTCCACTAGGGGGCTAGTTTTTCTTTACGCCGCGTATCTCTTACGGAAACGTCGGAAAGTCACTGCGTCGGGCCCGAATACGATCGTGAATTGCCGATTCTCGCTGATTAACATATTCTCGGCGTTAATCAGCGGGAACGCCCCGAGCGCCGTTTTTAAAATTGCAGTTCCGATACGACGGCGAAATACAATTACGCCGCTCGTATAGGAACTCCAACCCGGTGTTTCTTGTTTTCTGCTTACTGAAAACAGAAACGCCGGCTCAAAGTGAGAGTTAGGCTGGAGTATCACTGATACTCTAGCCTAACTCTACCTGAATCTGGCCCTATGTGTTCAGGTTTAAATGGAGGAGGTGGCAAACCCTAGAAATGTGTCACTCTTTTGGGGTGTACCCTAATTTGAAAAATAAATTAATTAAAAACAAAAAGCTGTGTTGGCTACCTAGTCCTCCTCCACTGCCGGTTCTACCTACACCACCACATCCACCGCCACCTCAAACTCCTACTCCACATGGACCTTGTCCTCCTAGGTCAAAATTATTTTACTGTAGCGGCGTCGCCCTATCTGAGTCTAATGACAGGCCATCCCGCTGGAACTTTATGTATAATTTGTAAATTTGTTAGACATTGTTGTGAAGTCATGCATTGCGGGATTACCAGTAGAGGGAGATATGGACTCCATTGACTCTTAGGAGAAACGGACTACATTTCCTGCAATACCTTGCCCTGTTGGAATGTGATATCCGCACAGACTTGTGGGGGAGGTTACTTAAAGCGGAGCTCCACCCATGAAAACAACATTTTGCCATGTTGTTTAAAAAATAAAAATAAAATAAACCTGAAAAAAAAAAAAAAATACTCACCCGAAATAGCTGTTGCTATGCGGAAGTCCGTAATCTGCCTCACCTGCACCGCGGTCCGATTTCTTCTTCTCCTTCTCCTTATGAATGGGCGCGCTGCTTTCTGGGAACTGTGTGTGTTCTCAGAGAGCAGCGCGCCCATTCACAAGCCAGCGTGAGACTCGCGCAGGCACAGTAGGAAACGGGCAGTGAAGCCGTACGGCTTCACTGCCTGTTTCCCATAGTGTGAATGGCGGCGCGGGACTCGGAGCGATCGCGGGACCAGCATCGGGGGGGCCATCAGCGCGGGTGCCTAGGACAGGTAAGTGTCCTTATTTAAAGTCAGCAGCTACACTGTTAGTAGCTGCTGACTTTAAAAAAAAAAAAATTCGCAGCTGGAGCTCCACTTTAAGGAAAGGGAGTGTCGCTTTTTCTCTCTCTCGGGTCCAGCCTCTTCTCCTCTGCGGAGCTGCTGACAGAGACAACCGTGTGGTTAGGCCAGAAGCCGGGCCTAGATTTACCGAGAGACCAGCCATCCGGAGGGACGAAAGATCTCCAGTATCAAGCCTGTGTACCCGGAGATCAGAGAGGCAGCCCAGCTGACAACTGGAACAGTGGGGCACCCTCGTCCGGGACCCTTGTGCTGTGTAGCAGTGTTTTGTCAACGCACCCCCTGTGAGGAATACAGGCGGATCGGCCTTTCGGGTGAGGGAGCACAAGCTCAACTTCTAAACTATTCTCTTAGACAGACCTTTCAGTATCGCATCACACTTCACCCACTCCCTTTAGGCTCTCAGTTCAGACTTAAGGGGCCTGTGTTGTTTACAGTATCTACACCAAAGTGATTGACACTGGACTGTGATCAATTCACCTTCACCTACCTGTTCAGGATACTTTGCTTAATCAACTTTCTTTGATCATTTGCCCTCTGTGGATTACAAATTCTAACGTGCACCAACCGGCCGCATCGTGGACATTTACTGTTCCGCAGAACTGCCCGCTAGAGGGCGCTCACGAGCAAAGACTGCCTGTTTAGTTTAAGTGAATGGTACCATTCTTGGGGTTATAATCTCTTTTACAAATCAGACTGACTCGTTACTGATTAGCTTTGTTGGTGTTAAACTCTATGCCTGTCTTCCTTTAGTTTCAATACAGTAAACTCACCCTCTTGTATTTAAATATATTCACTGTGTGGAGTGTATTTTCTCATCTGGAGGGACCATCCATAATACCAGATAATTCACTATTATATTGTCATTGCATGTTGTATGCCTGTTATTGTGACCCCCAGCCCAGCAGAGGTCACAATATCTCACTCCCCAGACTTCTGATGTGTCAAGGGAGGGTTCGAGCCAGTTAAACAGGGATGAGCTAAGCCAAAAGAGAGTAGATCCCAAATTATTCAGCGGCTCCTTTGGGGGGTAGTGCTACGCGTGGGGGTTTCTTCCGGGATTCTACTTCTCAAATTATCTATTACCCCCTAACATTGAACCCCGCCCTTACCAAGACCCGCCATGGATGCCGCTGCTGCAGGCAAATGGTGCACAGACCAAGGTGTTCCTGTGAGGAAAGGCCTAGTGTTTGAGGTGAAGGGAGAAGTTTGGGAATGAAGAAGAAGACCTCTTAGTCTTGAAAGCTTTGTCCCAAGGCCGGAAGCTCTGGGTGATGCGGTTAGAAGTGGATAAAGCCAACTTACATACCTATATCCTTAAGTAATTAGCGAGGAGGAGTCTCAGACTTCTTAAAGGTGCCCAGTGTGAAAACAGCTGGTGGCAAAGAACTTTTTTTAACGCAACCTACCCAAGTCTCAGTTGATTCTCCCTCTCCTAGTGTAGCCCCATCCACTTCTGGTGCCCTGGCATGCAGTGAAGGCTCAAGTAAACCAGTGAAGGGGCCGGACAAGACACCCTTTAAAGACCTCAACCCAGAAGTTGTGCGCTGTTTTGGAAGAGATTGTAGCTCAGTGCAAGAAGGATTCCCCAGACTGTTTGAATACAGGGTACAGGAAACTCAGGGCCTTCTCAGGGAAACACCCTGTGCCATCTTCAGAAGATGGCTTTGAAGAATGGATGGATGAGGCCACTCAGGCTCTGGAAGAGTGGGGAATCCCAGAGAAGAGTAAGAAGCAAAGGATCATGGAAAGCCTCAAAGGGCCCGCTTTAGAGGCCGTCCGTAACCTCAAGCTTAGCAAATGAAATTGCACTGCCCAAGATTATGTGGAAGTTCTGCAGAATGTGTTCGGGAGGATTGAAGACATCAGTGAACTCCGCTGCCAATTGGAGCATTGCTCCCAAAAGAGGGGAGAAAAGTTATCTGAATTTGTCAGCCGCCTGGATAGGATCCTACATCGGATGCTGTTAAAGAAAGGGATAGAGGCGAAAGATGTAGATGAGACACGCTTCCAACAAGTGGTGAGGGGAGCCTAACCCATGGATCCCATTGTTTTTCAGTTACGGACTCTAAAGGGAGGTAGAGTGTTGAAGTACCCCGACCTGATTCGGACCATTCGACAAGAAGAGGACCTCCTAGATCAGAAGAATAAATATCAGGCCGCAGAAGCTCCCGCTCGAGTGCGTGTTGTAGCCATTGAAGATAATGACCCCAAAGTCGAACTCCTGGAGTCACGGGTGTCTCAGCTGACAGAACTAGTGGCTGCTCTATCTGGCCAAGCGGGGTATACCCCCTACAAGCTCAGGAGGGATAAGACCGAAAGACCCGCTTATGGATCTTATGACCAGCAGGGCACCCCAAGAAGGTTCATTTCCTGTCTTAACTGTGGAGGACATGGACACACCAGGGAAATCTGCCCCAGCCCGGTAAATGCCTATCAACCAGTGTACAGGCCGGCAGAAAACTCCAGAGAGCCCTGGTGAAGGAGCCAACCGGGTGCCCGTCTGTTGAAAATAGCTTCAACGTAAAGAGGGAGAGGTCAGGAGAGACCCTCGCAAGAGAAGGGTGAAAGTACGAGTTACAGGAGAGAAGAAAAAAATTGTGCCTTGTAAGTTTCCTGCAAACCTAGTGGGGCCTTCCGCGTTAGTACCTATTCAAGTGGGGGGGGTCTATACTAAAGCCCTCCTGGACACCGGAGCACAAGTGACTCTTCTGTACAGGGACTTCTACGACAAGTACCTCACCCACTTACCCCTGCAGAAGTTGGAAGATTTAGAGATATGGGGTATTGGAACTCAGAGCTTCCCCTATGATGGGTACCTATCAATACGATTAACCTTTGACCACGCGATAGCTGGAGTAACAGAAACCTTCGATGCCCTGGCGATAGTCTGTCCCTGGCCTTCAGGTGCTCACAAGAGTTCCTTTATCATAGGGACAAACACGTCTTTGGTCCGAAGACTCCTGGCTCCTTTGACTGAAATAACAGAGCCCCCAATCCAAAGAATCCATCTGATGTTGAGAAGGGTGTACCACCAGCTGGTGATGGAGGGGAAAGCCCCTGAAGACGGAGTAGGTAGGGTCTGGCAGATAGGAAAAACTAAGAAGACCCTACAGCCTGGAGAAGTGATCTGCCTCAGGGCCTCAGTGAAACTCACGTGGTCTTAGCCAGGCCCATATCTCGTCCTTGAACCCAACTTGGATGAACCTACAGAGGGATTAGAGGTGATACCTGCAGTGATTGCGCAAAAAATTATTTAAAGACAAATAAACACATGAATAATGGGTGAGAAAATTAATATCAACACAAGTCGTGATACTAGTGACAAAAGTCCAAATGGATATAGCAAAACAATGTGCAATAAATTGTGCAAATGAAAACATGTGCAAAAACCAGTCCGTGATAGTAGCAAGGATGCTATAATAGATGCCCACTATTCCAAGAGAGATGAGAACTTCACCACAAACAGGGTCTCGTCTCCCAGAACTCTCACCTCAGAACGAATATCAAAGGCCTTATATACTTTCCACCACACGGACGTCTCCTCTATGTATCCTGATATCCACCCATAGAAAGGTCTAGAGAGCGTACCTGAAGTCTCAGAGGCAGGGGACAAGAAGAACAAAACGGAGGACCTCCAATCGTGTATTACCACAAGTAAAACGGTTTAATAAAAAAAGTTGCACTTACAGGATGTAACGCCACCAGCGTTACTTTTTACTAAAACGGGCACAGCTGCTCCTTTCCCTCGCAGCTGCGCTCCGTTCTATTGCATGACGGCATCACTTCCGGTGCGCCGTGCGTTCCACGCTGGAACGTGGAAGTGTGCCACTAAGCGGCGTCTCTTCCCTCACTAGCGCGGCCTATTTAAACGGGCCCAGCTGACAGAGCGCTGTTGCTCTATTGACCGTTTGGACGCCAATGTCAGCTGGGGACCCGGTCTGTGAATGGACCTCTGGCCCTGGTCGCCAACCTTCGGCCTGCTTCAGGACCAGCCTTCAGCAGCATCACGACCCTGCAGCCAGCTATTCCTTCCTGCTACCTTCTATTGGATCCCCACGGTTCATCCCCTCTCTGAACCACTGAACCGCAAGTACCTGCAGTATGCCCTCACGCATAACTGCTGAAACTGTTGTCCTATTATGCCCTCTTAATGTCTGGACTGTTTAGGTCATGCTATCATATTACATCGGGAACCTATATGCTTACTTGTTCATTCCTGCAACTACCATGCTGCATACTACTGATACCATGTTCTAACGGAAGCCTTTCAAATATACTTGCTCCTGCAATTACCATTGTGAACTCTGACATCACCAAATACTAACGGATGCCTTCCATACTTGTTTACACCTGCAATTGCCATTGTGTACTCTGATGTCACCAAGTGTTACTGGAAACCTACCATGCATGTTTATACCGCATCTATCAGTGTCTTGTCTGAAGTCGCCTAGTACTATCAGATTGCCGATGCCTATGAATACCCTTAAATACTACTGCACTGTATTTCAGTCCATTACTATTTGAGGCAGTCTTAGCTTCTACTTTTCCTTCCCTGGAGTGAGGGCTTACTTCATATTATTAGCATATTTGATTATGAACCCTCACTCCCCTGGTATTACTCTAAAGTGATTGTACTGTAGTATCTAAAGGAACATTCGAGTTTGGTTCTATATGACTCTATACCTTTTACCATGTCCCTAAACCTACTTGCACCTATGATGGAATATGCGCTTTCCCCTTGATTGAGACTGTGATGCGAGGATCCCAAACTCTCTGCACAAAAGAGAGTGAAACCTGAGGAGTCTAAGCAGTTGCGATCCATATTCCTAAAACATACTTGGCGTAACCTTACACAGGAAGAAGATAAAAAACGAGCGTTGTAAACATAGGCGGCTCAGGCGCTGTGTCAGGTCACTCCTGGTGTACGTCTCTCCCTTGCACTACGCGTTATGACACTGGTCACGTGTCTTCATCTGGGGTCCGACCTTCAGGTACCTCTGCCTCTGAGGCCGCGTACACACGATCGAATTTGTCCGCTGAAAACGGTCCGCTGGACCGTTTCAGCAGACAAATCCGATCGTGTGTATGGGCTAGCGGACAGGTTTGTCCATCGGACAAATTTCAAAGCATGCTTTGAAATTTGTCCGCTACAAACCTGTCCGTCGGATATGTCCGCTGGTTAGTACGGGAAACCAGCGGACATATCCTCCCACACATGCGTCGTATCCTGTGAATGGATCCGACGCATGCGCGCGGAAGTGTTTACTTCCTGGTGCGGTGACGTAGCGGTGACGTGGCGGCGTCAACGTCACAGCCGCGTCACCACGCTGTCTGCCGGCGGGGATTTTGATCCGATGGTGTGTACACGCCATCGGACCGAAATCCGATGAGACATGTCCGCTCTTAACTGTCCGTCGGACAAGTTTGAGCAGACATATCTCATCGTGTGTACGAGGCCTGAGACTTCAGTTAGGCTCTCTAGACCTTTCTATGGGTGGATATCAGGATACATAGAGGAGACGTCCGTGTGGTGGATAGTATATAAGGCCTTTGATATTTGTTCTGAGGTGAGAGTTCTGGGAGACCAGACCCTGTTTGTGGTGAAGTTCTCATCTCTCTCGGAATAGTGGGCATCTATTATAGCATCCTTGCTACTATCACAGACTGGTTTTCTGCACGTTTTCATTTGCACAATTTATTGCACTTTGTTTTGCTATATCCATTTGGACTTTTGTCACTAGTATCACGACTTTTGTTAATATTAATTTTCTCACCCATTATTCATGTGTTTATTTGTCTTTTAATAATTTTTTGCGCAATCACTCATTTTTGAATTTGTAATCTACTTTGTTGCTGTGTATGCACCTTACTGTGTTTGCTGCATTTATTTTACTGTTATTCTAAGGGAGACTATTTAGTATTAGTGCAGAAGTCCTCCTTTTATATACCTGCAGTGATCCCGTTGAAGATATTAGAGAAAAACCATGGCTGGGTATCTGTCAACATCCAGAATCCCACTGCAAACCCTGTGGAGGTGCCAGCCAGAGTGCTACTGGGCCGAGTGCATCAGGCCACTCCTGTTAACTCTTCCCACCTGGGGGAGAGCAAGAAGATGGGAGACCTGAGGAAGGATCCACAGTCTGGCGGCGCGGAACTCCCACCAGGATGGGGGGAGAGGATGGATGCTCAGCTTAATAGATGGCAGAAGATTTTTTCAAGATATAAGAAGAGGTACTCATAAATCCATACTTTGTGAAAATGGCCACACCCCTGATAAATATATAACAAAGAAGGGTACCCCCAAAATGGGACTTTAAAGGCCAGACACAAAGTCAATATAAAAGATGTTTATTATTGGGACAAAGCAATCTGTTGGTATTTGTTTACAAATGTGTACTCGGCACCTAGGTGCATAAAAAAGACAACATATGCATATATTTGTACATATACATTAAACATCACCAGGGGCAAGTGTGTACCGGGTGTGACAAAAAAAGGGGGAACAAAACATAACACTATATATAACATAAAATAAAACAAAAAATTATGGAAATGCCCGCCGCGTTGAGAACCTCCTCAAATAGACTTGAGCTCATAATCAAATCATCAATGCCAGGAAGGTGGACCTGCGAACCTCTAGAGGCGGAACAGGGGGGTTTAAATAACACCCAAAACCTGCTGGTATGAATCCAGTTAGGGATAATCCTATCCAGGTGCCTATGGATGTCCCAGGGCAAGTGACCTACATTGGTCAGATGGACCATGAATGAGGTAAGAGGGGAAACACTGTGGCGTTAGTCCCGGTCTGTATTAGGTGCCAGATTGGAGATTTTTTCAAAGACTGAGTTTGATGTTGGATGTGCGCCACCCACCAGATCCGCCTGAGGGAAGACAAACCCTTCAGGGAGCGAGTCCGAAGAGTTCCCTTGACATATTTGGAAGATCTCAGGGAGCAGTTTGCGGAGTTAAAAAAGACCAGAACCATCCGGGAATCCAGGAGTCCTTATGCTTCCCCCATAGTAGTGGTAAGGGAGAAAAATGGTTGTCTGAGGCTGTGCATTGACTACAGAACCCTCAACAAACGGACTATTCCTTACCAATACACTAATCCTGGGATTGAGGATGCATTACAGTGTTTGTCGGGAGCTAAGTGGTTCAGTGTTATGTCCTGAAGAGTGGTTACGGTCTTTTCAGCCAGCGGAGCTTAGTATTTTGTTCCTGCCCTCATCTGAAGCGACAAGCAATGGGACACTTAGGCCAGAGGCCCCTGAATTCATACCTCAGAATGTACTTGATGGAGAACTAGATAACAACATTGATCTGTACTCTGCAGAAGATTGTTTGGAGGCCTCAAGCCCGCCTAGTTGATTCAGAGAATCTCTTGTGTCAGAAACAGAGGATGATGCTGTTCTTCAGAATGACGAACCAGACCCTGTTCTCCCTGTTTCTTCAGTGCCCGAGGAGCCAAAAGAAAGAACAGCTAATGGAGAGGCTCCCCTATGGAGTTTTTAGGCAGCAGTGTGGTAAAGTATGGGAAAAGGATACAAAATGAAAAAAGTAGAAAAATAAGTTTATTAATATAACTGGAAATCGTAAAAGTGAGCTCTGGTATTGCATACAATATCATGATAACATACAGTAAAATGAGCACCAAACAAATGACATAGATGAATGGTAACAAATATGTCAGATGAGGACCTGACGCATTTCAACCCATTTGCAGGGTCTTCTTCAGATGAACTACTGTAACAAAAATAATAGTAATACAATAATCAACATATGTAGTTGTTGCAATGTATTGCAGAAACAAAATTCTTTATATATATATATATATATATATAGTTACCCATTTTCTGTATGTATAGTTGTATTGAGACCAGAGATTCCTTAAAAGCAGAAGGAAAATCACACAGGACCCCAGGATGAGAAAAGAAAGAAGAGCTATTCACCCACCAAAAAGACTGACCTATAGCCAATTGGGTGAATGTTTTGAAGAAGCTGTTCTCACCTCAAAGAGGTCCACTGTTTCATGTGATCCTCCCACTGCAAATTTAGTGGAGGATAACCCCTTCTCACCCTGTGACATATCTGAACCCAATGCTTTGGTGTTAGCAAGCGGTGGACAGGATAGCCTGCCCATACACAACGATTGGTGGGAGGTTCCCCTGTCTACCTTATGTCAGTCTATGAGTTGTTTAGCTTTGAGCAATGCCCAGGGTTTATTGCCTTGTATCTCCTAACCATTTTTTTCTCCACCTGTATTTGAGAAGCATGTATCAGGATACATTCTTTCACCCTCTTTGGGGACCAAAGATTTCAGTTGGGGGGAGTGTGTAGCGGAGTCGTCCTGTCTGAGTCTAATGACAGGCCATCCCGCTGGAACTTTATGTATAATTTGTAAATATGTTAGACATTGTTGTGAAGTCATGCATTGCAGGATTACCAGTAGAGGGAGATATGGACTCCATTGACTCTTAGGAGAAACGGACTACATTTCCCGCAATGCCTTGCCCTGTTGGAACATGTGATACCTCCGTACAGACTTGTGGGGGCGGTTACTTAAGGAAAGGGAGTGGCGTTTTTTCTCTCTCTCGGGTTCAGCCTCTTCTCCTCTGCAGAGCTGCTGACAGAGACAACCCTGTGGTTAGGCCAGAAGCATAAGATTTACCGAGAGACCAGCCATCCGGAGGGACGAAAGATCTCCAGTATCCAGCCTGTGTACTCGGAGATCAGAGAGGCAGCCCAGCTGACAACTGGAACAGTGGGGCACCCTCGTCTGGGACCCTTGTGCTGTGGAGCAGTGTTTTGTCAACACACCCCCTGTGAGGAATACAGGCAGATCAGCCTGTCGGGTGAGGGAGCACAAGCTCAACTTCTAAACTCTTCTCTTAGACAGATCTTTTAATATCCCCTTACAGGTCACCCACTCCCTTTAGGCTCTCAGTTCAGACTTAAGGGGCCTGTGTTGTTTACAGTATCTACACCAAAATGATTGACACTGGACCGTGATCAATTCACCTACGTGCTGTTCAGGATACATTGCTTAATCAACTTTCTTTGATCATTTGCCCTCTGTGGATTACAAATTCTAATGTGCACCAACCGGCCGCATCGTGGACATTTACTGTTCCGCAGAACTGCCCGCTAGAGGGCGCTCACGAGCATAGACTGCCTGTTTAGTTTATGTGAATGGTACCATTCTTGGGGTTATAATCTCTTTTACTTGTATTAAAAGTCTGATTCTTGCAAGGGCTCTTACAAATCAGACTGACTCGTTACTGATTAGTTGTATTGGTGTTAAACTCTATGCCTGTCTTCCTTAAGTTTCAATACAGTAAACTTACCCTTTTGTATTTAAATATATTCACTGTGTGGAGTGTATTTTCTCATCTGGAGGGACCACCCATAACATCAGGTAATTCACTGTTATATTGTCATTGCATGTTGTATGCCTGTTATTGTGACCCCAGCCCAGCAGAGGTCACAATATCTCACTCCCCAGACTTCTGATGTGTCAAGGGAGGGTTCGAGCCAATTAAACAGGGGTGAGCTAAGCTAAAAGAGAGTAGATCCCAAATTACTCAGCGGCTCTTTCGGGGGTAGCGCTGCGTTATTTTTTATTTTAATTTTTTTATGTTATTTTAAGTTATTTCCCTATCCACATTTATTTTCAGAGTACTTGCCATGCTCTTACCGACATTTTGCTGCCATTTGCAGCCCTCTATGCCTTTCCCTGTTTTTTAGAGACATTTAGTAGTCAAAAATTTGGGTCCTCATTGACTTCAATGGGGTTCGGGTCAAGTTCGGATCCCGAACCCGGACTTTTTTCCGAAGTTCGGCCGAACCCGCCGAACCCGAACATCCAGGTGTTCGCTCAACTCTAATTTACTACCACACATCAAAAATCCACCCTAGGACTTCAGGTATGGGTCATAGAACAAATAAATAAATCTTTCCCAGCAGCAGAAAATTCAAACTGTGCGCCTGAGAAACCTACTGGATTTACAGTTTGGATACACTCTTGCCTGGAGGCATCAATGAGAGCATAGAAATCGCCACCATTCTATAATCATACTTTTATAATTTTATATATTTTTATATATTTCCACATAATACAGATATTTAATATAACCCTAAATCCTTCATTACTACCGTAGACCCTTACAGTACCCCCTCTTACTAAACCCCACTATTCCCTTTCTCTCCCTCCTCCTTCCTTCCTCTCGCCCTATCCAAAAGTCCCCTGCATTTGCATTTTCCTTCCCCCTTCTTCTTTTTTTATTTTTTCTCTTTTTTTCCCATCTAATCCTATTACTGCATCTTTTTCTCCTCCCCTGTCACTCCCGCTGGCACCCTCCTTCTCGTGCAGCACCATTCCTCCCAATTCCCGCTCGCCCTGCCCCGTCTCCTCCCCACCTGGCCACGTAAAACTAGCTCCCCGTCCCTCCTTCCAATAGCTGCCTGACCACTCAGAAACTCGTCGCATACCCGGTGACGTCATCATCCTCCGCCTGCTGTCCACCAGCGCTCCAAGCCTCGGTTTGAGGATCTCCTATCGCAGCCGGCTGTTCTTCAACAGCGATGGAAATCTAACTTCACCACACATCGCTCCAAGCAGGACCAGGAAGAGAGCGACAGCCGAATGACACCCTTCCCTCCCTGGGAACATCTTTTATATGCCTACCTGTCACTTCTAAAATGTGAGTGACCATTACCTGTGCTTTCATTAAAATTGTTTTAAACTACTACACCCAGAGGCCCCTCTTCCCTTGATGTTTTCTCATAGAATTGGAACATGGTTTCTGTTCCCCTCTAATGGCAGCCCTGAGAGTGTGTATCCCCATCAAATCTTACAGACTCTTTTACCCTTCTTGTCGGACTTTGTAAACTATTGCTTGCTGACACTACCCATCTTGTAATACTTATGGTGCTGATTTGATGCCTGAGGCATTGGTTTACTGCGTATTTTTTACTTGTTGTGTACCGTGATGGTTTTCAGGCTCTCCCATTCAACTGGAGAGCCTGGGACCAAAGTAAACAGTCAGGGCAGCTGACCAAAAAGGAGAATAAAGAACATCCAATCTTCTCTGTGATAAACGATTATGGAAGTGACAACGATTTTGTCACTTCATGGTTGCAGTTCTGTCATACCCTGGCTGTTACAGCCAGGAAAGTAGCTGATCAAACACTATACGTGTTTGCTTGGCTGCATTGGAAGGCAGGGGTGTCTATTAGGCCCTGTACACACGAGGAGACATGTCCGATGAAAACGGTCCGCGGACCGTTTTCATCGGACATGTCTCCTGGGATATTTTGGTCTGATGTGTGTACACACCATCAGACCAAAATCCCCACGGACAGAGAACGCGGTGATGTGGCGGTGACATGGACGCGGCGACATGCGCAAACAAGGAAGTACAATGTATCCACGCATGCGTCAAATCAATTTGACGCATGCACAGGATTTTGGTCCGCTGGTTAGGCGTACTAACCAGCGGACATGTTCGACGGACAGGTTTCCAGCGGACAAGTTTCTAAGCATGCTTAGAAACTTTTGCCCGCTGGAAACCTGTCCGCTAGGCCGTACACACGATCGGACATGTCTGCGGAAACTGGTCTGCGGACCAGTTTCAGCGGACATGTCTCCTCGTGTGTATGCGGCCTTAGACCCCTGATGTCTCCATAAAGATAAGCTATCACTGGCCAAAGTTATCACAGGGAAGCTTGTTTTCCACTTTGTGATAGCAACAAAGTGTAAAGAGAAGCATGAGATTTGTGGGAAAAATTCACCTTGGTGAATGCAGCATCGGCCCGACACTGCATCTGTCCCCTGCTGCTTCTGCACTGAGAACTGAGCATTTAAACACCACTGATTACTCAGCTCTCCACTCTGAGCAGAGAGTAGTGACTGTCAGTGTGTGAATAATTCATTTTTTTCCTGGATGTATGTACTGTTATTCATCTATTCTTATATAAAGCTTGAATTATTTCCATACTGATGTGCATTTATATACTTCTGATTAATGTTATATGATGGTTGCAGTAATTCCTCTGCTCTCAATTCCTTTCATTAGATTCCTGGTTAATTTCCCAGGAAGGGAATCCCCTGGCTTGGGTGGAGGCACTGCCAACTTTATTATCAAACCCACTCTTTAACTTAGCAAAGGTTCTGGTTCCCTTATTTACCTACAGGTTTAACACAATATCCTGTTTGGGCTGGGTTTTTGTCATGCTGTCACATACCTGGTGGGGATTGACCTGGAGAGGGGGCTTCTCTTGCACCTCCTGTCCAACACCCCTGGTAGTAATGACAGGGAGTGAAGAACACAGAGTGGCATGAGGGCCGATGCAGTGAATGGCGCTGGCTGGGCCTTGGTAAGAAACCAGGTGGCTGAAGAGCGCAGGGCAGGCCTTGAGAACTGGAGCTCTGTATCGCTTGGTCAGCAGATGGAGGCATAGCCGGAACATAAGCCAGGAGGTCATCAACAGCTGGACAGTGCAGGTACTGAGACAAGAGGCAGAGAGGGGATTGGTACACAGACAGGCAGCAAGGTACCTGAACATCTGGCAGAAGCGGAGTCAAACACAAGCCGGGATCAGGTAGGCAGGCAGAGGTCAAGGAGAAGGTTCAGATAAAGCCGAGTCAAGACACAGGAAGCTGGAACAGATCAGGTAAACAGGCACTAGCTAAAAGACCACTCAGCAATGTTCATGTGTCAGGGTTCAGTTTAAATAGGCTTACTTGGTGCCCATACGTGCACGTATGCGCGCGCATTGGCGCACACCCGTGCATGCTCCAATACAAGTCCCTCTTTGCACACACACTAGTGCCCGTGCTTGTGCGCAGATGCGTGTCTGTTAGCCGTACTTCTCTTACACATGCATTGTAAAGATGGAATTAGTATATGAATGAAACAAGATGACTGCTTCTGTGTGAAAATTCTATGAACCTACCTAAACACAATACTAAAAAAAATACCATGCCATCCTCACAAAAAGTTCTTATTATTCAGCTTTCGTTAGCAAATAGGTACAGAACACAGTTTGCACTCTTCCAGCATTGACTTCCCTTCATATCTCTGCATTATGTTATTTAAGATCTCTAAGGTAAAAAACAAAGATTGATGATGGAAGACCTTTCTCTTCTAGTCACCATTATCCCAGGTCTGAGGGAGACACCCAGCTGTTGCCACTAACTGCTCTGATTGAGGTCTGAAGGGGGTCCAGCCCAAAACATACACTCTTTACTTCTCATGGCCAGCTGAATGAAAGGGTGAATCTTATGGCCACCTAAAAGCTGGCATCAGTGAATCAACATTGGGGTGGTCCCAGTGTTAAAGGCATGCAAATTGATATGGTTCAGGAGGATCTGCACACTCCCTGCCACCCTCTTTACTGGCCACCCAGGCTGCATGCCTGAATTAGGGTCTTTTATTAATTTTAAGGGGGATTCCATGGCAGTTTTTTTAACAAATACAGTAAAAAACTGTCATGGGGTCCAACGTCACAATAATAAAATAACTTACTTTAGGTGCAGCCTGGGTGGCCAGGAAAGGCGATGGGGATGGAAGTTCTCCTGCTGACAATTATAACATTGCTCACAGTTAAAATACAATTTTGACTTTAAAAATACTGTAATTGCCCCATCAAAACCCACCTCTTAGTAATTCAAAATTCCTAACTTTCCTTTACAACATCTCCATACATGATTTTACCTGGACTTTTGTTGTAACTGTTTATGTAATACAGGTACTGCTGCCCAATCCTCGGTATACTAAATCTCCAAAACCATTTTTTTTTCTTTCTTTCTATTATGTTGTCTAAAATATTTGTATTTTTATATTCATGGAGCGGATCCACCGAGCCCTGAGACCCCGCGGTAAGGACACTGATCCTCCTAGAGACATGGTGTGTTGTCTGATGGACTTTCAAACTAAGGAAGAAGTCCTCCGTAAAGCCCGCGCGAAAGCTTAACTGAACCACGACGGCCATGCTATCCAAGTCTACCAGGATCTATCCGCCATTACCCTCCGCCACCGCAGGGACCTCTGTCCTCTACTAGATGTGCTACGCACCAGGGGAATCCAGTACCGCTAGAAATTCCCGTTTGCGCTATCTGCCACTCATCTTGGTCGGTCTGCCTTACTGCGTGATCCAGAGGAGCTTGATGATTTCTGCAAGACTCTGGATATCCCCGTGGTGGAACTCCCTAACTGGTACGCAGAATTTGATGTGCATGGGATGCTTCGCCGCCTGGACAGGGAAGAACCAATGGATGCCCAAACTACCCGCTTCCGGCGACGGCGTTCGCCCTCTACTACTAGACCAAGTCAAGCTCCGCTGCCCGTCCACCTGCCTTCCAGCACTCCGGCGGCCCCGCTGCAACGCAGAGCACGCCGCGATCACTGACTCCCTACCCGACTTTCGCCCCCAGGACTAGAGGTTATGTACCACTACGTGTGCCTCTCCCCCCTCTCTGCGCTCCTGCTCACATCCTTCTGTTTTTCTTTTGAACTGCTCACCAGTGCCTGAACATGGCTCTCCTTGTCTGCGGATTGGATCCCCCTCGAGACACAGCCTATTCAACCTACGGATCCGGAGCCATCGGAGGAGCTGCAGCGATCCCACAGCATGCCTCTCCCTAGAGTCACCTCTGTCCGCCTTTCCCTAACATTACCACCGGATTCGAACATCTATCTCTTACGGCGATCGAGAATGCTGTAACACCTGGATGACGCCGAACGCTCGTCACACCGGCAATGAGAGACGCGCTGCGGACTACTAACTCTTTTCTGTGTACACGTTAAGACCGGGACTTTACTTTAATGTGATCCTAATGCTCACATCTGCCGTTGTTCTTGCTGGGGTCACGTTTTGCTCTTGCTACATTTAGGGGGACACCCCCCCCCCCTCGTTGATGCCCCCAGAGGTGATATTGTACTCATTTTATTGCTAAGATGCCTTATTTACTGCTGATCACACGTTTTTCTACCTTGCCTTCCTACTCCTTCGCCTCCCTCTACTGTCACTACCCTCTCACTCACTCATAGTTTACCATGCTTCTTGTGTTGATCTCACTCCTGGCCTCACATAATTCCCACGTCCTCCTGCGGCCAAGCCCGAGATCTACAATCCACACATCTATACCTTAACTCTCCTCTCTTCCCCTCTGCATGCCTCTCTCTCTCCCTTTATATGCCGCCATCTGCTGGCGAATTATACACTCTTTACACTTACATTGTTCAGCGGACATACCCCTGACCGTGCAGACAGCGTCTGCTCCGCTGCTGCCCTCCTACTACGGGACCTTTCTCTGATTGCTCCTGTCTTCCCTTTTTTCATTTTTCTTCTCTTCTCCCTTCGCCTCTCTAGTTTCTGTGGTACATTATTCTTTCTTTTTCTTTTACACCATAAGTGATATTGATCTACTCCTGGGTCGCTTGTTAATGTTTCTGTTGATGCACTTAGTTTGACAAGGTTACAATGCCTTATGGGTTTATACAGGTTTTGTTTGTTTGTATACTTCAGCAGCATTGTCTCCTTTACCATCTGCATACCCCACTTTTGAAGTCACACCTTGCATTTTCTACGGGCACTACTGACCGTGACACCTCAATTCCCACCATAGGCTTTAATTCCCGACCTACATTCCAAGTCATATGTAATGTCGAAACATTTTGATTCGCCGACACACATACTGGACCTTCTTAGTCCCCATGATACGCCATCATTGGCCCCTATCGGCTGCTGCTCTGTCGACCCTCACGATCTCATCCTCACACGACAAACCTCCTCCCACACAGTGGTCCACCACCCATCTAATCACTATTACCGACGCTCTTCCTACCACACCACTGAACATTTCCGGCTGTACCGCGAATGCGAGTACCCATAGAATCGGATAGGTGAACAATTCTCCACCTGTCTCCGGAATACACCCAACACCCCAACCCCCCCCCCCCCTATTGCCAGTTATTCACAATCTATTCACCCTGAGGCAACTTCTCCCCCCTACTTTACACTCGGAGCTCCATCAGCCTCCTTACATCATCCTCATACCTACCTGTTATCCCAAACCCCTTGCTAACCCTACGCCCCCGCTCCTGCCACAGCTCTCGGACCTTCCCTTCACTGCGATCTGCTACCCTCACTCCACCTAAACATGACTGCTTACCCCTCGACTACTGACAAGATTCTTGTCAAGATAACCTTGCTTTACATGCAAGGTCTTAACATCCCTGAACGCCGCTCCCAGCTCCTCCACACCATGCACCGTAACAAGGCTGATTTCGTCTTCATACAGGAAACGCACTTTCGCACTGACGCCATACCTAAACTACATAACTTTCGATACCCGACTGCTTTTCATGCAACCGCTTCTGCGTCTAAAACGAAGGGGGTCTCGATCCTTGTAGCAAAAAACTGCCCCTTTCAATATATTGATAAGCTGGCTGACACAGAAGACAGGTACCTTTTTATCAAAGGGACGCTGTTTGGCCACACAGTGACACTGGCTAATGTCTATGCCCCTAATACCCATCAGGTTGCTTTCTTTCGCAAAGTCACTGCTAGTGCTTCCTTAATTACCTTCCAGGAAGGTATGCTCATCTTTGGAGGTGACTTCAATGTCCCTCTTCACCCACTCCAGGACACTTCTACAGGCACATCCTCACTCACATATGCAGCTCTCAGATCTATTAAGGCCCAACTTCAAACTCTATTGCTTCATGACAACTGGCGTACCCTCCACCCTGACGGTAGGGACTTTACCCATTTTTCCGCGCCCCATAACAAGTACTCCAGGATCGACTACCTATTTTTATCCCAACAAGACCTTCCCCTCCTACATCGATCCCATGTATCTCTCCGACCACCACCCCGTTTCCGTCACCCTGGCCTTCCCAGAGAAACGCCCTTGCTCACGGTCCTGGACACTAGACCCTTCATTACTCACGGACCCGGCCGTCGCTCAGGAAGTCGAGCTCCATATCCAACAGTACTTCGAGGAAAACAAACCCACCGACACCTCCCCACTCATTAATTGGGAGGCACACAAGTGCGTGATACGGGGAATCCTTATAGCCGCTGCTGCCAAGCACTACTGAGAGTAACGCATCTCCTAGACCTTACTGCCCGAATTCAGCAACTAGAAAAATCACATAAACGATCTAGGGCCCTCACCACCCTCCAGACTCTCTTGCAAACCAGGAAGGAATTACTGGAGCCTCTAGGGCTAGAACTTAAACATAAATTCATACTTTCCCAGAAAGCTTTCAAAGAATATGGCAATAAGGCAGGACGATTACTGACTAGAGCTTTACAAGCCAGGAAAGCCTCCACGACAATCCACTCCCTCACTGACTCGACGGGTCGCAAACTCTGCTCACCCCCTGACATAGCTGAGCAGTTTGTTACATACTACACACGGCTATATAATATTCACCCCAATAGGCCCAACGCTGAATCTCCCTCCAGAAAACAGGCGATCAGAGACTTTTTGTCCCGGTATTGCCCTGCACCCATCTCTGCCGCTAGACTTCAGAAACTAGATACCCCATTGACTGTTGAGGAAGCAAAATTGGCACTGAAGCAAATGAAACCTGGAAAAAGCCCCGGCCCAGACGGACTGACGGTTGGCTACTATAGGACCTATGCCAACCTCCTGACCCCCCTTTTCGTTTCGGCCTTCAATTCATTTAGTGATCCTATCACTCCCCCAAGAGACATGCTCACGGCACATGTAGCTGTCATACCAAAACCGGGTAAGGATACGTCTGTAGTCTCCAACTACAGACCTATCTCCCTGCTAAATGTGGACCTCAAATGGTACGCGAAAATGCTTGCCAATAGACATCTCCCCCTCCTGCCCCAACTTGTAAATTTAGACCAGGTCGGTTTTATCCCTGGCAGAGAAGCGAGGGACAACACCCTTAAGGCCATCTCTATCCACCACTGGCTCACATCGCACCACAAGCAAGGATTTCTTCTCTCCCTTGACGCTGAGAAGGCATTCGATAGAGTGGCCTGGGACTACATGTCGGAAACCCTGCAATTTTGGCTAGCCAAAAATGGGAGACAGACCTTTCTATTGACCTCACAGATAAGGAATGGGAAACTATCTACTCTTACATCCACAAAGGAACAGTGAATGTCCACGTACAGGAAAACTCTTTTAAGGTATACTCACGCTGGTACAGGACCCCTCTTAGACTACACAACATCTTCCCCTCTGTCTCCCCGAAGTGTTGGAGGTGTGAGGCCGAGAATGGCTCACTCTTACACATTTGGTGGTCTTGTTCTAAACTACAATCTTTTTGGACGGAAGTCCACCGTCTTATCCTCCACAACACCACCCTCATCCTTGACTTTTCACCAGCGCAGTTTCTGCTTCCCCATTCCAACATCCCCGCAAGAACATACAGGCGCTCTCTTGCTATGCACTTGGTAAATGCAGCGAAACTCTGTATCCCAGCAAAATGGAAGTCCACGGAACCCCCGACGTTATCCGAGTGGTTCAGACGCATACACAAGACAGCGGACATGGAAAAACTGATACACCAAGCCCACGACACGCCCCATAAGTACACCGAAATCTGGTCTTGTTGGCTCCATTTTACTACAACGGACGAATACAAAGCGGTCCTTCCTTAGGCGATCTCTGAGAGCTGTGGTAAGGCACTGACCGACCGTCATTCCTGTCCCCTCATTCTACCCCCTCTGGACACCCCTTCCTGGTCCCTTCTCAGGCCTCACCCCCCCCCCCATCGGGTATCATCCCGCTGCCCATATCTTATAACTGGCATCGACTCCACCCACACTACCACCCTTCCTACACTATGCTACCCTCTTACGACCTCCCCAATTGCCCCCCACGCATACCTCACCCTTCTAGTTGCTCATCCCCATCGGAACTGCCGAACAAATCTCATTGTTCTTCGCCTCCTTCCCTGATACTGCACAACAACCCATGCCAATCCCTACGTGGGTTTTCCCCTCCCTGATGTAGTTACTTTTCTCCCTACTACACCCTCAGTCATATGTACGTTTACACTGCTATACCCGAATGTATGTCTTATACCGCTATTTCTGTTTTCCATCCTCGCTATATTGCGGCTGCGTCCGCTCCTGAGCACTTAAGCACTAATGTGTTTATTGTTGATGCATTTTATTTCTTGTTGTTGTGCAAACCCTTTAATAAAAAACTTTTGAAACAAAAATAGTTTATAGATTAATTACTATATGTGATTAGGTAGCAAAAATTCTGTGTTACTAAACTATATTAATATTAATGATAATAGGAAAAAGATCACCACTACAGGAGTTCTACGTGATTTTACTTCCTGGTGTTTTCCTCCAAAAGTGATTGTAAAGTCTCAGTTTTTTCTCCCAAAAAATAACAAACATGTTATACTTACCTGCTCTGTAGGGGTGGGCCGAACACCCCCCTGGTTCGATTCCCACCGGAAAACCTCGAACAAGCAAAAAGTTCTAACGAACATGCAAACCTACTTTCACTGCCAGGTCCGTACGTCGCACAGACCTAGCCGCGGGGGGTGTTGCACACAATCCGGTATTTCATGTGAAACTGACAGGCAGCCTCCTGCCTGTCAGGTGAGAGCATTAGGGCGGAGCTGCTGCCACCCGTTCTCTTACACCCCCGGTACCAGTGCCCGGCATGCGCTCCGGCCATGCTTCCAAGGCTCCACTTGCCCATTGGCGGGCCCGGGACAGTCATGGCGTGTGCCAGTGGGTAGGGGGGAAGGAGAAGAGCAAATACATGTCCACTCTCCTCCCCTTCTTGCGGTGACCCGGAAAGCAACAACTCTGACGTCACTTTTGGGTCACGTTCTCTGTGTCCCCGGCTCGTTTTGCAGAGAAATTTTCTCGCTCTGCATTGCAAAACATTCAGTGAAATACAGGGGAGACATGCAGGGTCTTTTAGACCCTACGTAGCTTAATAAAGAGAACATTTCACCCCTATGTGATAAAAAGAAAAGATAAGTATGACAATTACAGTTACACCCAACCACATAAAATCCCCCCCCCCATTTTTTTGGATACTCCCCACCCCACATATACACACGCACAAACATAAACGCATGCGTTGAGGCACCTACACGTGAAAACATTGATTGCGATACATATGTTACATATCGCCACGTACGCAAGAGCAATTATTCTAGCACCAGAACTCCTGTATTTCGTTTGTTTGCCCTAAAATTCATGTGTGTGTTTTTACTGAAATATTGTGTTTCCTAGACCCTTGCGGAAATATCGTGTGACATAAAAAATTGGAGCTACTGCTATTTTATTCTCTAGGGTGTCTGCTTTCAGAAAATATATAATGTTTGGGGTTTTGTGTAATCTTCAGGCCTAAAATAATTTTTAAAATATGTGTGCAAAAAATGCAAAAACAGCCCTGGCAGCGAAAGGCTTAAAGGAGTTGTAAAGGAAAACAAAAGTTTGCCTAAAATTAATGGCCCAGATTCAGAGAGGATTGGATTCTCGTAGCGTATCAGAAATACACTACGCCGCCGTTTTTTACCTGGCTCTACGTGGAATCCAGGTAGATTTTGTCCAGTAAACGACGGCGGCGTAGTGTATTTCTCCCGTCGCAATCCATCTAGACGAGTAGGGGGCGTGAAGGATTTAAAATAGGCGCGTTCCCGCGGCGATCGAACTGCGCATGCTCCGTTCGCAAATTTCCCGCCGTGCATTGCGCGAAATCACGTCGTTACGTCATTCGTTGTTTGAGTAGCGTCGTTTACGGACATTTCTATTCCCGAACGAGTTACGCAAAAAAAAATAAAAAAATGTTAAATTCGACGCGGGAACGACGGCCATACTTAACATGGGCTACGCACCGTTAGACCAGCAAAAAGCTGGTCTAACAGTACTTAAAAAAAACAGACGTAAGCGATTGCGAAGACCGCTCGTATCTTCGTAGATCGCCGTAAAAACACATTTGCATATCCCGACGCATGAAAACGACGCAAACTCCTCCCAGCGGCCGCAAAAATATTGCAGCGTAGATCCGAAGGCTTACGAAGACGTAAGCCTCTCGGATCGAAGCCCGAAGCCGCCGTATCATGGTTTGAGGATTCAAACTAGTGATACGGCGCGCAAAATTTGAAATTACTCCTGTCTAACACCAGTTAGACAGGCGTAATTGCTTTATGAATCTGGGCCAATGTCTGCAAGGTAGACAGACAGAACAGTGTAATGATTCTGTTAACAAACAAGTAAATACCTATTAAATTCCTTCATCTATATCACCTCCGGCATTCTAGTTTCTGTTCTCTCATTCACTTCCTGGTTTGCATCATTTGTTCATGTAACTACATTTCCCAGTATGAATTGCGGCACGCCCAGTAATTCACACCTCCTTGAAGTCTCTAATGCCGCGTACACACGGAGGGACATGTCCGCTGAAACGGTCCGACGGACCATTTCCAGCGGACATGTCTCCTCCGGATTTTCATCCGACGGCGTGTACACACCATCTGATGAAAATCCCAGCTGGCAGACAGCGCGGTGACGTGGCTGTGACGTTGACGCCGCCACGTCACCGCACCAGGAAGTACAAATCTTCCACGCATGCATCGAATCCATTCGACTCATGTGCGGGCACATAAGTCCGCTGGTTAGTCTACTAACCTGTGGACATATCCGACGGACATGTCTCCGGCGGACAAATTTTAAAGCAGGCTTTAAAATTTGTCCGCCGGTCAGACATGTCCGCTAGCCCATACACACGATCGGATTTGTCTGCTGAAACGGTCGGTCGGACCAGTTTCAGCGGACAAATTTGATCGTGTGTACGCGGCCTAACACATAGAGAGCGTCCTGCAACACAGATGTAGTTCCCAGGAGGGGCCGAGCACATTAATGACCACCGCAGTATAGTCTCCCTTCACGGTGGTCAGTAAAATCAGACAAGCAGGAAGTTGACGCCGCCAGGTCACCGCACCAGGAAGTAAAAAACTTCCACGCATGCGTCGAATCCATTAGACTCATGTGCGGGCACATATGTCCGCTGGTTAGTGTACTAACCTGTGGACATATCCGACGGACATGTCTCCGGCGGACAAATTTTAAAGCAGGCTTTAAAATTTGTCCGCCGGTCAGACATGTCCGCTAGCCCATACACACGATCGGATTTGTCTGCTGAAACGGTCGGTCGGACCAGTTTCAGCGGACAAATTCGATCGTGTGTACGCGACCTAACACGTAGAGAGCGTCCTGTAACACAGATGTAGTTCCCAGGAGGGGCCGAGCACATTAATGACCACCACAGTATAGTCTCCCTTCACGGTGGTCAGTAAAATCAGACAAGCAGGAAGTGAACAGAACAGAGAAGAAATAGAGAAACTTCTGAGCAAAAACTAACAATGAGGAAGTGAAAAGAGGAATGTCTGCGGGTAAATGATGCTTATCCAGTTAAAGACTGCCGCATGTACGTTTACGTCGGCAGAATGGCACCAACAGGCACATCAACGTATATATACGTTGGTGCCTTGAGTGGGTTCAGGGGTCCGATAGGACATACTAAAGACATACTAAAGACATATGGCTAAATAAATTTGGCCTAAATGATTGACTAAAATTTAGTTTATTTGATTTTTCTTATAACAAAAATTAAAAAATATTGTTTTTTTTTTCAAAAATGTCGCTCTATTTTTGTATATAGTGCAAAAAATAAAAATTGCAGAGGCGATCAAATACCACCAAAAGAAAGCTCTATTTGTGGGAAAAAAAGGACGCAAATTTTGTTTGGAAGCCACGTCGCACGATCGCGCAATTGTCAGTTAAAGCGACGCAGTGCCGAATCGCAAAAAGGGGCAAGGTCATTTAGCAGCATTTTGGTCTGGGTCTTAAGTGGTTAATATAAAAAAAAAAAAAGGTTTCCCTTTACTACCCCTTTAAGGTCTATGGGACACAAACATGAAAAATCAAAAGTCTCCATTTTAATTATATGCAAGTTTTTGCCATATAAAAGTGTATGGGGACTCAGGTACTGCCCTGGAGGACATGACTTAATGCAAAAAAAAATGGGCCAGATTCACGTACATTGGCGCATATTTTGACCAGCGTAGCGCACCTCCTTTACATTAGACCGGCGCAATGTAGAGGCGCAATCACCGTATCCTTGTAGTATTTGCGCAGAAATTAGCGCCGGTGTAACGTAAATTCCGAGGCGTAAGGCGGAGTAATTCAAATTGGGAAGGACGTGGGCGTGTT
This sequence comes from Rana kukunoris, assembly GCA_029574335.1. Lineage (NCBI taxonomy): Eukaryota > Metazoa > Chordata > Amphibia > Anura > Ranidae > Rana > Rana kukunoris. The sequence goes on along the minus strand of CM056060.1, from coordinate 84,187,928 downwards.
TCATTGAAATGAGCCGTGACCCCATGCAAATGAAGGGCTGGCCGGCTCGCGCATGAGCACATAAAGCAGACCATGGTCAGCACCTCTGTGCGCATGCTCACAACTCGGGAACGGCGCAATCAGTGAAATTGGAAGTGGACCCGGGCAACTTAGTGAACTACGCAGACAGCATAAATAGACGGACACAAACACACTTCCTTTGCAAAAGTACATCTCTTTGTATCCCTTCCTATACAGCAAGGTGCTTTTGTTCTGTTGTTTGTTGCGTTGTGATTTGTCTTTGTGATATTTGTTGACTGTTTGATCTAGTGTTTTGTAGAATATATTTGATAGTGTCTTTTGGTGACTGGTTGTGAGACTTTTTGGTTGATATATTTTGTTTGTTTGTTTTGTTGCTTGATTTTTCCTGCTTGTTTTTGTGAGTGATTTTTGGTGATTGTTTGGGAGAGAGTTGTTGTATGAGTATGACAGAGGAAGCGCAAGAGCAATTTTTCTTTGGGGGAGAAACAAATTATTGCCCGGGCCCTTACCCAATATGGCCGTTTTCTTTCACAGCCCAGAGAGTGCCAACACCACCCCGGCCAGGAAAAAGGAGATTTTGCAGAACATTACCGACCAGGTAAATGCATTGGGGGGGGGGAGACCCGGACACGCGAGTGGATCGTAAAGAAAATCAATGACCTCCGGCGTGTGGTCCGTGGGAAGCTGGCCAAAATGGCAGCCCATGCCACACCTTTAATTGACAACAAGTGGAAGGCCTGCCTGGCTATGACTCCAGTCAGGAAGCCGTGATGCCAGGTAAGGTTTTTTTTCCCTATCTGGTGTGTAGCATGTGTGGGGGAGGGGGGGAAAGGAATATGTGGCAAGTGTGTGGATCCTCCAACCTGTGAATGTTTTGTGTCATCCACAGATGTGCAGGAGGGTGCTGGGCCATCTGGCCTGACCGCACCATCCCGGGACAACAGCCTGATGAGGACCCCCAGACAAGGCCGGAGTCCTCGGAGGAGTTGGAGGAGGAGGAGTTTGAGGAGGATGTCATGTCAGCCAGTGGATTGTTGTTTTTGGAGGAGTCTTCCCCTCCAAAAACCAGCCCTCCATAAGGGGTAGCCCCTCCCACTCCTCCCCCAACAGGGCTCCCCTCCCAAGGGCCTCCCCTTATCCCCGGCCACAAGCATCAGCTGGAGGCATGAAGTAGTCCCAGAAGACCAGGGGGTGGCCGAGGTTCTGACCAGGCCCTTCAGACCCACCATCTGGGACAGGTCAGCCAGACTTTGGTGCGGATGGAGGAGAGCCTGTCCTCCATAAAGGATACGCTTGGGGACCTGGACTGCCACTCACGGGCTCTTACAAACTGCCTAAACGAACTGCAGACTACTACAGCAGACGTTGGGCAGGATGTGAGGGCCCTCACCCAGGCTATCCATGCCAATACGGCAACACTAAGTGCTGGCCTGACCAGAATTGCCGTGGCCTTGGAGGGCAGGCCGGCAGGTGGGCAGAGACCAGGGGCTGCTCCTCCTTCCCCGGATTACCCCCCCCTCCCCATGAGTCTCCCCTGAGGAGCCGGGGCCCGTGGCATTAATTTGGTTTCCCCCTTTTTTTTCCTTTTTCTGGCCATTTTTTTTCAGGACTTATTTTTTTTTTGCAGGACTTTTTTTATTTTTTGGGGGATTTTTTTTATTTTTTGCTGGAATATTTTTTTATTTTGCTGGTCAATTTTTTTTTTGTGTTGTGAATGATTTCGGAATGTGGGGGTGACATTCCTGCCGGAAAAGGGGTGTCACCCTCCTTTGTAGTGGAGAAGGGTTTCCAGGACCAGGGGGAAGTGATCTCCAGGTCCCTGTGAATGGTGTATGAATGTACAGTGACATAATTGGAGCCGTGGCGTGGTGTTGCTGCTCACAAGTCCTGCATGGTGGGCTTGTGCTAATCCAATTTGATGAGGATGTGATGTGTCTGGGCTAGGGACCACAGTGGTGTGCAAGCATGCATTCTCATTGTGCCATGATTAATGTGTGTGTTTAACTTGCAAAGATGCCTAATGTGAACTGTCTCCTGGCTGCTCTGCCCTCAGAAGACGGGGTATCCTCGGTTAGGGGGGGATTGTCTGGTTCAGGGGTCAGGTCATCACGTATGTCAATCTGCAGGCCCTTTCTTACTGGGAAGTTGTGCAGCAGGCAACATGCACCGATGATCTGGCACACAAAGTTAGGGGAATGCAACAGGGTCCCCCCAGACTTATCCAGGCATCGGAAACGTAACTTCAGGAGGCCAAAGGTGCGCTCCACCACTGCACGTGTTTGGGCGTGGGCTTCATTGTATCTTTCCTCTCCTGGGGTTTGGGGGTTCCGGATAGGAGTCATGAGATGGGGTCCCAGTGCATATGCAGAGTCAACTGTAAGGGAAAAGACAGGAGGATGTTAGTCATGCATGTGCCCCTTGTGATGTGTGCATCATGGGGGGGGACAGTCATGCCTGTCACCCATGTCACTCACCAACCAGCCAGGTGTCCCCATACACGTTCTGTTCAAATTCCATTGGGATGGGGCTCTGATTGTATATGTAGCTGTCATGGCTGGATCCGGGGTGTATGGCTTCGCATGACATCAGAAGGGACAGGGTCACTAGGTTATGGTTTAACAAGGAAGCCCCCAGATACCAGCCCCTCTATGTGAATGGGTATTGCGTACATCGTACCCCTGCCCATTCACCAAAGAAGTGTCAAAAAAGTAAAAAACACTTTTACTTATACACAGCCACTTAACAACAGGGTGAGAAGTTCAGATTATCTAACCCCTTAATTTGACTAGTATCTTTTATCACCAGTTTATATAAAACCAATACTTTTTTCCCCTAATTTGGGATAGAATCCCCTGCTTGTATTTTTTGCCATCTATGTCCTGTCAGGCCGCGTTTTGTCAGTCCAAACCGATCGTGTGTGGGCCCCATCGGTCAGTTATCCTTCGGTCAAAAAAAAGAAAACTTGCTTTAAAATTTAAACGATGGACGCCTGACCGATGGGTCAAAACCGATCGTTAGTATGCAAAAGCATCGGTTAAAAGGGCGCGCATTCTCAGAATCAGGTCGATGCATGCTTGGAACTTTTTTCAGCACGTCGTTGTGTTAAAACACGTAAACGTCACCGCGTTCTAACACGATCGGTTTTTTAACCAATAGTGTGTAGGCACATCAGACCATCAGTCAGCTTCATCGGTTAACCAATGAAAACGGTCCTTCGTGTACATGGCCTTAGAGGGACTGCCTTTCACTTCTTTTCCTTCAGAAACAGCAATTGAGAGGAAAACTTTAAATTAGCTTAGACAGCTAAACTAATTCTAATCGAATTTGAAAACAAATTCGAATCGAATTTGAAAAAATAGAGATCGATTTTCTAAAAACTACAATGAAATAGAATATAAAACAATAAAGCAATAGAATCAAAAATAATAGAAGATAAGTTAATAGAATGTAATAAAATAGAACATGACAGTCTTCCGAAATTCGAATAGTATAAATTAGAATTCTAGAATAGATTGGAAAATAATTTAAATTTATGGAAACTAAAATATAAAAGACTAGAAAAACAATAGAACAGAATAGAATCAATTATAATATATATTATATTTTATTCTATTCTCTTGTTTTTCTTTTCTATTCCATTCTAATCTTTTCTATTCGAATTTGAATTAATTTTATACGAAATTCGAATTTCTTATTGAATGAAATCGAATTTGAATAAAAAAGATTATAAAAGATTAGTTGCTAATCAACAGTTGTTTTGATAAGGGTGAATACCCGGAGCATTTCAAAAAGGCTATAGTTACTCCAATACTAAAGAAACTTAATTCTGATCCAAGAAAAAGGGAGGAAAGAAGACCCATCTCAGGAATAGCCTTTCTGGCAAAGCTGTCAGAGGGAATAGTCTGTCAACAGCTGCAATGTTTTGTGGAACAACATGGGTTGCTGGCGGAGCAGCAGTCAGGGTTCCGTCCCAGTCATGGTACGGAAACCGCAGTAGTGGAGATCATGGATGACCTACTGTTTGAGGCAGATGCAGGGCAGACCTCCGTCCTCGTCTTATTAGATCTTTCGGCAGCATTTGACACCATCGACCACGAGATCCTATTGCATAGACTAGTTGAGGTGGCGCATGTTAGTCCAGAGGCTTTAGGTTGGTTCATAGCCTTCCTAAAGGGTAGAGAATTCAAGGTACGACTGGGCCCATTCTATTCTGGCCCAGTACGCCTTGGTTGTGGGGTACCCCAGGGTTCCCCCTTATCTCCCCTCCTCTTTAACATCTACATGCGTCCTCTGCTGGATATGATAAGGGACCGTAGGATGAGATGTCAGTCGACCCAGTTGTATACCAGGATTGATTCCGGAGGGCCAAGGGCCGAGGCGGATCTTCTGGAGACTCTTGGGGCCATCAAACAGTGGATGGCCAACAATTGTCTCCAATTGAACCAAGCAAAGACCGAGGTACTCCGGACGGGATCGGTCCAGAACTTACACTGGGTATTGCCTTGGCCGGACGAGGAGGGGAGATTCCCTGTAACTGCCGAAAAGGTGAGGACCCTAGGCGTTGGACTCCGGTCTGTCCCTGGATGCACACATCGGCAGTATTACCCAGGTATGTTTCCTCAGGATGAGGCTGTTGTACAAGGTTGTACCCTTTCTGTCAAGTTCTGCCAGAATTGCTGTAGTTAGAGCACTAGTCTTACCCCATTTGGATTACTGCAATGCTCTCTTCATGGGCTTGCCTCAGACCCAGATTAGACGCTTGCAGAAAATCCAAAATCAGGCAGTTCGGCTGGCACTCAGGCTACCAGGGCGGACGTCGACCTCCACCCACCTGAAGAGCCTCCATTGGCTCCCAATACGGGAGAGATCAGAATTTAAGGTTCTTTGTATTGCTTACAAAGCCTTTAATAATCTAGGCCCATGTTATATCCGCAAGAAATTGCGGCGACAGTTTGTGACGAGAACCTTACGGGCCACGTCACAAACTAGATTGGTGGTTCGGCCTTATAGGCTGAAAAAATGGGGGGGCAGAGCTTTCTCAGTTCAAGCTGCCCAGTTATGGAATCTGCTTCCATGCCACCTGCAACAACAGGTGAAGTACCAGGTATTCAGAAAAGATCTGAAGACCCTGTTGTTTACTAGGGCCTTTAGTGGTTTGGGGTGAGATATCTCTTTCCCTACCTTTTCCCCTTCCCTTTTCTCCCTTTCCTTCCTTTCCCCCCCCCTTCCTATTTTGTTGTTTTTATGCAGTTTTTAACGTTTTTTTATGCATACATGCAGTACCGAGTTTTAGAATGTCTATATATTTATTGTAACCGCCACTCGATTTTATGTTGTTTTCAAAGTTTGTTCTCTTGGCATGTTTTTGGTAACGTGATTGGACAAGAAGCAGGCGCATTGATGCAAACATGTTTTGTGAACTATGCGCCTTGTATAAGAAACAAACAATAAACAATAAATAAACAATAATAGAATTTGAATTTTTTTTTGACCGAATTCGATTTTTTTTTACATATAACTATTTTCCAAAATTTGAATTTCATATAGAATGAAATTGAATTGGAATAGAAAAGATTAGAATAGAATAGAAAATAATAGAAAAGTTAATAAACTAGAAAAACAATAGAACAGAATAGAATACAATATAATATTTTATTCGCTTTTTTTCTATTGTTTTTCTAGTCTATTCTTTTATTGTATTTTCTATTCAAATCTTTTCTATTCTAATTCAAATTCATTCTATATGAAATTCGAACTTCTGAAGCTATCTTTCAAAATTTGAATTTCGTATAGAATGACTTAGAATAAAAAAAAATACAAAAGAATACAAAAGAAAATAATAGAAAAGAATGGCATAGAAATATATATATAAATATATATATATATATATATATATATATATATTACATATTCAAATTCAAATTTTGGAAGATGGCTTCAGAAGTTCGAATTTTGTATAGAATGAATTTGAATTTGAATAGACAATAATAGAAAAACACTAGAACAAAACAGATAGCGAGGCGGGGGAGGTGGGGAGCATGGAGGCACAGGATCCTGTGTCTCCGTGCGCCCCCACCTCCCCCGCCGCGTGATCGCAACGGGTCCGCGACGGCGGGTAATTGAGGCCGCGGCTTTGCAGCCTTTGTGAAGTCCAAAGCTCTTCCTTCTGCGGGCTGGCGCCATCTGGTGGTGGCCGTTGGCATTACAAGTTAAACAGCAATTCTAATGTAATTTTTCACTATTTTCACTGCCATCTCCTTCCCTCTAATTAGAACCCGCAAACATTATATATATGTTTTATATAGAGATATAGGCCTAGATTCACAAAGCGATTACGCCTGTGTAAATGTTGTTAGACAGGAGTAATTTCGATTTACGAGCGTTTTTACGCTAGTCGAAATCCTCAAACCATGAAAAGACACCTGCGTGCTAAATTTCGACTTTATTACGTGTTAGTACGCCTTCAGATCTACGCTGCCTGAAAATTGCGGCCACTGGGCGGACTTCCTGTTGTTTTTCACCTTCATGGTATGCTAATGAGCTTTTGCCTGGAATCCACAAAATTTCGCTCTTCAAACGCAATCTCTTACGGCACCTTTAGTCATCTTTTTTTTCCGTTTCACTATACCAGCTTTTTGCTGGTCTAATATTAGACAGCCCATGTTAAGTATGGCCGTCGTTCCCGCGTCGAATTTCAACGTTTTTCGATTTCTTTTATTATTTTTAACGTAAGTCGTCCGGGAATAGGAATGTTCGTAAACGCCGCTACTCAAACAACGAATGACGTCACGACGTGATTTCGCGCAATGCACGGCGGGAAATTCCTGAACAGAGCATGCGCAGTTCGATCGTCGCGGGGACGCGCTTAATTTAAATGCTTCACGCCCCCTACTCACGTATTTCGATTGCGCGGCGGAAAAAAAATACGATACAATAGCGTACGCGCAAAAAAACTACCTGAATTCGGCGTAGAGTCTGGTGATAGACGGCAGCGTAGCGTATTTCGATTACGCAGCGGAAGATTACATCTATGTGAATCTGCCCCATAGAGAATAAAATGGCGATCGTTGCAATACTTTGTGTCATGCCGTATTTGCGCAACAGTCTTGCAAGCAGGCTTTTTTGGGAAAAAAAAAAAAAACGGTAAAGTTTTTTATATTGTAAAAGATAATGTTACGCCGAGTAAATTAATACCCAACATGTCACGCTCCAAAATTTCGTCTGCTCGTGGAATGGCGTCAAACTTTTAGCCTTTAAAATGTCCATAGGCAACGTTTTAAAAAATCTACAAGTTGCACGTTTTGAGTTACAGGAGGTCTAGAGCTAGAATTATTGCTCTCGCTCTAACGATCGCAGCGATACCTCACTTGTGGTTTGAACACCATTGCGGGCGCTACTCACGTATGTGTTCGCTTCTGCGCGTGAGCTCGTCGGGGCGGGGCGCGTTTTTCTGGCTCCTAACTTTTTTAGCTGGCTCCTAGATTCCAAGCAAATTTGTCAAGCCCTGTATATATATATATATATATATATATATATATATATATAAATAAAATTCTAATTTTGTATAGAATGAATTTGAATTTGAATAGAAAAGATTAGAATAGAATAGAAAATATAAAAGAATAAACCAGAAAAACATATATTATATTTTATTCTATTCTGTTCTATTGTTTTTCTGGTCTATTCTTTTGTACTCTATTCTAATCTTTTCTATTCAAATTCATTGTATATGAAATCTGAATTGCGGAAGATGTTTTTTATAAGTTCTGTTCTATTGTTTTTCTATTATTCTAGATTATATCCTAATCTTTTCTATCCAAATTCGTTCTAAAGTATATGAAATTTTAATTTTGGAAAATGTTAGAAAAAATGTAATATATATATATATATATATATATATATGACATCTTCCAAAATTCGAATTTTGCATATAATGATTTCAAATATGAATACAAAAGATTAGTATAGAAAATAATATAAAAGAATAAACCAGAAAAAACAAATTAAATGTTATTCTATTCTATTGTTTTTCTATTTTATATCTTATATATATATATAAAAAAATATATATATATATAAAAAAAAAACGAAATTCGAATTTCGTATAGAATGAATCTGAATAGAAAAGATTAGGATAGAAAAAATAGAAAAGAATAGACTAGAAAAACAATAGAACAGAATAGAATGAAATATAATATATGTTATATTTTATTATATTCGGTTCTATTGTTTTTCTATTCTATTTTTTCTCTTTTCTATTCTAATCTTTTCTTTTACAATTCAAAATCATTCTATACGAAATTCGAATTTTCGAATAATGGATATATATGTTTATATGGTTATGTGTTTTTTTTTCTCTCTCCCCTTTTTGGGAGGGGGAGGGAAAGGAGAGGGCAGAGGTAGAAGTGAGATGAAAAATCAGGAGGATGTAGGTTTGACCCATATTGTTGTTATTGTTGTTATTTATGTTCATGTAATGTCAAATTAATTTTAAAAAGTGATTCCTTTTGTACGCTTATTGGAAATGAAATGTAAATTATATCTGTGTTTTAAAAAATCGAATAAAACAAATTTAAACCCTAATGGATATATATGTAAATATTAGGGTGAATGAATTTGAATAGAAAATAATAGAATAGAGAAGAACAGAATGGACTAGAAAAACAATACAACAGAATAAAATATTATATATATATATATATATATATATATATATATATATATATATTATATTTTATTCTATTCTGTTCTATTGTTTTTTCTACTCTATTCTAATCTTTTCTATTTGAATTCTAATTCATTGTATACGAAATTTGAATTTCAGAAGATGTTATATATAATTTTCCTTTTTCTGTTCTGTTGTTATCCAAATTCGAATTTTGGAAGATGTTTATATATATAAACATCTTCCAAAATTCGAAATTTGTATAGAATGATTTTGAATTTGAATACAAAAGATTAGTATAAAAGAAATTGAAAAGAATAAACCAGAAAAACATATATTTTCGATTTTTTTCTATTCTGTGCTATTGTTTTTCTATTCTATTCTATTCTTTTCTATTTTCTATTCTATTCTAATTCAAAATCATTCTATATGAACTTTGAATTTCGGAAAATGGTTATATATGTAAATATTAGGGTTAGGGTTAACCCTAACCCTATTATATATATAGATATATATAGATATATATAGATATATATATATCTATATATATCTATATATATATATATATATATAGAAATTCCGAATTTCGAATTTCATATAGAATGAATTTGAATAGAAAATATTTGAATGGAAAATAATAGAAAAGAATAGACTAGAAAAACAATAGCACATAATATAATAAAATATAATAATAATTGTTATATAATTATATTTTATTCTATTCTGTTCTATTGCTTTTCTATTATTTTCTTTTCTATTCTATTTTAATATTTTCTATTCTATTATTCAAAATTATGAAATTAGAATTTTGGAAAATGGTTATATATGTAAATATTAAAGTCAGGGTTAACCCTAACCCTATTATATATATATAGATATATCTATATATCTATATATAAAAAAAATCTGAAAATTCGAATTTCGTATAGAATGAATTTGAATAGAAAACCCTAACCCTATTATATATGGAGATATATGAGTGAGTGAGTGAGTGAGTGAGTAACTTGTATAGCGCTGCAAATGCGAACTAAATCGCCTCATATATATATATATATATATATATATATATATATATATATATATATATATATAAAAAATCCGAAATTTGAATTTCGTATAGAATGAATTTGAATAGAAAAGTTTAGAATAGAAAATAATAGAAAAGAATAGACTAAAAAAACAATAGAACAGAATATAATAAAATATAATAATAATAATAATAATAATTTTTATATATTTATATTTTATTCTATTCTGTTCTATTTTATTTTCTACTTTCTATTCTAATTCAAAATCATTCTATACGACCATTCTATATAACCATTTTCCAAAATTCGAATTTCGTATAGATTGAATTTGAATAGAAAAGATTAGAATAGAAAAGAATAGACTAGCAAACAATAGAACAGAATAGAACAAAATACAATTCTATTCTGTTTTATTGTTTTTCTAATCTATGCTTTTCTATTATTTTCTGTTCGATTCTAATCTTTTCTATTCGAATTAAAATTCATTTTATACGAAATTCGAATTTCAGAAGATGTTATATATATATTTGTAAGCTGGGGAATAGGTAGCGGGTGCGAAAGCTCCCTGGGATGAGCAGGCACAGATACCAAGTCCACAATATAAGTGACAAACAGTGGGGTGTTTATTGGTGCTATACAAAAAGTCTTATTAACAGGTGCTGTACAGTGGAAAAACGAAACAAAAGTAATTAAACAAAAGCCTAGCCGTGTCTCGGCACTAACTATAGAATATGATGAGCCCTCACTATCAGCTTGTCAGCTTCCACACAAAGGCTTAAGAGTTTTTACCAACCTCCTTGCTCTCTCACAGATCAGTAGCAACTGTGTTTCCCAGGACAGAGAGCAAAGTCTGTCTGCTCAGGTGTGCTTAAATTGGAAGACTCTACCAGGCAGGGCTGCCTCAAAGGGTAACTTACAAAGTCAGGAACCTATGGAGTTGGTGTGCATTGATTTCCTGTGTCTGTTACCTGATCTGAGTGGAAGGTGTTATGTCCTGGTTGTGACAGATTCCCCCCCCCCCCCCCCCCAATATGCCCAGACCTTCCCCACCAGGGATCAAAAAGCCAGCACAGTGGTAAAGACTTTAGTAGAGAAGTTCTTTGTTCATTATGGGCTCCCTCAGCATTTACTCAGATCAAGGCCGGAGCTTTGAAAGTATATCAGTCCGAAGACTGTGTGAACTCTTGAACATAAAGAAATCAATAACTATCCTTTACAAGCCTCAAGGTGATCCACAGCCAGAGCGATTTAACCGTACACTTTTGAACATGCTAGGAACCCTCCCACTAGAGAAGAAACTGCATTGGGGGAGACCATATTGCTCCAATAGTCCACGCCTACAATAGTACCTCAAATTATGCTACCGGATACTCCCCGCACAGACTGAGGTTTTGGAGAGAGGCTCGCTAACCAGTGGATCTACCCTTTGGAACCTCCGCTGATCATACCTCTCAAACCTCTTACAAGGGTTATGTTGATAGGCTAAGGAAGAATCTGAAGGTAGCCTATGGAAAGAAGGCTCTTACATCAGAGAACAAAGGAATAAGAGGAACTTTGATCTTAAAGTGAGAGTCCAAGATCTGTAATCTGGGGATTGGGTGTTGTTACGCAATCTAGGAGTGCCAGGAAAACATATACTATCGGATCAATGGCGTTCCCAACCTTACATTCTTTGTCAATAACTGCCGGGAATTCCTGTATATAAGATTAGGCCAGAAGGGAAAACAGGGCCATTAAAGACTTGGCATCAGAACCACCTATTGCCTATCTCAGAGGCTGTTCAGGTACCTTTCACCCCTTATTCCGAGCCATTTCAGCCTTCAACATTAAGGTCTCTGAACAGAAAACCATGTACCCTCACATCTCTAGAAGAGGAAAATGATGATGAGGAAGTACCTTTGGGTTGGTTGTGGGTCCACTGTATGGGAGATGATCCTCTAGGCCCTGCAGCTGGGGCAGAAGACTGTTTTTATGGACAGACTCTCACATGCCTTATACTTAGGCCATAGGCTCTGGTCCACTGTTGGAAGCTGAAGAAGTCAAGCTAGAACTCAGTGAAATACTTGCTCTGGTTGATGCACCCCTTCCTATTACTGAAAGAACTGAAGGAGAGATAACACCAGAACCTGAACCTGAACCAGAATCAGAACTTGTAATTGAACCAGGACCTGAAATGGAGCCAGAGACTGAAGCAGAGTCTGAACCAGAAGCTGGATGCAGCCAATGGGGAACAGAACAGGGACCTGATTCTGTTGAAGAAATGCACTCTCGGCTGAGATGGGAAATATGTTCCCCAAAGAGGTTGAACTATGATACCCTTGGAGAAAGCTCTGATGAACTCATACCCATTGCTCATTGGCCCACACAGGTACTTGCCTCCTTTACTGAGTCTATGGTGCGGAATGGCCTTGATCCACCCCTTGACACTACTGGGTGGGTCACTGATCTATTTTTGGCCTGCCATAAACTTAATATGATTTCCTCCTCTGCTGATGTACTGTATATAGTTTATTGTCAGAGGATCCTTCATTAAGCCAGTTGTTAGCTGTAAAGTGCAGTCATGCAGTAAAGTGATTCGGGTCATACCCTGTCTTAAGGGACCAAAGACTTTCAAGTGGTGGGGGGTGTATCTATATGGACTGTTACCAGATAGCTTTGTACCTTTCAGTGTTCTGAACATTGTTTGTCCCCATGATGAGTGGGTAAATCTCAGCAGTCACCAAGGGGGCTATGCTACACAAATGTTAACAGTTAAAAGGACTACAGTTTAGCTATAGCTAAAAAAAATGGTTGTAGGTGTTCCATCTATATTACCACAGATAAGTCTCTGAAGAGCTGTAAAAAATGTATTTAAGTGGGAATACCTTCACCAATGGAAGGTACCTTTAAAGTGACACTAAACGGTATCCTTATACACTAAAAATAATCCATGCACATACAATACTTATTGATCCTGTAATTTATTTTTTGTGAGCTTCAAATGTCTCCTTTCTCCTCTAACTTGTTTGGAATAGGCAGTGGATGTTACTTCAGATCACAACAGCAAAAACAAGGCATTTGAAGATTTGAAGGAGGCTGAGACCAATAGAAGGGACTTTTCTGAGTTAAAAATATGCACTTGAATAGAATTTTATTTAAACCAGAGTGTCACCTTAATATCAATGATTTATACAAACAAATGTCAGCATTATTTTTCCTGCTTACAGAAAACCTGTCTCTTGATCATACATCAGTTCCTTAAATTCTGTTTGACATTTGGAATGAGTTCATGTCAGGTAAAAACATAGGGCAATTATATTTTATTTGCATTGCAGCTAAATCTGAAATGATTTCAGGTGAATTTTGGCCAGTGTCTTGTTTGCCTAACATTCCTTGCAATCTCAGTTGATACAATCTATACCCCACTTATAGTTAAGCCTCTCAACGACTTGTACAGTGTGGTTTTCCAGGATTTCATGTTTGATGTTTAAAGATGCTTAATGTGGTTTTCTGAAATTATGGGTATCCAAAGAAAACATGTCTTGTTAAATACAGGTTAATAGGATCCCGACAAAACCAAGTCACCCATGTATAGCATCTCATGTGGTTTGTAATCAAAATCTATAGCAGCTTGTTTCCACTGTAAAGGTGGCCATATATCATAATTGCCATTCATTAGCATCAAAAACAGAATATTAAACAGAGGCCTTTTATTTAATATTTCCTATGCAATCGGAGCCAAATTAGTGCCTCTATTTTTATATATTGGATAATTTAATAAGTGTAAACAGGTATTTGCCTATAAAGCATGTTTTTACATACCTTTTTGTGTGTGGACATCTAGAATAGCCTTTTTTCTGGTGTTAGATACTTTTCCTGGGTTAAAACTAAAGCTCTAATTGCTCTCATAATTTGTATATAATTCAGGCAGTGCATGATTGTGTGACTAGTATAATTTATTCAATTCTTAAATCTTAAATCCAGGCATCATTTAAACACCCTCCCATTCTTCCTTATACCCCTCTATCCCATGTAACCTTTTTTTTGTTGGAACAATTTATATTGGTCCATTGGGCCACCTTCAAACATTTTTCTGGATCATGAGAGGATCCCGGTGTTGGATATTTAATAGGAAATTCATGCAGTGAATGGCTGGGCCACCTATGTTTCTAAAACTTCTGTAGTTTGTTAATAAAATGGTTATGTCCTAGGGATCCAACACTGCACCTTCATCTCCATAGGCCTCAAATGTACACTGTATTAACATCCTTAGTAGGAAGTGCAACCACCATACTAAGGACTTTCATACCTGCCAATAATTTGTCTGACGTTATCTAGTAAGAATGGGATGCATGAACTCAGAAAGAGAAAGTCAACAAAGCTTTCAGATAAAAATGACAGTAAACTTTGTTCCCCTGATTCATAGTAGCCATTTGGTAAAGTGATTGCAATTTGGGAGCTGCTATAGCCCCTACACCTTGTTATACGTACTATTCATAGCAGAACCCACAGCACCTAGGGTATAATGGCACCTTCTGTCAGCTCTATGTGTGCTTTTAAGAAATAATGTATATGTAGCACCCTTGTCCTAAATCGGGTATATAGATAAATTTAGTTGTGCTGGGTGGTAGCCAGCTTGGCTAATTTGTAGTGGTTAGTCGTTCTTGGTCAAATACTTTCTTCCGAAACCTGTTTCAGCTTTGGCTTTTCCCTTTTGTCAGTAGGTGGCTCTGTTACCTTTGACATTAGAGAGATGAGTTACAGTGAATTCAGGTTATGAATAAACATACCTTTCTCAGCCAATCAGACTGGCCGCTATGAATGCTGGGAGAAGGCCAATGAGAGGCCAACACACGTTTAGAGGGGAGGAGCTGATTTCTGCGTTGAATATGCAAATAAGCTAGATACGCGTAAGGTTACCCCTGCTATATGAGGGGTAACCTTGCGTAGGTTCGGCGTACGCCATGTTAAGTATGGACGTCGGGTCAGCGTCGTGTTTTTCCGTTGTTTACGTCGTTTGCGTAACTCGTTCTCGATTAGGGCTTTGCGTAAGTTACGTTCACATCGAAACCAATGTATTTGCAGCGTAATTTGGAGCATGCGCAGTGGAATACGTCCACGGACGGTGCATGCGCAGTTCGTTCGGCGCGGGGCGCGCTTAATTTAAATACAAGACGCCCACCTCCTTCCTACTTTGAATTACGCGGGTTTACACCGGCCCATTTACGCTATGCCGCCTCAAGTTACGGAACAAGTGCTTTGGGAATACAGCACTTGCCCGTAAAAGTTGCGGAGGCGTAGCGTAAATGGGATACGCTACGCCAGAACAAAAATACGCCGATCTACGAGAATCTGGCCCACTATTTAGTGAAGTGCAGTGGAGGTATTATATTTTCTAGAGAGACAATTAGTAGGAAATTTCACCATACCACGAACACAAAATTGCAAATATTAGTAAAAGTTTAACTATTTATTCCAAAACCTACAGAATAAGAGTCGGTTCACACACAGGCAGCACGACTCCGGGGGCGGCTCTGCAAGTCATCCTGAGGACGACTTCAGAGGCGATTTGCAAGATGACTTCTGTATAGAAGTCAATGCAAGTCGCCCCGAGCCGTCCCCAAAGTTGTACGGGGAGTAAGTCATTGCACTGCATGGGAAGCGACTCGTCAGGCGGCTGAGCCGCCTGACGCGTCGCCCCAGTGTGAACCGACTTCCACACCAGTCATTAAAAAATATTTACTGATTTTACATTTTTTCATTGTTTTTATATTTTATTAATTTTGTATTATATTTTTAAAGCTTGTCTAAGGCCAACTTCAGGGGAAATATTTTTCATATTAGATAGAGAAGGGTTAAAACCACTGTCACCACTTTAATAATTTAGAAGCAATGGGAGTCAATGTTCCACAAACATCGATAACATATTTAAAACAAAAATGTAAGTTTAAATGGACAGATAGATTGGAACAGGCACTCAGATACAAAATAATGGGCACAAATTGAACAGTCCCAATCTAAAATACCACTAGAAAGGGCACCATGGTGGTTTGCTTCACTACCTAAAGAAATGAATAAGTACCCGATATGGGGAAACACGGTGAAGATATGTGCAACAGCACTTTCTATGAATGGGATTGACCCCAGGACCTCCCCATTATACCTGGTGATAGGCAACCCCCTGTTCCCACTGGGATAGTGGGATATGAAGAGGGCGCTTTTCGACATTTAAGGGATAGAGAATGTACACGGGTAGTCAACTTTATCCGATTGAGAAAATGGGTTACAATAGCCGACTTGATGGAACAAGGAAACATATTCCGCCTAAAGTTTTGGAATGCACTTCAGATGGTTCACTTCCTGAATACACTCCCAAATCCAGGGGTTTTCGAGAGACCACTTATGAGACTTGTGTAGTGAGAGGAGAACATTGACACATACTCTCTTAATAAGTTATGAACTACTAGCACAGTCAGGGAGCCACCCTCTGAAGTGTGTCCAAGACTGGGAACATGAATTAAAAAAAGACATGTAGTACGGAACAGCGACAACGTATATATAAACAAACGCATGAAACATCAATTTGTGAGAGGACACAAGAGACAAATTAGAACATCTTTGCGAGATGGTATAGGACGCTAGAAAGACTAAACAAAATCTTCCCAGAGGTGTCAGATAAATGTAGGAGGTGCCAGGGAAGTAAAGGGGAGATGCTACATATATTTTGGGATTGTCCCTTGTTAAGGAGCTTTTGGCTAGAGATTAAAAGGGCCCTTCAGATCTGTTCAGAATATGAGATACCTGAAGATCCAGAATTCTATCTCCTACATGTGAATCAAATCTCAGAGAAAGCATATAGGGAGACAAGTATATGTCACCTACTAGATGCTGCAAAAGCGTGCATAACAAAGAAGTGGAAGTCACCATTCCCACCAACCATAGAGATGTGGATAAGTAAAGTGAAGGAAATTAGTAATCTAGAAGAATTAGTATTGACATCATGACACCAACAGGAAAGATATTTAAGAACATCGAGTTCCTGGGAATCCTTTTTGGACTCCAGGGCAGAGGTGTAAAGAGGGTAAGGGTAAATACCATAGAGGATACTCTGAACATGAAGGAGGGGGGTGAGTAGGTACACATGAAGAACAACAGGGAGAGGTCGGGGTGGGGATTTTTTTTTTTTTGTGTATCGTTGTTTCTCCCAGAATACCAGGTGGGCGGAAGGTATAGATTGGGAAGAGATGTAAGGTTGATTCCGACCATAAGGTTAAAGGGGGTGCACGACAGTATGTATTTGTATGTTAAGTTGAATCATTTGTATTATGTATTATTATTTTGTTTTAAAATAAAAAAAAGTTTAAATACAAAAAATAAAACCACTGTCAGGCTCGGTTCACACTTAAACAGGCCTCAGATTGCACAGCAACGCTGTGCGTCCCCTGTTCCTCATTTTAGGAATGAATCAGGGCAGAATCTTTGCCTGAATTCAGCTCTGAAACTGAGCCAAATTGCGCTCCGCAGCCGCCCTGGAGATATGTGAAACGGCTCCACAGAGAGTCGGTCACATTCTCCTGCTATGCGAATTGGATGTGAAGAAACCCACATCCAGTTTGCATAGGTGTGAACCCAGCCTCCTTTTTTTCTGCCATCAGCGTCCTATTCGAGAGGTTACCTTTCACTTCCTGTCCAATAGTCTCAACATATAGGATCTTATATTCAGAAAAATATGTTGAGTTGCATAAAGATGAGGCATGTAGGATAGAAAATACTGAGAAAATTGGGTTAAAGAAGATATAAAGAATGTCAGAAAGTGGGTCAGGGGAGATAAGTGATGAGCATGAAGAAGTAAGTAGAGAATGTCATCACCTAATTGTTCAACACGCGCTCAGCTGCAGGTATGTGAGTGGCACCACTGTGCTGGTTTAAGCATGGCATGTGTTCCATGCTGGAATGGCATGTGTTCCATTTGAAATACACCATATGCCATGCTGGGAGTGATTATGACAACTAGTTATTAAACGTGTTATTTGGTGTTTAATAAAATGTCTTTTTTTTCTATCACCACAGAATTATTATTTGCCATTTAATTGTGCACCTCTTCTACCTGACGGAATTAATTTTTCTGGTGCTCCACTTTCTGCAGACTTAAAAGAGAAGTAAAGGTTTTTTCCCACCTTTTATACTTACCTAGAGAGGTCTGTAGCACGTCCTGTGGCCACCAGGAAGCCCAGGAGAACCAGCATGGAACACACAAAAATAACGTCACCGAATGCGGAGGACATGTTACAGACCTCTCCCCACTCCAGCAGCCAGTGGACAGTGGTGCGAGGACATTAGGATAGACCAGTGTGGTACTTTCACCACCAGCACTTTTATTAACATGATATTCTATGAGTGTTTTGTATCTCTGCTATTAAATAATTTTACACTTAGGCCGCATACACATGACGAGTGTAGTTAAGAGCTCACCTGAAACAAACCCTTCCCTGTCTACCCCCATTTTCCCCTTCCTAAGAGAAAACACAAACACCAGCGTGGAGTTAAAATGGCTGAATACGGCCTTTATTAAAATACTTTTTTCATATAACAAAACATAACTCAAGAATTTTTCTAGGTCCCTGACGGTGTCACCTTGTCCCATTTCTATTGTGTCTGAGGTACCAGGTAGCTGGTCTGCGACCCCAGCCGCGAACACAGGCTCTGAGCCTAAACCAGCTGACCTCAGACACCCACCAGTCTTAACTAAATCTGCATTTTACCGTATCCACCCGAGGATTCCATACCACAGATGGATCCCCACCGTTTTTCCAATAAGCATAAAGATACCTCCGTCAAGGACCCAACCGCCACAGAGCCACAAGTGTGACACCTCACACTTGTGCGCCCCGCCACACCTGAAATGCACGCTATAACCCCTCCTCCAGCGCCAACAGCCACAAGTCCGTACCCACAGCGTTCAAGTGAACTCCATCCCCATATCGGACCAGAGGATGAGCATATCAGGGAAGGCAGACTAAAGACGGAGGTAGTCAAACTTCACATCCCTGATGAGTTCCCTGCCGGGCCTCAAACCCAAGTCATTGCCCCCAACATGGAGAATCAAAATGTCCGGTGCCCTATCCAATCTAGCAAAATGGGAGACCTCAGGAACCACCCTGCCCCACAACATGCCTGGCACCCCCAGCCAACGAACACTACCCAAAGCGCGGGGCAGCCCCAGTTGGCGACCATTCGCCCTGACCTCCGCCCTCCTAGCCCCCCAAAACACAAAGGAGTGTCCCAGGATCCAGACAAGGCAGTGTGGTGTACCTGAAAAAGACCGAAAACACAGTATGCTTCCACGGGGACCAGACCACACAACACACACAACAATACACAAAGAAGAAACAGGGGCCACACATACAACTAGCTCACAGCAAATGAGGTCGAACATATGACCGGAAACGATCAGACTCCCACCTCCCAATACGCTTGACCACCTTCTCACCTAAACCCCACCTGGACGCCTCCGTGGCCGCCCCTATCCTAAAAGAGTGAGAAGCATACTCCTTAGGGTCAAGCCCGGCAGCCGCCAAGCATGCCCGGAACACCGCCACAAACTGAAATTTAGACAAACAGGAACCATCAGCATGTACGAACAGGGCCCCACCCACCTGCGGCCGGACCAAAAGAAAACGTTCGAAAGCTAGCACTGGACAAAAAAGGGGGGAATTACCCCGAAATACTGTAGATGAACAAACGCGCCTTTTCCACGCTGATCTGTCTTAGACCTCCGAACACACACCCTGACCCCAGAGGGGGAACTGGAAACGTCATCCATACTCAAACCCCCACTAGACCGCCTGGAGGGACTGACTAACTCGCTAATACGGAGCACTCCAAAAAATGCCAATAAAAACGCCGCTCGAAACAACGACTGTTCATAAGCAGACGAACATACCGAACCCAACTGTCCCAAAACAGAACCCAACACCAAAAAGGACACCGGACGCCGTGAGTCACACATCCGACAACCTTTACGATAGCCCTTCATGGATTGTCGCACAACAAACTCCTTAGTGTAATCCTTAACACCAAGAAGTTTAAAGCAAAAGGCCAAGCCGGCCAATTTTCTGTCCACCGCAGAGGCCGACACGCCCCCACCAAAGTTGCGACCAATGAAGTACAGAACCAGTAAGGCGACATCCCCCAATTCCCCGCCTACCTCTTCCAGCAGGGCCAGCCATTCCCGCCACGCCCCCGAGTAAGCCTTCCAGGTTGCGGCACTCAACGAATCCCGAATCAAACCAGCGGCGACTCCAAAGCGATCCTCCAAAGCCGCGGGGGACAAGGCATCCCATGTTGCTCCGCCTCCGGTGCCAACAAACTAAACTCGTCCCACTGAAATCGAGATAACGCATCAGCCATTTTGTTGCAAACACCCGCAATATGCACAGCATAAACATAAGCATTGAGGCGAAGACAAATCAACACCAAGTGACGCAAGAGACGCACCACTGGCGGAGAAGAAGCAGAAACGGAATTAATAGCAGACACCACCCCCATATTGTCACAACGAAAGCAAATCTTCTTATTGCGAAACGACTCACCCCACAGCTCAACCGCCAGGACAATTGGAAAAAGCTCCAACAGTACCAGGTTCTTGAGGAAACCTGCCTCATGCCACTCCACTGTCCGTGGAAAAACGCTCCATAGCCAGCCGAACCTGCCGCAACGGTGTACAACACCAAATCCGCATTGCTCACCGGACTCGCCATCCAAAGGGAGCGCCCGTTATAGGATTCCAAAAAGACATCCCACACCTGGAGATCAGCCCTGATCTCCCCGATCAGCCCTGATCTCCCCGGTCAGCCGAATATTCGACCCATCGGTATGATCCGACACGCGAAGTTGAGTTTCCCCAACAAGGATTGCAATTCCCGCAACTGCATCTTCCGACGGCCGCATGACCCCCTAAACCTCCTTCCACAGATTCACCACTTTCTCAACCGGCAGACGGCATTCCATGGCCAACGAATCAATCGTAATGCCAAGAAAAACCAGCTCCGTCGTGGGGCCCACCGTCTTATCCGGGGCCAACGG
Organism: Rana kukunoris; assembly: GCA_029574335.1. Classification (NCBI taxonomy): domain Eukaryota; kingdom Metazoa; phylum Chordata; class Amphibia; order Anura; family Ranidae; genus Rana; species Rana kukunoris. The sequence goes on along the minus strand of CM056060.1, from coordinate 84,167,150 downwards.
GATACCAAAACGCTCCGCAATATGCCGCAGAGCCCCTAACAGAATCGCACAAAGTCTAGAATCCGACGGGCCGACACAAAGAAAATCATCCAGATAATGGACGATTGAATTCACGCCAGACACATCCCTCACCACCCATTCAACAAATGAGCTAAAAGTCTCGAACAAGGCACATGAAATTGAACAACCCATCGGCAAACAACGATCGACAAAATAGTGCCAGTGACAGCCCAACAAATGGATGCTATCGGGATGCACCGGAAGCAGCCGAAACGCGGCCTCCACATCCGCCTTAGCCATCAAGGAACCGTGGCCATAGCGACGCACCCAAGCAACGGCAGCATCAAACGACGTATAAGTAACCGCACAGTCGTGCGAGTCTATACCATCATTGACAGAAGCCCCTTTCGGAAACGAAAGGATGTGAATCAACCGGAATTTGCCCGACTCTTTCTTAGGGACCACCCCCAAGGGTGAAACCATTAAACCCGGAAAGGGCGGAGAAGCAAAGGGGCCGCTCATCCTCCCCAGGGCCACCTCCTTAGAAAGTTTGTCTGAGACCACTTCCAGGTGAAGCAGTGCCGAACGCAAATTTTTCGGCAACGGCGGAACTGCAGCCAAATTGCAGGGAATCCGAAACCCCTCCCTAAAGCCCAACTCCAGTATTCGAGCCGCCCCTTGGTCCGGGTATCTATTTAGAAACGGAACCATCCTTGCCACCATCACCGGCGTCGTCCCGCTTTCCAGGTACATCCCCGGGGCGTCCCTTCCCTTGCTTAAAGCAATGGGACAGCGAGTGGCTGCCCCCGCATCCCGAGCACTCATGCTTAAACCGACGGGTGCTGCCGAAACGGCAGGAACTGTCGTTGAAACGCCAGCAAAACCCCTTCTTCCTGTCGGCCAGGGCACCCGAGGTGGAGGCACCGCCAGCCCCTCCTGGAAAAAACGAAGACCCCAACCTGGCCGAAGTCATCAACCTCATCCAGAGGCCAATGTTCTTGTTATCCCAACGAATAGAGGGTCGAACGGCTTTTCTCTGACGAAACTGCTCGTCGTAACGGAGCCACGCTAGGCCGCCATACACCCTATGGGCCTCCCCAATAGCGTCCAGATAGCAAAAAAGCACCGAACAATTCTCCGGTGCTCTTTCACCAAGTACGCTGGCGAAGATGGCAAACGCTTGCAGCCAATTAGCAAACGTCCGCGGGATAAGACGATACCGCCGCCGCTCCTCCTCGTCCTTCCTACTTTCATCCGGCCTAACCCTATCCAAATTAAACCTTTCCAAAGGGAGAAGGGAAAACAGCTCCACATACTCCCCCCTCCAAATTCTCTCCCGCACCTCCTGCCGGAGGTGTGCGCCGAGCGGCCCCTCAAAGCAAACATAAACTTTCCCTTTTGCGGAATCTGCCACATCCACTGGATCTGCCGATCCGTCTCGCACCAGGTCCACCACCGGGCCCAGCACAGAGCCTACCGTCTGCGTGCCAGCCGCCGAACCTACATGCAAAGACTGCGGGGGGACCGCACACTGCGCCACCCCCCCTGCCCCCCCGGTGGGTCCAACTGCAGCCAAATTGCAGGGAATCCGAAACCCCTCCCTAAAGCCCAACTCCAGGATTCGAGCCGCCCCTTGGTCCGGGTATCTATTTAGAAACGGAACCATCCTTGCCACCATCACCGGCGTCGTCCCGCTTTCCAGGTACATCCCCGGGGCGTCCCTTCCCTTGCTTAAAGCAATGGGACAGCGAGTGGCTGCCCCCGCATCCCGAGCACTCATGCTTAAACCGACAGGTGCTGCCGAAACGGCAGGAACTGTCGTTGAAACGCCAGCAAAACCCCTTCTTCCTGTCGGCCGGCGCACCCGAGGTGGAGGCACCGCCAGCCCCTCCTGGAAAAAACGAAGACCCCAACCTGGCCGAAGTCATCAACCTCATCCAGAGGCCAATGTTCTTGTTATCCCAACGAATAGAGGGTCGAACGGCTTTTCTCTGACGAAACTGCTCGTCGTAACGGAGCCACGCTAGGCCGCCATACACCCTATGGGCCTCCCCAATAGCGTCCAGATAGCAAAAAAGCACCGAACAATTCTCCGGTGCCCTTTCACCAAGTACGCTGGCGAAGATGGCAAACGCTTGCAGCCAATTAGCAAACGTCCGCGGGATAAGACGATACCGCCGCCGCTCCTCCTCGTCCTTCCTACTTTCATCCGGCCTAACCCTATCCAAATTAAACCTTTCCAAAGGGAGAAGGGAAAACAGCTCCACATACTCCCCCCTCCAATTTCTCTCCCGCACCTCCTGCCGGAGGTGTGCGCCGAGCGGCCCCTCAAAGCAAACATAAACTTTCCCTTTTGCGGAATCTGCCACATCCACTGGATCTGCCGATCCGTCTCGCACCAGGTCCACCACCGGGCCCAGCACAGAGCCTACCGTCTGCGTGCCAGCCGCCGAACCTACATGCAAAGACTGCGGGGGGACCGCACACTGCGCCACCCCCCCTGCCCCCCCGGTGGGTCCCACGCCGTCACGGGAGCCCCAGGCCCAATCGCGCCCTCAATCCTACCCAGCAAATCCTTGAAACAGGCTAACACTACCCTAACCCCAGTCTCCTGCCCAGCCACTGACCCCTGCATACGCCCACCAGACTCAGCCAGCACAACATCATCCATACCAGAAAGAGAAGAACACAAGTACTCACCAGGCTGCACGGGGCGGGGCGCCCCCCCAGCCGCCGATCCGGATCCCCCGGGCACTGCACGATCCGCCTCTCTCAGCTCCCCATCCTCCTCGCTGCTGACTTCTCCCTCCGATCGTTGGTCCGCAGGGCTACGCCCACCGCTTCTCCCGCCACCATCTTCAGCCCACGCTGCAGGACCCGGCCATGGCTCCCAGGCAGACCCCGAGCTGCATTGCAACTCCGCCTCCCGCCGCCATCCTCCTCTCTCCCTGGTCCCGGGCGGGACCCGGAGGCGCTCTCAGCCCGACTGGCTGTACGGGCAGACGTGCCCGACCTCCCCCGCCGCACATCACCACTCGCAGGGGGGCCGCCGGCCACACCAGGAGACAGGCCGGCGCCCGCGGACTTAGCTCTCCCACGCCCGGCTGCCCCACCGACCGGAGCATCGCCAGTGGGGCACGCTCCGATCGTGTTTGGGCCCCATTGATAAGTTATTCTTCTGTCAAAAAAAGAGAACTTGCTTTAAAATTTCTGGGTTAGATCCGACAGGTGTACGTCTTCGTATCTAAGATGCAATACTTCCGCGTCCGCTATGTGGCGTTCACGTCATTTTTTCCACGTCGGGTATGCAAATGAGCTTTTTCGGACGATCCACGAACGTACGCGCAGCCGTCGCAATCTCTTACAGCGTCTCTAGTTGGCTTTTTCCGGCGTATAGTTAAAGCTGCTTTTATCCGGCCTATAGTTAGACTTGCCATGTTATGTATGGGCGTCGTTCCCACGTCGAAATTTTTATTTTTTTAAATTTTTGCGTAAGTCGTCCGTGAATAGGAATGTACGTAATTTCCGCTAGTCAAAAAAATAACGTTGTTGCGATGTAATTTAGCACAATGCACAGCGGGAAATTTCTAAATGGAGCATGCGCAGTTCGATCACCGCGGGGACGTGCTTCATTTAAATCACGCCCCCTACTCGCCGATTTGAATTCCGCCGCTAGAAATACACTACGCCGCCGTAACTTACGGCGCAAATTCTTCCAGGATTTGAAGTTAAGCCAGGTAACATACGGTGGCGTAGTGTATCTCTGATACCCTGCGTCGATCTATTTGTATGTGGATCTGGCCCCAAGTACGTTTAGGTGCACACTATACAGCACAAGTGCAGTAAACTCCAAGTAGGCTTAAGTGCAAACTATACAGCACAAGTGCAGTAAACTCCAAGTAGGCTTAAGTGCAAACTATACAGCACAAGTGCAGTAAATAGACATGTGCATTTCGTTTAGTTTCTAATTCGTTTTTTAACGAAAAATCGGAAATTCGTTAATTTATAATTTTCGTATTAACGAATTTTTAATTTCCGAATTTTCGAATTTTCGGAATTCCAAAAATTCGAGTTTTTCAATTTTCGTTATTCGTTTTTCCGAATTTTCGAATTTTCGGAATTCCGAAAATCCGAATTTTTCAATTTTCGTTTTTCCGAATTTTCGGAATTCCGAAAATTCGAATTTTTCAATTTTCGTTTTTCGTTTTTCCGAATTTTTCAATTTTCAATTTTCCAAATTTACGAATTTCGGATTTTCGTTTTTTATTTTCGATTTTTTTATTTTCGATTTTTTTAATTTTCATATTTTTTAATTTTCAAAATTCCGAATTTTCTATTTTTTCGAAATTTCGAATTATTCATTTTCTATTTTTCGAATATTCAAATTTTTCATTTTCGATTTTTTAAATTTTCGAATTTTCGAATCTTTATTTTTTTTATTTTTCGAAATTTCTAATTTTCGAATCTTTCATTTTCGAAATTTCGAATTTTCAAATTTTTCGAATTTTCAAATTTTTTATTTTTTGAATTTTTCATTTTCGAAAATGAAAAATTCCAAAAATTCGAAAAATGTGAAAATTTGAAAATTGGAATATTCGAAATTCTGAAAATCGAAAAATTCGAAAATTAAATAATTCGAAGATTCGAATTAGAGAATTCGAAAACTGAAAAAAATCGAAAATTCGTTCCAATCTTCGAATTATTTAATTTTCGAAATTTCGAATTTTCTAATTTCGAAATCTCGAATTTCGAATTTTCACATTTTTTTCACAAATAAAAATTTCGAAATTCTAAATTTTCTAAATTTTCGACTTTTTCAATTTTCGGAATTTCGAATATTCCAATTTTCATTTTTTTTTATTTTTCGAATATTTCACTTTCGAAAATTAAAAATATGAAAATTCGAAAAATTTGAAAATTCGAAATTCGAAATTTCAAAAATTTAAAATTCGAAAATTAAATAATTCGAAGATTCGAATTAGAGAATTCGAAAACTGAAAAAAATCGAAAATTCGAATTTTCGAATCTTCGAATCATTTAATTTTCGAAATTTCGAATTTTCTAATTTCGAAATTTCGAATTTTCTAATTTCGAAATTCCGAATTTCGAATTTTCACATTTTATTTCACAAATAAAAAATTACGAAAATTCAAATATTCGAAATTTCGAAATTGTAACATTAAAAAATCTAAAGTTCGAAAATCTAAAATTCGAAAATGCTAATTCTAATTTTTGAATTTCCGAAAAAAAAAAAATGTTTTCATTTTCGTTTCATTCGTTTTTTTCGGAAATTTCGTTTTTTCCGTTGTATTCGTTTTTTTGCTTTTTCGGAAATCCGAAAATTCCGAATTTTCGAATTTCCCGAATTTCCGAAAAAAGCAAAAAAACGAATAAAACGGAAAAAAATAATTTTCCGATTTTCCCGAATTTCCGAAAAAATAAAAAAAACGAATGAAACAAAAACGGAAACATTTTTTTTTTTCATTTCCCGAATTTCCGAAAAAATAAAAAAACGAATGAAACAAAAACGAAGAAATTTTTTTTTTCATTTCCCGAATTTCCGAATATCCGAAAAAATAAAAATAAAAAAATAACATAAACGAAAAAAACAAATTTTTTGTCAGTGCACATGTCTAGCAGTAAACACCAAGGGGCAGATTCACAGAGAAATGGATTATCGTAGCGTATCAGAAATACACTACGCCGCCGTTTTTTACCTTGCTCTACGTGGAATTCAGGTAGATTTTCTACGGTAAACGACGGCGGCGTAGTGTATTTCTCCCGTCGCAATCCATATAGACGAGTAGGGGGCGTGAAACATTTAAATTAGGCGCGTTCCCGCGGCGATCGATCTGCGCATGCTCCGTTCGCAAATTTCCCGCCGTGCATTGCGCGAAATCACGTCGTGACGTCATTCGTTGTTTATGTAGCGTACTTTACGGGCGATCCACGTCCCGACGTGTTACGTAAATAAAAAAAAAATTTAAATAAATTCGAAGCGGGAACGACGGCCATACTTAACATGGGCTACGTAAAGTTAGAGCAGCAAAAAGCTGCTCTAACATTACGTATAAAAAAATAGACGAAAACGATTGCGACGCTCGCTCGTTTGTTCGTGAATCCCCGTAAAAACACATTTGCATATCCCGACGCATTAAAACGACGCGAACTCCTCCCAGCGGCCGCAAATAGATGGCAGCGTAGATCCGAAGGCTTACGAAGACGTAAGCCTCTCGGATCGAAGCCCGAAGCCGGCGTATCATGGTTTGAGGATTCAAACTAGTGATACGCCGCGGGAAATTTGAAATTACTCCTGTCTAACACCAGTTAGACAGGCGTAATTGTTTTGTGAATCTGCCCCCAAGTACGTTTAGGTGCAAACTATACGGCCCAAGTGCAGTAAACACCAAGGGCCAGATTCTCGTAGATCGTCGCATCTTTATGCAGGCGTAGCGCATATCAGATGCGCTACGCTGACATAACTTTGAGAGGCAAGTACCGTATTCTCGGAGCAAATGTGTCCAACGAGCTGAGCAGCCACACTTGCAGGACAACAATCTGTATGCCAACATGTCAGGGGCATCCTTGCTCATAGCTATACTACTGACTTTAGATGAGCGCAGAAGGAGAAGGGCACGGAGGAGGGCACGGGAGAGGATATACCGCACACGCATAGACATCTTTGGCATGAGTGATTCTGAGGTGTATCGCATCTTCAGATTCACCCCTCATGCCATCCTGGAATTAACCACAACCCTGCAGGAGGACATCACCAGCCCAACACAACGCTCACATGCAGTGCAGCCACTGGTAAAGGTCCTGGCAACACTCCATGTCCTTGCCAGTGGCTTATTTCAGCGTACAAGTGGAGTGGTGGCTGGGATGGCACAATCCTCCATGAGCAGATGTGTGCACCAGGTTATCCCTGCAATTCTCAGACGCATGGCCAACCAAATCATCAAACCCACCACTGAGGACCTGCGGCTGAAGGCAATGACAGATTTCTACAGAATTGCCAGATTCCCACGCACCGTGGGGGCCATTGATTGCACACATGTGGCACTCCAGCCCCCCCGTGAGACAGAGCACATATACCGCAATCGGAAGCATTGGCATTCCATCAACGTACAGGTGATAGTCGATGCCAAATGCCTCATATGGCACGTCCGTGCCAAACACCCAGGGTCCAGCCATGATAGCTACATATACAATCAGAGCCCCATCCCAACAGATTTCGATCAGAACATGTATGGGGACAGCTGGCTGGTTGGTGAGTGACATGGTTGGCAGGCATGACTGTCCCCCCCCATGATGCAGAAATCACAAGGGGCATATGCACTACTAACATCCTCCTGTCTTTTCCCTTCCAGGTGACTCTGCATATGCACTGGGACCCCATCTCATGACTCCTATCCGGAACCCCCAAACCCCAGGAGAGGAAAGATACAATGAAGCACACGCACGTACCCGTGCAGTGGTGGAGCGCACCTTTGGCCTCCTGAAGTCACGTTTCCGATGCCTGGATAAGTCTGGGGGTACCCTGTTGTATTCCCCAAACTTTGTATGCCAGATCATCGGTGCATGTTGCATGCTGCACAACTTCGCAGTGAGAAAGGGCCTGGAGATTGACATACGTGATGACCTGACCCCCAAACCAGACAATCTGAGGCTACCCCGTCTTCTGAGGGAAGAGCAGGCAGGAGACAGCTCACATTAGGCATCTTTGCACGTTAAACACACACATTAATCATGGCACAATGAGAATGCATGCATGCACACCACTGTGGTCCCTAGATCACACACACCACATCCTCATCACATTGGATTAGCACAAGCCCACCATGCAGTACTTGTGAGCAGCAACGCCACGCCACGGCTCCAATTATGTCACTGTACATTCATACACCATTCACACGGACCTGGGATCACTTCTCTCTGGTCCTGGGGAACCCTTCTCCACCACAAATGAGGGTGACACCCATTTTCCGGCAGGAATGTCACCCCCACATTCAAAAATCATTCACAAGCAGAAAAAAAATCATAATCCAAAAACAAAAAAATGCCCAGCAAAAAAAAAAAAAAAAAAAATGCACAACAAAGAAAACACAGAAAAGCCCCCCAAAAAATACCGCCGCTGGCGTGACCCACGCCTGGGGCGGCCACGGCCACGGCCCTGGCTCCTCAGGGGAGACTCATGGGGGGGTAATCCGGGGAAGGAGGAGCATCCCCTGGTCTCTACCCACCTGGCGGCCTGCCCTCAAAGGCCATGGCAATTCTGGTCAGGCCAGCATTGAGGGTTGCCGTATTGGCCTGGATAGCCTGGGTGAGGGCCCGCACATCCTGATCAACGCCTGCTGTGGTAGCCTGCATTTCATTTTGGCAATTGATCAGAGCCAGGGAGTTGCAGGCCATGTCCCCAACTGAATCCTTTATGGAGGACAGGCTCTCCTCCATCCGCCCCAAAGTCTGGCTGACCTGTCCCAGATGGCGGGTCTGAAGGGCCTGATCCCTTCTCAGATTTGCAGGCAGAACCTCTGCCACCCCCTAGTCTTGTGGGTCACCTTCCTGCCTCCAAGAGACCTGTTGGGGGAGGAGTGGGAGGGGCTACCCCTGATGGAGGCCTGGCTGCTGCCAGCCATAGGGGAAGACTCCTCCAAAATTAACATGAAGTCATTCCCTGACATGACCCCCTCCTCAAACTCCTCCTCCTCAACCTCCTCAGAGGACTCCGGCCTTGTCTGGGGGTCTTCCTCAGACTGTTGTCCCGGGGATGGTGCGGACAGGCCAGATGGCCCAGCACCCTCCTGCACATCTGTGGATGACACAAAACATTCACAGGTTGGAGGATCCACACACTTGCCACATATTCCCCCCCCCCCCCACACATGCTACACACCAGATAGAAAAAAAAAAACCTTACCTGTCCTTAAAGCCAGGCAGCCCCTCCACTTGCTGCCTGTTGAAGGTCTGGGCCACCGCACACTCCTCCTCAGTCAGCCTAACAATTCATGGTGGGCCCCCTCCAGTGCCCCTGCCATGTGCTGCAATCTTGGCCAGCTTCCCACGGGCCGACCGTTTCCAGCAGACAGATTTGATCGTGTGTACGCGGCCTTAGAGGTGCCTCTCTTCTCTTTTATACCCTGTAAAAATGGTTTGATATACAAGTGCTTTGATTTACAAGCATGTTTCTGGAACAAATTTTACTCGCAAACCAAGGTTTTACTGTACTATTTATGAACTATATTATTCCCTGTCTTGAATGTGCCCTATTATAGAACTTACCATTCATGGGTTCACTGTCTGCACATGCAGGTACTGTATTTTTTGTCAGATCTTGCTATTGTGATTTTTTTATGGGAAAACTTTTTTTTTTGATATTTGTGTGTCTGTGTCCGAGCCTACACTAGTACCTCTATCTTAGTGACACATAGCTGCTGTTGTGTTTTAATCTTACAGACAGGTCAAGAGGGATTTTTTTGCATAGCGTAATAAATATTTGGCATTTAATACATTGAAATATTTGTCACAAAAGATTCAAGCATTGTTTGCAGTGATTATTCCATTATAGAGAACAGTATTAACTAATAGGAGTTGACAGATGTTGTCACCATGCAGAGAAATTATCAGAGGTATTACAAAATCTATGTGAAACCCATTGCAATTGCTGACCATTCCCATTTCTATGGAGAAAAATAAATAAACCTATACCAATGTTTGCCAGATTGTGTACCCTTGTTCAAGTTGGGCAGACAACAGCAGCAATGCAGATATGGAATGGAGTAGTGCGTGTGGGCGAGGTATGTGTTAGGGCTCATTCACATTGGAATGAGGTGTGGGAAACCCACATAGGTGTGCATTTTGCTGCAGGTGTCAGTAGATTCCTAATCACACCCCCTAAGGCCTCGTACACACGAGGCAATCCATTTGTTCAAATTGGTGGGACCGACCGATTTGAACAAACCTGTCTGCTTGGATTTTGGTTTGCTTGCGTGTACACACGAGCAAACCAAAATCCCCGCCAGCAGACAGCGCGCTGACGTGTCGGTGACGTGGCGGTGACGTTGACGCCGCCACGTCACCGCACCAGGAAGTAAAACACTTCCGCGCATGCGTCGAAATCATTCGGCGCGTGTGCGAGAAGACATGTCTGCTGGTTAGCATACTAACCAGCAGACATGTCGGGCAGACGGGTTCCCAGCCGACAGATTGGTAAGCATGCTTTCCAATCTGTCGGGTGGCCAAATCCGTCGGCTCGCCCGTACACACGATCTAATCTGTCTGCTGAAACGGTCTAGCAGACCGTTTCCAGCAGACAGATTTGATCGTGTGTACGAGGCCTAACACATATTGCAAATGCAATTTGTTCTTCTGCATCAGATAACATACTGTAGTACCGCACTGAGAGATGTACTTCTTCATTATTGCTTGACTATTGTAGGTATTACCACTGTAGTGTTATTTGTTCTCATCCTGTGATGTCCATCCATCTTCAATCACAGCGCTGACGGACCGAAAAAAAAAGGGAAAACTCTGCCTCAGTGGGAGGTGTCCCGTCAACTGCAGCCTTTTCGTTAAGACAGCTCTTATATAACCAAGGGCGGGTCCACTTGCTGACGTTACCAGGTGACACTGCTCCCTTCTGACGTAATGTGAAGTCTCGTGATGTCAGAGGGGGTGGGATTACCCGTTTACATCACCAGGTGGCCCCGTCCTTGGATATATAAGAGCTGTCATTGCGAAAAGGCTGCAGTCGGTGGGACGCCTCCCATCAAGGCAGGGTTTTTCTTTCTTTTTTTATCTGGGCCGTGATTGAAGGTGGATTTACATTGCGGACACATTTTTTTTTAATAAAGGAATTGCCCAAAACTGTCTCCTGTCATTTTCTTTTTTGACACTTTTTTTGGTTGAATGAGTAGGTGTACAATGTACGGGCCGGGATATGGGGCCCCCTTGTTAAAGGGGGCTTCCAGATTCTGACAAGCCCCCTTCCCACAGACCCCCACAACCACCGGGCAAGTATTGTGGGGATGATGCCTTTGTCCCAATCAACATGGGGACAAGGTGTTTTGGGGAAACCCCAAAGCACCCTCCCTATGTTGAGGGCATGTGGCCTGGTACAGTTCAGGAGGGGGCGCTCTCTCCCCCCCCTTTTCCTGCGGCCTGCCAGGTTGCATACTCGGATAAGGGTCTGGTATGTATTTTGGGGGGACCCCCACGCCATTTTTTTAACTTGCCGCGGGGTTCCCCTAAAATCCATACCAGACCTCAAAGGCCTGGTATGGATTTTGGGGAGTCCCCTACGCCATTTATTTTTAATTTTGGCACGGGGTTCCCCTTAACCACATGCTGACCGCCCACCGCAGTTATACGGCGGGACGGTGGCACTGCTGCGGGAGAGCACGTAGCTCTACGTCCTATCTTTAGAGGCCGCTAGGGGGCGCGCGCCCCCGCTCATCCCCCGAGTCCCGTGCGCGTGCCAAGCGGGCGCGATCGCCGCCGGGCACGTGCGCTCGTTCGTTACAGAGCGGGGACCGGGAGCTTTGTGTGTAAACGCAAAGCGAGGGAAGGAGAATACCCCGCGCTGCCAATGATCGTTGGATAGTAGCTGCTAACACGGCTCGTATGAGAAAAGCAAAATATTGGAAGTGTAGAAGGATGTGTAGCGCTTGGAATGACTATCTATTAATGATAGTCTGAGACACTCAAAAAATAAAATTGTGAGACAAAATGTAAGACCCTGAAAAATTCAGGGACAAGCACTAAGTGACTGGTGCGTGATAAACAAAATAGTCTATTAGTGTGTTACATAATATGTTCAACTGCTAATAAAATGCGATTTCACACATATAAATAAAACACATATGCCAACAAACAGTGAGGCGGCGTACACACGACCGAGGTTCTCGCTGGAAACCAGCGAGAACCTCGCTGGAAGCTGCATTCCAGCGAGGACCTCGGCCGTGTGTACGCTTTTGGCTCGCCCCGCCCGTCGGGAATCCCGTCGAGCGAAAAGAGAGCACGCTCTCTTTTTGCTCGACGGCCCGCCTGGATGAATGGCTGGTTGCCATTCCCGACGGGCGGGTCGCTGATTTCGACGACCGGCAGAGAACCTCGACGGGCGGAACGATGTGTTCTGCCCGTCGAGGTTCTCTGCCGCGTGTACACGGCCTCATAGTTCATTTCTTGGATAAACATAAATCAATTAATGGTCAATAGATGCCAGGTATAATGATCTCCTGTGAAAGGAAAAATTATATGAGCAAGCCACGGTGCCATCTTGGATAGACGGAAGTGCCGTTTTTTCATTGCTGCAGGTGTATGGGATTACGCTATGTGGCCACTTCTTTCTCTTGTCTCTTCCAATATCCATTCATTGTGAGAACATCCATTTGGGGATCGTACTCCCAGTTGGGCTTCGTCCATCCATCCCACAGAGTATATCTGATGACCAGCCATCATACTGCCCTGCTAAGGAGCCTAATTTTACAAGCCTACTTTGACTTTCAGTGGTGTAAGCCAGCTGAAGTCAATCAGTTCCGGTAAGCCTGCATTACTTTCGGTGGTGGGAACAAATCAGTGGAGAAGCTATCTAACATTCACCAATCACCAGATTGACTGTTATATTCACACCTAGATTTACAATCTTTATTTATTTCATATAATTTTTCCTTTCACGGGGGATCATTATACCTGGCATCTATTGACCATTAATTGATTTATGTTTATCCAAGAAATGAACTATCACTGTTTGTTGGCATATGTGTTTTATTTATATGTGTGAAATCGCATTTTATTAGCAGTTGAACATATTATGTAACACACTAATAGACTATTTTGTTTATCACGCACCAGTCACTTAGTGCTTGTCCCTGAATTTTTCAGGGTCTTACATTTGGTCTCACAATTTTCTCAGACTATCATTAATAGATAGTCATTCCAAGCGCTACACATCCTTCTACACTTGTAAACGCAAAGCTCTCGGTCCTGTCAGCGGGGGAAACACTGATCTCCTGGTTATACAATGTATGAACAGAAGATCAGTGATTTCCCCTAGTGAGTCAACCCCCCCATACAGTTAGAACACACCCAGGAACACACTTAACCACTTCCCTGCCCCCTAGTGCTAACCCCTTCACTGCCAATGGCATTTTTATAGAAATCCAATGCATTTTTATAGCATTGATCGCTATAAAAATGCCAATGGTCCCAAACATTTGTCAAAATTGTCCGATGTGTCCGCCATAATGTCTCGGTGCTGAAAAAAAATGCCATAAAACTACCCCCTTTTTTGTAAACGCTATAAATTTTGTGCAAACCAATCAATAAACGCTAATTGTGATTTTTTTTAATGAAAAATATGTAGAAGAATACGTATCGGCCTAAACTGAGGAAAAAATATATTTTTTGGGGATATTTATTATAGCAAAATGTAAAAAATATTGAATTTTTTTCAAAATAGTCGCTCTATTTTTGTTTATAGCGCAAAAAATAAAAACCGCAGAGATGATCAAATATTACCAAAAGAAAGCTCTATTTGTGGGAAAAAAAGGACGCCAATTTTGTTTGGGAGCCACATCGCACGACCGCGCAATTGTCAGGTAAAGCGACGCAGTGCCGAATCACAAAAAGTGCTCTGGTCTTTGATCAGCAATATGGTCCAGGGGTTAAGTGGTTAAAATCCATACCAGACCTGAAGGGCCTGGTATGGATTTTAGTAGGGACCCCACGCCATATTTTTTTTATTTTGATGTGGGGTTAGCCTTAATATCCATACCAGACTTGAAGGGCCTGGTAATGGACTGGAGAATCATGCTGTTTTTTTCAATGATTTTTAGTTTCCTGGGATCTGACAATACATTACAGCTGCAAGCAGTTTTAAATAAAAAAAATCTTTAGAAATGTCATTTTGGTGCTTTTATTTGTTACACTATGTACAGCCGTTATGTAAGCAGCCTTACATAGTGTGGGGAATGGACTTAACCCCCTGAGTCATAATTGGCCAAAGGCACCCTGCCTTTGGCCAATTATGGCTCTCTCAGCAGAGCGTGATCCCGCCGTGCGATCTGCGGCACTCTAATTTGCCATGAACGCCCCATAATGTTTGGTATTCACCGAACGGGTGAACACCCAATGTTCGGGCTTTCACATTGAGAATGCTGGGGCAGGAGTATTTCAGGCATTATTTATGCGCCTCAGTGAACGTTCAATCTTGGACAACTTCTCCCACCTACTCCACAATACACTGGTCAGTTCGAGGAGTACCATAAGTAACAGATTGTTACACCCACAATGTATCACAGAGCGACACAGAAAATAATTTGTGTTTGTAGCCATCAAATTATATAATTCTTCTCTGTGAGCGCTGGATGTAGGTTTTTAACTTGGACTTATGATCCAGATATTCATGTTGTTTTTATATTTTGTTGGTATTAGGTTAATTATGTTAATATATTAATTATAGCACTACCCCCGAAAGAGCTTCTGGTTTGTTTTGGGTCTACGCTCTGGCTATCAACCCCTAAAATTGGCTCGAACCTTCCCTTGGCACAACTAGTATCAGTGGGATTTGTGAACCCTAATAACCGTTAGGAAACACAATACCTTGGCACACCACAGTGAATTATGCAAACAAATGGTCACCTTGAGTTGTATTGATTCCATAGGATGACAGAGGAACTGCATACAGATTCAGCTTAAACAATGTAACTCTTTACTTGTGTAGCACCTGGTTACTTTTCAGAACGGTGCTATTGAAATTTAGAGGGGGTCAGAGAGTTAAGTGACTCTGACCATTATTAATTAGTTCAACTTTGGAGCTTCTGTCCCAGCTTGGGTGTGCTGTGGCTCATGCTGTTGTTCCTGGGGTGAAGTTCCACCCCGGGTTGGCAGGTGGCAGCAGTGGAGTCAAGGGATGGATGCTTTTCCCCAGCAGCCTATCAGGAGGAGGCTTCCTCGCTGTGCATGCTGGGGAGTGGTATTTATGGGGCAGATGGCATCTTCCTGGGTCTTTTTCTCGTGTGGCGCCCACCTATAGGGTAGCCATTCCACGGCCCCCCGACAAATGACCTTCCAGGCCGGGGTGCACATGCTATGCAGAGATCCTGGCTTCGGGACCACGTTGGCCTGGGGCATCTGATCTGCCGCTTGGAACTCAGTAAGCGACTTGGTTTGCCACCTAAAGAGGTCCTGTGCTGTCCGTCCTGTGTGGAGCAAGCTGTTCGGTGGAGAGTCTGCCTGAGGAGTGCCAAAAGAGGCAGGTGTTCCAATAGGGGCCTGATCATCCATCAGGGAACCGGACACTGAGAGGCTGGATGTTGGTCACCTGACAGTCGGTACCCTAATTCAAACTACCTGAAGGAGATCCAGGTGTTAAGTCCAGTCAAGAGAACTTCGGCCCACAATTTCTGCAACCATTGGGAAGGTCTGTGGCAGAGACTTAACCCCAAGTTCGAGCATCATTCTGGCTGCCAGGTTTGTGAGAGAGGTCTGTCCAGGTGCGCTATACCCATTCCGCCTGGAGTGGCAAAGTGAATGTTTGTCGTTGGAAGCAGGACTGTTTCCCTTTTACATACACCTAAATCTGTGTTCTCCATTTCTGATATTCCTCTACTCTTCAAGTTCATCTGTTGTAGGGTGACCAGACATCCCCTGTTTCAGGGGACAGTCCCCTGATTGAGGACACTGTCCCCAGACCAAGTCTGTCCCTGGTTTTGTCCCCAGATTGGATTTAATAGGGGGCAGGGGCAATTTCAAAGACAATCAGGGCAGAATTAAAATAAAAAAATTAGAATTACACACCCCCGCTCCGCCGTGCCTACTAGCATAGGGGGGACTGTATTTTTCCCATTATCTGCGCCCCTTTCTGATGATCATGTGCTGGTCAGAGCAGAGGGAATATTTCTTCAGTTTCGCTCGCATTTTCTTCTGCCTTGGCTCAAGTCCTGGTCAGCCATCTGCCTATCTCCTTGCTTTCTCTGGCGGAGTGATCTTCCTCCGCTCCCCATCCAGTAGTAGTCGGGGGCCTGAAGAGTGAGACTTGAGAGGCTGTGAGGCGGGCGGCGACGGGCAGAGAGTTGCTGATTGTTGCCATTACTGGTAAAGAAAAAATATGTCCCCGGATTTAATTTGAAAAATCTGGTCACCTTAATCTGTTGGGTAAATAAAAGGACAAGAAAAAGACATGGACATTCTATTACTGCAGCTCTCATCAACTACCCTAGATGGCGGAGTCACAGAGGTAACATGCCACCCAAGACAAACCAGCAACTCCTCCAGGGGTAGTGCTACACTTAGCAAGATAAAAACAAGATAAACAAGGGTAAAACAGTAATGTACTTCTTGCAGAGCCCTGCAAGAGTCAGATTTAGTGATGGCAGATAAGTACAAATTAAATTATAACAACTACACAGACCTGTGTAAGCACCCGGCACAGGGGGTTCCTTCAGTAAGACATCAGACTGAAACACCTCCTTGCCAAGCTTCAGCCAGCTCTCTCTAATGGCCGTGCTATACAGTCTAATGGAACTGATTACAGTTGCTATGACTAAATAGGCAGTATTTGGATAATGTAATTCACTATTGTGGTTTGGTTGATGAGACCAAACCTTAGTACAAATTATCCCAAAAGTCCGTGCAGTTCCGCGTTGAGATACGTTGGCGAGCAAAAGGGGGTAACTTGTAATCCAAAAAAGGGAAAAAATAAACTGACGGGCAAGGCCCGGATAGTCAAATCACAGTGGTTAATGTAAATGATCCACCCTCCTGCAATATAGTCAGTATGCTTGGGCAGGTGCCTGTCTCACCCAACCAGATCAGGCCTGGTCCTTCCAAAACACTCCGTCTGCGAACTCCAATCACAGTCTTTCAGGATGACAGTCTCCGGTTCTCACACAGGTCACAGTTGTACTGGGACACCGTCCGATCACTCTGTCAGAGATTCTTCCTCTCTTTCTCAATGGCGTTCCGCCCGGGCGTAGATAGGTCTCAGCTCTGGCCTAGATTTCCAGGAGACACCTCACACAGTGTCCTCCTGGATTGAAGAGCCGATCCCGAGAGAGCGTGCCAAACACGTCCTCTTCCTTAAATGACCTCCCCCAGCAGGCCGTGCGGGGAGCAAAAGCATTCAGTGTTGTACAGTTGCTCTATAGGTATCATAGTCTATGATTAGACCAGGGCAATGGAGTCTCTTTCTCCCCATACTCAGTTTCCCAACATTCCTTGCTGTACCAGTGTGAAAGTAAATAGCAGGTGGCTTTAACCTAACTTGGCCACCGGAGGGAGCTGAGATTCTTCAGGATAAACAGATGGTAGTCTTTAAATCACATAAGAAAGGTGATACCTCGCTACACATGATTTTTGGCTAATGCTAGAGTTAGTGGTGTTATATTTGCATTTTGATATTTGATTTCTGTCACTGTGTTGGTTGTTCTAGGTAGTATCTTAATAGGATGGTAATCGTTTATTACAGTATAGTAAATTTTGTTTTATTTGGTATTCATTTCTGTTATTGGTAATTTTATTGTTATTGTGTCTTGTTTCTATTGGTTATTGTAATTTTATGTTGTCTTTGTTGAACGTAACTATATCGTAGTGTAGCACCCTCTACCTTAGGTAGGTGCTAAGTGTAAGGGGTTTTTGTGTAAGCTGCCAACGCAGATAAATTTAACCACTTAGGGACCGCCTCCTGCACATTTACGTTGGCAGAATGGCACGGCTGGGCACATGCACGTACAGGTACGTGCTGTGCTAGTGCCCAGCGACTCAGTCTGAATCGCCGCTGGAGTCCCGCGATCGGTCCCCGGAGCTGAAGAATGGGGAGAGCCGTGTGTAAACAAATCCCTGATAGCCGCCATTAGTAGTAAAAAAAAAAAATGCAATAAAAAAGTCCCCTATTTTGTAAACACTATGGGCCAGATTCAGAAAGACTTGCGCTGGAGTATATCGATATGCGCCGCGTAACTGTAAAAACGCGCCGTTGTATCTATGCGGCCGTACCCACCAAACTAGATGCGACAGAAAACTGGCTTTTTCCCACCAGCTTAACTTTCCTTCGCCAGAGCATCGTAAGCACATATTTTCGCTTGGCGCATCCGTCGCGCCTATTGATTTCCCATTCAAATATGCAAATGAGGGAGATTTCCCGATTCGCGAACGGATTAGCACCAGACGCTGGCTACATGCGTCGCGCGTATGTCGTCCGTCTGTCGCAAAGTTATTCCTACAAATAGCTGCTTTATCTTTACTCCTGACGGCCACAGGTCAGCAGGAGAGCAGCTACAGCAGCAGCGTTACCGATGAAAATAGCAAGCTGAACAACCACACTTGCAAGGACAACACCTCTGTGTGCCAACATGCCAGGGGCAGCCGTGGTCCTAGCACTACTAATGGGTCCCCCGGTACGGAGGAGGAGGGCACGTGAGAGGATATACCGCACGCGCATGAGCCTCTTTGGCATTCGTGAGGAGGAGGTGTATCGCCTCTTCAGATTCAGCCCAGATGCAATCCTTGAACTAACCACAACCCTGCAGGATGACATCACCAGCAAGACACACCGCTCACAAGCAGTGCAGCCACTGGTGAAGGTCCTGGCAACACTTCATTTCCTTGCAAGTGGATCATTCCAGCGTACAAGTGGAGTGGTGGCTGGGATGTCTCAGTCCTCCATGAGCAGATGTGTGCACCAGGTTATCCCTGCAATCCTCAGACGCATGTCCCACCACATCATCAGACCCACCACTGAGGACCTGTGGCTGAAGGCAATGACAGATTTCTACAGCATTGCCAGATTCCCACGCACCGTGGGGGCCATTGATTGCACACATGTGGCACTCCAGCCCCCCAGTGCCACAGAGCACATATACCGCAATCGGAAGCATTGGCATTCCATCAACGTACAGGTGATAGCCGATGCCCAACGCCTCATATGGCACGTCCGTGCCAAACACCCCGGATCCAGCCATGACAGCTTCATATACAATCAGAGCCCCATCCCAACGGAATTCGAACAGAACATGTATGGGGATGGCTGGTTGGTGAGTGACATGGGTGGCAGGCATGACTGTCCCCCCCCATGATGCTGACATCACAAGGGGCACATGCATGACTAACATCCTCCTGTCTTTTCCCTTACAGGTGACTCTGCATATGCACTGGGACCCCATCTCATGACTCCTTTCCGGAACCCCCAAACCAGAGGAGAGAGAAGATACAATGCGGCACATATCAAAACTCGTGCAGTGGTGGAGCAAACATTTGGGCTCCTGAAGTCCCGTTTCCGCTGCCTGGATAAGTCTGGGGGGCCCTATTGTATTCCCCTACCTTTGTGTGTCAGATCATCGGTGCATGTTCCATTCTGCACAACTTTGCCATGAGAAAAGGCCTGCAGATTGACATACGTGATGACCTGACCCCCCAACCAGACAGCCCCCCCTGCCAGAGGAGACCCATTCAGCTGATGGAAGAGCAGTCAGGAGGGTCCTCGCTGTAGGCATCTTTGGACACTAAACAAAAACATTGATCACACGGACAATGCACGCATGCACACCACTGATTTCCCTAGATCACACACACCACATCCACATCACATTGGATTAGCCCAAGTCCAACATGCAGGACTTGGGAGCAGCAACGCCAGCGTCAAGGCCCCAATGATGTCGCTGTCCATTCATACACCATTCACACGTCATTCACACAGCCGTGGGGATAACTTCTCCCCAACGGCCAAGGGTGACACCCCTTACTGGCAGGAGTGCCACCCCCTCACATTCACACCCCATTCACATTGTCCCCTGCACTCCTGACCGTGTGCAGTTAAACTCAAAATAAAAAGCTCATAACCTGAGCAAAAAGCAAACTCAAAATAAAAAACTCATAACCTGAGCAAAAAAAAAAAGCCCTCATCTAGGCTGACGGGGGCTCTTTCTTGTGGGCCCTCTCTGGCTCCTCAGCTGCCTGGAGGGAGTGGGTGGGGGTGGGGGGGCATCTGGAGGTGGCTGATCCCCGGGTGGGCCACTCCTGGCAGGTGTTGGCTGCATGCCCTCCAAGGCCACGGCAATCCGGCTGAGATAGTGGTTGGTCTGGGCCTGCATCCTCAGCTGGCGGGTCACATTATGCCGCTGGTCACGCTGCCTCTGCCTCCCCTGGTCCCGGATGGCAGCATTGTTGGCCTGGACGGCTGCAGTGAGATGCCGAAGATCAGCCTGCACCTCCCCCAGGCTGGTCACCACTGCAGCGCAGTTGCAGCTGACATCCTGCACTGCGTTGGACATCTGGGCCACGGAGCCCAGGCTGTCAGCTACCCGGTCCAGGTGCCCAGCAATCTCCCCCATCTGCTGGGTCTGCCTGGCCTGGTCCCTTGCCATCTGGTCATGGACCACATCAGACACCTCCCTGGTCTTCCGGGTAGCCTTCCTGGGGCCAGGAGATGGTAGTCCCCGGGGGGATGGAGTCACCCTTGAGGGGCTTCCTAGGATGGGGGAGGGAATTTGAGAGGGCCCTGCTGAAGGGGAGGACTCCTCCAAAAATAAAACAAACTCCTGCTCGGGGACAACAGGCTCCTCCTCAACCACCTCAGCAGGTGAGGTGTGGGCACTCCCCTCCATCTCGGTGTCTTCACCACCCAGGGGGTCGGGCTCAGGATGCAGTTGGGGGGATGGGGTGGGCTGGCCGCCGACAGATGATGGCCCAGCTCTGTCATCTGTGTATGACACAAAGCAGACACATGTTGGGAGGTCCCACACACTTGGCACATGTACCCCCCCCCCCCACATGCAACACACCAAATAGGGGATAAAAAACACTTACCTGTCCTGGAGCCTTCCTCCACGGAATCATATCCCGGTACCCCCTCCAACTGCTCCCTCTCCAGGCAGCGGGCGACCACCTCCTCCTCCGTGGTCAGGCTGACTGCACATGGGCGTCCACCACCCCTGCCCCTCTCATGCCTCCTGATGGTGGCCACCTTGCCCCGGACTTTGCGCCTCAAATCATTGATTTTTTTGGCTATATCCGCAGCAGTCCGGGTGGAGTAGCTCAAAACATTGACCCTGCCAGCAATGCTCTCCAGGATGGCCTGCTTCCTGTCCCGGCTGGTCTTCCGACTTTTCCTGCCATGGAGGAAGTCATTGTAGGTCTCCATAACGGAGATCACTACAGACAGCTCCTGGGCGTTGAAGTTGAGGTTTCTCCTCTCTTTGCGGGGAACGGGAGCAGCCATCGCACAGCAAAAGTTACTTTCCTGGGGTGGGGGGAACCGGATATACTTTTGCGCCGAAAAGGTGCATCTTCGGCCGCTTTTATACACGCAACGGAACACATTGCGCTGCCGTTTCCCATGAAGTGGTGCCGACGGAAGTTGTGAGCATGCGCACAGGGGAGCGAGTGGAGCCCTCCCTCACTGCGCATGCTCCGTGGATGATGTGATGAACGTAAGTCTCTGCGCTGGGCTCCGCCCATCATTTACATATGATCAAACCCACTTCCACTTGCGTCGGGTTGCGCCAGCGCATTTTCGTTACTCCGCCGCAAAGTAACGAACATGCGCTTGGTGAATACTGTACTTGACTCAGTAGTTCGCGTCAGCGTAACGTATATGCGCTGTGCTACGTTGGATAAAATATGCGCGCATCTACCTGAATCTGGCCCTATAAATTTTGCGCAAACCAACCAATAAACGCTTATTGTGATTTTTTTTACCAAAAATAGGTAGAAGAATACGTATTGGCCTAAACTGAGGAAAAAAAATATTTTTATATATATTTTTGGGGGATATTTATTATAGCAAAAAGTAAAAAATATTGCATTTTTTTCAAAATTGTCGCTCTATTTTTGTTTAAAGCGCAAAAAATAAAAACCGCAGAGGTGATCAAATACCAGCAAAAGAAAGCTCTATTAGTGAGAAAAAAATTACGCCAATTTTGTTTTGGAGCAACGTCGCATGACCGTGCAATTGTCTGTTAAAGCGACGCAGTGCCGAATCGCAAAACCTGGCCGGGTCCTGTCTAAAGGTCCGGGTCTTAAGTGGTTAAGCAGGCCTATGCTGTGAGATAGGCCTGTTTGTTTTGATCTGGGGGTAGGGGAGTGGTTTAGTGTAGCAGTGGGTGACTGACATGTATTTTAGCTCTCGGGCGCCTGCCCTGTTTCAAGGGAGAATGTTCTGGAATAGGGGCAGGGCAGAGAGCTGGAGTGACATGGGGTGCATGTGAGGAGCACTTACCAATCTCCAACTAGGATTGGCAGGGGGCAGGCCTCTTACCTATACCAATGGTCAGCCTGCTGGGGGGAGTTGTCAGCTGGGTGAACTGGAAGATGGAGTGCTAGACTGTCGTGCCTGAGGGAACCTCCTTTTTGAGGGGGGGGGGGGGTGTACCTCAGGTGGAGGAGCTCGGGAGATGGGAGGGAGCCTCTTCTTACATGCTCATGGAGAGGTGTCCTGGAACAGGAGCTGGAGGAGACAGTTGGTCTGCACGTCTGGAGTAAATCTTTCAGGAAAGATCCAGGGCAGGCGTTGGTGAGTGAAAGCCCATGTCCCTTTCCCCCAACCAAGTTAATCCCCTAATAAAACAACAAAAATAAAACAAGCAAGAGACTGTTCATTGACTAAAGGAGTGTGTCTAATGGATGTCTGGCAGCAGGGTGGATTGTGTGGATGCTGTAACTCATAGCAACCCATCGCTACAGTAATAATTTCCAATTTGGGATTAATAAAGTATTCTGAATCTGATCCCCAGTTTCCCAACATCCTTCCAATTAGTATCCAGTACTGTTGCTTCCAGCATCTATCCAGACTGTATCCTGTTCTTGTGACCTTCTTAGGCCCTGTACACACGATCAGACCGATGTCTGATGTTCGATTGTGTGTACGGCCCATCAGAACGTTGTCCGTCAGACCAAAGTTTTAAAACATGCTTTAAAACCTGTCTGATGGACACCTGTCCGTCGGACAGATTCGATGGTTAGTACACAAAAGCATCGGACCAAAAACCCACGCATGCTCAGAATCAAGTCGACGCATGCTTGGAAGCATTGAACTTCGTTTTTTCAGCATGTCGTTGTGTTCTACGTCACCGCGTTCTGGTCTGATCGGATTTTGGTCCGATGGTGTGTACGCACATCAGACCATCAGACAAGTTTAGAGTTGTCTGATGAAAACGGTCTGTCAGACCAGTCTCATCAGACCGCTCTGATCGTGTGTACAAGGTCTTACAGTGTGACTCATTGTACTCTGGCATGTACCCTGCTTTATGGATCCTGTGCACTCCAGCCTGTATCCTGTTCCATTGTGACCCTGTGCACTCCAGCCTTCACTCTGCTCCAGCGAACCTTTGAACTCCAGTATTCACTCTGCTCTAGTGACCCTGTGAATCCCTGCCTACATCCAGCTCCAGCGTTAAGACTCTCATCTCTGTGTTTTCCTGCTTTTGGCAACCCGGTTTCTTGCAGGGTTCTAGGGAAGTTGGGGATCCCATATCCCACAATTTTATACTCCTGTACAGTGCAGTGGCATTCTTTTGCAGAAATTCTTCAATGCAGTGTGTTATTAACAGGGGGTGGGAACAGCCACAAATTCTTTAATAACAATATTTGCTATTGTTCTTGCAGCCTGAGCAGAATTTAGGCATCACTTGTCAACTTGCTGGCAATCAAAACTTGTCCCTTCACATATTTGTGAAGAATGCAGGCAGATGGAGTCCCTGAGACCAGCCTCCCCCTTTCCCGTTGGCAGCAGGAAAATCAAAAGGTATCTAGTAAGTTTCCATCCTTGATGCATGGTGAAATTCCAAAAAAACTTCCATAACTGGTGCACAGGGGGATTCTGAAAGTCACCCATAGCATTAGTGTTCATTCTTTTACCTCTGCATAGCCTCCATGTCCCACACCTCTTCTTAGGATGTCATGGCTGGTACTATACAGGCAGGAGGTTACTCCACCTGACACTGCCTGATGCACTGCTCCAGCGCTTGGCACCCACTGTCACTGTGCAATCAGAAGAATGCAATGGCTGGGTGCTGAAAAAGAGCATCCCCACAACATAATGCTGCCACCACCATGTTTCACGGTGGGAATAGTGTTTTTCCGTGGAATTTCCGCCAGCAAAAGTCTGATGTGAGCTTTTCATCGGAAATTCTGACAGTATGTATGCTCCATCACACTTTTGCTGTCATAATTTCCACCAGCAAAAGTTTGAGAGCAGGTTCTCAATTTTTCCGGAAAAAAAAATCCTATCGGAAATAAACAATGCATGTTTGGAAACAATTCGACGCATGCTCGGAAGCATTGAACTTCTTTTTCTCGCCTTATCATAGTGTTGTACCTCACTGTGTTCTTAACGCTCGAAAGTTCAGAGAACTTTTGTGTGATCGTGTGTATGCAAGCCAAGCTTGAGCAGAATTCTGTCGGAAAAAGTTGGATGGTAATTAAAATTCCGCTTGTGTGTACATGGCATTCGTTTTCCGTCAAACTGATTTAAGTCTCATCTGACCAGAGCACCTTCTTCCACATGTTTGCTGTGTCCTCCACATGGCTTTCTTGCATTGCGCAACTAATAGTTGGCCTGTGGACAGATTCTCCCACCTGAGCGACTGCTTCTCTGATTAATGCTCTCCTTGCCCGGGCCTATCAGTTTAGGTGGACGGCCATGTCATAGTAGGTTTGCAGTTATACCATACTCTATCCATTTTCAGATTATGGATTGAACAGTGCTCCGTGAGATGCTCAAAGCTTGGGATATTTTTTTAAAACCTAACCCTACTTTAAACTTCTTCTCAACTTTATCCCTGACCTATCTGGTGTGTTCCTTGGCCTTTGTGATGCTGTTTGTTCACTAAGGTTCTCTAACAAACCTCTGAGGGCTTTACAGAACAGCTGTTTTTTATGGAGATTACATTACACACAGGTGGTTTATACTTACTAATTAGGTGACTTCTGAAAAAAATTGGTTCCACTTGATTTTAGTTAGAGGTATCAGAGTAAAGGGAGCAGAAAACAAATGCACGCTACACTTTTCACATATTTATTTAAAAAAAAATAATAAAAACCATTTATAATTTTCCTTGCGCTTCACAATTATGTTCCACTTTGTGTTGGTCTATCACATAAAATCCCAATAAAATACATTTATGATTTTGGTTGTAACATGACAAAATGTGGAAAATGTCAAGGGTTATGCATAACTTTTTAAGGCACTGTACATTGTACGTTACAGACTCCAGCTTTATATACTTTATTTATCGGGGTATTGCGAGCACCCACGTATAGCGCGCACCCCCAACCTAGAAGAAACATTTCAGAAAAAAAAGAAAATACTTACGGTTTTGTCGGTGTCTTGCCCAGCGTCCATCGGCAGCCTTGTCTGGTCCGGCGTCCGTCTGCAACCTAGGTGGTGTCTCTGAGCCGATCCCCACTTCCCGCGCTGTGTTTGAACCACTCCGCCGACATATACCGAGCGCAGTACACGTAAAGGACGTACAGGACGCACAGGACGTGACTGCGAGGGGAGCCGAGCCTGGCCGAATGTACCCGAGTGTACTGCGCTTGGTATATGTCGGCGGCGGCTTCAAACACAGCGCAGGGAGCGGGGATCTGCATATATCGCGCACCCACGATTTTCCCCTGATTTTAATGGGAAAAAAGTGCGCGGTATACGCCGATAAATATGGTACATATTACATATGGCTGATCAAAGTGTTTATTGTCTCAACAGTTGCTGATTGCTAAGCAGTTTCTGACTATTTTAATGAAGTTCTTCTTTAACCACTTGTCAACTGCCCGCCGCCAAAAAACGGTGGGAGAAAGACTCTGTTATTCTGGGTGGACGTTATATGGGGTGGGGCCTTTAAAGCCCACTAGGGTGTGTGCGCGTGCGGGCACCCACGATTGCCCAGTAACTGAGCAGGAAAGTGGATCTGTGGGTGTAAACCCACAGATCCACATCCTGTCAGGGAGAGGGGACCGATGGTGTGTCCCTTCCTTGTACATAGCGACAACCATCGGTCACCTCCCCCCGTCACTCCCCTCCCCCCACAGTAAGAATCACTCCCTAGGGAATACATTAACCCCTTGATCGCCCCCTAGTGTTAACCCCTTCCCTGCCAGTCACATTTATACAGTAATCAATGCATGTTTATAGCTGGGATCGCTGTATAAATGTGAATGGTCTCAAAAATGTGTCAAAAGTGTCTGATGTGTCCGCCGCAATATCGCAGTCACGATAAAAATTGCTGATTGCCGCCATTACAAGTAAAAAAGAAACAATAATAAAAATGCTATAAATCTATCCCCTATTTTGAAGACTCTATAACTTTTTACGCAAACCAGTCAATAAACGCTTAAATAAATGGATATTTAATATAGCAAAAAGTAAAAAATATTGTGTTTTTTTTTAAAACTTGTCCCTCTTCTTTTGTTTATAGCGCAAGAAATAAAAACCGCAGAATTGATCAAATACCACCAAAAGAAAGCTCCATTTATGGGGAAAAAATTATAAAAAATGTATTTGGGTACAGTTTTGCATGACTGCGCAATTGTCATTCAAAGTGTGACAGCGCTGAAAGCTGAAAATTGGTCTGGGCAGGAAGGGGGTGAAAGCTTAACCACTTAAGGACCCCTTCTGCCGACGTATATCGGCGTGCCTGTGCACGGCTGGGCACAGGCACGTACCTGTACTTTGGCTTTAAGAGCCCAGCCGACCTGGTCCAAAGCTCTGTGACCACGCCCGCGGGACCCCCAGACCGCCGGTGTCCCGCGAACAGTCACAGGAGCTGGAGAACGGGGAGAGGTGAGTGTAAACACACCTTCCCCATTCTTCTGAGTGGCAGTGACACTGATCGTCTGTTCCCTGATATAGGGAACGACGATCAGTGATGTCACTCCTACAGCCACACCCCCTACAGTAAGAATCACTCCCTTACCGCCCACTAGTGGTTAACCCCTTCACTGCCATTGTCATTTTCACAGTAATCAGTGCATTTTATAGCACTTTTCGCTGTGAAAATGACAATTGTCCCAAAAATGTGTCAAAAGTGTCCGATGTGTCCGCCATAATGTCGCCGTCACAAAAAAAATCGATGATCGCCGCCATTACTAGTAAAAAAAAAAAAATGATTAATAAAAATCCCATAAAACTTTCCCCTATTTTGTAAACGCTATAAATTTTGCGCAAACCAATCAGTAAACGCTTATTGCAATTTTTTTTTTACCAAAAATAGGTAGAAGAATACAAATCGGTCTAAACTTAGGAGAATTTTTTTTTTTATATCTTTGTTGGGGATATTTATTATAGCAAAAAGTAAAAAACATTGCATTTTTTTTTCAAAATTGACAATTATTTTGTTGATAGTGCAAAAAATAAAAAACGCAGAGGTGATCAAATACCACACAAAAAAAATCTCTATTTGTGGGAAAAAAAATCGACGTCAATTTTGTTTGGGAGCTACGCGCAATTGTCAGTTAAAGCGGCGCAGTGCCGAATAGCAAAAAGTGACCTGGTCATTGAGCAGCCAAATCACCCGGGGCTGAAGTGGTTAAAGTTACTAAAAGGTCCACCTTCAATATTTTCTCTGAAGGTGGAGTTCAGCTTTAAGAGCACCTAACAGCTACAAGGTATGTTGAAGAAAAGAACCATGATATATACATAAAGTGTAGGGTCGTAAATCTAAGGCATCATTATATTTAAATATTTATTTAGGAATATTCATAAAAATGAATGAGGCTTGACCACAACTATGAGATTTATAGTATCTATGAGATACTACGAACTTACCTTCCTGAACATAAATCAGGCCATGAACCAAGTTTAATGAGTGTGTTTCAGTCATGCTTAAATAATGCATCAACTAGGAGAGGAATGCACAGAAATGTCTTCCAAATAATAAAAGTGTTTTCTTGTCGAAAGCAAAATGGAGCTTCATTTGAACTGCTTTTACTTTGACGTACAACAAAATCACTTCATTTAGTTGTCAAAAGTCACCAAGAGAGTTTAATGGAAAATGCCTTGTAAGATCCAGTTTAAACAGTCATAAAATATGCTTGTGCTGTTAGGTTGCTGGCTGACACCTTTGTAAATGAAGTCTCCTAGCAATGGATCACATGATCTGTAATACATGTCTTCTTTGTGTTTTTGTGGGACCTGCTCGTTTGTCTAGGCCGTATAATCACCCCTTTATGATGTGGAACAGAGCTATGTTGTCAGGACTTCTAAGTATGTTAATGACCTTGTTGACAGTAGTCCCTTATTTGTTTGAAGATTTAGGCACACTTACAAATTTCAGACTTAAAATGTAGAATGGAACTTTACATAACCAATAACAGCTTGGCACATTCCATTGTAAGATGGGCAAAATGGATTTTTGTAAATTACTTGTAATATCATTCAGATAGAATCCTGAATTCCAGAATAAATATGGAAGTAGAGCAGACCTGGAACTGAGTCTGATTGCAACAAGGTAGTCGATTGAGAAAACTGACCCTGAGTAAATAACAGAGGCAGTGACAGTCCTTTGCTATATTGTAAGATCCACCAAATGTCAAGCTTTGGATTTTAACAGTATGTCAATTCTGGGCCAGAGATGAGTGTGGTAATCTGATACAGTTGAACCTCGGATTACGAGCATATTCTGTTCCAGGAGTATGCTCGTAATCCAAAGTACACGCATATTAAAGCAAGTTTTCTCATTGATGTCAATAGAAACGAAAATAATTAGTTCCGCATTGACTTCAATGGGATGCAATACCGAATGTCGCCATAGTTGGAAAACGTCCGAAAAGGCCCGAGTAAACTTTGGCTTGTTTCTTCGCCCCGTACCACAGACCAAATGAGGTACTGCAGGCCAATGTTCGGCTTTTCTTGGCTCCTGTGCCCCTGTACCTCAGGCCAAATGAGGTACTGCAGGCCTATTTAGCTTGAATTCTGCTTGTCTTGCGAGTCAACACTCGCAAACCGAGTTAGATTTAAGAAAAAAGTTGCTCGCAAATCAAAACGCTCTCAAATCAAGTTACTCTTAAACCGAGGTTCCACTGTATAATACAGTCAGAGGCCTCCATGTTATATTTTCTGCAAGGGCTAACAAGTTCTTCTCAGAAACACTTACAGGAGTCTGCTTTCTAAATCTTCTTGTTAACCACTAGCCGATCGGCGCATGTACAATTACATTGGCAGAATGGCACGGCTGCGCAAAGGGACGTACCTGTACGTCCCTTTGAATTTGTCACCATGCACGCGTCCCCGGAACGTGCTCAGTGAGTGTGCTTTGAGGACTCGATGTGGCGATTGTCTCACGGAGCGACAGATGGGGAGATGAATATGTAAACAAGGCATTTCCCTGTTCTGCCTAGTGACATGGTAGGGATCTACTGCTCCCTGTGATCGGGAGCAGTGATTGCTGTCATGTCACTGGTAGCCCATCCCCCCCACAGTTAGAATCACTCCCTAGGACACACTTAACACCTTTATCGCCCCCTGGTGTTTAACCCCTTCCCTGCCAGTGTCATTTACACAGTGATCAGTGCATTTTTATAGCACTGATCACTGTATAAATGACAATGGTCCCCAAATAGTGTCAAAAGTGTCCAATGTGTCCGCCATAATGTCGCAGTCACGATAAAAATCGCTGATCGCTGTCAATACGAATCAAGAAATCATTTATATAAAAAAAAATGCCATAAATCTATCCCTTTTTTTGTAGACGCTAGAATGTTTGCGCAAACCAATCAATATACGCTTATAGCGATTTTTTTTTGCAAAAAAATGTCAAAGAATACGTATCGGCCTAAACTGAGGAAAACATTTTTTTTTAATATATTTTTGGGAATATTTATTATAGCAAAAAGTAAAAATGTTTGCTTTTTTTTCAAAATGCACACTCTTTTTTTGTTTATAGCGCAAAAAATAAAAACTGCATAGGTGTTTAAATACCACCAAAAGAAAGCTCTATTTATGGGAAAAAAAAGAACATAAATTTTGTTTGGGTGCAACGCCGCACGACCGCACAATTGTCAGTTAAAGCGACGCAGTGCTGTATTTCAAAAAATGGCCCAATTCTTCCAGGGTTGAAGTGGTTAAGGTCCTAATAATTTTTTTGTTAACGAATTAAGCCCCAACCTCTTTTTCAAATGTGTTGTTTACAAGTTAAAACAATTTTTTTTGCTAGAAAATCACTTAGAACCCCCAAACATTATACGTTTTTTTGAACACCCTAGAGAATAAAATGGCGGTCATTGCAATACTTTTTGTCACACCGTATTTGTGCAGCGGCCTTACAGTAAAGTTAGCCCAATTTTTTTTTATATCGTGAAAGATAATTACGCAGAGTAAATTGATACCCAACATGTCATGCTTCAAAATTGCCCCCGATCGTGGGGGCGACAATCTTTTACATTTACAAATCTCCATAGGCAGTTACATAGGATGTCTAGGGCTAGAATTATTGCTCTAGCTCTAACAATCGCAACGATACCTCACTTGTGTGGTTTAAACATAATTTTTATATGCGGGAGCTGCTCACGTATGCGTTTGCTTCCATGCACGAGCTCGTCGGGACGTGGCGCTTTAAAAAAAAAAAACATTCTTATTTATTTTACTTTATTTTTTTTCTTTTCACACTGTGTTTTTTTATATATATAAACTGTGTCACTTTTATTCCTATTACAATTGTAATAGAAAAAAGCATGACATGAGATCTGGGGTCAAAAAGACCTCACATCTCATATTTACAATTAAATGAATAATAAAAAATAATAATAAAAAAATGGCCATTTAAGAGTTATGGGAAGTGTCATTTTGTCGTCGCTTTCGCCCCGCTATGGTATGGAGACGGGTAGGGGCCATCTTCCCCTCACTCGTCTCCATACCCATCTACGGATAGGACCCGATCGCCTCCGCCGCTACTGATGGCTCCGATAAGCGGGAAAGCGGTAGAAGGGGGAGTCCTCTCCCGCCGCCGATAACGGTGATCTTGCGGTGAATCCGCCACAGAGACCACCTATATCGTAAATCCTATTTGCATAAATTCACTCCCAAACCCATAAATAACATTTATTAACATAATCACAACTAGGGTTGTCACTGACTCTGTCCATTCATATAACTGAAACATCATAACTGGTATTTACAATGCTTCAGTTTATGAATGGAGAGGAGTCTCTGTCTCCTGTCCATTCATTTTTAGTGCAGCTGAGGCAGCTGAGAAAGGGACTGGGGAATCTGTGTCCTTAGTCCCTTTCTCTGTCTCAAAGGTGAGATGTTAGGGGTCTGTAATAATGCCTGATATCTCCCCAAAACCCCCCAACAGGGCTAAAAAAAAAAAGCAATAAATGATAAAAAATAAATGAATTGTAAAAAATAATATTTTTTTAAAATAAAAAACACACTGACACCATCCAAATCCACCCCCCTAAAAAAAACTCAGTTTAGGCCGATACGTATTCTTTGACATTTTTTTGGTAAAAAAAATTGCTATAAGCGTATATTGATTGGTTTGCGCAAAAATTATAGCAACTACAAAATAAGGGATAGATTTATGGCATTTTTTTAATATAAATTATTTCTTGATTCGTATTGACAGCGATCAGCGATTTTTATCGTGACTGCGACATTATGGCGGACACATTGGACACTTTTGACACTATTTTGAGACCATTGTCATTTATACAGCGATCAATGCTATAAAAATGCACTGATTACTGTGTAAATGACACTGGCAGGGAAGGGGTTAAACACCAGCGGGCGATAAAGGGGTTAAGTGTGTCCTATGGAGTGATTCTAACTGTGGGGGGATGGGCTACCAGTGACATGACAGCAATCACTGCTCCCGATCACAGGGAGCAGTAGATCCCTACCATGTCACTAGGCAGAACAGGGAAATGCCTTGTTTACAGGCATCTCCCCATCTGTCTATAAAAAAATAACAAAAAATCTTAAAAAATAAAAATACTGACACATGTGCCACTGTCACATGACATTAAAAAAAGTATCGGTATCGGTGAGTACTTGAAAAAAGTGGTATCGGGACAACCCTAATCATACCCCTGGGAAGAATTGATGAGTAGAATTAAAAGCCTATCAATCAAAAAAAAGAAAACACATATACAAGCACTACAAAATGTATACAGACTTTAACATTACTTAAGTATTTTAATCTACAATGACCTTTGTTTTTATTTTCTTATAAAGTACCCCCCATGAATTGCAACTTCTGCAAGAGATAGCATTACTAAAAATTACTGTAAATGGATTGATACAACATCTGTTTACATGAAAAAAAATATATACATCCCTTATTACTTTAAAGAGGAAGTAAACCCTTGCTTAAAAAAAATCTGCAAGACAAAGGCATAATGAGCTAGTATGCATAGCATACTAGCTCATTATGAATTACTTACCATGGAACAAAGCTCCCGCAGCAGTCCTGGACTTCCGGTTATTGCTTCTCCGGCACTGTGACTGGCCGGAGCAGCGATGACGTCACTCCCGCACATGCACGTGGGAGCCGCCACTAATGGCATGATCTCTTTAAGGAGATATTTCTTGGACCTACAGGTAAGCCTTAATCTAGGCTTACCTGTAGGTCAAAGTGGTCTGTAAGGGTATACAACCACTTTAAAGTGGTAGTAAACCCTTATTTTTTACTTGTACATAGAGGTAAACCTATAATAATGCTTAGCTGTAGGTACAGTGAATATCTCCTAAACCTGCACTGTTTAGAAGATATTCATACTGAGGACCTTGTGCACACCAGGTATTCTGAATGCCTGGCAGGAGAAATGCAGTGTCAAAAATACACACAAAGCTGAATTTTGCAAAGCGTTTGGGCATTCATTAATTCCATTTGCCAAAATATTCATTTATTCTGGCCATTAAAATGAATGAACACTCCCATGCTAAATGTGGCATGTAGGCATGTAGGCATGTGTAGACATGTTTAGGTGCATCGGGCATTTTTGTTATGAGAAAAGCTCATGAGCGTGAAAATTATGGGATTTTTTCTGCCTCTAAAGGCCTGTAAACGCCTGTGCGTGCATTGACACATATTTCAACATGGAGTTGTGTTTAGGGGTCTAAAAAAAAATGCCCTTAAAAGCAGCGTTTTGATGGCCAGTGTGCATGAGGCCTGAAAGATGAGAAACATTTAATAGGTGTGTTCCTGGTTAAAAAAAAGTGAGTTAGGGCTCTTTCACACGTCCGTTCAGTTTTTTAGATCAGTTTTTTCCCCCTTCAGTTGATCCGTTTTTTCATCAGTTTTTCGTCAGTTTTCCGTCCGTTTACATCCGTTTCCGTTCCGTTTTCCGTCCGTTTTTCATCAGTTTTTTTCATCAGTTTTTTTCATCCGTTTTTTTTTTTTTTTTTAGAACTTTTTTTTTTTTCACATATTTTGATGAATAACAGACGTTAGCGGATCGGATGGTAAACGGATCATCCGCTAACGTCCGTTTTTCGTCCGTTCCGTTTTTTTGACGGAAGAAAAATAGGGTTTTCTTCCGTCCAAAAAAACGGAGCTTACCGCAGACGGATGTTAACGGACGTTAGCGGATGCTCATCCGCTAACGGACGCTAACCCATAGGGAAGCATTGAGGTCCGTTAACGGACGTCCAAAAAACGGACGAACTGAACGGACGTGTGAAAGGGCCCTTACAGAATACTTAAAGATTTGATTTAGCCCCTCCTAAAAACCCAATGACCTTCAGATTGTTGGCTTTTTCACAACTTGATTCATTGTGGAAACGGCAGGTTCTGAGGAGTTATCATCCCACAAGGTTTGCCCAAAATTGATCCAAAGGGCAGTGGCCAAATAAAAGCAATGCTGATATGAGGCAACAGATGTAAACCTAATCCATTAAATGACATCCAGTGAGGTTTCTAAATGTAAAAATTAGGGTTGTCCCGATACCGATACTGAGTACTTGTACTCCCGCAAATACCCCCGATACCTAAATAGAATACTTCCCCCCCCCCGCCGCCGCATACCGCAAAGCCGCCGCCGCATACCGCCGTATTAATCCCCCTGCATTACAGCGCGCATTACAAGCTTTCTTTTTAATACTTGTAATGCCCGCCGCGCCATGTATAGACACTCCCCTTCTCGGGATTGGACGGATCTGTCCAATCCCGAACAAGGGGGAGTGTCTATGCACAGATCTGTGTATAGACACTCCCCCTTGCTCGGGATTTGACGGATCTGTCCAATCCCGAGAAGGGGAGTGTCTATACATGGCGCGCCGTCATTACAAGTTTTCAAACGAAAGCTTGTAATGCGCGCTGTAATGCAGGGGGATTAACGCGGCGGTATGCAGCGGCATCATATCTACTACTACAGGTATGGGGGACATGGCCGCAATATGGGGGACAGGACATGGCTGCATATGTGGGGGACATACATGGCTGCATCTGTGGGGGACATGGCTGCAATATGTGGGGGACATACATGGCTGCATCTGTGGGGGACATGGCTGCAATATGTGGGGGACATACATGGCTGCATCTGTGGAGGACATACATGGCTGCATCTGTGGGGGACATGGCTGCATATGTGGGGGACATGGCTGCATATGTGGGGGACATACATGGCTGCATCTGTGGGGGACATGGCTGCAATATGTGGGGGACATGCATGGCTGCATCTGTGGGGGACATGGCTGCATATGTGGGGGACATGCATGGCTGCATCTGTGGGGGACATGGCTGCATATGTGGGGGACATGCATGGCTGCATCTGTGGGGGGGACATGGCTGCAATATGTCTGGGGACATGGTTGCATCTGTGGGGGACATGGCTGCAATATGTGGGGGACATGGCTGCATTTGGGGACACATTTTAAAAAAGTATCGGTATTCGGTATCGGCGACTACTTGAAAAAAAGTATCGGTACTTGTACTCAGTCCTAAAAAAGTGGTATCGGGACAACCCTAGTAAAAATATTGAATTTACTTTCACAGCTGCAGTGGGAAATATTAGATTTCAAAATCTTGGTCTAGTATGCTCTTCTGCTCTGAAATACTTCCAACTAACGCAAATGCCAAGTTGCTGCACTTCCACAGATAGCTCTATTGTGTATGTACATATGGCATCATTCTCCTAGCATTCTATTCATTAGAATGAGTTGCTAGACCTAAGTTGCAGAAAGACATAACATGATGAGCCAACACCCCAATCTTGAACTGATCTATAGCCATAGGTACAATGCCTCAATGACTAGAATAGTGTTTTTTGTTTTTTTATAGCTTCATTGGGTTTTCAGAACTGTATATTGTAGTAAGTTGAGGCAAAATGGGTCAGGAAGGGACTAAGGAGGTACAAAATATAGTGGGGGTGACGTCTAGTGGAGTTAATGTAGACGTGGATGTTCCAAAAGTCAGAGATATGAGGTATCCGTGGGGAGGGCATCTCTGCCCATCCGCAAGAGGGTGGAGTCTCCCGGGACCCCTCACCAGGGTGGACCAGGACCTCAGGGGATGGGGATTCCTTGAGGAGCGGGTGTACCAAAAACCATATCCAAATGACATGTCATTACACACCATAAAGAAGAAATACCTAGTTATAAGCTAATGTAGCCAACATCAAAATAAAGGGACTAGGAGGACATTGAGCAGGTAACGAAGGAATGAATTGTAAGGCCGCGTACACACGCACAAACTTATCCGATGAAAACGGTCCGACGAACCGTTTTCATCGGATATGTCTGTGGGCTGTTTTGGTCTGATGGCTGTACACACCATCAAACCAAAATCCCTGCCGCCACGTCACCGAACCAGGAAGTAAAATACTTCCACGCATGCGTCAAATCCATTCGACGCATGTGCGGACAGATATGTCCGCTGGTTAGTGTATTAACCAGCGGACAGATCCGACGGACATGTCTCGGGCGGACAAATTTCAAAGCATGCTTTGAAATTTGTCCACTGGTAAAACATGTCCGCTAGCCCGTACACACGATAAATTTGATCGTGTGTACGCGGCCTAAGAGAGACAATGTGGGAGACTTGATGAGGTTCCTGTAGCCCGCTAAAGTGGCCAATAAATGAGGCTGAGATCTGGAGGGCCATAAAGTAGTCCAAAAAGGAAGAAAGGAATTGATTGCACACTTGAGTCCAAATGATGCTGCTGAAGTTTTCTTTATTGTCATAAGCCAGAGGAACACATTTCACATGAAAGAACCGTGCTTGTTCACAACATTTGTGAACAAGCGCGGTTCTTTTGCATGAAACGTGTCAACTATATATTCTTGGAAGTTTTTCTGGATTATGACAATAAAGAAAACTTCAGCAGCATTATTTGGACTCAAGTGTGCAATCAATTCCTTTCTTCTTTATGCTACTGACGGTGGTGAGCAGAGATTAGCACCTTGAACCAGGTGTGTCCATTTTCGTTGCCTGAGGTGGTGTGTGCACCCTTGTTTGTATTGCCATAAAAAAGTCAATTGATTTTTTCTAACAATGGCTGAGCTTCTGTGTAACAGAGACAGTAAAGTCATTACCAGGGAGGACAATTTTAATAGGGTATGTGAGGTTAGGGGAGCCTCCTGAGTCCTGAAGAGATCAGAAAGCTATCCTGGTCTTTAATAGGGATGATTTTTATAATAAAGCGGGATTATTTATTTCGGAAGGAGGCCCATGATCCATGGTGTGACAGCTCCACGTCCAATTTTTCATTTCGTAATAGATTCACGAGTTCATGTTTCACATCCAAAAAGGGTTGGGTTAGGGGGGGGGGTAGTGGATGCCCAGTTCTTCAGGATTGCATGTCTCACAGTCATAAAGCAGGTCGATAGTCAGACTTGTTATGCTGTATATGAGGCGGCTGGGTTTTAGTATGCACTGGTGGCGTTTTATTGAGTGATCCGAAGAGCAGGGGGAATACATTCTTTAATGGGGGTCTCCCAGTGATGAAGTTTGCAAAGCTTTAGATTTGGTCCCAAAAATTGGAGATGAGGGGACAAGCCCAGAGTCTGTGAAGTAAAGTCAGTTAGGCTTTGGCACAAAGGGGGCATAGATTTTTGTCCTGTGTTGACCCATGAGGCAGGTGGGGAATATATGCTCTTTGCATAATTTTAAGCTGTTGTTCTTGCCAAGATTCATTGGTAGGTACATGTAGTATTGTAGCCCACTAGGATTTGGTCCATGGCATCTAGGGATTTTAGTTCTTTACACCAAGCAGTCAATGAAGTGGAGTGAAGCGGTTTGATGAGATGAGAGTGCAGAGGCTTATAGATGGTTGAGATTTTGAATTGATAGGTTTCCAAGAGAGTGTCCAGGATATATGAACGGAATCTTTGAGGTTTGAGTTGGCTTAGACTTGTGACATGATCGATGGCCTGATGTACGTAGAGGAAGTGATGAACTGGGAGAGCAAAGTATAATAGTATTTGGGAGACCCCATAGAGGTAATCCTGTAGAGACTTCAAAAAGTTGACCATTGCCCTTACCTATATAAGAAATGTCAAAGCACAGAGCAGGCAATCGGCGGGAGGCCGTCCCAGGAGGCCGAGCATTTTTGTTTATTTTTCGGGACAGCGTGATTGAAGATGGATTTACATTTACATTGTCCATACAACTAAAGTGTTATAGCAATGGAGGTGTTGGCATTAATTAATAATTGTGCATATTGTGCAGGACATCATGGTGTTACACAAGCAATACAAATTTGGCAATTTTTCGTTGCTACAACAGTTCGATATAGACAGGAGACAATAGCAATCTGTGTCTATCGAACCTGCGGTCTAATGTGCCTAACCTTAGTCCAAGATAATTCTACAAAGAGAGAAAAGATTCAACATTATAGAGACAGTGTTGGGGTAGACCATTCGACATGAATGACGAAGACTTGATGAAGCAGCGAAAAACATACAAACGTTGAATCTGTCATTGAAGGCTTATGGTGTCTGTCGAACGTTCTAAGAAGATTCAACAAGCAGCTAAACTGTACAACATCGCAATCGTACATTTCCGGTCAAATGCTCTGCCCATAGGCTATAGAAAAATTTGAATGTTGGTTGACTAGTAATAATAATTTATAAATGTAATTATTACTAGTGTCATACAGCATTGGATTTCTACTATAGCTTGTAGGCGGAACATTCGACCGGAAATGTACGATTTTGGCTTCTTAGAGTTTAGCTGCTCCGTCGAATCTTCTTAGAACATTTGACAGTACATAAGGCCCTGTACACACGATCATTCCAAACTGATGAAAACGGACTGAAGTTCAGTTTCATCAGTCCAAACCGACCGTGTGTACACCCCATCAGTTTTTTGTCCTTCAGTCCAAAGTTTTAAAACGTGCTTTAAAATCAGACTGATGGACGCCTACCAATCGGTCAAAACCGATGGTTAGTACGCAAAAGCATTGGTTCAAAACCCGCGCATGCTCAGAATCAAGTCGACGCATGTTTGGAAGCATTGAACTTCATTTTTTTCTGCACGTCGTTGTGTTTTACGTCACCGCGTTCTGACGCGAACGGTTTTTGAACTGATGGTGTGTACAAACCATCAGACCATCAGTATGTGAACCGATGAAACTGAACTTCAGTCCGTTTTCATCAGTTTGGACTGATCGTGTGTACAAGGCCTAAGCCTTCAATGACAGATTCGACCTTAATTAATTTTGGATTTTCGGACGAATGCATTTTATAACAAAACAAAATAAATAAAAACAAATTTCGGGAGTAACTAAATAAATGTATTTTTCGGACGAAACCAAAATTCAGAAACCAAATATTTCAGTGTGCATGAATGGGAGCTTACTTATCATAACGTAAGAACCAAATACACCATGTTCTGTAATGGGAGTGCTTATGTTACACATTCATGCTTCTGTGGATTTTATGTCTAGCCATTACAACACTTCCTAAGCAAGAGACACAGGTCAGATCATTGAGTCTTCTCTGTCAATGACCTGACCTGTCCAGGCATAGGTGTTTCTCACATATACAGAGATACTTACAAACTGATGATGACATAGATACACAAAGTCTCATTCATAGAACTAAGGCTCATAAACATTTCCCCTTAATAGCCAATAATGTTTTTGTTTTTATTTGCACAAGATTATTTGCTAAAGTACATCAATTAACATCTAGAATCTGCTGAGGAGAGGGTAGTGACTTTTATTTACAAACTAGCTGTTTATAAACGTTAAATTTAAATGTATTTTTTATATTTAGCTCCTATTTATAACCTTTAGAATTATATTTAATTTAAATTTATAAACTTGTATTTAAAAAAAAAAAAAAGTATATTTTCATTTATGTATGTTTTAATTTTATTTATGTTTTTAAACTGGTGTTTTAGATCTGTTTTATACTATGTACAGTACTGTGCAAATGTGAAAAAATTCAGTAGGGGAAGGATGGCTTAAAAAAAAAAAAAACAATAAATTAATATTTTTTTTATTTTTAATATTATTAAATTTACTATAATGTGACAACCTATAAACTGCATAAACAGAAAAGGTAGAAATAAATTTTCGCGCCAATGACTAAATATTTAAATATGTATAAAAAAATATATATAAAGCTGCTCCTCTAAAAAATAATAGTATAAAAACTAGTATTGCAAGTGATAAAGATGTGGTAGAGAGCGCTCTCAGTAAGTGAAAGGGTGTATCTAATTGATTGCAGTATGATACACATATATTTGTAAACAATAAAGATATAAAACAATATTGAATGTGATTAGCAATGAAGTGCAATTAGTGCAATATAAAGTGCATAATAAAAAAGTGATTTTCTGGCAATGAAGAGCAATGCAGTCCACAAAATCCAGGGAAAACAAAACTTCCTCATATGATTCCACAGCTCCTTCACCAAGTAGATTAGATCACCTCAAACGTGCTCAGAAAAAGGTTGCGCTTACCAGATGAACAAGACCTCTTACCGAAAAGAAGGTCAATATCACTTATGCAGGAATATGCCTGCATTCATTTGGAATTATCTCTGCTGACAGGCAAGACGAATCACTCCATTCAAATACATATGGGATATAGAAACAGAGAGAGAACTTCCATAGTGCGATCAATTTATTAAAATAAAGTTAAAAACAAATAAAGGGCCAATTGGCCACTTAAATATAAGGTGCCCTTTCCCGGCACTGAGGCTGCATGTATATCTCTAAGTCTGCGGATCAGAGTGCCGCACTCGCGTGGGGTGAGCTCCGCTCGGATGACTCTGACGTGCAGTGTGTTTCCTCAGTAGTTGCGTAGCTGTATTGTGACGAGACAGACACCGGGAGGAGAGGGCATCCATCCGTGACCAGGCTGCACCGACCATTGTTTTTTTTTTTTATTATTGGGATATATATTATAGCAACAAATAAAAAATATTGTATTTTTTTCAAAATTGTCGCTCTTTTTTGTTTATAGCGCAAAAAAAATAAAAACTGCACAGGCGATCAAATACCACCAAAAGAAAGCTCTACTTGGGGGAAAAAAAGGACGTAATTTTTGTTTGGGTGCCACGTCGCATGATTGCGCAATTGTCAGTTAAAGCGACGCAGTGCCGGAAGCTGAAATTTCACCTGGGCAGGAGTGCCCAGTAAGCAAGTGGTTAATAAACTGACATCTCAGTGTTTCAGTGAATTTCTAGTACTGTAATCTCGTAAAGTCTCACAAGATTCCAGTATCAGGGGCCGTTCTCCACTATTTGAAACGTTAGTAGATCACTTCACTCCTCCAAGGGTGAAGCAATCTTCTCCGCTTCATAAACAGCCACACAGAGGAGAAAAATCTCCTCTGTGAATGCCGGAGAACGAAGCAGTGATTAGATTTCACTGATTCATAAGATTTCACTGATTCATCGTCTGTGTTGAAGTCCATTGGTCAAAAATCTATGCATACTCAGAATCAAGTTGACGCATGCTCGAAAGCATTGAACTTAATTTTTCTCAGCACGTTGTAGTGTTTTACGTCACCACGTTTTGGCACTGTGGGATTTTTGACTGATGGTGTGTAGGCAAGACTGATGAAAGTCAGCTTCATCGGATATCCGACGAAAAAATCCATCGGATTAGATTCCATGAGATATCCGATCGTGTGTACAGGGCTTTACACAGAGGAAGTAAGTATACTTAGAAAAGTATTTAGAAAAAAAAAATAGAAAAGATACAATTTCTTGGGAAATTGTGTGATGTATTCTTGCCTCCACCAATACCCCTGACTGGAGACAGTGCCCCTGGAAAAGTAAATGTGATCCAACAGTGTGTCGATCCATTTTGATCCATTGCCCCATCAAAAACTGCCCCCATCCTATTGCCCCATCAAAACTGCTCTGTCAAAAACTGTGGCTATGGATGGTTGCTATTGATGGTTGTTGCTATGGACTGGTTGCTATGGAGGGTTTCTATGGATTGGTTGCTATGATGGGTTGCAATGGACTGGCTGCTATTGACTGGTTGCTATGGACTGGTTGCAATGGACTGGTTGCTATGGACTGGTTGCTATGGATGGTTGCTATGGACTGGTTGCTATGGACTGGTTGCTATGGACTGGATGCTATGGAGGGTTGATATGGACTGGTTGCTTGCTATGGATGGTTGCTATAGACTGGTTGATATGGACTAGTTGCTATGAACGGTTGCTATGGACTGGTTGCTATGGATTGGTTGCTATGGACAGTTTCTATGGACTGGTTGCTATGGATGGTTGCTATATGCAGAGTATGCTAGTATGCAGAAGTTAGGCAGAGCCAAAAAACTGAGCCAAATCCCCTCAGCGTTGTGTGGGAGGAGCTAGAATTCACCTCACAGCTGTGTTGGAGGAGCTATAATACCCCTCA
The DNA here is from genome assembly GCA_029574335.1 of Rana kukunoris. Lineage (NCBI taxonomy): Eukaryota > Metazoa > Chordata > Amphibia > Anura > Ranidae > Rana > Rana kukunoris. The sequence goes on along the minus strand of CM056060.1, from coordinate 84,125,395 downwards.
CAGCTTTGTGTGAGGAGTTATAATTCACCTCAGCGTTTCCCAGGAAACCATTGTTTATATGCAGGCTCTAAGCATAGACCAGTTTTTTGCCCCTTTTGAATACTTGTCATCCTTCGAACAGTTGTATTCAAAAACTTTAAATCATACAGCGAAAAGCTTTATATTGTGAGAATCACAAGACCCATACCTACATTTTAATGTATAGTATGTCTCTGAAATATAAAAATTAAAGGCACAGTCACAGTTTAAATATTGCCCTTAAAAGTTTAGGTGTCTAGACTGTAATTTCAATGGATGTCAATGGATGGCGTGAGTTGCAAACAAATGCTCATATTGTGAAAATGATCAGGACTATGGCTTAGCCGTGGACACGTGTAGTGGCAGCAGGGATAGCTGAACGTTTTGATAGAACGTTTTGTAGGTTGGCTTGAAAATGAGGGAGTGGTGGCAGTTTAGACATCATGTCCTGATTTTTCAGTTTTTGTCATCCCACACTCTAGTTTCACCATTCATTCCTTTGGGACAAATTTTGCCGCAAAAACGACGATATTACGCGAACGATTCGGCAAAATGTTCCACAAAGTAATAGCACACCATTCAGGAACAATCCGCACATTTTCGGTATATTACTTGTCTATGTATTTGTATTAACTGTGGGAGGAGTTAGCGTTTAAAATTTGGCTATAATAATAATATACATGTGAGATAACAATAAGTGATCTTGCTATGCAAGAACACTTAATAAAGCTTTAAAATCACTTACATGGTTAGTCTTGTAGTGCCTGTATTCATTTATTTATTTTACCTGGTGATCTGGCAAGTAGGACCGGGGTTGATTTACTAAAACTGGAGAGTGTTAATCGCATGCAGCTCTGCATAGAAGCCAATCATCTTCCAAGTTTTCTTTTGTCAAAGCTCAAGTTAGAAGCTAATTGGTTACCATTCACAGCTGCACCAGATTTTGCACTCTATCTTCCTCTCTAATGCCGTACAAACAATACGAAAATCAGACGACAGATCATCCGACTTTTTCCGCTTAAAAGTTTGCAAGTAGATATTGAATAGGTTACTAAAGTCCCAAAAATTTTCATACGACAGAAAAAAAAATTGGAAGTGATGTCATGTGTTGTAATGTATTTGTATTGTATTTTCGGATAACAACTATCCTGACTAAATAAAAATCGTACGATCTGGTATTGTACACGTGAACTTTTTGTGCATGTCTGATCGAATAATAATCAGATGAATTGTTGTGATCGGCTCTTGAAAAGCTCTGTACTAACAATCTGATTATTGTACGATCTGTTCAAAAGCGCAGGGCCAGATTAAGAACATCATGGGCCTGGTGCTGAGGATTTTGGTGGGCATTTTATAAATAATAAATAAAAATGCAAACATTTTTTGTTATAACAAATTAAATTTAAAAGAGAGAGAGAGAGAGAGAGAGAGAGAGAGAAAGGGGATGAGAGAGGGGTGAGGGGTAAGGGAGGGAGGATGAAAAAGAAAGGGGGATGAAAGAGAGGGGATGCGCATGAGCATGCATGGGAATGACATCACTGCAGGCCGACCAAGGCAAGGGACCAAAGGCACAGAACCCAGAAGGAAGACCGGGTGAAGATGGAAGCACCTGGGCCCCGCCAGATTGATCACAGGCAGCACTGGAGGGCTCAGTCTGACAATTTAGGTGTACCCTAATGTGCTAATAAAATAAGTACTAATAATGGGCAGAACAAATATGAGGACTGAGAAGATTTCCTTAAGTTGAACTAACAAAAGTGTGCCCATTCTAGAGCTGGTAACATTAAGGATATTCAGTATAGTTTTAAAGAACTGTTTTTGTGGGTAAGAGGCATAGGGTAGGAGTATGGATTGTATAAAAGTGGGAAGTATGTGCAGGTGAGGTAGAGGAATGTGAAGGGTATGACAGTGGGCACTATGTACAGAAGAGGTGTGCAGAGAGTATGGCAGTGGGCACTATGTAGAGGAGAGGAGTGCGGATAGTATGACAGTTGGCAGTATGTACAGGAGAGGAGTGTGGAGGGTATGACAGTGGGCAGTATGTACAGGAGAGGTGTGCAGAGAGTATGACAGTGGGCACTATGTAGAGGAGAAGAGTGTGGAGGGTATGACAGTGGGCACTATGTACAGGAGAGGAGTGTGGAGGGTATGACAGTGGGCAGTATGTACAGGAGAGGAGTGTGGAGGGTATGACAGTGGGCAGTATGTACAGGAGAGGAGTGCAGAGAGTATGATAGTGAGCAGTATGTACAGGAGATAAGTGTGGAGAGTATGACAGTGGGAAGTATGTACAGGTGAGGAGTGTGGAGGGTAAGACAGTGGGCAGTATGTACAGGAGAGGAATGTGAAGGGTATGGCAGTAAGCAGTATGTACTGGAGAGGAATATGGAGGGTATGACAGTGAGCAGTATGTACAAGAGAGGAGTGTGAAGGGTATGACAGTGAGCAGTATGTACAGGAGAGGAGTGTGGAGGGTATGACGGTGGGCACTATGTATAGGAGAGGAGTGTGGAGGGTATGACAGTGAGCAGTATGTACAGGAGAGGAGTGTGGAGGGTATGACAGTGGGCAGTATGTACAGGAGAGGAGTGTGAACAGTATGATACTGAGCAGTATGTACAGTGCCTTTCGCGAAAGTATTCGGCCCCCTTGAACTTTGCGACCTTTTGCCACATTTCAGGCTTCAAAAACATAAAGATATAAAACTGTGATTTTTTGTGAAGAATCAACAACAAGCGGGACACAATCATGAAGTGGAATGAAATTTATTGGATATTTCAAACTTTGTTAACAAATAAAAAACTGAAAAATTGGGCGTGCAAAATTATTCAGCCCCTTTACTTTCAGTGCAGCAAACTCTCTCCAGAAGTTCAGTGAGGATCTCTGAATGATCCAATGTTGACCTAAATTACTAATTATGATAAATAGAATCCACTTGTGTGTAATCAAGGGTCTGTATAAATGCACCTGCACTGTGATAGTCTCAGAGGTCCGTTTAAAGCGCAGAGAGCATCATGAAGAACAAGGAACACACCAAGCAGGTCCGAGATACTGTCGTGGAGCAGTTTAAAGCCGGATTTGCATACAAAAAGATTTCCCAAGCTTTAAACATCCCAAGGAGCAAGCAATAATATTGAAATGGAAGGAGTATCAGACCACTGCAAATCTACGAAGACCTGGCCATCCCTCTAAACTTTCAGCTCATACAAGGAGAAGACTGATCAGAGATGCAGCCACGAGGCCCATGATCACTCTGGATGGACTGCAGAGATCTACAGCTGAGGTGGGAGACTCTGTCTATAGGACAACAATCAGTCGTATACTGCACAAATCTGGCCTTTATGGAAGAGTGGCAAGAAGAAAGCCGTTTCTTAAAGATATCCATAAAAAGTGTCGTTTAAAGTTTGCCACAAGCCACCTAGGAGACACACCAAACATGTGGAAGAAGGTGCTCTGGTCAGATGAAACCAAATAGGAACTTTTTGGCAACAATTCAAAACATTATGTTCGGCGTAAAAGCAACACAGCTCATCACCCTGAACACACCATCTCCACTGTCAAACATGGTGGTGGCAGCATCATGGTTTGGGCCTGCTTTTCCTCAGCAGGGACTGGGAAGATGGTTAAAATTGATGGGAAGATGGGTGGAGCCAAATATGGGACCATTCTGGAAGAAAAGCTGATGGAGTCTGCAAAAGACCTGAGACTGGGACGGAGATTTGTCTTCCAACAAGACAATGATCCAAAACTACAATGATCCAAAAGTACTAACCAGCAGACATGTCTTCTCGCACACGCGTCGAATGGATTCGACGCATGCGCGGAAGTGATTTACTTCCTGGTGCGGTGACGTGGCGGCGTCAACGTCACCGCCACGTCACCGCGCCATCTGCCGTCGGGGATTTTGGTTTGATCGTGTGTACACGATCAAACCAATACGTCCCCAGCAGACAGATTTGTTCAAATCTGTCTGCTCGTGTGTATGGGGCCTCAGTCTCTCGATGCGCAAAACTGATAGAGACATACCCCAAGCAACTTACAGCTGTAATCACAGCAAAAGGTGGCGCTACAAAGTAACTCAAGGGGGCTGAATAAATTTGTTAAAAAAGTTTGAAATATCCAATAAATTTCGTTCCACTTCATGATTGTGTCCCACTTGTTGTTGATTCTTCACAAAAAATTACAGTTTTATATCTTTATGTTTGAAAAGTGGCAAAAGGTCGCAAAGTTTAAGGGGGCTGAATACTTTCCCAAGGCACTGTACATGAGATGAGTGTGGAGGGTAAGACAGTGAGCAGTATGTACAGAAGAAGAGTGGGGAGGATATTACAGTGGGCAGTATGTACAGGAGAGGAGTGTATGACAGTGGGCACTATGTATAGAAGAGAAATGTGGAGGGTGTGACAGTGGGCACTATGTATAGGATGTTTAGGAAATGCATAGTGGTTAAGCGGGCCATACATGGATTGAAATTATGTCCATTTAAGCAGAGACCAGCCATAGTCGATTTATGTATGGGCTAGCTGGTTTTACACAAGTCAACCTATTAACCAACTTGAGTACAACCAGCCTGTCAGGATTTTCCCAAAACAATCAGTGCTGCCAGCTATAGTTAGCAACACTGATCATTGTATTCACAGGCAGAACACAATAACACTGCAGGAGTGATTCCCCCATCCACAGATCAGCAGGTGAGAGGGTGTGTGGGGGACAGGCTGGGGGAGCGATACCAGTCAGTGGCTGGGTAGGCACTGGCTAGTATCAGAGCTAAATACACACCTGTTACATACGCTGTGATCGTTAGCGTGAGAACAATAATTCTAGCACTAGACCTCCTCTGTAACTCCAAACATGTAACCTGTAAACAAATGTAAAAATCGTGCTAACTTTAGTGTTTTTTTAATAAATGATGCACAAATACTGTGTAACATAAAAAGTTGCAAAGACCACCATTTTATTCCATAGGGTGTCTGCTAAAACAATATATAATGTTTGAGTAATTTTCTAGCAAAAAATTAACAAGCGGTTAATTACCATAAGTAATATACAAATAATTATTATAAGCACTGTGATCTCATCCTCTCAGTCTGCAGAGTGTGTCAGTTTGTAATTAAACTGGCCGCTCTGTATGTAGCTTCTGAGAGGCTGCACAAGCAGCCCTGTATCTCCAGAACCATAAATGATAGTGACCCCATATTTTATCCAGTGGTGGTATAGGTCTTCAGCTACATACCGCCCAAATGTTGACCCCTGGTCGCCGAGCTACAACCCTCGAAGTCAATCTTTTTTTTACAAATGGGCCTATCTTGAGAAAGGGTGTTTGTGCATTTTTTGATCCGTTGGTGCCACCATTGAGTTCTAAATTCAAACAACCAAACCTTTCATTTCACCTCATGTTGCTACAATAAAGAATTTTCGTGGCTGGGAATCTTCTTTTCTTTCTGGGAACTTTATTTTCTTGCACATGCGCATTTCCTTTTTGATTACAGTCCTCACACTGTTCTCCCATCATTGATTAGAAAATCGTTTTGTTTTTCAAAACATTTCCAATGTGCCCGTTTACTCAAAATTCGATGGCCGTGCGAAAATCATTGGCTGTTGCTGCAGCTCACTAATGGTGCGAAATTCTAGCTAAAATTAGTAAATAAGATTTTACTTAGAGTGTCTTCATTCTGTATGGAGAAGCAATGGAAACACGTTTGGACAGCAACATTGTCAGTCTGTGGAGGGTAGTGTTAAATGTACTAGCAGATTTAGATGGATGTTACAGCACACAGTTTTTACATAAATGAATACAAACTGATCATTGTAGGTATCCCTGTCAGTGCTAAAAAACAGAAAAAAATCTGCACTTGGGAAAAAAACAACATCAAAAAAATAAAGCATAAAAAATAAAGCACCTAACTAAATTTTATCTTAATATTTACTCTAAGGCCGCGTACACACGACCAAATCTGTCTGCTGGAAACGGTCTGCCAGACCGTCCCAGCAGACAGATTTGATCGTGTGTACGGGCGAGCCGACGGATTTGGCCAGCCGACAGATTTGAAAGCATGCTTACCAATCTGTCCGCTGGGAACCTGTCTGCCCGACATGTCTGCTGGTTAGTACGCTAACCAGCAGACATGTCTTCTCGCACACGCGCTGAATGATTTCAACGCATGCGCGGAAGTGTTTTACTTCCTGGTGCGGTGACGTGGCGGCGTCAACGTCACCGCCGCGTCACCGACACGTCAGCGCGCTGTCTGCTGGCGGGGATTTTGGTTTGCTCGTGTGTACACGCGAGCAAACCAAAATCCAAGCAGACGGATCTGTTCAAATCGGTCGGTCCGACCGATTTGAACAGATAGATTGCCTCGTGTGTACGAGGCCTAAGGCCGCGTACACACAATCAAATTTATCTGCTGAAACTGGTCCAACAGACCGTTTCAGCAGACATCTCCGATCGTGTGTACGGGCTAGCGGACATGTTTTCCCAGCAGACAAATTTCAAAGCATGCATTTGTCCGCCTGAGTCATGTCCGTCGGATATGTCCGCTGGTTAGTACACTAACCACCAGACAGAAATCTCGACGCATGCGACATGTCCGCTGCAAACGGTCCGTCGGACATGTTTGAGCGGACATGTCTCATCGTGAGTACGCGGTCTAAAAGTGCAGCGATAAATCAAAGGAAATATTAAATACAACTTTAAATATACAAAAACAAACTAGTACCTATATATATATAAATAGTGAATGAAGGCATATTTTAAGTATTCTTTGTATTTTCTTTATTGTCTAGTTTTTAGCCCTGATGAAGGGGAGTGCCGAGTCTCTGAAATGCATTGGCTGTTCAAGCTGGTGTGGCTCTCCCATCCTTTCAAAATGTCATTATATATCAAACAAGAAGCCACATGTGACCATAAAAATAGTGATCAATTAACTCCCAATAAATCCTATACAAAACACTTTGTGATTAAAGTGGATTTGTTGTTGTCACAATGTAGAGAATAAGATTTCCTATCATCTGTGCCCAGTCTTGCCACACAGAGTTAATCCAGTGCTAAGCAATCCTCCTTTGTTTTTCAGTGAAATACAACAGACTACCAGATAAAAACCAAAGTCCTTGCTGTGAGTGACAGGTTATTTACATATCTCGTGCACTAGCTTGCAGACATGCGCAGCTTCTGTAAAAAGTGCCCAATTCCTATCCCCCTCCCCTCTCCTCCTCTTCTCTCCCCTCCAGCTCTCACAGGGTTGGCTGTCTTTCCTGTGTTTTGATTAAATGTTTTCAAAATATGGGGTGATACACAGTTCATTGTCATGAGGAAATGGTCCAGTGAACAGCCATCAGAATATACATAAAGCTGTGCATGTCTGCAAGCTAGTGCACGGGATATGTAAATAACCTGTCACTCAAGCAAGGACTTTGGTTTTTATCTGCAAGTCTGTTTTATTTCAGTGAACAATAAACAGAGGATTGCTCAGAGCTAGATTAAATCTGTGTGCCAGGACTGGGCACAGATGATAGGAAATCTTATTCTCTACACTGTGACATCACATTTTAATATTAATACAAATGAAAAGGTCCACCATTCTGCTTTTATCAAAAAAATATACAGTATCTCCCAAAAGTGAGTACACCCCTCCTATTTTTGTTTTATTCTATCTTTTCATGTGACAACACTGAAGAAATGACACGTTGAATGAATGAATGAATGAATGAAAACTTGTATAGCGCGGCACATGCGAACTGAATCGCCTCTGGGCGCTTGTTGTTCCTGTCTCCTTTGATATCAAAAGAGAAACGTCTTGACCTTTTTCCTAAATGCTAGGTGGTTCTCCTCCAACCGAATGCTGGTTGGTAAAGCGTTCCATAGTCTGGGACCTTGGATCGCGAATCTTCTTTCTCCTTTGGACTTGAAGTTGGCTTTCGGAACCTGGAGCAGGTTCTGATTCGTGGATCGCAAAACGCGATTGGGGTTATGCGCTTTTATTATTTCGCATAAATAGAGGGGGGCATTCCCATGGACACATCTATGCGTAAGACAGAGAGCTTTATAAGCAATTTTGTCTTTAACTGGCAGCCAATGAAGGGCTCGCAGTGAAGGTGAGATAGATTCCCAGGGTTTTTTCCCTGTCACAAGTCTGGCGGAGGTATTCTGAACGACTTGCAGACAAGCGATTTGGTACTTAGGGAGTCCGAGGTAAAGGGCATTTGCATAATCCAGCCTGGAGTTTACAATTGCTCCCACCACGACCGCTAAATCTTCTTTAGGGATGAACGGAGTGAGTCTGCGTAGTAGGCGCAGTAGATGGTGAGATCCGCTGACTACTGACCCTATTTGTGTGTCCATTGTCATAAAGGAGTCAAAAATGACCCCTAGGCTTTTGACTTTGGCGCTAGGGGTGATGAGCTTGCCCAAAATAGGCGGGGGGGTCCACGCTGTTGAAAGTTGATTCCTACGCTTGGTGTGAAACAGGAGAAGTTCTGTTTTCGCTCCATTGAGTTTAAGATAACTCTTTGTCATCCAGTCCTCTATCAAAAAGAGATGTCTCTAGATTGAGGTGGTGATCCTGTCTATTGCAGATGCGGAAATACAGTTGCGTATCATCTGCATATGAGTGGTAGAGCAGTTTTTGGCTGCTGATAATCTCAAAAAGAGGACGAAGATATATGTTAAACAGCACTGGTGACAGAGGCGATCCTTGAGGGACTCCGCATGTTACTGTGCGTTTCTCAGACCTTAAAGGTCCTAACTTCACTGTTTGCGATCGGTTTTCCAGAAAAGAGGAGAACTAAGATAAATCGCCTTCTGCGACTCTGGCTACTTCAGCAAGCCGAGTCAGTAACAGTTTGTGGTCTACAGTGTCGAAAGCGGCACTTAGGTCCAACAGAACTAGAAGACAAGATTCTCCTTCGTCTGCGGCCTTGAGAACATCGTCCCATACTTTCAGCAATGCTGTTTCTGCCCCGTGTCTGGGACGGAAGCCTGATTGCAATGGGTCAAGTAGCTTGTAGGTATCTAGATGCAGTTGCAGCTGTTGTACCACTACTTTTTCCATTATCTTTGAGAATACGTTGAGGCTTGTTATGGGACGGCGGTGGAGTGGGTCCTTGGGGTCCAGGGAGGGTTTCTTCATGATGGGTTGGATTATACCCTCTTTCAACTGTGAGGGCACTATGCCCTCCAAGAAAGACTGGTTGATAAGCTGCGTGATGGGAGGAGCCAGGATGTAGGCGCATTCCTTCAGCAGTTTTGTGGGGATAATGTCATTTGGCGCTGTGCCATTACGCAAAGCGCCAATGATATTCTTGGTGGTCTCAATGGAGATGGGTCCCAGGGTAAACTTACCTGATATAGGAGAATTACTATGGGTGCTGTGTGAGAGGCTGCAGGGGGAGCTGAGGGGGGAATTGTCTTGATTTTATCAATGAAGTAATCCGATAGTTCATTGCAAAATTCTTGTGTGTCCGAACTGGGGGCTTCAATGCATCCTGGTTTCATGGTCTGGGGGACCATCTTGAAGAGTTTGCGGGGGCGGTTTAGGGCACCGTTGATAGCCTCCGAAAAATACTTTTTCTTGGCTTGGAAAATTCCTTTGTGGTATTTTCTTGTTGTCGCCTTGTAGATGGATAGGTTTAGCTCTGAAGAACATCTTTTCCAGGCAGATTCTGCCCTTCTGCGTTCTTGCTTCAGTAACGACAGCTGGTTGTTAAACCAGCTGCGGTTGTTTTTCCGGATGCGGGTTCTTCGTTTCGGCGCTACCAAGTCGGCTGACTGTAGCATGGCCGAGTTTATGGCTTCCAATGTTTCAACGGCCGTTTGATGCGGCTGAGTTGTTTCTATTTTTTTCCTTAAAGTCGTTTTGAAGAGTTCCGAGTGGAGCTTCTTCTGACATCTAGTCCAGTGTGTTGTCACTGGATTTGATGTTTTTGTTGCGGGGGGGATGGTGGAAATACTGAATATAATTGCATGGTGGTCTGTCCATGGCAACTTTTCATTTTCCAAATTTTTTATTTCCAGAGCTTGTCTGAAAATAAGATCAAGTGTGTGACCTGAAGCATGTGAGGGCCCACATACTAGTTGCTGTAATCCTAATCCTTCCAGGTGATCAATACAGGCGTCGGCAACAGGGTCCTGTGAGGAGTTGGCCCAGAGATTGAAATCCCCGAGCAGCAAAAGATGTTTGCTGTTGAGGGTGTAAGTGGAGAAGAAATCCGTCCATAATGATAGCAGCTGCGATTTTGGGCCGGGCGGCCTATAGCAGAGCAGAACGTGGATGGTCTCCTTTGTATTTGCTTGCAGTTGCAGAGTAAGGGTTTCCATAAATGGAAGAGGGTTTTGGCGGACTGGTTTGGTGATCATAAGGTGAGTCTTGTGGATCACCGCCAGGCCGCCTCCTCTTTGCCCTATTCTGTTTTCCGTTATAATACGGTAATTTTCTGGCACCAGTTCTCCTAGAATGGTGTTACAGTTGGCTGTGAGCCAGCTCTCTGTAATAAAGAGACAGTCTAGATCATTTTGTTGAATGAAGTCGCGGATTTCTAGTCTGTGTTTTACTGCCGATCTTGTGTTAATCAAAGCACATGATATGTGCTTGAGCTGGGGTAAATGGCTGAGATGTCTGACCGTCGATCTATGATCGATTCTCAATAGTCGCTCAGTTCTTAGGGCCTTTTTGGTGATGGCTGGCAGTATTGCGGCGCATTGCCTCAAACTCCAAATGGTTTTGGCAGAATATTGCCGACATGCCATGATCGCCAATACACCGGGGGGGGGGGGGGGAGATTTTGGGGCAGTGGGGAGAGGAATTGGCTAATTCCTCTCTCCTGGCTTGGTCCAGAGGAAGGCAAAAAACCCTGGCGGCGCTCGGCCAATATGCTCCAATAGGGAAAAAATTCCTTCCTGACCCCTGTAAGAGGCGATTGGGTAACCCCTGGATCAAGCTTCTGTACGTTGGGGAGACGGGGGGGGCTGGGGCAGAGAGGGTGACCCTGTTGCTGGTCTGGTGGGATGGCTGCCTGCTCAGGCGGTGGGATGAGGGCTGACTGATAGGGTGCTTCACTAAGAACTGGGGGCTGAGAGGGTGAAAGCAGGGCCGAGTGACTGTCCTTCTGGGGTAAGGGGGGTTCCCTGGAAGCTGGATGAGGACAGCAGAGGCGTGGGGAGTGGCGCGCCATTAGGCCGCAAGTGAAGCCGCGGTCTTTCCTAGACCGCGGCCCCGCGATTCAGGGCGGCCTGGCGCGGTGCTCTCAAAAATAGCCCCAGAACGGCGGAAATTTCCTCGGGGAGGTGGCGGGAGGGGGCCCCTGAAGAAGATGGAGGTGTGGGAGTGCAGGGGGTCAAAGAAAGGAGCAGTGGAGATCCGTATTGCTGCGGCTTTATCCTGAAAAGGACGGCCGTCAGCAGCTTTGGTGGAGGGCTCTTACCTGCGGAGAGCCAGGGAGCTGAGCTGGAGGAGAGGAGAGGAGAGATCAGATTGGGGCACAGGATATTCCAGGCTGGAAACTGGAGTGTGGACTGGGCTAGCAGGGCTGAGAGGGACTCTGCCTGTCTGCCTCCTACGCCTGCCTGGAGCTAAAGCACACACGCTCCTACTCCTAGGAGACGTGCGCCGTTGGAGCTCCTGTAGCTAATCCACCTGCCTCACTGACTGACTGACTGACTGAGTTGCTACAATGTAAAGTAGTGAGTGTACAGCTTGTATAACAGTGTAACGTTGCTGTCCCCTCAAAATAACTCAACACACAGCTATTAAAGGGGTGGGTTGTAATTTTTATTTATTTTTTCTAAATATGTTCTTTTAAGCTAGTGCTTTGTTGGTTCACTTACCTTTTCCTCTGATTTCCCTTATAAATGTTTTATTTATTTTTGCCTGAATTTCTCACTCCCTGTTTCTCCTCAGTAAGCTTGCCCCCATCATCCGAGCCATTCTGGCCGGGGTTAGTCAGCCAGAATAGCTTACTGTGAAGGAACAGGAAGTGAGAAATTCAGACAGGAAGTGAGAAATTCAGACAGGAAGTGAGAAATTTAGACAAAGACAAAAAACATTTAAAGGGAAATCGAAGAAAAAGGTAAGTGAACCAACAATGTACTAGCTTAAAGGAACCTGTTTAGAAAATAAAAAACAAACCTTTACAACCCCTTTAATGTCTAAGCCGCTGGCAACAAAAGTGAGTACACCCCTAAGTGAAAATGTCCAAATTGGGCCCAATTAGCCAGTTTTCCTCCCTGGTGTCATGTGACTTGTTAGTGTTACAGGGTATCAGGTGTGAATGGGGAGCAGGTGTGTTAAATTTGGTGTTATCGCTTTTACTCTCTCATACAGGTCACTGGAAGTTCAACATACAAAAACAGACTTGGGGGGCACACCCTAAAAATGCTATACATCTAAGGCCGTGTACACACGGAGGGACATATCTGATGGAAACGGTCCTCGGACCATCGGATCAAAATTCCCTTGTTTACTTGTGCGGGCAGATATGTCCCCTGGTGAGTGTACTGACCAGCGGACATATCCGACTGACATGTCACCGGCAGTCAGACATGTCCGCTAGCCCATACACACGATCGGATTTGTCCGCTGAACTGGTCCGTAGGACCAGTTTGAGCGGACAAATTCGATCGTGTGTACGCGGCCTAAGATGGTGCTGCTATAAGACCAAAGACAGTACCAAACAGATTTTAGCGCACACATGAAAAAATGACATTTATCCTGCAGGGATAGTTAAAGGGGCTGTAAAGGTTTGTGTTATATTTTCTAAATAGGTTCCTTTAAGCTAGTACATTGTTGGTTCACTTACCTTTTCTTTCCATTTCCCTTCTAAATGTTTTTTTTTCTTTGTCTGAATTTCTCGCTTCCTGTTTCTCTACAGTAAGGTGTTCAGTAAGCTGTTCTAAATGACTTTCCACCGCTCGAATGATGGTGGAAAGCTTACTGAGGAGAAACTGGAAGTGAGAAATTCAAACAAAGAAAAAAAAACATTTAGAAGGGGTATTGAAGGAAAAGGTAAGTGAACCAACAATGCACTAGCTCAGGGATCCTCAAACTATGGCCCTCCAGCTGTTGCAGAACTACACATCTCATGAGGCATTGCAAAACTCTGACATTCACAAACATGACTAGGCATGATGGGAATTGTAGTTCCTGAACAACTGGTGGGCCATAATTTGAAGACCCATGCACTAGCTTAACCACTTAAGGACCTCCGCACGCACATATACGGCCACAGAATGGCACGGATGGGCACAAGGGCGTAAATTTACGTCCTCGCCCAGTAGCGGGTCGGGGGTCCGATCGGGACCCCCTCCGCGGCGTGCGGAGGTCCCCGTGTCTCCGGGAGCGATCCGGGACGAGCGGGCGGATGTCGGTGTTTGCCCGCCCCCCCGCGATCGCTCCCAGCCAATCCCTGCGCTCTCCCGCCCTGTCACTTCCTCCTCCTGTGTTTACACAGGAAGGGGGAAGTGATGTAATCTCTCATCGCAGCGGTATTTCCAACTGCTGCGATGAGAGGAACACCTCACATTAAGTGTGCACCAACATTACACTGACACACACACACACATAGGCATACTTAACCCCTTGCGATCTGCCCCCCCACCCCCCCTGTCACAGTGTCACTGAATGCAGTGATCTAATCACTGCATTTAGTGTCAGTGTGACAGGCAGTGTAAAATCAGTTAGTGTTAGGTTCAGGATAGCCCCCCCACCCCCCCTAATAAAGTTTTAACCCCCTGATCACCGCCCTAGTTAACCCTTTCACTCCCTATTGCCAGCGTCACTAAGCGATCATTTTTCTGATCGCTGTATTAGTGTCGCTGTTCCCGCTAGGTAGCTATTTTTTTTTATTGCGATTTTTTTTTTTTACTAAAGACATGTGGCTAAATACATTTTGGTCTAAATGTTTGACTAAAATTTAGTTTATTTGATTTTTTTTTTAACAAAAATAAAAAATAGTGTTTTTTTTTTCAAAAATGTCGCTCTATTTTTGTATATAGTGCAAAAAATAAAAATCGCAGAGGTGATCAAATACCACCAAAAGAAAGCTCTATTTGTGGGAAGAAAAGGACGCAAATTTTGTTTGGGAGCCATGTCGCACGACCGCGCAATTGTCTGTTAAAGTGACGCAGTGCCGAATCGCAAAAACACCTTGGGTCATTTACCAGCGTATTGGTCCGGGTCTTAAGTAGTTAAAGGAACATATTTAGAAAATAAAAGACGAAACCTTTACAACCCCTTTAAAAACACCTGAACATATTCAAAAATACGGGGGTTTGGTCACATTATATGGTCATATAGTGCTAAGCCCACTTACTGCGACAAAGTACCCTAAATTAGTGGGAACTTACCTGTTAATATCATAGCATAGCTATATGACCATATAGTGTGACCAAACCCCCGTATTTTTTAATACGTTCAGGTGTTTTTAACTAGCCTTGCAGGATAAATGTCATTTTTGCATGTGTGTGCTATAATCTGTTTTGGAAGTTTAACATGGCACCTCATGGCAAAGAACTCTGAGGAACTGAAACAAAAAAAATGTTGCTCTACATAAAGATGGCCTAGGCTATAAGAAGATTGCCAAGACCCTGAAACTGAGCTGCAGCACGGTGGCCAAGACCATTTATATAGGCCTCTTATGACGTCACAGTCACCACCCAGAGCATGCTGGGACTGTGACGTCATAAGAGGCCTATATAAATCGGTGCATTACAGCGGGAAGGAACATTGAGTCAAAACCGGAAGAAAAGAAGAGAAGAAGGCGACAAGGAAGAAGATGACAGAGGAAGCCCGGGCTGGCCGCTGCTGCTAGTAAAAGAGCTACAAAGAAGATAGCGGCAGCGCAGCCCGGCAGAAGGCACCGGAGAGTGGGAGAAGAACCCGGGAGCACGGAGAGCAGAAGAAGAGAGCGGAGAAGACGGAAGAATACCCCCGGAGAGCAGAGAAGTCGGAAAAAGACCCAGGCAGCTGACTAATAAAATATTTAAAAAACCTGTGTTGTGTGTTTATTAATTTTTTTACACTTTTCCTCCAGGTGAATGGGTAGGGGTACGATGTACCCCATACTCATTCACCTAGGGTGGGGGGCCGATATCCAGGGGCCCCCTTGTTAAAGGGGGCTCCCAGATTCCAATAAGCTTCCAGCCCGCATACCCTGAAAAACCAACGGCCAGGGTTGTCGGAAAGAGGCCCTGTCCTCATCATCATGGGGGCAGGGTGCTTTGGGGTAGGGGGCCCCTGCCCCAGAGCACCTGCCTACCCATGTTGAGGGCATGTGGCGCTCGCTCATCCCCACCCCCTTACCTGACCGGCCGGGCTCCTGCTCGAATATGGGTCTGGTATGGATTTTCAGGGTAGGGGGTTCCCCTTTAAATTCGCACCAGACCCATGGGCCTGGTATGCTCTTGGAGGGTAACCCATGCCGTTTTTTTTGTTAAAATTTGGCGTGGAGTTCCCCCTTGATTCATATCAAACACAGTGCTTGATATTGGCAGGGATCCAAGTCGGATCCCCACTCATTGAAAGTCGGACGTCAAGTCCAGGGCAAAGTTGGATCAAAGTAGTATCCTGTTCATGAAAGTCGGATGGATGTAGGACCAATGTAGGATAAATGTAGGACCAATGTAGGATCAGTGTAGGACCAATATCGCAGAGGATGAAAAGTGTAGTATAGTGTGAACTAGGGATGAGCCAAACACCCCCGCATTCGGTTCGCACCAGAACGTTCGAACAGACCGAACGTCCGCGCAAACATTTAGAACCCCATTGAAGTCTATGGGACTCGAACGTTCGAATTCAAAAGTGTTAATTTAAAGCCCAATATTCAAGTTATTGTTGGAAAACATCTTTGAGAACCCAGGTCTTGCCCCAGGGAACATGTATCAATGGAATAAAAAAAAAAAAACTGTAGTTTTTTCTGGAGCAGCGATTTTAATGATGCTTAAAGTAAAAAAAAAATATGAAAAATTCCTTTAAATATCGTACCTGCTGGGTGTCTAGTGTCTAGTGTGGGGTGTCAAAATTAGATTACTCTCAGAAAAAATTAATTTAATACTGCTTGCGGCTTTAATGTAATGTTTGGTCCCTGCAATATGGATAAAAATCATTGAAAAAAATAGCATGGGTTTCCCCGCCACCACTCCCCCCAGGTCATTACAAGAAGACCCTTTGGCCCTATATACTTTGAACAGCAGTATACAGGCGGTGCAAACAAGACAAAGACTTTAGGTTTGTTAAGAAGAATCTGAACCATGTCATACTTTGCTGTTGCATATTGCACAATTTCCTAAAGAGACCCTCAACAAACTACATGACACTTGTGCCTGATGAGGCCACTGATGTTCCAGTGGTGGTGGCCCATGAGCCTGTCCATACAGGCTTGGCCCCCCAAAGCGCACGTGCTGTGTGGTAACAATATGTCGATTATTTTAGGGTTGGGGGGGCCATTACAATGGCAGATCTTGGCTGAATAAATATTTTTTTTGGGAAAGAAAAATTCTAGAAAAAAGGGGGGTTGCCATCCGGGGCCCCCTTTGAACAAATTCTGTGAAGAACTCCTGTTCTCTGAAGGCCTCCATTATTTCGCAAGTAAAAATTAAGCAAAAAAAGCTAATGACAGTCAAGCCTTAGCTTTCTCCCCATATCTAACCCACAAACTCATCCACTGATCATAAAGTCCAAAATCAAGTTTCGTATCGTCGTACTGCACGATCATTTTTTCGACGTTTTCTACCGACTGTGAATGACGTTCTCACTCTGCACGTTTCCCCGCCCATGACGATCGTTCTAGTTTTGCCACGCCCCTTTTCATTTGGTCAATGCAAGACGGTGAAGACATGATGGAGGAGAGACAGCAAGCTGCAACCAGGCAGGAAAGAGGCCAGGCACCCACCAGGAGCAGGAGGTACAAAGCCACCAACATGTCCTTAGACGAGATGGTGGCAATCCTTAAAAAGGAGGACTATGACTGCAAAAAAGGGCCTTACAAGAACCCAAATAAAGTCAAGGCCCAGATCATGGAGAAGGTTCAGAGGACTATCCATGAAAAATTTGGGGTTCAGAGATCCAGGGAGCAGTTGCGCAAGAGATGGTCTGACCTGAATATCAGAGAGCCGGAGCAGATGTAGAGCATTCGAAGAGTCATCAGAAGAAGTAAGTAATTTTCATGTGTACTCTGATTATTTGTTTTTATTATTGTGCGGCATGTGCTTTTTCTTTCAGTTCAAGAATACATGCACGCACACGAAATTGGTTTAAAAACACATGCACTTTGGCCATGCGGTCTCTTAAAATAAAGAGAGGCGAAGGACCTACGGGGGCTGGCTGGTGGGCTAGGCCCCCTCACTCCCTCATAGGGGGAGTCCCTCTGCCCCATTGGGGTCCCGTTGGGCCCCAGTTGGGCTCCCAAGAGGAGCAGGTAGGGCGGGGTGAGTGGGAGGCCCCCCTTCACACCCGCCATTGCCACCAGGGGCATGGAGAAGGATGGCGATTGCCTCCGGGGGGAGGGTCTGCCTACTCCCAACTCCTGCAGTCCGGCTCCTCTCTCTCGAGTTCACGCACAAAAATACACTTTTAAAGAAAAAAAAAAAAAAAAGAATACATGTCTCAAGGTTCATGTTTCTGGGCATAATAATTGGTTGTTCATTCTATTTATGATCTTTTAACCACTTAAGACCCAGACCAATACGCTGGTAAATGACCCAAGGTGTTTTTGCGATTCGGCACTGCGTCGCTTTAACAGACTAATTTGCGCGGTCGTGCGACGTGGCTCCCAAACAAAATTTGCGTCCTTTTCTTCCCACAAATAGAGCTTTCTTTTGGTGGTATTTGATCACCTCTGCGATTTTTATTTTTTGCGCTATATACAAAAATAGAGCGACATTTTTGAAAAACAACCCACTATTTTTTACTTTTTGTTAAAAAAAAATCAAATAAACTAAATTTTAGTCAAACATTTAGACCAAAATGTATTTAGCCACATGTCTTTAGTAAAAAAAAAAAATCGCAATAAAAAAAAAATAGCTACCTAGCGGGAACAGCGACACTAATACAGCGATCAGAAAAATGATCGCTTAGTGACACTGGCAATATGGAGTGAAAGGGTTAACTAGGGCGGTGATCAGTGGGTAAAAACTTTATTAGGGGGGGTGGGGGGGCTATCCTGAACCTAACACTAACTGATTTTACACTGCCTGTCACACTGACACTAAATGCAGTGATTAGATCACTGCATTCAGTGACACTGTGACAGGGGGGGTGGGGGGGTCAGATCGCAAGGGGTTAAGTATGCCTATGTGTGTGTGTGTCAGTGTAATGTTGGTGCACACTTACTGTGAGGTGTTCGTCTCATCGCAGCGGTTGGAAATACCGCTGCGATGAGAGATTACATCACTTCCCCCTTCCTGTGTACACAGGAGGAGGAAGTGACAGGGCGGGAGAGCACAGGGATTGGCTGGGAGCGATCGCGGGGGGGCGGGCAAACACCGACATCCGCCCGCTCGTCCCGGATCGCTCCCGGAGACACGGGGACCTCCGCACGCCGCGGAGGGGGTCCCGATCGGACCCCCGACCCGCTACTGGGCAAGGACGTAAATTTACGCCCTTGTGCCCATCCGTGCCATTCTGTGGCCGTATATGTGCGTGCGGAGGTCCTTAAGTGGTTAATGTGAGACCAATTTTTTTTTTACGACCCGTTTTGTTCGAATTTCGGCGAATGTACGAACAGACGATGTTCGAGTCGAACATACGTTCGACTCGAACACAAAGCTCATCCCTAGTGTGAACCCAGCTTTATACTCGATCAATATCCGCTCAGACCATTTAAAATGAGGACCAAACCTCATAGAGTAGTAAAGTAATAATAAAAAACGACTCTTATATTTAAAATAAAATATCACACTTAAAATAATAATCCTCATTGCTGTGTAAAGATGCATAATCACAATCCTGATCTCCTGGCTGGTGGCCAATATGAGTGATATTTTCATATATTTGAATTTATGTTTAATATTTACCCCAGTCAACGTTAACTGGTTTGTACCCTTACTGACACTTTTGCTGGACAGTTTGGTCTGTTTTAAAGTGTTTGAAAATAACAGACCTACTAGCCAGCCAGATCACCAGGTGAAAAAAAAGGAAAAGAGCCTCATAAAAGAAAACTAATGTAGTCATCTATGAATTGTTAAGCTGCAATATAATTCATTTTTGTTTTTGAGTTTCTGACCTATTTAAATGAAACAGAATCAGCAGTATAAGAGAAATCACAGTCATGCTATACTAACAAGTTGAGGTCAGTGAAACAGTTTAAAGGAGTTATAAAGGTTTTTCACCTTACTGCATTCTATGCATTGAGGTGAAAAACCTTCTGTAGGGCAGCAGCCCCCCAGAGACCCCCTTTAAATTACCTGTGCCTAATCTTTCCAGCGACGAGAACGGTCCCAGCAGCTCCAGCCACTGCCTCGGGTCATCGTTGGATAGATTAATTGCAGCAGCAGCCATTGGCTCCTGCTTCTGTCAATCAAATCCAGCGACATGGTAACTAGGGCTGAGTCCTGCTGTCTGTGTCGATAGACGCAGCAGCACGACTCGGGAGAAAGGAGCGCCGCTGGGGGACCCCAGAAGAGGGGGTTTGGGGCTACTCCCTTGCACAACCCTTGCACAGAGGAGGTAAGTATACCATGGTTGTTATTTAAAAAGAAAAGCCTTTTTTACAACCCCTTTAATGTAAAAATCTTACACAATAGAAAGACTGAGTAAAGCAAAAAGACACAGGGTGGTCCTACTGCATCAATAAGGTCTCTAACAGGCAGACATTTCAAAGAAGACAGGTGTTTCCAGAAGTGCTGTCCAAGCTCCCTTGCAGATGCACAAAGAAACAAAATGTTGAGGACCAAAAAAAAGTAGCTAGCCAAGAAAACTAAAGTAGCAGATGAAAGACACATCATGCTGACTTTTCTTAGCAATCAGATCACCAGTGGTGCTCTCATGGCAGACTTTTCAGAGACCAGTACCTGTTCAGAAGTGGTTTTCATAGAAGACTGCTAATGTTATTTTTAGGGTGATAATCCTTTGGAGGAGCTGCGGCGAGAGTAAAAACTCAGCAATGTTCACCAGAAAAAAGACATCACACGATGAGAGACGAGAGAGCCATTATAGTATAGTAAATATTCATTTTTTTTTTAGAAGTGTGATGATTTGATGAAGATGAAAAGTACTTACATTTGGTAAGGTTATG
This sequence comes from Rana kukunoris, assembly GCA_029574335.1. NCBI lineage: Eukaryota > Metazoa > Chordata > Amphibia > Anura > Ranidae > Rana > Rana kukunoris. The sequence goes on along the minus strand of CM056060.1, from coordinate 84,105,157 downwards.
AGCAGCCACAATTAAAGGTACAGTAAATGCAACCTTTCAGGTTAGCACATGGAGAATATCCCTGTCTCCAAGCAGGAAATGGATGGTCACAATCAATGCCTCTAGGGTAGGGTGACCAGACATCCCCGGTTTCCGGGGACAGACCCCGGATTGAGGACACTGTCCCCGGACCAAGCCTGTCCCCCGGGTTTGTCCCCAGATTGGGGCTGGGGCAATTTCAAAGACAGTCAGTGCAGAATAAAAAAAAAATCAGAATTACACACCCGCCGCTCCACTTGCCTTCCCTGGCGGAGTGATCTTCCTCTGCTCCCCATCCAGTAGTAGCCAGGTCATGGAGAGTAAAATTTGACAGGCTGTGAGGCGGGCGGTAGCGGCAATGGGCAGAGAGTTGCTGATTGCTGCCATTACTAGTAACAAATAAATATGTCCCCGGATTTCATTTAAAAATCTGGTCACCTTACTCTAGGGGCCCAACCCTATTTCCTCTGGAGAGATGTTAGGGTGACGTGTAGAATTCATAAGAGAAGAGAAAAAAAAACCTTACCAGATTATGTGGCAGAGATGCCCTTGGTAGCGTGGGGTGGTGGACACAGAAGGGTATTAAATAGAAATGTATTGGTAACACTAAAGATGCGCTGACAGGGGGCATGTCCAAGATGGCAACCAGAGCAGACGCTTAAGAAGGGAGCTCTGCAGTGTGTGCCCTATTACCCACTTCCTCAGGCTCCATACACACTGGCATACACAAAATGTTCTACAGGAGTTATGTGTTCTGCCTGTTAGAAGGAACTCAATGTTCTCCTATGTGTCCATACAGAGTAGGACGTTTACAGTCATATTTTGGGATCAACGTTTAGAGGCAGAAAAAAAAACGTTCTCATTCACATTTCTGATTGGAGCTCACTGGCCGAAAAACTCATCTAAATTTTGTACAAAAAATGCTCTATATAAGAAATTTTTACTTCAAAGAGCATGGAGCCTTTACTGGGTTTACTAGCTCTTACTACCTGCAGACCTGTGCAGCCATCTTTAGACACTGGCTAAGGGCAAGTTGGCTGTTGAACACAAGTGTCCACCACTCCCCCATACCTCCCAACATTTTGAGATGGGAATGAGGGACACCTATCAGAAAAAGTATGCAGGCATTGGACACACACCTTGCCATGCCCCCTTAAAGGAGAATTGTACAAAAAAATCTTGATTAGTTAAACCCACAAGTGCTATTCCTTTATATTGGTTTTTGAAATCTACAAATGCAACAATTTAGATTGAAAGGTTTAGCACTGGAATACACTTTTTGATAGATAAAAACTGAATTGTATATGCAATTACATGGATTTCACCAAAATGAGGGACAAATGAGAGGGAAAGAGGGATATTGCTGCAAATCAGGGACAGTCCCTCCAAATCAGGGACAGTTGGGAGCTATGCTCACCTCACTAAAGAAACCCGTGACCAGGCCTACTATACGTGGGAGATCTTCTATACGGAGCCATGTTAACTGGCTGCTCTGGACTAACAGAACTTCACAGCCCTTGTGCAGGCTATTAACACCTGCCAAGCTACCCTCACCGCTAAGATGGATCATTTGCAGATGGATATTGGGCTGATCTGCAAGGACATGGACAAGTTCTGGGAGTGGCTCGGAGAAACAGAATGCTGCATCGGGCAATCAGAGGGCACACATCAGGAGCACTCGTGGGATATTCGTAACCTGAAAGGGTGACGATGCAGAGAAACGCAACAAACAAAACAATCTTTGGCTCATGGGACTACCAGAGCATGCGGAAGGCCAAGACGAAGCGGCTTTTTTCCGAGCAGTTGTTTCGCTCTCTCCTGTCACAGGCACGATTCTCTGCCTTCTTTGCTGCGGAGCGGGCTTATGCAATGTTGGCCGCCAGGGGCCCTAGTGGATCTGCTCCCCGCACTTTCATCTTTTGCTTCCTGAATTTCGGGATCCGTGACTTGGTTCTGCGGGAAGCCAGGAAGCTTGAAGCCCTGAACTATGACAATACTCGCCTTATGAGATTTACTGTTAGTTTGATCACCTCAAGCAACATCTTTGTAATTGGGGGCTCAAATACAGTATGCTCTTTTTTGCCAGGCTGTGATACCAGGATGGTGAGACTATTAAATTCTTTACCTTCCCTGAGGAGGCCTCTACGTGGCTGGGAACTCTGCCCAGAGGCCGCTAATCTTCTTAGGTTGTTAAAAATTGTTTATCTGTTACTCTGACAATGGCAGTGCTGGATCTAATGTTAGCTCTGCTCCTGAGTTTTTTATCTCTGTAACTTTGTTTTTCTCCCTCTGTCCCTCTGATCTCTCTGATCCAACTGCCCAGCCTGCATATTTTTTTCATCTCATCTTCATTTTTATTTATAAACTCAGTTTTATCTTTCAGATTTAGCAGGAATTATGTGATAATGCTAATAACGATTCTATTATATTCTTAGCGAAATATAGCTTAATTATTTCTTGGGGGGGGGGGGGGGCTGTCAGGTAGTCTGTATGGGGCCCTGCAATTTCTATCAGAAGCCCTGCCTATGGATGTTTTACTTGTTCAAGTTTGGGGATCCAATCACTCCCAGGTTCTGGGGGGTGACGGGTGGGCTGGGGGGGTATAGGTGGTAGTAATTTTCTCTTTTCTGTTTGTTTTGATTGCACATTATGGGAAAGATGCTGTGTAAGTGGGCACAAGTGTATTCAATGTATACTGGTCCACGACCGGTGGGATTCTGGCAGAATTGTTCAGGCAATTTTTCCTCCTTTTGTTACCATGGCTTCTCTCACTATAGATTCCTGGAACATTCAGGGGCTTAATGCTAAGATCAAACGCTACCTGTTTTTTTTTACATATCTTATAAAGTATAATCCCCAGGTTTTTATCCTACAGGAAACCCACCTGGTGGGTAGTAAGGTCCTTAGCCTTAAAAAATCTGAGGTGGGCCACTATTATCATGCCACGCATTCAACCTATGATTATGATAGGGGAGTTAGCATCCTGGTACCGCCTTTTCCCTGTTAGATCTCAAATTGAACCCGAAGGGTAATTACGCTCTCTTACGTGCGCTTATTGATTTTCTGAACATTTTTGGGAGTTTACTTTTCCCCATCAGTACAATCCTACCATTTGGATAGATTGTACTCCTTACTCGCCACTTTTCTCACAACTAAATTTGTGGTGGCGGGTTATTTTAATATGCCACCTTGCCCTGCTGTGGATAAACTTAACCCTGATGTTATGAAAGAGAGTGATTGGTGTGTCCTCTGTTGAATCCGGCACCTCATCCCTATAAGGTAATGGTATAGGGTTGTAAAAAGAGGTATTATAGCGGTGCCTTAAACAAGTCACAAAAAATTGTAGGCAGACCCAAAAATAAATATAAACATTTTATTAATATTATAAATGATTTAAAAACATTGAAAGTAGACTAGAATTGACATAGGCTGTTACAGAGTTCCGACATGTTTCGGCAAATCGTTGTCTTCTTCAGGGATATGAGTCAATCAATGTATTTTGTACAATCTAATAAAAGATACATACAGATAATTAGTTCAATGTATGTGAAAAGATGAATGTTTCAAAAAATTCTACGTGGATCCAGTATTTGGAAATAACCATTGTGAGAGAGCTGAGTGCCAAAACGAATGCTGTACCTACCCTAAGTCTAACAGGAAGCAGAGCCAAATGTAGCAAACCACAAAGTCACCCAAAGCACCAATCAAACCTTAGTGTGGTTGCAGGGGGCTAATGTTGCATACTAAAAAAACAGGATTCAAAAATGACTAATTAGGGGTTAAAAAGACCACAAAGTAATAGCTTGTGGTTACTTGTCCCTAAACAAGGGCTAACATAGCTTCAATACATACCTAATATGTGTAGCGCTCACCCCCGAAGGAGCCACTGGTTTGATGATGGGATCGGCAACTTACGTCACTCTCACTTTTTGTCTAGGGATACACCAGAAATACCAGATAATGATTGAGTGTCCACACAGTGAATAAAGGTTTTCTCAATGCTTTAATTCCAGGCCAACATTGCCGAATATCAACTCGATGAAGGAAGAACAGGTTGATGAGAAGGAAAGAACTCTAGATGTTAGGCCTGGATATAGGTGTAGCAGAGATTTGTTCTTGAAAAAGAACACAGAGCCCACACGTCGCCAATCATCGCCCTGGGGTGGGCGAGGTGTCTCCCAGGCCGGTCTCTCTCTCTCAGGCCGCGTACACACGATCAGACCGGTCTGATGAAACTGGTCTGCAGACCAGTTTCATCGGACCAATTCGATGGTGTGTACGGCCTATCGGACCGTTGTCCGTCGGACCAAAGTTTTAAAACTTGCTTTAAAATCTGTCCGATGGACACCTGTCTGTGAGACAGATTCGATGGTTAGTACGCAAAAGCATCAGACCAAAAACCTACGCATGCTCAGAATCAAGTCGACGCATGCTTGGAAGCATTAAACTTTGTTTTCTCAGCACGTCGTTGTGTTCTACGTCACCGCCTTCTGGTCTGATCGGATTTTTGGTCCGATAGTGTGTACACACATCAGATCATCAGACCACTTCAGCCTGGTCCGATGAAAACGGTCCGTCGGACCAGTCTGATCGTGTGTACGTGGCCTCAGACAGCAGCCGGGACGTCACCTTAAATTCTAGCTGGGAGGAACGAGTTTCACTGACTCGACTCTAAGCCCCTGCCACAGGCCAATAAAATGTAAAAGATTCAGAACGTCCGAACAGAGCGAATCCTCCCAGTAACTTTCTCCTTAGAAAAGATCTCCGGGTGACATCAAAGCATACCTGTCCATTGCCCGGACGCCGTATCTTCTCCACGGCATCGGGAACCCAGTTAGCCACTGGGGTCCCCTCAGTTTTGTCTCTGGTTGAGACTCGATAAGGCCTGAAGCCCGGTCAGGTAGGCCACGCCGGCAGGGTCCCTGGATGAGCACACCCTGAAGGTGGGTGCCGCACCCAGACTCCGGGACCCCATGCCGCAAAACGCCCGCCAACACCTGACCTCCGTCCCAGATATATCCCTCCCCAGCATGCCCAGCGAGAGAAAACCATCTCTAATTGGCTGCTGTGGAAGATTCCATCCGCCAGAAATCCCTTTAGCTCCCACTGCCAGCCACGGATGAACTCACATCCTCAGAATGCAGTTCGAGCCAGTGGTCCTTTCCAGAATAACACAGGTCATTAACCCTGACAATCATGACTTGGAGCAATGTAACTCTCCCAGTCAAACTAGCTTTTGGAAAAATGCCCATGCGAAAAGCAAGGGGGCGCTACATTACTAAAGAAATCGGCTGGTTACAAGGGCCTTGGAGCCAGATCTGAGATACAGAGATCTGTTCCTCCCAGCGATCCAAAGTGATACCTTGGCTGCCAGGTTAGTGTAGGGAACCTGCCCGTGGGCACTTTACACACTCCACCCGGGAGTGGAAAGTTCAACTATTGCTATTGTCGAGGGCAGGCCTGCCCTGTTCACATCCAGGCTTGATACCACAAAGTTCTCTTATCCTTCCTTCATCAGCTTTCCTTTCCTTAAACTGAAGATGATGTTTGCCTTGTTGGCTGCTAAATAAAAAAAGGCATTGAAGGAAACTTTATTGACTGTCTGGACATTCGCTCGTTGCTCCGCCACTGGTATTTCACCCCTAGACATCACCAGGGTAACTTGGCGTGCCAATCCCAGTATTTAACCAGCGGCTCCTTCGGGGGTAGCACTAAATATGAATAGTAATGTTGGTGAACTGACCGCTCGTCAGCGTCAGTCACTGTGCATAACAGCTATCAACTTAGAAGGCCTTAAAGCTTAGTCAGAGGCCAACACGTGTCTCCGGATTAAGGGGTGGCACTAGATTGTCTTTACCAAAGTGAAGAGCTGAAAATTGAGCAGATGCTCTCTCACCCGAACAGGCCGATCCGCCTGGATTCTTCTCCAAAGCGCGCTGGTCAGTCACCGTCCTGTAGCACAAGACCTCCGGTAACAGGCCCTCCACTGTGTCAGTTGTCAGCTGGATGGCTTCACCGATCCCCTGGAACTTGAGCTATGTACAGTGGTCTTGCTTCTTTCCAGCAGGCTGGCCTCCTGGCGACTCCAGGCCCAGGCTTCAGGCCTAACAGCACGCCTGTGCTGTTCTGCACAGCTCCGCAGAGGAAAAGATCCAGGTCCCAAGAGGCCGATAAACAGCCCCTCCCTGTCCTTAAGTAACCTCCCCCATAAGTCTGTGCGGAGGTGTCACATGTTCCAATTGGGCACGGCATTGTGGGAAGTGTAGTCTGTTTCTACTAAGTGTTAGTGCTGTCTAATGACATACTGCCCGCCCATGGCCACGCCTCTTGTTTGTCCTCTCCATCCCCGCCTCCCCTGTAACATCCTGCTATTGGCGCATGTCTGGCTGCTTTGCTATTTTTTTATGGTGAGCGGCTGATGTCACGCCGCTAAGCATTGTGGGGATTGTAGGCGTGCGACGGGGTGCGCGAATGCGCGTTGGCCATTTTGTTGTCCGCAGCTGGTCAGTAATGATAATAGCTGATCAGCTGGGGGGCTATTTAAACAGGCTCAGTCAGCACCTGTTTGCTGTTGAGCCTGGTGGGCGCTGTTACATGGTTTTGCTTGGTTAAAGGTAAATTTATCTGCTCTATTTGTGATTTAATTTTTTGGTTCTCCCTTTTTTCTGTGGCTGACCTGTTTATTATCCTTGTCAGTTTAGGACCTTCCTTTGAATGGTCTCTCTTTTTCATTCACTTTTTTAGGTTTCATTCCTATTTGCCATTACAATCCTTGGGCTGTGCTGAAGGTTACAGCAACTTACACATTGACCAAACTGCTGGCTTACATCACTGGCAGCTAGGTATGAGCTTTGTGTTCGCGTTGAACGTATGTTCGATCGTTCGTCGAAATACAAACAAAACGGGTCATTCGCGCCAAATTCGAGTGACGCACCACGGCCCATAATTCACTGCAGCATCGCTGGCTGATGATTAGCCAAGCATCCAGTATGACCCGCATGCTTGGCCAATCACAGCGCGCAAAAAACGGAGAGCCATATTTGGCCAAAGTCAGGATGGCTTTGGCCAATTATGGCTCAGGGGGTTTAGTACATGCCCCACACTAAAAAATGCCGCCTGCAGGTCGGCCTTGTGTAGTGTGTTGCGGTGGTGGTTAGAGAGAACAGAGAGACAGACAGAGTGTCATTTTTTGCAGGTAGATAGAGCAGGCAGGCGGGCTAGTCAGTTAATGTTACAGTGTGTAGAGGATATATATACAGTACATTCCAGGTGTTGTACATATATTTATACACTGTATAGTTTAGCTTGATCAGTTCTTCCTAATTTACTGGCAGGCAGGTGATTGTGCTATTTAAAGATGTTTTCACAGGAATACTATAGACAGCCAGCAGGTAAAATATTTTAAAAAAATTATCATTTTTTTTTTTTTAATTTAAGCATCATTAAAATCACTGCTCCTGATGCTTAAATAAAAAATAAAAAAAATTCCTTTAAATATTGTACCTGCTGGGTGTCTATAGTATGCCTGTGAAAACGTCTTTGAGAACCCGGGTCTTGCCCGAGGGAACATGTATCAATGGAAAAAAAAGTTTTAAAAAGGGTAGTTTTTTCAGGAGTCCTGAAAAAAACAACCGTTTTTAAACTTTTTTTCCATTGATACATGTTACCTGGGGAAAGACCCGGGTTCTCAAAGACGTTTTACGACAATAACTTGCATATTAGGCTTTAAAATTAGCACTTTTGAATTTGAACGTTTGAGTCCCATAGACGTCAATGGGGTTCTAAATGTTCGCGTGAACGTTCGGTCCGTTCGAAGGTTCTGGTGCTGAATAAACGGGGGGTGTTCGGCTCATCCCTACTGAAAGCCTATTCAGCGCCTACTTATTCAAATTCGAATGTGTTTCATATTAGGTATGTATTAAGCAGGGCTCAAATGCTGCGGGAATGCGTGGGAACGGAGTTCCTGCACTTTTTTCACAGCAGGAACTCAGTTCCCTTTGCAGGACTAGAGCAGCCGAAAGGAGCCGAGCCGCCCGAGCCAATCCTTCTCTAAGCGGCGATGCCCAGCTCGAATCACTGTCAGGGGCAGGCGAACCTGCTCCTTTCTAAATCCCGCGATAACTCGCGTCAGACCTCCGCAATGTCTCCTGGGAACAATGACAAAAGCTCCCAGGAGACATTGTGGCATCAAGGAAGTGACGGAATTCCCTGCACACTACCCGATGAATCCATATACAGGAAGTGGCCAGTAACATAAAGGATTACTAAGGTACAGTGCAGTACAGTAAAAAAAAAATGCAGTTTAGTAATTATGCATATGAGCGTATCATTTTTTTTTTTTTTGGTGAGGGAGTGGATCTTGGGTGGCAGTTCCCACACTTTTTTCCCCAGGACTTGACCCCTGGTATTGAGGCCCTTGTTGTATTGTTAGCCCTTGTTTAGGGACAAGTAACCACAAACTATTACTTTTTGGTCTTTTTTTTTTTTTTCGTTTCAAACATTTTATTAAAGTTTAAATAGAAATACAATTAATTTGCGTATACATATACGGGGTTGTACAATACATTTTGAACACAAAATAACAGAAATATGGAGGTAGACAATATATTAACATTGTCATTATATATTCAAGTATCAGAATATCAAATAGAATGAGATATAAAGCAGAAACAGGAAAATCGTACATTACTATGTTAGTATCTTGAAGATATAGGGCCAAATTGTCAGAGCGATTACGCCGGCGTAACAGGAGATGCGCGGCGTAAGTCTAATTGTGCGCGTGCGTTTCGATGCACGGCATCCCCAAAACGAGATACGCAAGAAATCTACTTTTTTTTGTCCAGCGTAATTTCGTTAGACAGGCGCATTCGGCCGCGCAAAACTGCGCTAGACACACCATTGATTTGCTATTCAAATATGCTAATGAGGGAGTTACGGGGATCCACAAAAGAACGTTGGTGCAGCGCAGGCTACGCGCTGTGCGCAACAGCTAAATGTCCTGTCTAAAATTAGACCATATAAAAGCTGGTCTAAAATTACAAAATTTGTCTACATGTCAGATAAAGCAACACTGTTAGTGAGGAGCTGAGCAGTCACACATGTTGCCCAACAAACTGTATGCCAACATGCCAGTGGCATCCATGCTCATAGCTATACTACTGACTTTAGATGAGCAAAGAAGGAGGAGGGCACTGAGGAGGGCACTGAGGAGGGCACTGAGGAGGGCACAGGATTTTTTAGTTTTATTTTTTCTAAAAAAAAAATTTGGCTTATATAAACTTTTCAATTTAATCTAATCTAATACAATATTCTTAGCTGATACAAGCCCCTCAATCTTCACTCTTCACTCTTCACGGGAGAGGATATATCACACATGCCTAGACATCTATGGCATGAGTGATTCTGAGGTGTCTCGCATCTTCAGATTCACCCCTCATGCCATCATGGAATTAACCACAACCCTGCAGGAGGACATCACCACCAGCCCAACACATGACGCTACCCATGACACCCATGACAGCTACATATACAATCAGAGCCCCATCCCCACAGATTGCGAACAGAACATGTATGGGGACAGCTGGCTGGTTGGTGAGTGACATGGGTGGCAGGCATGACTGCCCCCCCCCATGATGCACACATCACAAGGGGCACATGCACTACTAACATCCTCCTGTCTTTTCCCTTCAAGGTGACTCTGCATATGCACTGGGACCCCATCTCATGACCCCATCTCATGCCAGCTCACATTATGCATCTTTGCACGTTAAACACACACATTAATTATGGCACAATGAGAATGCATGCATGCACACCACTGTGGTCCCTAGCACACACAAACCACATCCTCATCAAATTGGATTGGCACCAGTCCACCATGCAGGACTTGTGAGCAGCAACGCTACGCCAAGGCTCCAATTATGTCACTGTACATTCATACACCATTCACACGGACCTGGGGATCACTTCTCCCTGGTCCTGGGGAACCCTTCTCCACCAAAATTGAGGGTGACACCCCTTTTCTGTCAGGAATGTCACCCCCACATTCAAACAGCATTCACAACCCAAAAAAAAAAGGCCAAAAAAAAAAAAGGCCAAAAAAAAAAGGGGAAAAACAAATTAATGCCGTTGACGTGAGCCACGCCTGGGGCGTCCACGGCCACAGCCCCGGCTCCTCAGGGGAGACTCATGGGGGAGGGGGTAAACCGGGGAAGGAGGAGCAGCCCCTGGTCTCTGCCCACCTGGCGGCCTGCCCTCCAAGGCCACGGCAATTCTGTCTAGGCCAGCACTAATTGATGCCGTATCGGCCTGGATAGCCTGGGTGAGGGCCCTCACATCCTGCCCAACGCCTGCTGTTGTAGTCTGCAGTTGGTTTAGGCAGTTTGTAAGAGCCCGGGAGTGGCAGTCTAGGTCCCCAAGCGTATCCTTTATGGAGGACAGGCTCTCCTCCATCCGCCCCAAAGTCTTGCTGACCTCTCCCAGGTGGCGGGTCTGACGGAACACGGGTACTTTCTCAGAGTGGCGGGCAGGAGATCGGCCAGCCCCCTGGTATTCTGGGTCGCCTTCCTGCCTCCAGCTGAGGCTTGTGGCTGGGGAGAAGGGGAGCCCCTTGGGAGGGGAGCCCTGTTGGGGGAGGAGTGGGGGGGGCTACCCCTTATGGAGGGCTGGCTGCTGCCAGCCAGAGGGGAAGAGTCCTCCAAAAACAAAAATCCAGTGCCTGACATGGACTCCTCCTCCTCCTCAAACTCCTCCTCCTCCACTTTAACCTCCTCCTCTTCAACCTCCTCCTCCTCAACCTCCTCCTCTTCAACCTCCTCCGAGGACTCCGGCCTTGTCGGGGGGTCCTCATCAGGCTGGGATGGTGCGGTCAGCCCAGATGGCCCAGCACCCTCCTGCTCATCTGTGGATAACACAAAACATTCACAGGTTGGAGGATCCACACACTTGCCACATATTCCCTTTCACCCCCTCCCCCACACATGCTACACACCTGATAGGGCCAAAAAACCTTACCTGACATCACGCCTTCATGACTTGAGTCATAGCCGGGCAGGCCCTCCACTTCTTGCCTATGAAAGGTCAGGGCCACCGCATGCTCCTCCGCTGTCAGCCTAACAGGGCATGGTGGGCCCCCTCCTGTACCCCTGGCATGGGCTACCATTTTGGCCAGCTTCTTTTTGACCAGACGCCAGAGGTCATTGACTTTCTTTTTAATCCCCGACCGTGTCCGGATCTCCTCTCTCCCCCCCCCCCCCCCCGATGCATTCACCTGGTCAGTAATCCTGTCCAAAATCTCTTTCCTCCTGGCCGGGGGGTGTTGGCACTCTCCGGGCCGTGGAGGAAACGCCCATATTCGGAAATGGCCCGGGCAAGAATTCGTTTCTCCCCCAAAGTAAAATTAACTTCCTCTTCCTCTCAGTCTAAGGCCGTGTACACCTGGCAGAGAACCTCGACGGGCAGAACACATCGTTCCGCCCGTCGAGGTTCTCTGCCGGCCGTCGAAATCGGCGACCCGCCCGTCGGGAATGGCAACCAGCCAATCTCAAGGCGGGCCGTCGAGCAAAAAGAGAGCGTGCTCTCTTTTCGCTCGACGGGATTCCCGACGGGCGGGGCGAGCCAGGAGCGTACACACGGCCGAGGTCCTCGCTGGAATGCAGATTCCAGCAAGGTTCTCGCTGGTTTCCAGCGAGAACCTCGGTCGTGTGTACGCCGCCATACTCATACAAAAACTCACTCCCAAACAGTCAGCAAAAATTAGTCAGAAAAAGAAGCAGGAAAAATCAGTCACAAAAACAAACAGGAAAAATCAAGCATGAAAACAAACGAACCAAAAAATAACAACCAAAAAATATCACAAGCAGTCACCAAAAATCACTTACAAATATCTTCTACCAAACACAAGATCACACAGTCCACGAATATCACAAAGACAAAACACAACGCAACTAACAACAGAACAAAAGCACCTTGCTGTATAGGGAGGGATACAAAGGGATGTACTTTTGCAAAGGAAGTGCGTTTGTGTCTGTCTATGTATGCTGTCTGCGTAGTTCAGAACGTTGCCCTAGTCCACTTCCAATTTCACTGATTGCGCTGTTCCCGAGTTGGGAGCATGCGCACAGAGGTGCTGACATGGTCTGCTTCAAGCGCGCATGCGCGAGCCGGCCGGCCCTTCATTTGCATGGGGTCACGGCTCATTTCAATGTAACACGCCCACTTCCTTCCCAATTTGGATTACTCCGCCTTGCGCCTCAGAAATAACGTTGCACAGACGCTAATTTCTGCGTAAAAGCGACGAGAATAGGGTGATTGCACCGCTACATTGCACCAGTCTAACGTAAAGGCGGTGCGCTACGCCGGTCCAATAATGCGCAGATGTACCTGAATCTGGCCTATAAAGCACAGACAAATCAGAAAATACAGGATAATTCAATCTGAGCCTCTTGATGTGAATGAAGCGATAAAACAACAACAAAAAAAAGATGATAATAGAGACACCCATACAGAGTAGTCTCAAAAATATGGGTGGAACATAGCACATAGCAAAAGTGTTCAGTATATCAAAATAAAGGTATGTAAAGATTTCAAAGGGAAAACGTAAAAATGTGTAGGCAAGCGCTCAAACCGAGCGGTAAATGGAATATGTGGGGTTCTAATCCCTATAGGTGATCTACGTCAATGAAGAATAGGAAAAATTAAAGTAGCCGTAACAATTGTAACAATTATGTGCCTAATAAGTCTGTAAACCGTGACGAATTCCTAAAGTGAATCCAACAGGACCAGGTGGATCTATATTTCATCGGATTATCATTGGTTTGGTGAATCAAGTCCTCCATCTCAGAAATCCGCTGTACACAGTCAATCCAGTCAGCCAGTGTAGGAGGGTTAGTCTTCTTCCAAAAAAGAGGAATGCATTGTTTTTCAGCATTTATGAGATGGAGTATCAAGGATTTTCTATAAATGGATTGAGGCAACAAAGTATGGTGTAAAACAGGGGTGTCCAACCTTTTGAAGAGCAAGGGCCACATAAGCCACTTGGTAACCAGTCGCAGGCCACAATGAGCAGAGTGGGCCGATGACAGGTCACGGCTACTATATAGGCCCTCCGATACACTCAGATGAAAGGGGGCAAATTCCCTTCTGTTTTTCAGATTGGAGGTAGGCAGCCGTAAACGGACATCTTTAGCTCTATGGCAGTGAATTGAGGGTCCTATTTGGTCGGGTTAATCGCGTGAAAAGGGCCTAAGACTGCTTTCACACTGATGTGCTGTGGTTTACCCACACCGAGGGTGCAACGTAGTGCACCTGTGTCTGTCCTGTGGGTTAGCAGAACTTTGCCGTATACTCTACCTGTGGCAAAAGCCAGCGCTGTAGAGGACGCATCGGTTTATGGGGGTCTGCTCCGCAGCCGCTTTCTTCCTCTACCACCAGCTTAATTCACAACACTGATGCTGCGGTATGGCAGGTGGGCAACCTCCCATCTAGGCTGGCCAACCCGCCATTCCAGAGCAGGAGGTCGTGGGCCACATCAGAGGGCTCTGCGGGCCACATGTGGCCCCCGGGCCGCTGGTTGGCCACCCCTGGTGTAAAAGATACTGTGCAGGGGGAAAGTCCAATGTGTAAGTTGTGATTTGAGCAATTGTCACATGAACCTTCTCCCAGAAAGGCTTAATGATGTCACAGTTCCACCAAATATGGAGTAATGATCCCCGAGAGTTGTTGCATCTCCAACACATTGGGGAGACAGTTGGATAAAATACATGGAGTCGTTCAGGGGTACGATACCACCTAGAATATAATTTGTAGTTATTTTCTTGGGCTGAAATGTTAACAGATCCCTTAAGAATATGTGTAAAAATATTGTCCCAGTCAGAGTCGATAAGTCGTATTTGGAGTTGATCTTCCCAACCTTTATTAATTTTGTTGGAGCTTTGTAAAATGGAACTGAAAAGGAGTGCATAAATAGACAAAATTAGATGTCTTTGAGGGGTTGTGGCAGTACAGAATTTTTCAAATGGGGTCAGTTCCCTGCACCATTGTGAAATAGGCCTTTTGCTTTGTAGAATATGTCGTATTTGTAAGAATTTGAAAAAGGGAATGTCATTATTAGGAAATTGTTGGTCTTTTTAACCCCTAATTAATTATTTTGAATACTTGTTTTTCAGTATGCAACATTAGCCCCCTGCAACCACACTAAGGTTTGATTGGTGCTTTGGGTGACTTTGCAAGTTGCTACATTTGGCTCTGCTTCCTGTTAGACTTGGGATAAGTACAGCATTTGTTTTGGCACTCAGCACTCTCACAATGGTTATTTCCACATACTTGATCCACTTTTGTTCATTTATTTCAAGAGAACGTAGCTTTTTTTTTAAACATTCATCTTTTCACATATTTTGAACTAATTATCTGTATGTATCTTTTATTAGATTGTACAAAATACTAGGGTTGTCCCGATACCGATACCAGTATCGGTATCGGGACCGATTCCGAGTATTTGCGGGAGTACTTGTACTCCCGCAAATACCCCCGATACCTAAATAGAATACTTCCCCCCCCCCGCGCCGCTCGCCGCACGCCGCCCACCGCTCACCGCCCCGCCGCCGACCACCGATAATCCCTGTGCAACAGAGCAGGCATTGAAAGTTTTTCATTGGTAAACTTGTAATACCCGCGGTGCCATGTATAGACACGCGATTGGACGGATCCGTCCAATCGCGAGCAAGGGGGGAGTGTCTATGCACGGATACGTGCATAGACACTCCCCCCTTGCTCGCAATTGGACGGATGCGTCCAATCACGTGTCTATACATGGCACCGCGGGTATTACAAGTTTACTAACGAAAAACTTTCAATGCCTGCTGTGTTGCACGGGGATTATCGGTGGTCGGCGGCGGGGCGGCGAGCGGTGGGCGGCGTGCGGCGAGCGGCGCGGGGGGGGGAAGTATTCTATTTAGGTATCGGGGGTATTTGCGGGGGGGGGGAGTATTCTATTTAGGTATCGCGTATCTATACATGGCGCCGCGGGTATTACAAGTTTACCAACGAAAACTTGTAATGCCCGCTGTGTTGCACGGGGATTAACCCGGCAGCAGCGGCGGCGGAGGTATGGGGACATGACATGGCTGCAATATGGGGCACAGGACATGGATGCATATGTGGGGGACATAACATGGATGCATATGTGGGGGACATGACATTGATGCATATGTGGGGGACATGACATGGCTGCATATGTGGGGGGACATGACATGGCTGCATATGTGGGGGGACATGACATGGCTGCATATGTGGGGGACATGACATGGCTGCATATGTGGGGAACAGGACATGGCTGCATATGTGGGGGACAGGACATGGCTGCAATATGTGGGGGACATGACATGGCTGCAATATGTGGGGAACATGACATGGCTGCATATGTGGGGAACATGACATGGCTGCATATGTGGGGGACATGACATGGCTGCAATATGTGGGGGACATGACATGGCTGCATATGTGGGGGGACATGACATGGCTGCATATGTGGGGGACATGACATGGCTGCAATATGTGGGGGACATGACATGGCTGCAATATGTGGGGGACATGACATGGCTGCAATATGTGGGGGACATGACATGGCTGCAATATGTGGGGGGGACATACATGGCTGCAATATGTGGGGGACATACATGGATGCAATATGTGGGGGACATGGCTGCATTTGGGGACACGTTTAAAAAAAGTATCGGTATTCGGTATCGGCGACTACTTGAAAAAAAGTATCGGTACTTGTACTCGGTCCTAAAAAAGTGGTATCGGGACAACCCTACAAAATACATTGATTGACTCATACCCCTGAAGAAGGCAACGATTTGCCGAAACATGTCGGGACTCTGTAATGTCAATTCTAGTCTACTTTCAATGTTTTTAAATCATTTATAATATTAATAAAATATTTATACTTATTTTTAGGTCTGACTACCAGAACAATGGAAACGCCCACAAAGTGACCCCATTTTGGAAAGCTAATACCTCAACGTATATGAGTCTTTTGAACGGTAAATTTTTTTCCAGATGTTTTTGGAAAATGTGGAAAAAATTAAAACGCATTTATTTTTTACAGAAAGTTGTCCATTTATAGGATATTTCCAACACATAGCATGTACATAGAAAAAATTACACCCCAAAATATATTCTGCTGCTCCTCCTTATTATTAAAGGGCCCAGAGGTCCCCAGGGCCCCCGGATGACAACCCTCCTTTTTTTATATATTTTTTTATTTCTTTTTTTTAAATATATAGATATATTTTTATTAAAGGGCTCAGAGGTCCACAGGGCCCCATGTGTCAAACCCCCTTTTTTTATAATTGTATTTTTTATTTTTGTTTATATATATTTTTTATATTTTTTTTTTATTAAAGGGCCCAGAGGGCCCCAGGGCCCTGGAAAGCAACCCCCCTGTTTTTGTTTTTATATATATATAAAAGTTTATTTATTTTTTATACATATATATATATATATATTTTTTAAAGGGCCCAGAGGTTTCTTTTTATTAAAGGGCCCAGAGGTCCCGAATGGAAAGCCCCCTTTTTTTGGAATTCCCTTTTATAAAAAAAAAATTGGACGGCGCGTTCACGTGGTAAAAGGCCGCTGTCATTGGCCCT
The DNA here is from genome assembly GCA_029574335.1 of Rana kukunoris. Classification (NCBI taxonomy): domain Eukaryota; kingdom Metazoa; phylum Chordata; class Amphibia; order Anura; family Ranidae; genus Rana; species Rana kukunoris. The sequence continues at coordinate 84,088,490 of CM056060.1, read as the reverse complement.
GTGTTGTGCCGGGTCTCTTAGACCCGGCGTGCACGGATGTTTCCGTGTGCGCACCCGAGGAGCGCACAGGAACGATTCTCCGGGAGGACGTTATATAACGTCCTCCCACAGTTAAGCAACCACCTTGTCGCCGTTATTTGACGGCGGCTGGTGGCTAAGTGGTTAAGAAACCTACAGCAGAGGAATGGTCACAGATCTCAGAAGTTTTCTGGCGGCGGTGGAACTTCCCCAATTGAGTTGGAGCGATCGATGGGAAACATATTCGGATCGTAAAGCCCATGGGTAGCGGAAGCCAGTATTTTAATTACAAGAAGTATTTTTCTTTTGTTTTAATGGGTGTGGCTGATGCTAATTATTGCTTCCGTTACATTGATATTGGGTCGTATGGATAGCAGCGCTGACTCTACTATATTTGGTAATTCATCTTTTGGACACATGCTGCGTACCAATAGTCTGGACCTTCCGGAATACAGTCCACTCTCGGGCACAAATGGCCCTCCCCTACCCAGTGTTTTTGTGGGGGATGAGGCCTTTGTTTTGAGTGAGCATCTTCTACGGTCTTATTCGAGTTACAATCTAACTGAACAGAAGAGTGTGTTCAATCATCGGCTAACAAGAGCATGTTAAATTGTCGAATGTGCTTTTGGTATTTTGGGAAACAAATGGTGGGTCCTACACACTCCCATTGTTCTAAATATGTAAAACATAGTCTGTGCTGTTAAAGCTGCATGTGCCTTGCAAAACTTTGTAAGGCAGCAGGATGGATTCGAGTTTGAGGACCCAGTGCATGAGAACATGGAAAGAGCTCATTGGACTGGTGTTCCTGGAAGCAGACAAGGTATACATGTCAGGGATCAATTTGCATCATACTTTATGTCTCCAGCAGGACAGGCAAGCTTGATGCAGTTTTTTCCTAACAACCATATACTATGCTGTACTGAAGAATTATTAAAAATGATTGATGTATTGAGAAGTCTCATGTTTTTTGTTTTTATTTATATTTATCTTTGGGTGCAGTATCCATACAATATCCACTAGGGGTCAGAGTGTGCCATTACGTATTAGTGACATGCTGACAATTCTATACTTATACTCTTATGCATTAGGTCCAAACATTAGTCTCCAAACTTTACAAACAAAGGGCCACTTTATTGCCCTTCAGACTTTAGGGGACTGGATTGGGGCCAGCAGGGGAAGAAAAAGTCACAGGCCCGGCATCAGTGAGAACATATATGGCCTCAGGGTTGGTGGTCAATAGGAAGAGGAGTATTCCCCTTATTATAGTAGAAGTAGTATCCCATCATTGGTATCAGTGGAAAATATAGTGCCCCAATGTTGGTGTCAATGAGAGGAATAGTGCCTCATGTCAGTGGAAGGAATCGTACCCCAAGGGCCGGATACAGGCTAGCAAAGGGCCACTACTGGCCCTCGGGCCGCAGTTTGGAGACCTCTGCATTAGGTGCTTACACAAGAAGGAGGCAATAGATGTGCTATTCCAGTTCATCCTGGCCACATTCCTACAAACATGCAATTTGTGTGTACACATACAGTGCGGAAAATAAGTATTTGAACACCCTGCTATTTTGCAAGTTCTCACACTTGGAAATCATGGAGGGGTCTGAAATTGTCATCATAGGTGCATGTCCACTGTGAGAGACATAATCAAAAAAAAAAAAAATCCAGAAATCACAATGTATGATTTTTTTAACTATTTATTTGTATGATACAGCTGCAAAGAAGTATTTGAACACCTGAGAAAATCAATGTTAATATTTGGTACAGTAGCCTTTGTTTGCAATTACATAGGTCAAACATTTCTTGTAGTTTTTCACCAGGTTTGCACACACTGGAAGAGGGATTTTGGCCCACTCCTCCACACAGATCTTCTCAAGATCAGTCAGGTTTCTGGGCTGTCGCTGAGAAACACAGAGTTTGAGCTCCCTCCAAAGATTCTCTATTGGGTTTAGGTCTGGAGACTGGCTAGGCCACGCCAGAACCTTGATATGCTTCTTACAGAGCCACTCCTTGGTTATCCTGGCTGTGTGCTTCGCGTCATTGTCATGTTGGAAGACCCAGCCTCGACCCATCTTCAAAGCTCTAACTGAGGGAAGGAGGTTGTTGCCCAAAATCTCGCAATACATGGCCCCGGTCATCCTCTCCTTAATACAGTGCAGTCGCCCTGTCCCATGTGCAGAAAAACACCCCCAAAGCATGATGCTACCACCCCCATGCTTCACAGTAGGGATGGTGTTCTTGGGATGGTACTCATCATTCTTATTCCTCCAAACACGGTTAGTGGAATTATGACCAAAAAGTTCTATTTTGGTCTCATCTGACCACGTGACTTTCTCCCATGACTCCTCTGGATCATCCAAATGGTCATTGGCAAACTTAAGACGGGCCTTGACATGTGCTGGTTTAAGCAGGGGAACCTTCCGTGCCATGCATGATTTCAAACCATGAAGTCTTAGTGTATTACGAACAGTAACCTTGGAAACGGTGGTCCCAGCTCTTTTCAGGTCATTGACCAGCCCCTTCCAGTCTAGTCCTGGGCTGATTGCTCACGTTTCTTACGATCACTGAGACCCCACGAGGTGAGATTTTGCATGGAGCCCCAGTCCGAGGGAGATTGACAGTCATGTTTAGCTTCTTCCATTTTCTAATGATTGCTCCAACAGTGGACCTTTTTTCACCAAGCTGCTTGGCAATTTCCCCGTAGCCCTTTCCAGCCTTGTGGAGGTGTACAATTTTGTCTCTAGTGTCTTTGGACAGCTCTTTGGTCTTGGCCATGTTAGTAGTTGGATTCTTACTGATTGTATGGGGTGGACAGGTGTCTTTTAGTGTTGCTCACGAATATTCGCATTGCGAATATTCGCTACGAATATTGCATATTCGAGTGTTCGCGAATAACTCGAATATCGCGGCGAATATTCGTATTTTTTCAAATTTCGCAATCAATTTCGCATTCGCACTAGCGAAATTTCGCTTTTTTTTTTTCGTAAATATCGAATATTCGTGATATTTTATAAAAAAAAAAAAAATTGCGAAATTTCGCCAATGCAAAATTTCGCTGATGCGAAATTTCACATTTTTTTTTTTTTTTTATAAAATATCACGAATATTCGATATTAACGAATATTCGCGAATATTCTTCGACATATTCGCAAAATATCGCTAAAATCGAATATGGCGTATTCCGCTCATCACTAGTGTCTTTATGCAGCTAATGACCTCAAACAGGTGCATCTAATTTAGGATAATAAATGGAGTGGAGGTGGACATTTTAAAGGCAGACTAACAGGTCTTTGAGGGTCAGAATTCTAGCTGATAGACTCGTGTTCAAATACTTCTTTGCAGCTGTATCATACAAATAAATAGTTAAAAATTCATAAATTGTGATTTCTGGAATTTTTTTTTTGGGATTTTTGGACATGCACCTACGATGACAATTTCAGACCCCTCCATGATTTCCAAGTGGGAGAACTTGCAAAATAGCGGGGTGTTCAAATACTTATTTTCCGCACTGTATGTGACCATATTGAACTGCAATTGTCATTTTCACAGTAATCAATGCATTTTTATAGCACTTTTCGCTCTAAAAATGACAATGGTCCCAAAAATGTGCCAAATTGTTTGATGTGTCCGCCATAATGTCGCAATCACGAAAAAAACGCTGATCGACGCCATTAGTAGTATAATTTTTATTTTTTAAATGCCATAAAACTATCCCCTATTTTGTAAATGCAATACATTTTGTGCAAACCAATCGTTAAATGCTTATTGCGATTTTTAGAACCAAAAATATGTAGAAGAATACTTATCAGCCTAAACTGAGGAAAAATAAAATAAAAATGGAAATCTTTTTTTGGGGATATTTATTTTAGCAAAAAGTAAAAAATATAGAATTGTTTTCCAAATTGTCACTAAAAACCACAGAGATAATCAAATACCACAAAAAGAAAGCTCTATTTGTGGGAAAAAAAGGCCGTCAATTTTGTTTGTGAGCCACGTCACACGACCGCGCAATTGTTAAAGTGACGCAGTGCCGAATCGCAAAAAGGGGCAATGTCCTCAACCTGCATATTGGTCTGGGTCTTAAGTGGTTAATGTACTAAATAACAATCATCCTATTATCTCCCTATGGTCATTTTGGTGGTTAGTTATGTTTGCAGGGGTTTACCTTTATCATCCTTCACACAGCCAGTTAGGTCTGCCCAGTTTGTGAAAACGTTGCTGCCAATCTGGTTCAATGCCCTCCTCTTGCTCGCTCAAAGTTTGTAGCATGGATCTCTGGAATTATACAGACAGGGGTGCTGCTTTACCATTCTGATAAAGCTCTCCTGATCTAAAATACATACTGTCTCTTCCACTTCCCCCTCCATGTTGCTGAACTCCATGTATGCCATTCTCAAAAAAGGTGATATGTGCACTTCCTGTGTCTGATAATGTAATTTCCTATGTAAAATCTATTTTGCTCGTTGTAGCTCTAGGCGCTTGAATCTAGCGTATCCATTACTTTCTATGGGAATAGAAACGTTTGAAAAATGCACAAATCCGCTCAATTCGAGCGACAAAAAAGGGTCCAGAACTTGTTTGAGCTTCAGGCATTCGGCTTCAGGTGTTTTGGAGTGGAGATGTGAACCATCTCTATTGAGAATAATGGATTTTTCCCCCTCTAGCTTCAAGCTACAAAACGTTCAGGAAAAAAAAGGGAAAAAAAAGGGAAAAAAAAGGAAAAAAAAGGGAAAAAAAAAAAACGCTCAGGTGTGAATGCGGCCTTAGAGCTGCAAACTGAGCTTGATGCTCCTATTATGGTGGAGGAGGTTCAACGGGCTATTTTGTTTCTGCAATCCGGAAAGACCCCTGGGTCAGATGGTCTTCCCATCTGACCCAGGGGTCTAAAATCTGCATGAACGCTACCTTGCAGTTTTGAAAGACATCTGTCTCCCACATTCTATATCGCAGACGATTATTACAGTGCTACCCAAGCCAGGAAAATACCCTGAGCTGTGTTCTTCATATTGCCCTATATCTCTATTGAAAGTAAATACTAAATCTAAAATCTAGGCTACCTGTCCTAATAAAATTATCCTGTCCCTGATTCACGGTGACCAGTTTGGTTTCATGCCAGATAAGACATTAACCACTTCCCGCCCGGTCAATAGGAGATTTACGGGCGGGAAGTGGTTATGAAATCGTGACTGGACGTTCTCCAACGTCCTGCACGATTTCATGCTGCGCGCGCCCAGACTGACACCCTGCACCTCCGATCTCGGTAACGAGTCTCCGGCGGAGGCTCGGTACCACTTGATCAGCCGTGTCCAATCACGGCTGATCACGATGTAAACAGGAAGAGCCGTAGATGGCTCTTCCTCACTCGCGTCTGACAGACGCGAGTACAGGAGAGCCGATCGGCGGCTCTCCTGACAGGGGGGGGGGGGTTTGCGCCAATTGTTTATCAGCGCAGCCCCCCCTCGGATGCCCACACTAGACCACCAGGGAATACCCACACTGGCAGGGCAAAAAAAAAAAAATCAGGATAAAAAAAAATACATCCCAAGTAAAAAAAAAAAGAAAGATGCCAGTCAGTGCCCACATATGGGCACTGACTGGCAACAGATACATCAGTGCCACCCCTCAAAGTCCATCAGTGCCACCCCACAGTTTCCTTTAGTGCCACCCCTCAGTGCCAATCCATGCCCAGTGCCCACCTATCAGTGCCCATCTGTGCCACCCATAAGTACCCATCAGTGCCACCCGTAAGTGCCAAATATGAGTGCCATTCTGTGCCGCCTATGAGTGCCCAGTGCTGCCCATGAGTGCCCATCAGTGCCGCCTATGAGTGCCCATCAGTGCCGCCTATGAGTGCCCATCAGTGCCGCCTATGAGTGCCCATCAGTGCCACCTATGAGTGCCCATCAGTGCCGCATACCAGCGCCGCCTATCAGTGCCCATCAGTGCCACCTCATCGGTGCCCATCAGTACTTCCCTTATTGGTGTCCATCAGTGCCACCTCATCAGTGCCGCCATATAAGTGCCCGTAATTGAAAGAGAAAACTTACTTATTTACAAAAAAGTTAACAGAAAAAAATAAAAATGTATTTTTTTTCAAAATTGTCGCTCTATTTTTGTTTATAGCGCAAAAAATAAAACCTGCAGAGGTGATCAAATACCACCAACAGAAAGCTCTATTTGTGGGGAAAAAGGACGCCAATTTTGTTTGGGTACAGTGTAGCATGACCGCGCAATTGTCATTCAAAGTGCGACAGTGCTGAAAATTGGCTTGGGCGGGAAGGTGCGTAAGTACCCGGTATGGAAGTGGTTAATCTTCATAGGTTATTTACTTTACTGGCCTCCTCTGCTGCAAATCTATTATGCTAATACTAAGGTCGAGATTCGTAGTGGAGAATAACTATTCTGGAAGTTCAGTCTGCATCATGGTACCTGACAGGGCTGCACATTGTCCCTGGACCTATTTGCTTTGGCGGTAGAGCCCATAACCATCCTACTTTGAGCCTTGGAGAGGGTTAGAGGGATTACCATAGGTCCTTTGGAGGAAAAAGCCTTGCTTTATGCAGATGATACTCTGCTATAACTTTGTGATGCCTCCTCATCCTGAGCTACAGTCCTGAACTTGAATGATATATTTGGGCACTTTTCTGGCATTAGAATGAATTGGGACAAATCAGTCCCTTTTTCCCTGGGCCCTGCAGATGCTTCTTTACCTCTGTCTACTTCTAAATGGGTCACTGAATTTAAATGCTTAGAGATCAGAATACAAAAGGAGCTCCCTGCTTACTTATCTCGGAACCTGCAATCGGTGCTGTCCCAACGAAGGTTAATCTTATAAAAATTACCTTTCTTCCCAAATTTTTATACGTATTCCACCATACCCCGATGTCTATACCCAAATAATTTTACAGAAGTTAGACCAAACTATTACATCTTTCATATATGTGGATGGTACCTCTCGTACTTTTCTTATTTTTTTATTGTATTTTATTTGAAATTATCTAGAAAAATACATATCAAACAGTATTTCAAAATATCAAATAGGAAGATAGGCTAGTGAAAATGATACAGCCGTGGTGTTAAATATAGTAGAAATGAAAAACACTTAAAAACAATTATAATGAAAATAAATTAAAATAAATGGAGTTAAAAAAAAAGAAATAACACAAAGAAAGGAGTCAGCATAGATTGATCATCAAACAGAACGAGCTATCATGCATTAGGATGCTAAGCCCAGTACTAAAGGGAGCAGGTATAGAAAAATATCAGTGGGGGGGACATGGGGGGTACAAAAGAGGGTAGGGGGTGGATATACGTGTAGCGCTACCCCCGAAGGAGCCGTTGGTTGATTTGGGATCTACTCTCTTTTGGCTTTGCTCACCCCTATTTAACTAGCTCGAACCCTCCCTTGACACATCAGAAGTCTGGTGAGTGAGATATTGTGACCTCTGCTGAGCAGGGTTCACAATAACAGGCACACAGCATAAAGTGGCAATACAGTTTGGCAAAGCCGCGCTCATGAAACAAATGAGTTAAATGAGGAATGCTAGGCAACAGTCCTCTGTAACTAAACAATTAATATACAACACGGGGCATCTCCCATAGGGTAAAGGCAAAACCTGGCCTCGTAGGGTGATGACACAAAAACTCTCCTGTAAATTAAATGATTAACATTGTAATATTACATAAAAATAATTAAAATAATTAAATTAAAATTAAAAATCGTCCTAAACCGGAGCAAACGTAGAATAATGTGTACCTCAGAATGTACTTCTAGGGCAATAGCACAGATGTTCATACAGTCCTTGTAACTTCTGTGTCCAAGTATAATTGAAACCAGTCCCAGGAATTAGAACAGCAGAAATTCAAGAAAAATCCTAATGGTTCACACCACCACAGTGACGAGCTGACAGCATCAAAGTGATCCCTTCACCAAAATAAGGGGGGGCTGCTTACCAGAGGGCAAGCTCAATGTAGCAATTGGCTACCATAGAGTGGCAATATAACAATGAATTACCTGTTGTTATGGATGGTCCCTCCAGATGAGAAAATACACTCCACACAGTAAATATATTTAAATATAAGGGGGTAAGTTTACTGTATAGAAACTTAAGGAAGACAGGCATAGGGTTTAAACACAAACACAACTGGCAAGTAATGAGTCAGTCTGATTCGCAAGGGCCCTTGCAAGAATCAGCAATTAGTGTAAGTAAAAGAGATTTAAACCTAAGAATGGTACCATTCACCTAAATTAAACAGGCAGTCTATGCTCGCGAGCACCTTCTAGCGGGCAGTTCTGCAGAACAGCTGAAATCACGTTGCGGCCGGTTGGTGCACGTTAAGTTTATAATCCACAAGTGGTAGATAATAGGGGAAGATTGATTAAACAGAGTATCCTGAACAGCAACGTTGGTGAGCTGATCGCTAGCCAGCGTCAGTCACTTCAGTATAATAACAATGAACAGTGAAAGGGGCCTCTAAACTTCAGCTGGAGGCCCTACACTTGTCTCCGGCCTGTGGGATGGCACTAGGTTAACTGTCTAAAGGGAGTGTTTCAAGCTGAACATGTGCTTTCTCACCCGGCAGGCCGATCTGCCTGAGTTCTTCTCAGAAGGTGTGATGATAAATCACTGCTCCACAGCACAAGGATCCTGGATGATCCTCCTGTCTGCTGGGTTGCCTCTCCGGGAACTCGGGCTGGATGCTGGAGTCTTGCTTCCTTCCGGATGGCTGGTCTCTCGGTGAATTTAGGCCCAGGCTTCTGGCCTAGCAGCACGGCTGTGCTCCTGAGCAGCTCTGCCCAGGAGAAGATGCAGATCCCCCAAGAGAGTGAGAGCAGCCCCTCCCTTTCCTTAAATAGCCTCTCATAGCCTTCTGGGTGGCACATGTTCCAATCGCACAGGGCATTGTGGGAAGTGTAGTCTGTTTCTCCTAAAAGTCAATGGAGTCCATATCCCCTGCTACTTGCAGTCCCACAATGCATAACTTTCATAAAGGTATCTTGCATATTTACAAGCGTGAATAAAGTTCCAGCGGGGATGGCCTGTCATTAGGTCCTGACAGGAGGAATCCGCTACACAGGCATCATGCAAAAACCATGATAAAACTAGAGGAGGCCCTGAAGGAAATTGTCATGAACCAAAGACTGATATCTTGGGCTATCCGAGATAGGATTATTATGTATGGATTATCCACATTATATTCTGAGATATCTGTAGGGATATTTTAGGGTTGTTAATTCTGAACTCCATGGGTTAATTGCAGAGTGACTCTTTCATACTGCTAAATGTCCTCTTCTCCAGCTAATTGACCCTATTGTGTGTATGAGAGACTCTGTGTTTACACCTAAAAGACTGTGTATTGTACTACAAGTTAGCAGTCTCCATTCAGGTGTATTGAATTAGCATGTCAATTATGTTTAGGAATGTATTGATGCTCAGGTGTAAGAACCTTCCCTTTAGAGACAGCCCGTCTGTCTAAAGATATGGTTTGAAGGGAAATCATTGTGTGACAGTATTTTGTTTTGATGTCATTATCTACAGGAATGTCATTCTCTCTGAGGCAGTAGTTAAGTCATGTTAAATACATCGGTGCCGAAATGTCTATCTGTATGGAAGCCCAGTGTGTGAAAAGGGGGTGGAGATTTCATTGTTCTTTGATTGCTGATAAGCTTGTAACCTGTATATAACCAGCAGAACGTTTCAATAAAGAGAGTCCTGTTTGAACTTACATACAGCTTGTCTGGTGTTATGTTCTAATGGGTCTGATCGGCACATAGCTGTAGGTCGGATCCCGGAACCTTGGATGACTGGACCATCAGATGTTGCCATCTGCAATCTGAACCAATAGAAGCAGAGGAGTGTCGGGAGAGCAGGACCTGGGCGAGCAAGGGTCTCGTCACATTGGTTGGCAGCAGTGGGATTTGCTCTCCAGTTACTGGGACACTCCAAACCACCACAGTCAATGATCAACTATGCAGCATGCAGGAGAGCCACGCTGAAAGACTTACTTGAGAGCTGTGGAGGGACCGGTGAGACAAAGAACAAGGCCACCCTGATCAGTGAGCTAGTCGAGATGGATCAGAGGGAGGGTGATGCAGGACCCCGGTCAGTTGAAGACTTGTTTCAGCAACGAGTTCGGGAGCGGTTGGCATTATATGGTACAAACCCATCAGAGACCGCCATACAGAATGCCATTAGAGACATCAAGCTGCAGGATGAGCAACAAGAGAAAGAACGAGAGTGGCAAGAGAGAGAACGAGAGCGAAAAGAGAGAGAACGAGAGCGACAAGAGAGAGAACGAGAGCGACAATATGAGCAGAGAATGGCAGAAATACAGCAATCGGAGAAAACGCCTAAAGATGCAGCAACTTCTCATAAGTTGCCCTTTCGGGCGTTCAAGCTATTTAAGGAAGGAGAGTAGGAAATTGAAGCATTCCTGCAGGACTTTAAGAGACTATGCCAGATACATGAAGTACCGTCCCAAGATTGGGTTGTCTTACTGGCGAGTAATTTAACTGGCAGAGCAGCGGATGCATATCAGGCTATGGAGGACAAGGACGCTAAAAACTATGATCGGGTAAAAGCAGCTTCGCTAGCCCGGTTTGCCATTACACCCAAAGCCAGCCGGCTTAAGTTTCGAGAATCCCGGAAACAAACCAACACAACATACGTGGAGTGGGCACATCGTCTGCAGCGGAACCTTAAGAGCTGGTTCCAGGGAAGCCACGCTCATACCATAGAGGACATCACTCAGCTAGTACTATTAGAACAGTTCTTTAATCACACCCCTCCGATAGTACAGGATTGGGTGCGAGATAAGCAACCACGGACTTTACAGCAAGCGGCTACTTTGGCCGATGAATATCTGGACTCTCGGAGGTCAGGCGAAAACTAGCGCTATCCACTATCTCGGCCCAGTTTACCAGCCTCTAAGCCAACTTCAGTACCTCAGTGGTCCGCCTCTAGACCCCCAGCCCGACCCAACCCTCCTACGGGACTTAAGTGCTATACCTGCAACCGAACCGGTCATCTGCAATGATCTTGCCCTACCCAATCCACGAGGTATCGATAGACTAATCATCCATCCAGACCAGCGGCTTATTGCTTCCAGAATGAGCCCAACCATCGAGATGTTCAGGAAGAGTGCGGCAAACTTTTCAAAGCGGATCCTGTCCAAGCTGCTGCCGGAGATAATCGACAGCACCATCGCCAGGCAGTATGGGTCAATGGGCAGCCGGCCCAGGGACTCCGCGATTCCGGGGCTACGATTACCCTCATCCAGCCTCACATGATTCCCCAGTCAGCCCGGACCGGCCAGACTGTTGCAGTCAGGGTAGCAGGGGGCAAGGTGCTACGTTTATCCACCGCCCAAGTCCTCTTGGATTGGGACTCAGGGAGCGACAAGTGCGAGTGGGATTACTACGCGAGTTACCTGCAGAAGTACTTTTGGGGAACGATTTGGGCCATTTAACTTCCTCGTAAAAGAAAGGACACATATTGAGAACGTAATTAAGCTGCTCGCCCCGAAATTGCAAAAAAGAGAGAGAGAAGGGTTCTCCAAATGGGCTTTTAGGCAGCAATATAAAAAAATATAGAAGTATTGTATAGGTTATATAAAACAGTATTTAATGCCAAAATCCCTGATACCCACATGAGTTAGAACAAGTTGGAACATTTGTATAAATAAAATAAAGGTCAACATTCCTGAATACAGTATGCATAGATAATACATATACAATTTTGTATCGTTGAGCCCCGACGCGTTTCGACCAATCCGGTCTCTTCAGGGGGCAAAAATGTTTCTAGAAAATAATAATATTATGGTATAAGTTCAAAGTAAGTACATGACAGCATATAAAACAATAGAATGGCATAATGATATAGTTACCACTGAATCAGGAAATGGATAACATAAAAAGCCGCTGTGAGGTCCGGAGGGGCCTGGACTGCCCCCGCCCACCCAAAGTGGCGGAGGGGCCCACCCCAGGGAACCTGCAAGGAGCCACACAAAGAGCCCCCGCCAGGAGCAGCGGAGGGGCAGCCACCTGCAGAGGAACACCCATAAAGCCCATGATTAGTGGAAAGAATTATTTCGGGTAGGTTGGTTAAAAAGTTAATTGCTGAAATACAGCCAATTAATTGTATGGGTACATATATTAGGGTAATATAATGGTAAAAGGGCTAAGGGCAAATGCCAATTGCCAACATATATAGGGAGAGTAAAGGCATACTTAGGGGTCCAATACGAGTAAGATAATTGGGAGTATAAAATTAGGTGAAAAATTTCTGTAATGAGAATCAGTGAATACAAGTGAATGAGATAATGAGTGTGAACTGATAAGGTGGGTGATTGCCAAAATAGGACAAACCAATGGTAAAAAATTTGTGTGAAATAAGAGTGAAAGTTGAAGTGAGAAACAATATGGTGAGAGTGAAATAAAAAATAGGAAGGTGGATGATTAGTCCCTCAATGAAATGGGGGATGGTGTGAGTGAGTGTGGTGAAGAGTGAAAGGATCTTAAAATGCATGAATAAGATGGAGATATTTACCTGATAAAGTCAAGGGTTGAGGTTGGATAAAATATAGTTATGAAACCCAGACTGCAGTTAAGCATTCTAGGAGAGGACACAATGCCAGAAAATAGGGACAGAGATGCATTAGCATCCAATCTGGCCTACATGGAACCTTGTGATGGTTCCCTGATGAGCTGCTCCTTATACAGTATATGCCCCTTTGTGGGTGTGGTGATCAAATGATCACATGCAGGTGGACTGCCTCCCTCCATTGAGCCATGGGGAGGCTTAAGGCCGCCGAAATGGCAGCCCACGTGTGGCTTCCTCAGCGTTCCCGGAGAGCTAACCAGCCCCGACAAAGTCGTCATCCCCGACACAGCAGCGCAGTTTAACTTCCTCGTATGCCCCAGAGGCCGCCATGGCCGTGACCACCAGACGTCAGAGCCAACTTCAAGGCAACTCCACTCCTATGGGGACCCAGGTAAGACCAAATCCTCCTACGTTACCCCGACCTGACAATACCGTGTCCTGGGATTCACCCTCTGACGTTAGGCAAGAGACTCAGAGTGATGCAACTTTAGCTGGTTATCGGGACAGAGCGGGCAAGGATCCAGGTGGGTTGGGGGAGGACAGAATAGAGTGGGGGGGGTTTCTTTATCGTTACACTGAGGGAATGGGCACTGGGAAGCAACAGGGCCCCCACAAACAACTAGTTGTACCCCAGAAATACAGACGGGAGCTATTGCGACTGGCTCACAACATCCCCTTGGCCAGACATTTAGAGATAGCCAAGACCCGGAGTCAGTTGTCTCATGCTTTCTTCTGGCCCAGATTACATGTGGAGGTGCGAGAATACTGCCGGACCTGTGAGACTTGTCAGAAAGTAGGGAAGACAGGGGATCACCCAAAAGCCTCGCTTCAACCCCTGACGATTATTAGAGAACCCTTTAGCCGCATAGCGGTAGATATTATAGGCCCACTGGCCCGCCCCAGTGCCACCGGGAAGAAGTATAGCACTCATTTTCCAGATCAAAAGGTTTGGGTATGGCAGTAAATATTCTGTGCTGCAAACTATTTCCTTGCACTTGACACCTTTAATCATTAATCCACCAATCAGGACACTTAATTCCTTTAACATCAAACCCTCAATATTCTCTGATAATAAAGCTGTAGTCCATCTGCTTCTTTCCATTTCCTATTTGAGCAATGATGACCTGTTGTGTCATTTGTTGATTGCCAGCAACAATTTGCTTTCGTAATGTGCTGTAGGCCGATCCCTCATTGCGTTTAATAGAGCCGTTACTTGTATCATTTAGTCCATAATTCCACCAGAATGGTATGCCAACATATATCCCCATGCAAAGTTGTAGATAGCTTGACATCAGTGTTTATCAGATCTTCTGATCAGACCAATCGGCAGTATTTTTTTATAAAAGGTAGAAAGGTCTTTTTCATCCATATGTGTCACAGACTTCAGCATATTGTAAACAACTGATTCAACATGTTTCAAATCACGACTAGAGTGATGAATTTCACTCACCCCTCTTATAAATTTAGGAAAGCCACCCAACTTACTATATACTATATGCTATGTTAAGCCATTGCGCAGTATCACCTCAGATGTCAAATCTATTAATATCAATATGCATTATGTCATATGTACAGATGTTTTAAAATTAGTTTAGGTTTAAATGAGTTCAAGGAATAAAACATAATACAAATAAAGAAGCAAAATATATCAGGGAAAGGGAAAAAAAATGAAAAAATAGGGCGTTGGGTAAGTCCATTGAAAAGAAAATGAGAGAAAAAAAAAGGAAATTTGAATGTTCAAAAAAAAGTCCATTGCTTGTATGAATATTGAGAGAGTGTCCGTTAATTCTATAGATAGTGATATATTGTCCATTCAGCGTTTCTCCCCCACTAGCCAGCAATTACTCCTGCTGTTCACATGCAAACAAGTATCTCCAGTCATGTACTGTACTGTACCTGAAAGACAAAAACTCTCAGACAAAACTCATTAGCAAAGTCCTTAAACAAAGTAATATTTACAGTCTACAGTTTAAAGCTTATTCACCCCCCACTGCTATAGAAGTGTCATTTTCATTCAAAACAGATCTGGGCCATTCAACTGTTCTAATAGTGTGTAATATTCTATTTTCATCTTATCATACTCAATTTTCAGGTGGTCATATTTCTGTTTTAACTGAGGAAATGGTATCCAGGCTTTTTCCCCCTCTTGATGTGATCATTAGATATTATCTTCTGATATTTCTGTTCAGTGTTTGTCCTAAACAATGTGGCTACATCAATTCTGACAGCTTGCTCATTTGACTTTCTCCATAAATGATCCGCCCTTATCAATACGTCTTTTAAATCATGAGGATTCGGGGTAACTAATAAAATATTTTGTTTGATATCTTCATGCAAAGCATCTAGAAACATACTGATATGTATCGAGCCTCCCCGCTCAAATGCAAGATTATTACCAACCAATAATTCCATAATAGTTGCTAACCTGTGCGACAATTCATAGGGAGATTCACTCTGCATTTGGTGGATCTTCCCATGAATAGCAACATCAGAATGCATTCCATACAAAACACATAATAATTCCAGTAATATGTCCCTTGTCCTCAGAGGCTGAAGACAGATTTGTTTAATTCTCATCCAAAGACTATTACTTATAGAATGTTGCAAAACTCTTTCTAAGTCAGATGGGTTGAGACTGTACATATCTCTGACATTCTGCAAGTCACAAAACCATTTCAAAAATCTGTTTAAATCATGGCGGGGAACCATTCCTATTTCTTTAAGAATTGCATCTAGTTCTTTTGGTTTCAAATGCTTAATTACAAGCTGAACTTCACCTGTATTTTTATTGTTATAAACAGTGGTGGTTACAGTGGGTGCGGCTGGCAATGAATTATCAGATTTAATAAGAGGTTCTATTTTATTTCATAGAAAGTTTGTGTTTGTATTTTGCTGCAGATTGCTGAATCCAAGAATCGATGTACATCTGCATTCCTGAGATCTCTTCTCTAATTCCATAATTCTTAATTTTAATCTCTCATTTTCCTCTGATAATTCATCACAACGTTTAGATTTCTCAAGCAAAGCTCCACCAATAGTAACTGCATGCAATTTTAAATTTACTGTCTCAGTGTCTGATTGGTTTTGTAACCTCTGACAAACCTTATGGGTATTAACAACTGCATTCTGTAACTGTGCAATTTCTTCAACTTTATCATTCAAAGAACTTTCCATTGTTAAACAGCAAGATAACAAGCCCTGCAAAATACAACCTTTTCTTTTACTTTCTGAAATTTTGCTATCAAAAACATTTTTCTCTAAAAATTCCTTCATTATAGTCCACGTCTGCTTACATTATTCTGGAATTTCATAAGGACCGCCATGACGCTTAATACATTTTAATACCCATCTGTTAACTTTATCAGCTTCACACTGAGTAAGCATTTTGACTATATTATTAATAAATTAAAGAAAAAAAGGAAATATTTTACTCACCGCATTTGAAGCTCCACCTTGCCAGTTCCAGTCTTCTGGTACACGACAGTCTTTTTCTTTCTTCAGTTTCCAGTCTCCAGAGAATAATTCTGGGGCTCCAAACTTGTTTAGTTTTGTATGTCAGACGACTCTCTTGTGTCACAACCAGACATAGGGGCTAATTTACTATTGGCACTGCGCTGCGCCGGTACATGCCTTAATAGGTGCGCTGGATGAAGCCTTAATTAGGCGCATGAACCGGCCGCAGCAGCAGCGCGATGCAATTGATAAGTAAGTAGGCTTGGTTATTCCCTGGGCATTCCCCAGGTTCTTGTTGTTATCTGCTTTAGCCTTCCATTGCTACTTACTGTGATTGCCAGCCATAGATGGGGGCGGTGGATACGTTTTGTTTCACCTGTGGTGTTTATATTGGTCCAGCAGTGCACCAACACCTTTACAGCCATTGTGCTATATGCTGGGTGCTTGGTGTGCTTCTGTACCTTTAAGGAGGGGTGGCTCCCCTTCAGTCCACCTGCCCTCATCTATCCATTAAAATGCATGTGCCTCCATTGTGAGGACACTCACTGTTAGTGTTAGGACCACAGAATTATGGGGTGCCTTGGCGCCGCTCTGTGGCTCAGGCATGCGTTTGCAAATGCGTGCGGACAAAACCCCTGTTTTTAACGCACATTGTTAGACAGGTTAATTGGTTGTTCTGCTAGCTGGTCGGTAAGTAGGCTTGGTTATTCCTTGGGCATTCCCCAGGTTCTTGTTGTTATTCAATTGATAGGTAAAGCCGCCGCCGAACTCCCTGTTAAAGTCTATGGGGGAAATCTTAATTGTGAATTTTAAAGGCTAATCTGCAAGTTTTGTCCTAAAAAGTGTTTGGGGACCTCAGTCCTGCCCCAGGGGACATGTACCAATGCTTTTTTTATTTTTCGGGAGCAGTGATTTTAATAATGCTAAAAGTGCAACAATAAAAGTGCATTTTTTCTTTAAATTTCCAGACCCTTTAGGTCTGGTATGGATATTAAGGGGAACCCTGCCGTCAATTTAAAAAAAAAAATGACGTGGGGTTCCCCCCAAATATCCATAACCAGACCCTTCAGGTCTGGTGTGGAATTTAAGGGGAACTCCACCCCAAATTTAAAAAAAAATGGCGTGGAGTCCCCCCTAAAATCCACACCAGACCCCTTATCCGAGCACGTTGACCTGGCCGGCCGCAGAAAAGAGGGGGGGACAGAGCGCGCCCCCCCTCTCCTGAACCGCACCAGGCCACATGCCCTCAACATTGGGAGGGTGTTTTGGGGTACCCCCCAAAACACCTTGTCCCCATGTTGATGAGGACAAGGGTCTCTTCCCCACAACCCTTGCCCGGTGGTTGTGGGGGTCTGCGGGCAGGAGGCTTATCGAAATCTGGAAGACCCCTTTAACAAAGGGGCCCCCCAGATCCCGCCCTCCCCCGTGTGAAATGGTAATAGGGTACACTGTACCTCTACCATTTCACCAAAAAAAAATGTAAAGGGTTAAAAACGACAAGAGACGGTTTTTGACAAGTCCTTTATTATCTTCTTTCTTCTTCTTTTCTTCTTTCCTTCGGGTTTCTTCTTCCTTCTTCTTCTTCCTCTGCTTCTGTCTTGGGTCTTCTATTCCCGCATCTTGCCCGGAATGTTCTTCCATCTTCTTCTCCTTCCGCTGTCCTTCTCGTCCGCATCTTCTTCTTCTTCGCCGGAGCCGCCGCTTCCAATTGAAATCCCCGCTGTCTGCCGGACCACGCCCCCCTCTGACGCCACGGGCAAGCTCTTAGGAGTGTGCTGCAAGTGCGTCAGAGGGGGGCGTGGTCACATGTCAGAGGGCGGGCAATTCAATTGGAAGCTTGTGCGCGGCTTCTTCTTTGCCTGAGTCGCCGCTTCCAATTGAATTGCCCGCTTTCTGGAACATGTGACCACGCCCCCCTCTGACGCACAGGCAGCACACGGGGACTTTCCTAAGAGCTTGCCCGTGGCGTCAGAGGGGGGGCGTGGTCCGGCAGACAGCGGGGATTTCAATTGGAAGCGGCGGCTCCGGCTCCGGCGAAGAAGAAGATGCGGACGAGAAGGACAGCGGAAGGAGAAGAAGATGGAAGAACATTCCGGGCAAGATGTGGGAATAGAAGACCCAAGACAGAAGCAGAGGAAGAAAAAGAAGATGGAGGAAGAAACCCGAAGGAAAGAAGAAAAGAAGAAGAAAGAAGATAATAAAGGACTTGTCAAAAACCGGCTCTTGTCGTTTTTAACCCTTTACATTTTTCTTTGGGGTGAAATGGTAGAGGTACAATGTACCCCATTACCATTTCACACAGGGGGGGGGCGGCATCTGGGGGGCCCCTTTGTTAAAGGGGTCTTCCAGATTTCGATAAGCCTCCTGCCCGCAGACCCACACAACCACCGGGCAAGGGTTGTGGGGAAGAGACCCTTGTCCTCATCAACATGGGGACAAGGTGTTTTGGGGGGTACCCCAAAACACCCTCCCAATGTTGAGGGCATGTGGCCTGGTGTGGTTCAGGAGAGGGGGGGGCCGCGCTCTGTCCCCCCCTCTTTTCTGCGGCCAGCCAGGTCAACGTGCTCGGATAAGGGGTCTGGTGTGGATTTTAGGGGGGACTCCACGCCATTTTTTTTAGAATTTGGGGTGGACTTCCCCTTAAATTCCACACCAGACCTGAAGGGTCTGGTTATGGATATTTGGGGGGAACCCCACGTCATTTTATTTTTAAATTGACGGCGGGGTTCCCCTTAATATCCATACCAGACCTAAAGGGTCTGGTTATTGAATTTGGGGGGACCCCCACGCTTTTTTTTATGAATGAATTCTCCTGCAATTGCCGGGAGCTGACAATTCATTATAGCCGCGAGTCAGTTTTAAATGGCAGAGAATTCAGAATGTAATTTTTCACATGCTGACATTACACCCAGGGCCGCCATCAGGGGGGTACAGGCAGTACACCTGTAAGGGGCCCGGGGGTCCGGAGGTGCCCAGATGCCTGGAGGCCCCCCAGCGCCCCAGATGGTAACCCCCCTCTTTTTTTTATATATATATATTTATTAGTTTATTTTTTTAGTATTTTTTATTAAAGGGCCAATTTTTGGAATTTAATTTTTTTTTAGCAGTCCGGAGGTCCCCAGGGGCCCAGAGGCCCCCAGGGCCCCGGGTGGCAACCCCCCATATTTTTTGTTATTAAAGGGCCAATGTTTTTTTTTAGGGGTCTGGAGGTCCCCAGTGGCCCGGAGATCCCCAGTGCTCCAGATGACAACCCCCCCCCCTTTTTTTTTTAAAAATACAAAAAATTATATATTTTTATATTTTTTTTTGTTATTTTTTTAACATATATATATATATATATATATATATATATATATATATATATATATATATATATATATATAATATAATTATGAAAGGGCCCAGAGGGCCCCAGATGACAACCTTTTTGCTTATAAAAATGTTATAAACATTTTATATTTTCCCCAGGTTTTTTTTTTTTTCTTTAATTTATTTTTTAAAGTGTATTTTGTGCGTGAAGTCGAGAGAGAGGAGCTGGACTTGCAATCGCCATCCTTCTCCATGCCCCCGGTGGCAATGGCGGGTGTGAGCCTCCCACTCACCCCACCCTACCTGCTACACTTGGGAGCCTGATGGGACAGAGGGACTCCCCCTATGAGGGAGTCTAGCCCACCCAGCCAGCCCTGTAGGTCCTTCGCCTCTCTATATTTTAGGAGACCTCATGGCCAAAGTGCGTTCGTGTCTGTGCAAGTGTGGTATTTTTTTTGGGGGGGGGGGTGGGCATACTAAGCACAGGCGTACCTTGCATAGCACACCCACCGGGAGCCGGGCTGAGACCACCAAACTCAATTCACATGTAGCCGAGACTGGGATCCGAACCCTTGGCTGCAGAGGTGAACAGCTTGTCAGCGCAGTGCCATTCACGTTGAGCCACCACAGCTCCCACCCCATGTTATTTTTGTTTAGATATTTTTTTAGTTATTTTTTATTAAAGGGCCCAGAGCTCCCAAGGCAACCCCCTTTTTTTATTATTATATATATATATATATATATATAGATATTTTAATTTATTTTTCATTAAAGGGCCCAGAGGTTTATTTTTATTAAAGGGCCCAGAGGTCCCCAGGGCCCCCGAATGGCTACCACCCTTTTTTTAATATATATTTTTCTATATTTATTTTTTGTAAAGGAACCCCCCGCTTATCAAATTGCGGCAGCCCCCCCCCCCTTCTCAATTTCAGGCGGCAGCACCCCCCCCCCCCCTGTTCTCTGCTCCAGGGGGCCCATGCCTGAAGCTGTGTAAGGGGCCCCATAATTCCTGATGGCGGCCCTGATTCCCCCCCCCCCCCACGGTACGAAATTTCAAGGAATTTTTAACTTTTATTGTTGCACTTTAACCACTTCCATACAGCGCCTATTCTGGCACTTCTCTCCTTCATGTAACAATTATATTTTCTTCCTTGAAAATTACTCAGGACCCCCAAACATTATATATATTTTATTAACAAACACCCTAGGGAATAAAGTGGCGGCCATTTTTTCTTACAAATTTCCAACGGTATTTGCGCCAAAAATTTTCAAACGTTTTTGTTTTTTTTGGCTTTCAAAAAAAAACCTGTTTTATGAATGACAAAATAAGAAAGCAGTAAAGCTAGCCCAATTTTTAGGGATAAGGTAAAAGATGATGTTACACCGAGTAAATAGATACCTAACTTGTCACGCTTTCATATTGCGCACACTCATGGAATGGCGCTAAACTTCGTTATTAAAAATCTCCATAGGCGACGCTTGACTTTTTTTCTCAGGTTACCACTTTTGAGTTACAGAGGAGGTCTAGTGCTAAAATTATTGCTCTCACTCTAACGCACGCTATGATACCTCACATGTGGGGTTTGAAGGATGTTTACATATGTGGGTGGGACTTGCATGCGTGTTCGCTTCTGAGTGCGAGCTACTAGGGACAGGAGCATTTAAATTCCTTTTTTTTTTATTTTCTTTTTTTTTTACTTAATATTTTCATTTTTGCACTTGTTTGTCCCTTTTTTTGTATTATTTTTCACTTTTCTTCCTATTACAAGGAATGTAAACATCCCTTGTAATAGGACTAGTGTGACAGGTCCTCTTTATAGAGAGAGGCGGGGTCAATTAGACCCCATATCTGTCCTCCAGGCTGGAAAGCATGGAATTGGTAAAAAAAAAAAAAAAAAAAACATCTAATGCTTTCAGCTGCGATCATGTTCGTTCAGCACAGTGGTGTAGTGTGTAGCATGTTCACCTAGCAGCAAAAGGGTTGCTGGTTCGAATCCCGCCCGTGACACTATCTGCCTGGAGTTTGCATGTTCTCCCTGTGCAGGTTTCCTCCCACAATCTAAAAACATGCTGTAAATTGGATCCTGTCTAAATAAGCCCTAATATGCAGTAGGATATTTAGGTTTTGTGCTTCCCTAGGCCTGACCAAATTTTGGCACCCCCTAATAGAAAAATGACCCACCCTTCCTGTCAAGGCCACACCCTGTTTTTTTATGACCCACCCAGGAATTTTCAGGGGACACACACAAGTTCTGTGGGGGGGGGGACCCGGGGGGGCCCTTAATTTGCCTAGTTTTTCGATCACTTCCTGTTTGGCTATGGGGCAGGAAGTGAAGGCCAATCTCCCCAAACGGACAGGGATAATACAAAATTAACTGACAGAGCTTCTAACCCCCCCCCCCAACTCTATCCAAAATGAAAGAAAACAAAAAAATAAAAGTGATGATTATAGTTCCAGTTTAACCCCAAATTTCAGATCATTTTATTGAGAGGCTTAAGAAAATATAACCATGCCAATAGGCCAGGATCCAGCGTTGCTAATATGTATGAATGTGTGTTAGGGACCCCCACAAACACCACCCAATGTTAAATCAACAATTTTCTTGTTTGTTTTGGGAATGCCTGCACCCCTGATAGGGTAAAGACACCTCACAAATGTTGTCACTTTCTACTTAATTCATTCACTCCCTGCCACATAGCCAAACAGGAAGTGAGGGAAAAACCTGAGTAATGTTTTGTTGGGGACACAGATCAATCTAAATAGTTTCCCATTTTGGAAATTGCATTTTGCTGTGTACACCCCAAATTAGTATAGATCTTGGACTTTGGGTTCCATTTACTAAGGGCAAATCCACTTTGCAGTGGACAAGCAAGGAAGAAAAATAAAAACTTGACGGGATTGGAAGTTAAAACCATCAGTGCTTCCCTTCTGATTTTCATTGCCTACGCTTCTACTGCAGAGCGGCTTTGCCTTTACTAAACCCCAAAGTAACTAATCATTTCGGGTGTACACTGCAGTGCAATTTGCTTAATGGGGACACTAGTTAGATTGACCTGTGTCCCGAAGAAAAGACCATTGGTAGGGTTTTAACCTCACTTCCTATTCAGCTGTGTGACAGGAAGTGAAGCCAATTATAAGAAAAGGGACACAAAGCCCAATCTAAAAACACTAGCAGGGGTTCAAACACTCACTTGGCTTCCCTCAAACAACCCACAATTAGAATAGGATTGTCTTGTGCTAGTTTCAAGCACAGTGCTGTAAATCAGCACTTCAAGCCTGTCCACCAATACCCCACCCCCCCTCCAAACAGGCCCTGTTTGCAGGTTTTCCTACATCTTGCACATGTGCTTTAAAAAGTCAGTCTGGCCATCAATTATAGGAAACAATACTTACCGCTTTGTCCTTCCTTTTCTGGTGACTAAACATTTCATACACACACACCAGGAAAGAGCTTAGAGACAAATCACACTTGATGGTTTAGGCCCAAACTATTTCAGCTGCAGCGGTTGAAATCCATAGCATGAAAAAAATATCACAAAACAAACTTCAAAATTTGAAAGTAATTTTATTGGTCCACAAAACAAGGAAAGCAAAACAAAAAATTACAAATAAACACACAAAAAAAATATAAAAAAACCTAAAAACAAAAAAGACCAACGTTTATTTCACAGTCATTGGAAAATAAATCATGCTTTTGAAATAACAGGATAGACCCACAGGATTAAAACATTAGTCATTAACATCTTGAGAAACATTTAGCAAAATTATGCAGCAGACAAAACATCCAAAAAACAAAACTTGCTCCAAAACATCTCTGTTTCGCTCTGCCATTACTTCCAGCCAGCAAGTCTGCCCCCTCTGAGGGCAGCTGACACGTGCACTATCCACGCTTTTTATAACATGTGTGCTAATGAACCAATTGGAAACACATGAAGAAATGTCAGCCTCTAGTTTGTGTGCGCTTGTAACTGCTTACACCTGTTAAGGATGTCCTTAAATTACTAAGCCAAAAAAACAGCTTTCTGAGCATGCTCAGAAAGATGCAAGTCATTTTCAGGCTCAAACATCCAGCTTCTTTTTCTAAGTGTTCGAGCATGCCCAGTTCACTCGAAATGCAGTACCAGAATCAAATCTGCAATGGCGGATGAAAGCATTAGAGGTGTTTTATTTTTTTTGGTCCCCCTGAACTGATGCTTTACAACCTGAAGGGGAGGTCTTATAGAATTTTTACGTAACAAACATAAATAATAATAATTTAAACGCCCCTGTCCCTAGTAGCTCGCAGTCAGAAGCGAACACGCAGCATTTTTTTTTCTTCCGGTTACCAGTTTAGATTTACAGATGAAAAGAAGAGTGGATACCCTGTGCTGCCAGATAAGTATAAATGATAGCAGCTAACACAACTTTTTCAAAAAAGCAAAAAACAAAGGAATACAAAAGTGTAGCGCTGAAATGACTAGGTGAAAATCAATACCATACAATATATGTTACAACATGTAAACAGTGAAAAATAAATGTGCATATAAGTCCTTCTAATGAAAGAAACAGCTATTGTGCCTGTCTGGCACTTAGTGCAAGTGGACAATTGCACCAGAAAATCCTGGTAGTCCTAAAAAAGTTTGTCTGGTGATTGAATCAAGTGAGTGAGTAACTGAATGTGAAAATTTGTGACTTCTTCAACGTGACGATCCCACCACCTAAAGAATTGCAGGCTTACCAGAACGTGTTGACCAATGGTGACATATGCCACAAGAGGTCAAACAAGGCTTTGAATGACGGATGTCATGAACAGTCCTCAGCAGGAAACATGCGCCCGATCAGTCAGGATGTCTTGCAATGGGATAGGATAGGCTGGAAACTGTACTTATTTTGAAATCACCATTGGTAGGCTCGATATGTTAAAAGTGCATGTAGAAAAGAAAAGAGGGTGGCCACATAGCGTAATTCCGTTTAACTAAAATTAGGTATTTATTCACAGCTAACAAACTCACATTTGGCTGGATTGAAAAGGTCCTTGCAAGTAAAATTAGGCGACAGTGGAGTCCTCGCCTAATTTTACTTGCAAGGACCTTTTCAATCCAGCCAAATGTGAGTTTGTTAGCTGTGAATAAATACCTAATTTAATAATAATTGGTTCAATATATTAAACAATATATTAAACAAAATCCTCAATAAATTATGCTTAAGCAGGGGAGCAGGGGAGAAAGGGGGGGGGGGTTGAGGGAAGGGGAGGGGAGGGGAGAATGGGTGATAGGTTGGAATAGAGAATAATGGTGGAATAACTAGGGGGGGGGGGGTTTTGGGGGGGGGGGGGTTTCAGGTTCGAGGGGGCAAGGTATTGGCGGGATAGGTGAAGGATAGGGATGGGGAATAAAGGGAGGAAAGAGAAGGGGGAGATGGGTATGCGGGGGACCAGGAGAGGGAGGGGAAAACAAGGTTTGGGACAACGGGGGGGGGGGGGGTAAAGGGAGGGAGGGTTGGGGGGAGAGGTAAAGGGAGGGAGGGTTGGGGGGGGGGAACAAAAAAACAAAAAAACAAACAAAAAAAAAAACAACAAACCTCGTCCGATTGTTAATGGAATCGGATCAATAACAGCAAGATTGGGCATCTTGACAAATTCCTTCAGCCCAGTGTCAGAGCCACGAAGAGATTTTTGGGACACGCGTTAGAATTTTGCATGTCCCATAACTACTTCTGGTTTAATGGTTTGGGAGCTATGGGAGCTAAATTTGGGAGCTAAATTTGCTCCCAGCCTCGCCAACCTGTTCATGGCAGAATGGGAGGATAGGTTCATTTTCCGAGATAGAAAACCTCAGCTCTTATTCTATCGGAGATTTATTGATGATCTCCTGCTGATCTGGGAGGGGACCGAGACGGAGGCTATATGCTTTTTGAACACTTTGAACAAGAATGACAACAACATCAAGTTGGAACATGTCATCAGTAATCACTCCGTTAATTATCTTGATGTCACAATTGAGAGATGTGAAGGGAAACTGAAAACTAAAGTGTTCTTTAAAACAACAGATCGCAATAGTTATTTAACCATCAATAGCGGACACCACCCATCATGGATAAAGAACATCCCAAAGGGACAGTTTTTACGTGTACGTCGTAATTGTACAGATGAAGCTGATTACCTGGAACAAGCCAATACACTAAAAACGAGGTTTGTCCAGAAGGGATATGCTGAACCTGAACTCAATGAAATTGTACAACAGATTGCACACATTCCTAGGGATGAATGTCTAAAGAAAAAAGAAATTACATCTGGGAGAGATCAACATCAGTGGAGCTTTATATCAGGCTTCCATGTGCAATACAGAGAAATTGAGGATATAATCAGGAAACATTGGCATATCTTGGGGAAAGACAGACATCTGGGAGGTGCTGTCATGAACAACTTCGGCCACCAGATGGCGCTAGCGGCGCATCAGCGCGCACGGGGCGCGCGCATTCGCGGCAATGGCGCGCGGGCACGCGCGATCACGGCACCGCAACGGGAACGGGCACGCGCACCGGCGGTAACGGCGCGCGTGCACACGCAAACGTCACTCTGGCGCCAAAAAAGGGCATTTAAACTTGCTGTCAGCCTTTGCCTCTTGCTGTCCGGTCTACAGCAGTTCCTGAGATTATCTGTACCCGTCCTGCTTGCACCTGTTCCTGACAACTCGGCCTGTTCCTGACTTCTCTTGCCTTCCGCCTGCCCTGACCTCTTGCCTGCTTGACGATCCGCCTGCCTGACCCTCTGTAGCTGCTGCTGGCCGCCTGTTGTCGACCCGGTCTGAACACGACTCTGCCTTTGCCTGCCGCACCTGGACCTGATCCGCCAGCCTGCCACGGACTCTCCTGCTGGGGCTTATCTCCACTGTACTACGGTACACCTCCCCCGTTCTGGTGGTCCCTTTGCTTCCAGCTGTCTTCACCTGCCGCCTGCAGCCATCAGCCTACACCTGCTACTCTACGCAGCACTGAAGCCTCCTGAAGCCTTCCCAGCCCAGCACCTGCGCTGCAACCGGCGCTCGTGCGACTCTGTACTCCCGTACCCCCTGTCTGCTCTACCAGGGGTCTCGGGATCAGAGGAGTAAGGGCAGCCACTCCTTGCACGTCGGGCTCGACCACCAGGTACGTGACAGGTGCTCTCCCACAACAACCTAAGTTCATTTATCGGAAAGCCCCTAATTTTGGTGATCGGGTGGTTCAAAAGATCTTGGACCCTCCCAATCAGCGGTTGAAAATCAATCTTAAGGGCTTTTTTCCATGCAACAAGTGCATTTGTTGCCGTACGGTGAAAGTTCATAATAGGGGCAAAACAGAAATTAGAGGTTCCGATGACAGCCTCTTTGAAGTGAAAGAATTCATTACTTGCAACTCATCATATGTGGTGTACCTTCTTTGGTGTCCTTGTGGGCTCCTATATGTTGGAAGAACTAAGAGATTACTAAGAATTCGGATCTCTGAACATCTGGCCAACATAAAAAACGGTTACAAGTATCATAGTGTGTCAATCCACTTTAAAGAAAAACACAATAAAGACCCCACTTTAGCCCAGTTTTGTGGCATTGACTGTGTTTATCCCAATTGGAGGGGGTCCAACAGAGTGAGAGATCTATCACAAAGAGAAACTCAATGGATCTTCTTTCTTAAATGCCTCTCTCCGCGAGGATTAAACATAGAATTAGATGTGAATTGTTTCATCAATAATTCTTAGTTTGCCCCCCTTTTCCCCCTGAGGAAGAAATTTTGGACGTGGAAGTCTTTAGTTCATTCATTTTATTATTTTTTCTGATCAATTTTAGATGGCTCAGTCTATCTATACAGGGAGTGCAGAATTATTAGGCAAGTTGTATTTTTGAGGATTAATTTTATTATTGAACAACAACCATGTTCTCAATGAACCCAAAAAACTCATTAATATCAAAGCTGAATATTTTTGGAAGTAGTTTTTAGTTTGTTTTTAGTTTTAGCTATTTTGGAGGGATATCTGTGTGTGCAGGTGACTATTACTGTGCATAATTATTAGGCAACTTAACAAAAACAAATATATACCCATTTCAATTATTTATTTTTACCAGTGAAACCAATATAACATCTCAACATTCACAAATATACATTTCTGACATTCAAAAACAAAACAAAAACAAATCAGTGACCAATATAGCCACCTTTCTTTGCAAGGACACTCAAAAGCCTGCCATCCATGGATTCTGTCAGTGTTTTGATCTGTTCACCATCAACATTGCGTGCATCAGCAACCACAGCCTCCCAGACACTGTTCAGAGAGGTGTACTGTTTTCCCTCCTTGTAAATCTCACATTTGATGATGGACCACAGGTTCTCAATGGGGTTCAGATCAGGTGAACAAGGAGGCCATGTCATTAGTTTTTCTTCTTTTATACCCTTTCTTGCCAGCCACGCTGTGGAGTACTTGGACGCGTGTGATGGAGCATTGTCCTGCATGAAAATCATGTTTTTCTTGAAGAATGCAGACTTCTTCCTGTACCACTGCTTGAAGAAGGTGTCTTCCAGAAACTGGCAGTAGGACTGGGAGTTGAGCTTGACTCCATCCTCAACCCGAAAAGGCCCCACAAGCTCATCTTTGATGATACCAGCCCAAACCAGTACTCCACCTCCACCTTGCTGGCGTCTGAGTCGGACTGGAGCTCTCTGCCCTTTACCAATCCAGCCACGGGCCCATCCATCTGGCCCATCAAGACTCACTCTCATTTCATCAGTCCATAAAACCTTAGAAAGATCAGTCTTGAGATATTTCTTGGCCAAGTCTTGACGTTTCATCTTGTGTGTCTTGTTCAGTGGTGGTCGTCTTTCAGCCTTTCTTACCTTGGCCATGTCTCTGAGTATTGCACACCTTGTGCTTTTGGGCACTCCAGTGATGTTGCAGCTCTGAAATATGGCCAAACTGGTGGCAAGTGGCATCTTGGCAGCTGCACGCTTGACTTTTCTCAGTTCATGGGCAGCTAATTTGCGCCTTGGTTTTTCCACACGCTTCTTGCGACCCTGTTGACTATTTTGAATGAAACGCTTGATTGTTCGATGATCACGCTTCAGAAGCTTTGCAATTTTTTAGAGTGCTGCATCCCTCTGCAAGATATCTCACTATTTTTGACTTTTCTGAGGCTGTCAAGTCCTTCTTTTGACCCATTTTGCCAAAGGAAAGGAAGTTGCCTAATAATTATGCACAGTAATAGTCACCTGCACACACAGATATCCCCCTAAAATAGCTAAAACTAAAAACAAACTAAAAACTACTTCCAAAAATATTCAGCTTTGATATTGAGTTTTTTGGGTTCATTGAGAACATGGTTGTTCAATAATAAAATTAATCCTCAAAAATACAACTTGCCTAATAATTCTGCACTCCCTGTATATCCGACCAATTTTTAAGGAACATAATTTTATAATATATAATGTTTGTAAATACAATTTTTATGAATCATTAACCATTCATCCATCCATATGTTTTTTATTTTTAGCTAATTCAGTTATGATACATCACCATTCATACACTATTTTGATAGCTTGAAGATATATATTTATATATGTAGTTTCACTGTTATTCCAATATTGTTTATATCCAGTGATGATTATACTCACTAATACTGTATATTTATAAGCATATGTTTACATAAGGTATTTATCCGGAGCATTCATAAGCCGATTAACATTGGTGACGCCTATAAGACAGGAATGTGGGAACAGTGTATTTGCCTATCAGCATATACACAGTGTAATTAATAGCTATATCTGCATAATAATCTGAGTTGCTGTTTTGCATTTGCCCTTCATTTCCGGCATAATGACCGGTATTGAAGCTGAGAGCAGCGTGTCTTCCGCCCTCACAGTGCGCGGGACTGCACGCTCAGTCCACCCAATGACAGATGCAGCGGGACTGGCTCATTGTATGTAAACGAATAGGGCTCTGTCAAGCCCTAGGATTGGATGCTGACATGAGTGATGACATCCGCCCTTAAAACAACTAGAGCCTGACGTCACTTCCGCCCTCACGGAAGTAAGATGTGATTGGGCAAACGGGAGTTTTATACTCCCATTAGTTATTCTTACATGGCGCTGTATCGCACGCTAGGTCTGCTTATCATATGCAGAGCGTGTGACGCTCCGTTTAGGAAGAGATAGGATCTTTTATATAATCAACGCCTATAGCCCCGGAGTCATCCGCCCTTACAGTGCCTATAATATGACGTCACTTCCGCCCTTACGGGAACACGGCGTGAGTGGCCTGACACATGAGGGGAGGTATGTACTCCCATTGGCCGACACGCTGTAGCTGAACATCTGATTGGATGGGTCATGAACTGCAGGTGTCTGGCGTTGATTTCAGGTGTATTCCAGGATATATAAGTAGGATATTTACCAACAGGTAGCCAATCCCATGAATAAGTCAAATCTATGACGAAACATGTCGGGGGCGTGGCTACACTAGAGATCATTTGATCATTTGAGACCAACGTGAAACAACCTGCATTTGTTTTTTCTGTGCTTGTGACCAGCGTTTGAAGATACTAGTCTCAACAAGGATGAGGTGTTAAAGTGAAGGGGAAGCGGTGAGAAATACCTGGTTTATACTTAGGTCTGCCGTGACCACAGTTCATCAGCTTGTGAATATCAAGAAAGTTTACTTTGGAATTTATCACGGTTGTTTTTGGAGTTTACTTTTGTGAGTGTAACCTTTGTAGGTTCTTGTAGTGTGTCAATACATTTTTTTTTAGCAATATCACACTATTATACTTTTTTGTTTTTTCACGTATGTGGATCTCACCTCTACATCTTTGGAATTGATTCCTGAAACACTGATTTGAGCATTGTATGACATGCTTGTTATGCCAAACACGTGAGTGTAAGGCTACTAGTTCTGGTGAGTGGCCAATCGTATTGGTGGAGGAGTTTTTATACACACTGGTGTGGTGGAGGACTGCCCTTTGAAGAAACTCAGAAGATATTATTCTTCATACACCTTATGAACACTATATGAACTGTTTAAACCTTTAGACTCATCTATTCACGGGTCTCTTTATTTATATTTTGTCACTGATTTTCATCTGTTTAGTTCACTTGTGTGGCTTCACTACACATTAGCGCTGTTTGTGCTATCTGTATTTAATTTCACTATTAAAGGGGTTGTAAAGGTACAAGTTTTTTTACCTTCATGCATCCTATGCATGAAGGTAAAAAAACATCTAGCAGCACCGCCCCCCCCCCGAGCCCCCGTTGTACTTACCTGACCGTTCGAATCTCCCGGGCGCGTCCACGTTGTCCTCTTCGGTTCCCAGCCAGCCGTTGATTGGCTAGGCTGGGCGGATTGATAGCAGCGCAGCCATTGGCTAGCGCTGCTGTCAATCAGGGCGGATGACGCGGCGCGCTGGGGGGCGGAGCCAAGTGATACAGTCGGCGGCTATGGCCGCCGCTGTATCACGGGAGCGCGCTCGCAAAAGCTTTCCTCCATGCAAACGCCCTCGCATGAAGAAGGAAAGCTTTTGCGAGGAGGAGCCCAGACAGCCGCCGCGGGACCCCAGAAGACAGGTTTCCGGGCCACTCTGTGCAAAACGAACTGCACAGTGGAGGTAATTATCACATGTTTGTTATTTTTTTTTTTTTAAATCCCTGACTTTAGTGTCCCTTTAAGTTCACTACACATTTTTTCCAATATTGTTATTTAAAACAGCAGCTGCGAACCTTTTTGTGATTCACTTTATCCTTAGCGCAACGGCAGTAACCATTAGGGCGCATTTATTTGGTTACTATCTCTTTTTGTTCAAATAAAAAAACAAACAAAAAAACAAACAAACAAACAAACAAACAAAACACAACAAAACAACGGGGGATGGGAAAAAGGGGGGGGAGGGAAGGGGAGGAAGGGGAGGGAGGAGGGAGGAGGGAAAAGGGAGGGGGAGGGGTTTGAGGATGGGGGTACAAGGGGCTTACCAATACTCACAAACCGGATATTGGGACTACAAAGCCAATGCGGGAGGGATGGTAGACACTTGGGTCAAAAAATGGAACAGGCCCACAAATCACCAACAGATCCAGATGCTATAATCATTCCGTCCAGGAACCATAATCTAATAAAGAGGGGCCAATTGTAATTAAACTGATGGATACACAAATGTCAATAAAGTAATAACAATAAAATTTGTGTTCAGGTTAGGCAGATGGGAAATAAATACCTTTATGAAAGGATCTTTGGTTCGCTTGGTAGTAATCAGACACAAGTGTGCTGATTGAATTGGGTAGGCTACAATATAGTGGGATTACCTTGGAAATTCCGGTAGGGAGACGCAAGGAAAGCCTGCATATATACCAGCATCAATGTTCTACAAAAATGAGAAGCGTTCCTTTAAAAAAGGAGGATAAAATACCATTTAATCAATCCCTTGCTACTAGAGACAAAGGGGTAGTGAGAAATGCCAAAAGATTTGAGTGTCTAACAGGTTGGCTGAAGGATAGAAGGGAGGATTTACCTTAGTGGTGCAGGAAGTGCTGGAAACGAGCAAGTTGCCAGCTGATAGGCTGGACGAATCATACAGGTGGTGCCCGAGAGAGCAACAATGACAGCCTTCATTTATATAGATCAGCAGGGGGCCGGCGTCGGCAGTGACGTCAGCAACCTGCGGGGACATGTGACTCGCCGTGTTCTGTTGCCTCCGCCCTAATGACAGCCTAAGCCAATAGGGTATATAGTGTCGGCGCGTGCGCACATCGCGCAGCGTCGTGTGACATGGGCACTCGGGCATCCCCGCGCTATGGAGGCGCATAACGCCATCTTGGTTAGGGGAAAAGGGGGAAAAAGCAAATCCCTCAATTGCAAACGTCAAGGTGCCCTTTAGGAGAATGGAGATGAGGGCCTGGGAATTGTAAAAGGGAAAGAGGCAGAGCAATGAAAACGGTCAAGTTTGGGGAGACTGCTGTGATAAATCAGGATCTAAGATTGATCCTGAATTAAGAGGGAGCAGTCCCCTTTGTTCCTATGGTTCAAAAGGGACCGAATGGGATATGAGCATCTGGAAGGGTGAACATGGGGGCAGGGCCAGGTCAATTCTGTGGAGAAAAAGAATATTAAATTAATATCGTATAAATGTATATATTGATACAAAAATTGACAAATAAAAAAAAACTTATACCTCTATGGGGTAAAGGTAACTGGTCAGGGAAGTAAGTATGGGAAAGAGACGGGGGGGGGGGGAGGGGGGAAGGGAATGAAAAGGGAGAAAGGGGAGAGCGCCGTCTGCTGCCACATAAGGGAAATTGAACAATCAACAGTATTAAATTCATATGTAATGCATAATGACGATGTGAATAAGCAAATAAATTGTCAAAAGGTAACACAAAAATAGGGGGGGGGGGGGGGGATTGAAACAATGAGAAAAAAGAATGAAGAAAAAAAATGAAGGAAAAAAAAATGAAGGAAAAAAAAATGAAGAAAAAAAAAATAATACAATAAAATGAAATGAAATGAAAAATAAATAAAAAAAAATTAAAAATAAAAATAAAAATAAATATAAGTAAAAATAAAAATAAATATAAAAATAAATAAAAATAAAATAGAATAAACTCAGTGAAAAAAATAATATAATAATGAAGGAATGAAGAAAAGATAATGATTAGGTAAAGAGAAGAGAAAATAAGAATAATACAATTATTAGATGTTAAATTTATAAGAAAGGCTTGAAGCTAAAAGCTTTGTTCAGACCCGGGGGTCTGAGGGCGGCTAGCTGGTGGATCCATTTAGCCTCACGTTGCAACAAGGTTTTATCATAGTCACCTCCCCTTTCTCCGGGAGGGACATGTTCAAGAGCAAAAAATTTCATTTTGGAACTGTCGAAGTTATGATGGAGGCCTATATGTAGGCTGATAGGGCTCTCCATTTTCTTTTTTGTGATCAATATCACATGATCCCGTATTCTGTGGTAGAAAAGGCGTTTGGTCTTTCCTATGTAGAAAGCTCCACATTCACACTGCATGATATACACAATGCCAAGAGATTGGCAGGTCACTGCGAAACATGGTTTGTGTATGCGTCCGTTGGGAAGCATTATAGTGGTGGCTGAATGGATGAATCTGCAAAATGGGCAACTGTGACAAGGTCTGGTGCCTGATGCAGCATTTTTTGACCGAGTGTGGGAGTGATGGTGACTATGGACCAATTTGTCCCTCAACGACTGTGATCTTCTGAATGTGATTTCTGGGAAGCTTTTGAGGTGTTTGGAAACTGTGTCGTCACTGAGGAGAAGATACCAATATTTTTGCAGGATCCTTCCACAAGCATAAAAGCCTGAAAGGAAAGAAAAAATTTTGTTTTCTTTAAAGGCCGGTGGATCAATCTTTAAAGGCCGGTGGATCAATGGCTCCAAGCCATTGATCCACCGGCCTTTAAAGAAAACAAAATGTTTTCTTTCCTTTCAGGCTTTTATGCTTGTGGAAGATGCCAGGTCATCACGTTTGAAGGACGGCACATGATTATACCTTTAGCCGCAAGTACCTCACATGACGGGGAACGTTACTGTGTGCGTCATTACGTTTCATGTGAGAATCCCTTCCGGGTCAAGCGGCATATTTAAACAGCACGCGACTATTTGGATTCCTGCCCTGCTGAAGAAGTAATCTTTACGCAACGCGTCCGGGGACAGGAATCACCTTTACAGTCGCTCGTTCATGGTCTGAACCTCATCCTGATGTGATCTTTGTCTGGTCCTATGGTTTTCCTTGATGCCCATGATTTTCTCACCAAATGTGAGTAAGCTGTGTGCTATATGCTGCAATAAATCCTTTATTTTATGGAAGCTCTTAGATGTTTGTTTTTCTCATCTTTCGTTTTGATATATATCATGACTGATGCGTGAGGACCCAATACAACATCTCTCCCTTGGGCTACCTGGTGGATTCTATGCGCAGTTTGACCATCTGGTGAAACAGTGGTCTAATCTGGAGGTAATAGTAGAATACCCGTGTGGTGGTGGGATCACTCTATACCTTTAACACTTTGCACCTGGTGGATTCTGATCAATCAGACCAATTGGAATATTGGACCAATCGCACAATTATTATATGGACATTTGTCAAGTTATTTATGCACCTATGCACATATGATTTATCATTGGTGTGTTTTATCACCTTTTACTTTGTTCCTGTGTACACAGGTCCTTTTGATTAATGGTGCATGAGAAGCACCATTAATACACTTTATTGTATTTATTGTTTGCGCTGCACTATTTTTATGTTGTATGTATTTTGGGAATTTTGGGAAAGTTTCTTTTGTGTTCAGCTGGCATTCATGTGAAATTTTAACTTTGGAGTTAATTTTCATCACAATTTTTTATTATTTAAGTTTTCCTCATCTTTTTGCGCTGATTGCACCCCCTCCCTATGTCACATCATATCACTGTCACATGGGTTAGGGTCACATGGTGGCATAACCATGCCCACGCCCTATGCCAATATAAGTCCGTGCCCACCGCTCAGAAGGCATTTCAGCGCCGGACCTCGCCGTGTCAACATCGAATGGAAGAACACAGCGGAGACAAGCCCCGGCCCTAGCGGAAGAGCCAGGCAGAAGCGGAGGCCACCGAAGAAGCCCGCGAGTGTCACCCCGCGGCGGAAGACAGCGACGAGAAGCCCTGGCCCCAGGAGGAGCCAGGCAGAAGCCGGCGAAGCCCGCTGCCCTCCCTCCATAAGCAGGAGCTTCGTGGTGAAGGGGGCAGCGGCAAAATCGTCTAGAAATCCGGGGTGGGATGTGCGACCCTCACTCCGGTAGAAGACGTCGGAAGCCCGCTGCCCTCCCTCCATAAGCAGGAGCTTCGTGGTGAAGGGGGCAGTGGCGGAAGACAGCGACGAGAAGCCCGCCACGTCCAAGTCCTGGATGGGATGTACGACCTTCGTCCAGGCAGAAAAAATCGAAGGGGGCGGCGGCGGAAGACCCTCAAAGTTAAAATCACTTTCACCAGGTGAATGGGTAGGGGTACGATGTACCCCATACTCATTCACATAGGGTGGGGACCCGAAATCTGGGGGCCGCCTTATTAAAGGGGGCTCCCAGATTCTGATTGGCTCCCGCCCGCATACCCCGACAACCAATGGCTAGGGTTGTCGGGAAGAGGCTCTTGTCCCGATCGACATGGGGACAAGAGTGCTTTGGGGTGGGGGGGCAGTGCCCCCCTCCCCCAAAGCGCACACTCCCCCATGTCGAGGGCATATGGTCTGGTACGGCTCAGGAGGGGGGGCCGCTCGCTCGTCCCCACCCCCATTCCTGTCCGGCCAGACTGCATGCCTGGGATGAGGGCTTGGTACGGATCTGGGGGGGGGCCCACGCCGTTTTTGGCATGGGTTAACCCCTCACGTTCCGGACCAAGCCGAAGAGCCTATTGTACCCCTGGGGGGGAAGCCGCGCCGGTTTAAAATTTGAAATTTGGCGCGGAGTTCCCCTTCAGTGTCAGCGCAGCCCGAGAACAGCTCGGAGATTCCTGTGCGCCGTTTCAGGCAGCCCAAACACTGCTACGCCGCTTGGTATTTACCAAGAATTTCCCGGCGTACTGAAGAGGCGCGCATGCCCAGTATGCAAATGAACCTTCCGACGTTCTGGCTTACTTTGCAAGCGCACGGGGATCGGGTCTCAAAAGTCACTTTCGCTTTCAATTCGGCCCGCCACACACGTTTAAACACATGTCACCTCACTTCCCCTGCTTCACCCCCCTCCCTCCCCTAATAAACTCCCGCCCGAATCCCCGATGTTTACATAACTAAATGCCGGACGCCAGCTCTGTACTGGCGTGCTGTGCGCCCTCTCCTGGGCGCATTAGGCAGTTTAGTAAATGAGGAAACACGCTGCACTGGCAGCGTGTTTCTTTTGTAAATGTCAAAAACAGTTTTACTCCTGCTTGTGCACCATGAGTCATGGCGCACAGGCTTGGTAAATTAGCCCCATAGAGTCACAGCACAGGTCTTTTTCTTCATTCGACTTCTTGTCCACCTCACAGGATTTTTGTCATTACGACTTCTGTTACTAAGTTCTGAAAATGCGCTTCTGGTCACTTGAACGGCACCAATGTAGTCTTTAGATATTTAGCGTGTATATAGTATAGTGTCTAGTATGATGTTAGTAAATTGTTCTCGTAGCAAAACACCAGGCCCTCCAGAGAACGCATTCTTTAACCACTTGACCACTGGGCACTTAAACCCCCTTAATAACCAGACCAATTTTCAGCTTTCGGTGCTCTCACAGTTTGAATGACAATAACTCAGTCATACAACACTGTAACCAAATGACATTTTTGTCCTTTTTTTCCCCACAAATAGAGCTTTCTTTTGGTGGTATTTGATCACCTCTGCGGTTTTTATTTTTTTTGCTATAAATGAAAAAAGAACAAAATTTTGCAAAAAATAATAATTTTTCTACATTTCTATTATAAAATTTTGCAAAAAAGTAATTTTTCTTCATAAATTTGGCCTAAAATGTATACTGCTACATATCTTTGGTAAAAAAAAAAATGTTGGATATTATTTAGTGTGGGTGAAAGTTATGGGGTCTACAAGCTATGGTACCAATTACTGAAAATTGATCAATTTCATCACACCTGATGTACTGACAGCATCTCTCATTTCTTGAGACCCTAACATGCCAAGAAAGTACAAATACCCCCCAAATGACCCCTTTTTGGAAAGACATTCCAAGGTATTTAGAAAGAGGCCTGGTGAGTTTTTTAAAGTTGTAATTTTTTCCCACAATTCTTTGCAAAATCAAGATTTTTTTTTTTCATCAAATTTTCATATTATTAGGCATACCACAAATTACACCCCAAAACACATTCTGCTATTCCTCCCGAGTATGGCGATACCACATGTGTGAGACTTTTACACAGTGTGGCCACATACAGGCCCAATATGCAGGGAGCACCCAGGCCAATTCTGACATTTCTCTCCTTCATGTAAAAATCATCATTTATTTGCTAGAAAATTACATAGAACCCCAAAACATTATATAAAGATACCTCACATGTGTGGTTTGAACACCGTTTTCATATGTGGGCGGGACTTGCGTATGCGTTCGCTTCTGCATGCGAGCTCACTGGGACAGGGGCGCTGTATGCCCAGAGTATTGCAGAGTATGCCCAGAGTATTGCGGAGTATGCCCAGAGTATTGCGAAGTATGCCCAGAGTATTGCAGAGTATGCCCAGAGTATTGCAGAGTATGCCCAGAGTATTGCGAAGTATGCCCAGAGTATTGCAGAGTATGCCCAGAGTATTGCAGAGTATGCCCAGAGTATTGCAGAGTATGCCCAGAGTATTGCAGAGTATGCCCAGAGCATGGCCGAGTATGCCCAGAGTATTGCCCAGAGTATTGCCCAGAGTATTGCAGAGTATGCCCAGCTGAGTATTGCCCAGTATTGCAGAGTATTGCAGCAGAGATGGCTGAGCAGGAGGGATGGATGGATAGATCTGTGACTGCATTTGTCACAGATGCAGCCTACAGTACTGCCGCTGCCATCCGCTCCCTCCCCTCTCCTCTCACACTGTACCGATCGGTACAGAGAGAGGAGGGAGGAACCGGCGTCAGCAAATGACGCCGGTTTGTTTACAAGTGATCGCTCCGTCATTGGACGGAGCGATCACGTGGTAAACCGCCGCTATCAGCGGCGATTTACCGTGATCCGTGATGGGCCGGGTCCTCTGGACCCGGCGGTCACGGATGCTCCCATGTGTGCGCCTCAGGGGGCGCGCGGGAGCGCGATTCTAAGAAGCCGTTAATTAACGGCCACTTAGAGTTAAGCAACCGCCCTGTAGACATACTTTCTCTATAGAGCGGTTGCAAAGTGGTTAATTAACTTCCAATAATATACAAAGTCCAAAGTCCACAGACAACATAAAAATACAGCAGAGTAATTCAAAGATCTATGCCATATTTCTCAGTCACAATATCAACTGAATGTCAGCCTGTCTTTCTCATATATTGGTCTCATACTGGAGGGGGGGGGGTCAACCAAATGTTTCCATTGAATGGCTACCCCCCCTCAAGTCTAATTACCATTAATAAATACTTCCTTATGCATGTAAGGAAGTACCAGGCTATCTCACACCTAGGTGGTCTTAGATAAGATTTACACATCAAAGGGTCCTCTGTATCTATTGATACATGTCGTTTGGCCACAAGATTTGGTCAGCAAACTTCCTTTGATGTGTAACCTTGAATGCCTGTGTGCAACACCTAAATACCATGCCATACTTACTGTATAACACAATATTTTAAATACCAACACATCTATATTAACATTACTACACCCGTTATCAGACACAAGTTCTTCACACACTCCATGTCTTGAAAGGATTGTTTTGAAAGCCCATATGACTGTTGTTGCTTTTAAGTTTGTCAGCTGCACTAGCTCAAAGTATTTGCTGTAGTAATCTACTACTATCAGGTAATGGTTGTCCTCAAAATGAAAAATATCTGTAGCCAGCCTCTGCCATGCCTGTGAAGGAGCATTCCACGGTGTAAGCGGTTCTTTTACATTGTGTTTCTGAAATGTCTAGCAGGTTTCACACTTCTTCACAAGTGTCTCAATATCAAAGTCCAAATTAGGCCAGTAGACCAACTCCCGCACTCTGCGCTTACACAGAGTGATGCCCAAATCCCCTTGATGGATTTGTTTCAGTACTTCTGTTGTGACTTAGGAATGAGAATACGGTCACCCATAAATATGATGTCCGAGTTAATGTAGAGCTCATCTTTCATAGGCGAGAATTCCTGTAGTTCAGGACACAGCTTCTTTCGTTTTTCTGGCCAGCCATTGCACGTGACACAAGTTAGTTTTTCTAGAACTTTATCCTGTTTGGTGTCTTGTCTTATCTTCTCCAGCCATACATCTGATATTGGAATGTTCGCTAGTACTGTTCTTCCAACTCAGGTTCATCCCGTGCTTCGTGTCTTTCTAGAAACAGCCTAGACAGGGTATCTGCCATTGGAATTTCCTTTCCAGGTTTATACTTTACTGTGAGATCATACTGCTGTCATTTCATAACCATCCGCTGCAGACGTGGAGGTGTATAAGCTAGTGATTTCTGTAGGATGTACTCCAACGGCTTGTGGTCTGTTTCCACAACTACTGGGCGACCATGTAAGTACTGGGGAAATTTCTCACATCCATTCACAATAGCCAGCATCTCTTTCTCAATTTGGGCATAATTGGCTTGCGTTGGGGTCAGTGCTCGTGAAGCATATGCCACAGGACGTCCTTGTTGAGTCAGTACAGCCCCTAACCCAAACTGGGATGCATCCACTTGAAGTACAGTGTCACAGTTTACGTCAAAATATTTCAGTATTGGCCCTGGATGTTTAGTGATCCGTTTTTTCACTTTGTCGTAAGTCTTTTCCATGTTTGCATCCCAACACCAAACAGCATCCTTCTGTAGCAGTGTACGGAGCGGTGCTATCTGTTGAGCAAGGCCCTGAGAGAATTTGGATAGATAGTTGAAGATACCTAGTGATGTCTCCAGCTCCTTTCTGGAGGTTGGGGTCTTTATGTTAAGAACTGCTGTAATCTTCTTTGGATCAGGCTTCAAACCCTCTTTGGTTAGTAGGTGTCCAAAATATGTAACTTCTTCTACCCCAATTTGCATTTTGTTAGGATTGAGTGTGAGATTCTTCTCACGACACCGATTGAGCAAAGCAGTAAGGTTTTTTTCATGTTCCATTTGATCCTTTCCAAAGACCAGCAAATCACCAACTATGACTTCAACACCCTGTAGACCAGCGATCAATTCGTGTGATTTCTTTTGAAATATTTCCTGTGCAGATGCTATGCCGAAAGGTACCCTTGTGAAGTGCCATCGACCCGAAGGGGAGTTAAAAGTGTTCAAGTAACTGCTGGCTTCATCAAGACGCAATTGCCAGTAACCAGAATGGCGTCTAGTACACTGAATACTGTTGCTCCTACTAGCTTGTGCAATATATCCTCTATGGTGGGGAGTTTGTAGTGTTCTCTCATTATGACTTTGTTCAAATCACGTGGGTCAATGCATATACGAATTGCACCTGTATTCTTCTTCTCCACCACAACCATAGAACTGACCCATTCCAATGGTTCCGTGACCTTTTAAACTACCCCCAGCTTCTCCATCCTAGTGAGTTCTTGTCTGACTTTATCCACAAGAGTTAAAGGTATTCTTCTTGGGGCGTGAATGACAGGCTGTGCCCCCTCTTTTATACGTATGCGGCTTACACCCGGGAGGCACCCCAGGCCCTTGAATAGATCACAGTACTCACGTTTAATGTCAGCCTCTGTCAGACCTCTGTGCCCACCATCCACAGTCATTATGATCTTCACAAGTCCAATCTCTTTTTTTTTTTTTTTTTTATAATCAGGAGTGCTTTATTGAAGGAAAAATAAACATACACCATGTCAGCAATACAGATAGTTTGTCATACAGATAAAATAGAGCATTGCATACCATACATGTGTTTCACAAACAATGAAGATTAACAGTACAGTCAGGTGCTCAGTTAGAGCAACTAGCAGACAGGAGAAAGAGGATATATTCCAGGGATCTAGAGCAGGCGCCACCATTCCCAGGAGGCCAACCCCCACCAGGACAGTTAGTGATCCATCCAGGACAGCCACACTTTATCATACTTCCATGGGCATCCCCGACTAATATACGTCAATTTATACAAAGGCAACGCTGCATTAACCCTGGCTTCCCATGAAGATACAGAGGGAGGAGAGGAAGAGGTCCAGTTGACTAGTATTTATTTTTTGGCATAAAACAGGAGGTATGAAATCAGTAGTTTAGTGTGATGGGACCTTTGTTCGTCGTCAATGACACCCAGCAAGGCCAGTGCGGGTGTGACAGGAACAGAGAGTTCCAGTTGGACATTAAGATGATCAAACACACCCTCCCAATAGGGCCTAAGGGCCGGGCATGTCCAGAACATGTGTAAGTAAGTGCCCC
The DNA here is from genome assembly GCA_029574335.1 of Rana kukunoris. Classification (NCBI taxonomy): domain Eukaryota; kingdom Metazoa; phylum Chordata; class Amphibia; order Anura; family Ranidae; genus Rana; species Rana kukunoris. The sequence continues at coordinate 84,047,138 of CM056060.1, read as the reverse complement.
GCTCTACCCGACATCGCGGACACAGCGGATCCCGATCAGGGTAGATCCTAGATAGACGCACTGGAGTAAAATACACCCTGTGTAAAAATTTTGTTTGCACGAGTTTGTCACCCGCAGAGATTACCAGCCCGGGAGCACGCTCCAGACAGTCCTCCCACTCCTCCCTCTCCAGGTCTGGAATATCCAGCCTCCAAGAGTCCCAGAGCCTATCCATTTTAAGAGAATCAACAGGGAGCAGCAGTCCATAGAGATCAGACAGGGGTTTAGACAGGGCACCGCACGACAAGAGGTCCTCCACTGGGTCAGACCGGAGCTCCAGAGGGCCCGGGAACTGAGCCCTGGCCGCATGCCACAGCTGAGCGTACCGGAAAAACATCCAGCCTGGTAGCTGATACATTTGAGTCAAGTGCGGGAAGGACAGCAGGGTACCCGAGGGCATTATATCCTTTAAGGTCGTAATGCCAAACCTCGCCCAAACCTGGGGGTCAGGCATGGTCCGAAAATGAGGCAAATTAGGGTTCCCCCATAACGGCTGCGCCGGAGCCCAACACCCCTCCCGAATGAACCTGCGTCGAGCCGCCACCCACACTCTGAGGGTCACCCTGGTTGGGTCCGGCAGGCCCACATAGGCCCGCGGACCCCTATAAGCCAAGTTCCGCAGGTCCTGCAGAGAGCCCAGCTGGGCCGCCTCCACGCAGACCGCAGCGTTGGAGCGCCTGGCCTCAAACCACCAGTGCACTGTGACCAACATAGCTGCCCAGTAGTAAATCTTAAAATTTGGAAGCGCCGGACCCCCAAGCCTCTTCGGGAGATGTAGTGTAGACTTGGCCAGTCTAGGGACGGACCCGTTCCAAATGAAGGAGAGAATGCACTTGTCCACCTCCCGAAAGAAGGCCGCCGGGATCCAGGCCGGGCTGTTCCGAAACATATAAGTGAATTTAGGCAGGAGAATCATTTTCAGTATATTGATTCGACCTATCAGGTTTAGTGGAAGGCCGACCAAGATTGACAACGTTCCCTGAGGAGCTGAAGCAAGGGGAGTATGTTAAGTGAATAGTATTGGGAGGGGGACCTAGCTACCCTGACCCCAAGGTATTTAAATTCAGTGACCCATTGTAGTGGAGTAGGTCCAGATAGAGCAACCGTTTGTGGGTCTAGTGGGAAGAGAACTGATTTTGACCAGTTGATACGGATACCGGACAGAGAGCCAAACTTGTCAAACAGCTTCAGAGCAGCAGAGAGGGACGGGCCCGCATCGTTTAGATATAATAAGGTATCGTCGGCATAGAGGGATATCCTCTCCTCCAAACTACCTACCCGCATGCCGCGGACCACCAGAGACTCCCGGACCAGAATCGCCAGGGGCTCCAATGCCAGAGCAAACAGGCCAGGGGACAGAGGGCACCCCTGGTGAGTGCCCCTATGAAGGGGGAAGGATTCGGAGACCCTATCATTAGTACGGACCCTGGCCCTCGGCGCCCGATACAACAGCCGAATCCACCGGAGGAAACCAGGGCCAAAACCAAAGCGATGCAGCACCCCCCAAAGGTATTCCCATTCCACCGAGTCAAATGCCTTCTCGGCATCGAGAGAGGCAATGACTTGGGTACCCACATTCTCATGCTGGATCGCAAGGTTTAAAAAGAGCCGCCTAATATTGATGTCCGTACCCTTGCCCGGCATGAATCCAGTCTGATCCACATGAATCAACGTGGATATCACCGTGGATAAGCGGGTAGCCAGAATTTTTGCCAATATTTTGGCATCCACGTTGAGCAGTGAGATAGGTCTGTATGACGCACAATCCTGGAGATCTTTGCCCGGCTTGGGTATTAGGACTATGACAGCCTCCTCCATAGACTCAGGCAAGGCTCCGGTCTCCGCAAGACCAGAGAAAAGAGCCCTGAGCTTAGGGGCAAGGATGTCGGCATGCTGCGAGTAGAACTCAGTAGGAAGGCCGTCTGCACCCGGGGTCTTACCACTCTGCAGCCCCCCAATCGCAGCCTGGACCTCCTCCAGAGAAATATCCCCATCTAATTGCTCCCTATGTTCTTCAGACAAGGAGGGAAAGGGGACGGCATCCAAGTATTCCTGCAACTCTGAAGCCAAACAACTGACCCTGGAGGAATAGACACCCCAGAAAAATTCAAGGAATCTGGCGTTGATGTCCTCCGGGGAAATCACCAGTTCCCCCTGAGCATCTCGGACACCAGCAATGTGCGCGGAGGGGCCCCGGGACCTCGCCAGCCATGCCAATAACCTGCCATTTTTATTACCGTGTTCGAAGATCCTTTGCTGAGAGTACAGCATGGACTTCTTAGTTTGTTCCACATTGTGTAGACAGAGATCCCGCAAGGCCCCCCGCCAGGCCCGGTGTGCAGCCTCATCAGGTGATAGAATAAACCTCCTCTCACATTGACTAGCCTCTTCCTCCAACTCCCCCAGAGTACTAGAGGCCTCCCTCTGCAACGCAGCAATGTGAGAGATATATTCCCCCCTCATACATGCCTTAAAAGCGTCCCACTGACCAGCCACGCTAGCAGACTCACCATTCGACATCCAATAATTACAAACAGCCTCAACCATAGGCTCCTGCAACCTCTCATCTAGGGCCCAGAACCCGGACAGACGCCAAAACCGCAGACCCGGAGGCCCACCCAGGGAAATGGAAAGTTGGAGAGGGGCGTGATCAGAGATACCTCGAGGCAGGTGCTCAACCCTCCTTATCCACCGCAACGCCCCAGAAGAGGCAAACGCCAAATCTATACGGGACAGAGCACGATGGGAAGAGGAGTGACAGGTGTACTCCCTATCCGTAGGATGAAAGTGGCGCCACACGTCCGTGAGCGCAAACGTGTCGGCCCAATTCGGTAGACCGGAAGAGGGGCGGGCGGTAGCATGTAGTCTGTCCAGGCTCTGGGAGGACACCATATTAAAATCCCCGAAGATAAAGACTGCCTGAGTATTAAAGCCCAACACAATTTGCATAATGTCATACAGTGTTTGTATATTAGCAGGAGGGGGGAGATAGAGACCCACCAATACCAATTCTGTAGCGTGAAGCAAAACATGCATAATTACAAACCTGCCACCAGGGTCCGTGCGGATCGCCAACACCTGGAGCGGGAGGGACCTATGGACCAGTAAGCTCACCCCCCTAGCATATGCGGAATAGGTAGCGTGGTAATGAGCCCCCACCCATGCCCTTCGGAGGCCTAGGATCCGATTACCTACCAGGTGCGTCTCTTGAAGCACACATATATGGGGACTGTACCTCTGCAGGTACTTAAAGACTAATGATCATTTCACAGCGGAGTTTAGGCCCCTGACATTCCATGAAATTATCGAGACATTCGCCATGGATCACATTTGGTAGATTTTAAACAAGGACCACAGACCACCCTCCCCACCCAATCCAGAACCCTTGAGCACACATTCAAAGCAAACACACTACCCCCTAGACAGGGCAGCAAATCCTGATGATTAGCACAAATAGCACAGTATACAAGTGAGGTGACATAGTGACAATTGCTGCAAAACAACTCCTGATAGAACAAAACAACATAGCATTCCCCCAAGATCTGCAACGGCAGAAAACTTCCCCTCCCACCCCGCACCCCCAGCAAAACATGGCGATGCATCATATCCCCGAACCCAAACATGAACAACAGTTTGAAAGAGAGCGAGCTCGTAGAGCGAAAGGTATCCTCCAGCAGATCCACAGAGATGCTGGCAAGTAAACATATACACAGTCTCCTGAATGTTCTCAGGGGCACAAACTTAGTTACCGTTCCGTATACAGCAGAGGAACAACTACTTAACTTAGAGTTGTACAACCTAAAAATGAAGTAAAGTTGTGGGCGGTCGCCTCTGGGCAGAAACAAGGACCAGCCGATTCCCATAGTCTCAAGAGCACCAGATTACAGCCCCCGTGACTAGAACTCCATCCCGGAGGGGACAGTCAGTCCGCCACCCCAGTGCAGCAATGCACTCCCCAACAGTAGGGGTCCCACAGTAGAACAGGCAGGCAGGGCTGTATATACAAAATAGGGGAGAGAAACACTCCAACACGGCTCACCATACATGGAGAAGCCACTCCACCACCCACCACCCCCTAAAAGTTAAGATGAGGGATCAAGGAGAACTAGTAATCCAGTGGGGGGGGAGGCACCGTAGGTATCACAGCCAGCCGCGATCTCCCAGTAGGACAGAGGATCAGCGTTGAGGTATCCACACCGCAGACCCCATCACATCAGATGGGAAGGAGGGCCATGAGACAACAAACGGGACAACAGGGAGTGTCGGCCGTGGATAGGGCTAACGATCTCAGTCGGGGACAGCACAGTCAACGATCGCCCAGTCACAACAGAAGAGGTATAGGGAAAGGAAAAGTAAAAATTAGAAGAGATATCCAGGATTAGAAACCTTCAGTCATCAGCGTAGCGGGGGCAACGACTCCAACCATGCGGCGGCATCACGGGGGACAGTGAAGAATCTGACCGTCTCTCCGTCCTGAACCCTCAGTTTGGCAGGAAACAGGATACTATATTTGATATTCCGCGCTCTCAACCCCACTTTGACCTGATCGAATGACCTGCGGGCTTTCTGCGTCTCCATGGAATAGTCGGGAAAAAAGAGCAGGGTGGCATTTTGAAATCTCAGCTCTCCCGCCTTACGGGCTGCACAGAGAGCCTCGTCCCGATCCCTGAAGTTGAGCAGCCTGAAGATGAAAGTACGCGGGCGGGACCCAGGCGGGCCAGGACCCGGAGGAATCCGGTGAGCGCGCTCCACTGTGAAATATGGTGAGAACTGGGCAGACGGCAACAGTTCCTTCAGCAGGTCCTCCATAAAAACCGTAGGGTTTTTCCCCTCCACTCCCTCCGGCAAACCGACAACCCTAAGGTTGTTCCTTCTATTCCGATTCTCGGTGTCGTCCACCTTGTACTCCAGGGCCCGGACCCTCGTCTGAAGTGTGCGAAGGGATGCAGAATGCTCCTGCACCGTGTCCTCCACCTGGCCAGTCCGCCGCTCCACCTCCGACATCCGCGAGCGGAGTTTGTCCAGGTCCCGGCGGACAAGACCGACATCCAATTGCACGGCCTCAATCTTGCCCGTCAAGGTGGCCTGGCAGGCAGCTATTGCCGCCATCACCTCCTGGAATCTAAGCTGCATGTCGGCTGACCACTCCTCCATCTCCGTCTGCGACGCCATGTTGCGGGCGCCTGTGGCGGGGGACGCCACGTGAGGATCAGCTCGGGGTGACACAACTTCCACGATCGGCGGAAAATGCAGCCTCTTTCCCCTGGGCCTGGTCTTAGCGGGCATCCGGAGACCGACTGGGGGGATTAGGCACCTATAAACAAGCCGGAGCAAGGATAATTAACAAGTAGCCAGCAGAGCTCCGGACCCTGCGTCCTTCTAGATCGCCATCTTGGCCACGCCCAAGTCCAATCTCTTTACTTGTTCTGAGACCTAGCACGGCTGGGGCTTGAGTTTCTATCACAAACAATTGTAAAACCTTTTCAGATCCCTTGTATGAACATTTTGCATGACAGCAACCCATTACTTTCAGCTTTTCACCACCATATCCCATTAGTTTCGGTAGGTCTTGAGTCTCTAAGGGGGATTCATTACTGAGGTATTCCAGGTATATATGGCTTGGTACACAATTCACTTGTGCTCCTGTATCTATGGTATTTTAAATGTGATTGGAGTTTTGCTAGCACCTATCTGTAATGTTACAGTTGCTTCATCTGCAGACTGATGCAGTTTTTGTATTGCTGCAAGATATATTGGGGTGCAGTCTGACCATGCATTGTCATCATTGTCCTCTATGGTGTGTACAGAACGTGTTTTTGGCATTCCAGTTTCTGAAGACAGATTACAAACCTTAGCAAAATGTCCTCTTCTCTTGCATCTATTGCATATCTGCCCCCTTGCTGGACAGATACTATTTTTGTGGTGCATGTTTCTACAATATCCACACGCTGCTTGTGTGTTACTTTTCCCAGGGCCATAGGTGCCCTTTACTCCTGTGTGTGTTCTTTCTTGCCCATATCTGCTGCTGTGATTATCTATAGCATTAATCTGGAGCTGTGTTCCTTCCAGTACCTGCATGTCCTTTCTTGACATTTCATATGCTCTGGCAATCCTTATGGCTTTCTCAAGATTTAAGTCTTCTTCCTGCAGCAGCTTTTCCTGAACTTCCTTAAACTTACTGCCCATCAGAATGCGGTCTTTGATCATATCTCCAGCATCATAGAAAGCACAGTCTTTGGCAAGCAAGCGCAGCTGTGTCACCCATTCATCCAGAGACTCACCTCCACACTGCTTCCTCTCATAAAACAGTTTCCTTTGCACTGTGGAGTTTCTCCTTGGGTTGCAGTAGGCCTCAAAATTTGCAAACAGTACCTCTGGTTTCTTTTTGTCCTTTGCAGTGATCTCCCCACATGCTTGCCATGCTCTGCACTAGGGATGAGCCGAACACCCCCGCGTTCAGTTCACACCAGAACCGTCGAACAGACCGACCGTTCACGCGAACATTTAGAACCACATTAAAGTCTATGGGACTCGAACGTTCGAATTCAAAAACGATAATTTTAAAGACCAATATTCAAGTTATTGTTGAAAAACGTCTTTGAGAACCCGGGTCTTCACAGGCAAGACGTTTTCACAGGCAAACTATAGACACCCAGCAGGTACAATATTTAAAGGATTTTTTTTTTTTTTATTTAAGCTCCAGGAGCAGTGATTTTATTGATGCTTAAATAAAAAATAAATAAAAATTCCTTTAAATATTGTACCTGCTGGGTGTCTATACCTGTGATAACATCTTTAAAAAGCACAATCACCTGCCTGCCAGTAAATTAGGAAGAACTGATCTAGCTAAGCTATACAGTGTATAAATATATGTACAACTCCTAGGGATGTATATATATCCTCTACACACTGTAAATTAAGCTAAACTGACTAGCCTGCCTGCCTGCTCTATCTAGCTATATAAAAAGACTATCTCTCTGTCTCTATGACTGCTCTCATTAACAACCGCAACACACCGCCAGCAGGCGGCCTTATATAGTGTGGGGCGTGTGCTAAAGCCCTGAGCCATAATTGGCCAAAGCCACCTTGGCTTTGGCCAATTATGGCTCTCCGTTTTTTGCGCGCTGTGATTGGCCAAGCATGCAGGGTCATAGTGCATGTTTGGCCAATCATCAGCGCGCAATGCCGCAGTGAATTATGGGCCGTTGCGAGTCACTCGAATTTGGCGCGAACGACCTGTTTTATTCTAAATTCGTCGAACGTACGAACAGACAATGTTCGAGTCGAACATACGTTCGTATCGAACGGGGAGCTCATCCCTACTCTGCACACATCACGTCCTTTTTGTCCCACACAAATCAGAAAACGAGCTGCTTTCTGCTGGTCAGACCATCTGTCTGCATCTGGTCCTGCAAACACAAGCTCAATCAGCTCTCTCCACTGTGACCAGTTTTTCAGACACATTTCCTGATTCCAAATCCAGGGATGGAATGTTCTTTGTGTTGCTGTGTGCTGCCATGACTCTTCTGTTCCACACTTCTGGTACCATGTAAAGATTTAGCATGAAGGATAGGCAGACAGCATGAGCTTGAACATGAGCTTGGTCTTTATTCAGTAGCCTCCATTTTAGAACTAACTACAGATCCCCACCCCCAGATCACATGACCAAAACTGTTAACTGTTTCTTAACATGATAAGGAACTGGGTATAACAATTGAACGTGAAGTATAACAAAGCATACACATCATTACAGAGTGTACTACTTCCCCCAGCATCTTTCTATGATCTATCCATTGTTGGACACTTCTTGCCCTAAATGCATTTTGGAGTGAGGTGGGGTCTAAACTAAGTGTCCTAAGTAGGGGAAGTGGTGCCTATTGACAAGCTTGTTCTTCTATTGGGAATGTGTGATAAGTTGGCTACTACTTATCATAAACAGCTGTTTTTGTTCTATACATTCTATACATTCTATACTATGCTAGGAAGTCTATTTTTCTCAAATGGAAATTGCCTGCTCCCCCTACGATACAGCAGTAGCACTCTCTTGACAACCACGTGTTACCATTGGATAAACTTACCTATGTTGCCCAAAATGGTCCTAAGAAATTCCCAGAAATTTGGGAAGCTAGGGACTTAAGGCTATGAGCCCTTGATCTATCTGTGGATTTAGCTCAGCATCTGCTATTCCTGTTTACCCCCCCTTAGTCCCCCCTTTCTTACACTCCCTATTTTCTTCCTCTCCCCCCTTATGTTGGGTCTGGGGTATACCCCCTTCTGTCCTGCTACACCTTTGTGGACTAGCTGCATGTTTATCTTGTGTTGTGGGTCCTCCCTCCCCTGTCCTAAAAGTTAAGGATCTAAGTGTGTAACTTTATTATTCTGTTGAACTATTTGTTGTGCTTTGAAATGATGACCAATTTGCCATTCTGTCTATTTGCCACCATTATCTTCTACTACGCGGTGTTGCTTTTGCTCGTGCCATATTTCCCTTGTTTTTGTTTTACTCTATGTTTGACGTTATTATGTTTGTAATGTATAGCTATTTAAAGCTATTTAATAAAAAGTCTACTGTAAAAAAAAAAAAAAAGAAAAGAAGACGTGCTGAGGATTGCTAAACAAAAAGCAGGCAATAAACCTTTATGAGACACCACCTAAACTATGAAACATGTCTTTGGTGTTATCAATAAATGTCTCTTTATTACTTCTGACAACTGACATTTGCTTGACAACAACAGAGCCTTCCATGACTTCCACCTCATACTACCAAGCAGCATAAACCCTTAGATGCCTATTTAAACAAGGCATTCCCTGTTCGGCCTAGCAACATGACAGGGATCTACTGCTCCCAGTGATCAGAAGCAGTGATCTCTGTAATGTTCTATTGAGGCAATCCCCCCTACAGTTAGAAAAGAGTGAGGGAATACATTTAACCTCTTGATTGCCCCCTAGTGGTTAACCCCTTCCCTGCCAGTGTCATTTGTACAGTAATCAGTGCATTTTTATAGCACTGATCGCTGTATAAATGCCACTGGTCCCAAAAAAGTGTCAAAAGTGTCCGATGTGGCCACCACAATATCACAGTCACAATAAAAATCACAGATCGCCGCCATTACTAATAAAAATAAATAAATAATAAAAATGCCATAAATCTATCCCCTATTTTGTAGATGCGATAACTTTTACGCCAAGCAATCAATATGCACTTATTGCAATTTTTTTTTACCAAAAATATGTAGAAGAATACATATTGGCCTAAACTGAGGAAATTGTCAGTTAAAGTGACGCAGTGCAGTGACGCAGTGCCGTATCACAAAAAGTGCTCTGGTCAGGAAGGAAGTAAATTTCATATATGAGGCAGATTCAGGATGGCGAGCGGTTCTTTATTCCGGCGTAATGTTTCTCAGTTATGTTACGCCGCCGAATTTTTTTTGCGTAAGTACTGTATTCACAAAGCACTTGCTCCTAAAGTTGCGACGGCGTAGCGTAAATGGGCCGGCGGAATTCTAATTGGGCGGGTAGGGGGCGTGTAGTATTTAAAATAGGCGCGATCCCGCGGCGAACGTACTGCGCATGCGCCGGCCGTCAATGTATCCCAGTGCGTATGCTCCAAATTATGACAGTGTTTTCGACGTGAACGTCAATGACGTCAATCCCCATTCACGGACGAGTTACGCAAACGACGTAAAACTTTTCCAATTCAACACGGTCACGACGTCCATACTTAACATAGGATGCGCCTGCTTTTTGTTGCTTTATCTTTACGCCGGGAAAACCCTTACGTAAACGTCGTAAAGTGACTGCGTCGGGCCCGCGTACGCTCGTGAATTGCCGTATCTCGCTGATTTACATATTCTTGGCGTAAATCAGCTAGAACGCCCCCGGCGGCCATTATAAAACTGCAGTTAAGATCCGACGGTGTAATACAATTGGATCTTTGCAGCAAACCGGCGTATCTTGTTTTCTGCATACAGAAAACAGATAAGCCGGTGCAAAGTGTGAGTTATGCCGGCGTATCACTGATACGCCTGCATAACTCTACCTGAATCTGGCCCTATATATATATATATATACACACACACAGTGTATAGATTTAGTATTAACAGAAACACATTTCACATTTAATGTATGATGCTCAGAAATAATAAGGGTAAAGTGGTTCTCTCAGCAGGACAATGATTTCTTACAGAGCTTTTTACTTCAATATGTATTTAACCATCTGTCTAACTGGATGGTGTCTTTTTTTTTTCAATACAGTACACTGCGTTGTTCTACCATTCACACAAGTAGCTCCTGACAGCCCGTATTTACAAAGCTGTCTCTGTGCTGCTGTTTAACTAGGAGTGTGATTGTTTGAAAACCAGCTAATAAAAGGAAATGAACCTTTGACTCTGATCAACTATGGGGATTTGAAATAAGGTTTTGAACACAGATGTGTAATGACACCTTTGTAGGTTAAATTAGGAATTAAAAAATGTAAATCAATTCAAGGACTAAAGTCAATTTTACCAAGAAGAACACAAATATAAAGCTGTTAATAAAAACCTCTTTTAAAATGGAATAAAAATGTATTTTTTATTTTAAAGTCATTTTTGGTACGTATATTTAGAATTATGCCCTATTTTATTCATCCAAGTGATTTTTACATTTTTGGAATTTACAGGAAATTTTACTTGGAGACACTTTGATTTTGTTATATTTAGGACAAGGAAAAGTATGTTAAGTAATACAGTAAATTATTTATTTTATGAAAAGAAAGACTACTTTATGGTCTACACAAGATTACGTTTTTTACTTAAAGTGGTTGTATAGCCTTTTTTCATCTTTACCTACAGGTAAGCCTATAATAAGGCTTACCTGTAGGTATAGAGAATATCTCTTAAACCTGTATGGTTTAGGAGATATTCCCCTCGCAATGTGCTGCTGATTGCAGCGGCGCATGCGCAGGGGGGATCCTCGGCTAAAGGACTGGCAGCCGCCGGACCTTGCCGAATTAAAAACTCTTGCGCGCATGCGCGGGAGTGACAACATCGCTGCTCCAGCCAATCAGCGCTGGAGCGGCGATACACGGAAGACACGCCAGGCAAGATGACATCTCACTCGGCGTGGACCAGGTGAGTTCCTCTCACCTTGTTCCGAGGTAAGTATTTCATAATGAGCTAATATGCGGTGTATATTAGCTCATTATGGCTTTTGCCTTGGAGGTGTAAAAAAAAAAAAAATGTGTATGCCGGTTTACAACCACTTTAAAGTTTTTTGACCTAGCTATATGATAGGCCTTGCAATTTTTTATTTTTTTTGGTGTGGTCTCTTCTTGGATTTCTTCCCCGTAACTTGTACACCATTAGGATATGACTCTCTTATGCTGCGTACTCACGACAATTTTTCATGACGAGAAAAATGCCATTTTATAAATTGGTTGTGAATTGGTTGTGAATTTGTGAAATAGGTGAAAATTTAGAACCTGCTCTATTTTTTCTCGTCGTTTTTCAAATAGTTATTTTTCACTTCACGAAAATCGGTTGTTTGTAGGCTTTAACGAGGGGGAAAAAACATGCATGCTCAGAAGCAAGTTATGAGACTAGAAATTAGCAAATGCCAGCCCAAAGGGTGGTGCCATTCGAATAGAACTTCCCCTTTATAGTGCCGTCGTACGTGTTGTACGTCACCGCGTTTTTCTCAAGCATTTTTTTTTTGTGTATGTGTATGTGTATGCAAGGCAGGCTTGAGAGGAATCACCTCGAGAAAAACTTCATTTTTTTCCATGACATAAATAACGGTCGTGTGTACGCTGCATTACTGTGTATGATGACATTTTGTTCTGTCATTTGAGGTAGACCTGGAAGCTTTAACCCTTATTAGGTCTCATTATATTCTCCATATCCATGGTTTTGTAGTTTTGTAGTCTACATTTCTTGTTTTTCTGTAAAGATCCATTTACCAAAATCTTTTGTACATCCACAAATTTCCTAATTTTGGTTTCCATTTGGGTGGTACTTTATTTTCTTGTTTTAACACAACCTTTACATTTGTGGTGAAATCTTCTGTGTACATCCTTAGGTTAGATCGTGGTGCTATACTAATGCCACATCCACAGTGTCGGAATTTCCGACAACAAATGTTCGATGGGAGCTTTGGGTCGGAAATTCCGACCCTGTGTAGGCTCCATCGAACATTTCCTGTCGGAATTTCCGACAACAAAAATTTGAGAGCCGGTTCTCAAATTTTCTGACAACAAAATCCCTTCTCGTAAATTCCGATCGTGTGTAGCCAATTCCGACGCACAAAATTCCACGCATGCTCTGAATCAAGTACGAGACGGAAGCAATCGGTCTGGTAAAACTGGCGTTTGTAATGGAGATAGCACATTCATCACACTGTTACGGACTGAAAAGCATGAAGCTGAAAGCGGGAATCGATTCTCACCAAACTTCTACTAACACAACTGGTATTGAACTCCCCTTTAATAGTGCCATTGTACATGTTGTACGTGACCGCACTCTTGGCGTTCGGAATTTCCGACAACATTTGTGCGACCGTGTGTATGCAAGACAAGTTTAAGCCAATATCGGCTGGAAAAAAAATCCATGGTTTTGTTGTCTGGAATTTCCGATCTTCTGTACGTGGCATAAGTGTGGCTTTGGACACAGCTGTGATAAAAGCGAGAGAACATTATTATGGCTCAGTCTATCTTCATGGTAGATACTCATTCCTATTTTTACTGTCCTTTTACAATAGTTCCATGCATAGATTTTCCTTGTTAGGGAAATTTCTAAACAGGAAATGGCCTGGGTTTACAGATTGAGAACTTATACCCCTTATGGCCTTAATGTGGATACAGACGTCCATGCGATTATCAACAACGCATAAATGTTTTATGTTTATGTTATGACCTGATGTAACTTAGGGAAGATGTGGTTGTTGACTAATCTATATGCATCTTATTTTTATTTTAATTGTATTATTTATTTATTTTTGTGATTGAAATATAAGAAAAGTCTTGTAATATCGAGATATTTGGAGATATGTGTATGAAATTGCCCGGTTTGAGCCTCAGGCTGCCAGCTTTTATGAACAAGCCTCATATTTATTTCCCTTTTTTCTTTCTATGAAATGGGCTGGGCCGACAATTGTAGGTATGAATTAAATATATGTATTTACCGTAATTGTTTTCTTAAGTTAGTTTAATATTGTATTCTTAGTTCTACCGCTAGGTGTCCGCATAGTAGGGAATGGTAGCTGACATGATATGCAGATCTGTTAAGCTTCTGGTTTAAATGTTAAATCATTTGAAATTTTGAATATTACTACCATTGGTGGAGTATTATTTAATCCAGGTTTGGTGATTTTAAATAAAATATGATTAGATGCTTTCTAGCAAATATCCAACACTGTGAGTCCGGTGTAACTTGCAATAGTGCGCATGCCTGTAGATCAGGTGTGCAAATTAAAACAAGGCTTGGCCTCGATCTGTGAGAACTACTGGAGATTCAGATTGAGGCCTGGTCTGTGTTGGTTTGCTGGGCTTGCGGCTCATACCGAGGCTTAATTTCATTATGTGTGTAATTAAGAGGTGACGCAGTGCGCCGCCCGTTAGATATGTGCATTCCCGTTCGTACGAATGTTATTTTCGTACCCGTGGCATAATGTGTACATACGAAAAAATGAAAGCACCAAAATACGAAAATGACGGGATTACGAATGAGCCGCATAACGAACAACCGCAAATATGAACGAACGATCCGACGAAGATGTCATATGAACATGCGACTGAAAATACTAACAGAAAAAGGATTTTCATCATTTTGTACTTTCGTAAATATATCGCAGGATTCGCGGCACTTTCAACACGTGGCTCATCCATATTAACTATTGTTAAGCCCCATACACTTGGTCAGGCTTTTTTAACCACAAACATAAAAACGATCGTTTTCCGTTCGTTTTCAGAAAATTTGTTCGTTTTCAAACTACATCAGAAAACCATTTTTGGGTTCAAAAGTCTGGCCAACTGATCTCCCTTCAGATGAAAATCCACAGAAAAGTTTATTTGGCTTTACTATACTACTCACTGTACTAGTGTAGTGCACAAAAGAGAAGCTGCTTCACTAACTACACTCACTCACTGCCCATTCAAAAAAAAAAAAACATGACATCTATAACAAAAGATTTGCATTCTGTATCTTGAAACCCTGTTTCTTTTGGTATTTTCAGTCATATGTTCATATGACATCTATAACAAAAGATTTGCATTCTGTATTTTGAATTCAAAATACGAACAGAAAATAGGAATTCAAAATACAGAATGCAAATCTTTTGTTATAGATGTCATATGAACATACGACTGAAAATAGCAAAAGAAAAGGGTTTCAAGATACAGAATGCAAATCATTGACGAAAATTCACGAAAATTATTGTCTAACAAGTAACGAACATGAATTAAACAGAATAACGAACCATCTCGCATTTACGAAAATAAAACGGTAATGAAAATACGAAACGATCGCAATCCGGAAAAATAGTGTCATACGAAAAACGAACGGGAACGAACAGGAAAACGGGCGTCTTACGAAAAACGTAGGGCAACGAAAAACGGAACGATACGAAACGGAACAAAAAAAAACGAAAAAAAATTCTGTGCACATGTCTACCGCCCGTGCCCCTGGACAACGTGAAATATCACGAAACGCGTAGTATAGAGCGACACGCTGACGTCGCCTCTTTGCTGTATCGCTATCGTATCCCAGAAGGACGGGTCTGCCTGGATGTGGTCCGGCTGGCACAGCAGGCTTAAGGCTGTTTACATTTGTGGATGCTGTAAGTGCAATCTTTTTTAATTCATTAAAGATCTTGTAAGGTTTTACACTATATGGAGCCTCTGTGTTTTTTATGATACTATCCACACATTGATTGGAGTGGAGACAACGGGGGCGAGCTGAATCGATGTCAGATGTATGGTCCAGTTCCTGGATAGAGATTAAAGCCATTACGAGCACCTTTTGACCCTCTCTTATGGGGGGGTCATTAGTATCTGGTAAGGAGACATCTATATTTGAATGGTGGTGGAATTCACTTGCGGAATGTTGGTTGGATCCCATTGTAAGTTCCATAGTTATGAACACTGGTGGACTCTTTATTTTGAACTGCTGAGCAATGTCTATGCTGGGCTATATCGCAATTCTATTTTTTACAATTTATGCTCTACTGGTTCGTTATTTACAGGAGAATTGCTGCTTTTAATCTTCAAATGTATTTTATTTTAATTTTGATTGATTTATGTGCTTAGTGTGGTTTTTCTTCAATCCTTTTTCTTCTTTTAAAGAAACTCCTGAGCCCTAAAATTGAGAGATGACCAGTAAACAGAGAAAAGTTCAGGCCCATGGTTACCATGCACAGCTGCACCAGATTTTGCACTCTCCAGTTTTTCTGGACTCAGGACCCAAGGTACCTGTTTTTGCATTGTCATGTATGTCTGCTGTGTTTGTGTTACTGGGTTTCTATACTCCTGGAATCCCTACAATCTTCTCAGTCTCCTGCTGCCAGTGTCATTCAAGTTCACAAGTGCATTACCACACTCCTGGCAAACACCTTTAACAGTGTAATGGATTCCAGACCTTCCTTTGTGGTGCTGGAGACCTATAATTGAATGTTTCAATTAAAGATTTTCTCCAGTGAAAGAAGTACACACATAAGTGGTAATGGAACTTTTCTATAATTGTGGAATATTAAGTGGATTAATGTGACTTGTAAGTAACCCTAGTTTTGGCTGTAGAGTGCATCAGCAATAGGAAGAGACAGAAGCTGCATGGCTCCTACTGTTGACGCGCTAGGTTTAATTTATGGGTGTACCAAAACAAATTAGGAGTACGGCATTACATGTTAGTTTAATATGAGGCAATGGAAGAGGACTCATTTGGACAAGAGACTTCTATCCATTAAGTAATTATGGTGCTTTCTCTAGAACAGGTGGTAAGTTTAAAAAATGACACAGCTGGACACCATGGTCTAATTGACATATGTTGTATTACATTGATAAAGCGTTTTCCTTAACCACTTCAGCCCCAGACCATTTAGCTGCCCAATGACTGGGCCACTTTTTGCGATTCGGCACTGCGTTCATTTTTCCCACAAATAGAGCTTCCTTTTGGTGGTATTTGATCACCTCTGCGGTTTTTGTTTTTTGCGCTATAAACAAAAATAGAGCGACAATTTTGAAAAAACAGCAATATTTTGTACTTTTTGCTATAATAAATATCCCAATTATTTTTTGAAAAAAGCTAATTTCTTCTCAGATTAGGCCGATATGTATTTTTCTACATATTTTTGTTAAAAAAAAATCGCAATAAGCGTATATTGATTGGTTTTCACAAAAGTTATGGGGCCAGATTCTCGTACATAGGCACATCTTTCGAGAGGCAAGCACCGTATTCTCAGAGCAAATGCGCCCAACGATGCACCGGCGTAATGTAAATTCGTTGGCGTAATTCAAAGTAGGAGGGAAATGGGCGTGATCCATTTAAATGAATCGTGACCCCATGCAAATGAAGGAGCGAACGGCGCATGCGCCGTGACGTGGACGTATGTCCTGCACCCCTATGTGCATGCTCAGAACTACACCCGGCGTAACCTCTGAGATACGCCGGTCCACTGCCTACGCCCAGAGCATAAATACGCCCAAACATGCGCCCATGGAGCGCAAAAGTACACCCGTTATTTAGTTTGTGGTGAAAGTACTTTTGCGCTGTGTCTTGCTTTGTGCCATGCCTGCTTCTAGGAAGGATAAAAGGAAGAAGAACTTCTCCCTAGAGGAGAGGGCGATTATATTCTCGGCCATGGAGAGGTACGATGCTCGCCTCCATGGGGCAGAGAGTGGCTCCACAAGTAAGGCCAAGAAGGAGGAGATCCTGATGAAGATCACTGCACAGGTCAATGCCCTGGCTCATGAGGTCAGGACACCCCAGGACATTTTAAAAAAGATAAAGGACCTGCGGCGTGTGGTCAGAGGAAAGCTGGGCGAGCTGAGTAAGCATGCCAGGGGCACTGGAGGTGGACCAGCCAGTGCGATTAGGTTGACTCCTGAGGAGAGAGTGGTTGCCCGGTGTCTTCAGAGGGAGCAAGTGGAGGGAGTGGAGGGCTTTGACTCAGTTGAGTAGGCCTTGAGGACAGGTAAGTGTGTTTTACCTACTATCTGGTGTGAAGCATGTGAGGGGGTGGAAGGGAACATGTGACAAGTGTGTGGGTCCACCAACATGTGAATGTTTTGTGTCATCCACAGATGTGCAGGAGGAAACGGGACCATCTGCTGCCTGTGGCCGTCCAACGCCATCATTCCCGGAACATCCTGTACCTCTGGCTGACCCCCTGGGAAGCCAAGAGACATTGGTGGAGGGGAGTGCCCAGACCACAACTCAAGAGGTGGTTGAGGAGGAGGTGGTCCATATGGACCAGGAGGTTTACCTCTTTTTGGAGGATTTTAATGTTTTGGCTGAACCGTCACACACATCCACCCCCATCATCTCCAGCCCCTCAGGGTCCACCCCCATCATCTCCAACCCCTCATGGTCCAACCCCATCATCTCCAGCCCCTCAAGGGCCTCCCCATATGGAAGGGCCCCAGCCACTCCTGGCCCCAGGAAGGCTACCAGGAACATCTCGCAAGGGAACATGACCGCCAGACCTGGCATATGGGTGATGTTGTGGTGGAGATGACATGCCTGGCAGACAGCCTGGCCTCCACGAGCCCCTTAAATGACACTCTGCAGGATGTTGCTGGGAACAGTGCTGCGATGGTCATCTGCCTTGGGGAGCTGCAGGCCACAACAGCATAACTTGTGGCAGAGGTGAAGTCCCTGGGAGTGGCCGTACAGGCACGTACAGCTGCCATCGAGGCGGAGGGCAGCCAGACGCGGCTGTTGCAGGCGAAGACCAATGCGGTACTCACCCGCATAGCGGTGGCTTTGGAGGGCAGGCAGCCAGCCAGGGAGGGACCAGGGGATGCTCCTCCACCTGCTGCCCCACCCCCCCGCCTGAGGCTCCCCCCAGGCAACTGAGGGCCAGGAGCCTGGGCACCAGGCGTAGCCCACGCCAGGGCAATTGATTCCCTTTTTTTGATAATATGCTCTGGTGAAGAGATTTTTGTGTTATTTATGCTCTGATGAAGAGCTTTTTGTGTTATTTTTGCTCTGGTGAAGAGCTTTTTGTGTTATTTATGCTCTGGTGAAGAGTATTTTTTTTATGCCTGCACACCGACAGTAGTGCAGGCTACAGTGTGACTGGTGTGTGAATGTGGGGGTGACATCCCTGCCAGCAAAGGGGTGTCACCCTTGGTCGTCGGGGAGAAGTTATCCCCCGACCGTGTGAATGTGGTATGAATGGACAGCAACGTAATTGGTGCCTTGACGCAGCGTTGCTGCTCCCAAGTCCTGCATGGTGGACTTGGGCTAATCCAATGTGAGGTGGATGTGGTGTGTGTGAGCTAGGGACCACAGTGGTGTGCATGCGTGCATTGTCTGTGTGCCATGCTGAATGTGTGTGTTTAACGTTTAAAGATACGTTCCACGAGGCACCTCCTGACTGCTCTTCCCTCAGCAGATGGGGTCGCCTCGAACAGGGGGGGACTGTCTGGTTCAGGGGTCAGGTCATCACATATGTCAATCTCCAGGCCCTTTCTCACGGCAAAGTTGCCTTTTGTACTTGGCGCTCCTTATAACCCACCCCAGAGTTTATTCTCTCCTGAACTCTTTTTTCAGGTAGCAGCCTAGGACCAGAACACAGTCTACCTAAATGATATCTTTATTATGGAACAGCTCCTTAGAAGGAAGATGTATATCCATTAGAACTTAGCTTCACTTCTATTGGTCCACTGCAATCACACACAGGGCCACCTTTAGGAATTATGGGACCCCTTACACAGCTTCAGGCATTAGCCCCCTGGAGCAGAGAACCGGGGGGGGGGGGGGGGGTTGCTGCCGCCTGTAATTGAGAAGCAGGGGGGGTGACTCCGCTAATTGAGAAAATTGAGAACTGGGGGGGGGGGCCTTTACAAAAAAGAGAAATAAAGAAATATATATATATAAAAAAAAGGGGGTAGCCATCCTGGGGACCTCTGGCCCTTTAATAATAATAAATAAGTAAATATATATAGATATACTGTGTGTGTGTGTATATATATATATATATATATATATATATATATATATATATATATATATATTACAAAAAAAGGGGTTTGACATCCGGGACCATGGGGACCTCCGGGCCCCTGGGGATCTCTTGGCCTTTTAATAAAAAGAAACATCTGGGCCCTTTAATAAAAAAATTAAAACAAAATATAATTTTTTTTTATAAAAAAAATAAAAAAAAAGGGGTTTGCCACCCGGGCCCCTGGGGATCTCTGGGCCCTTTAATAAAATAAATAAATATATATATATATTGTAACGGTCACCACCATTTACGACCTTCCTTCCAACCACGACAAGCTTATCCGACACACTCCGACAATACTGCATACACGATCCATATCAATTCCCATAATCAAGATGAGACTCAGCTCTGTACTTTCTTCTAAAGATATGAACACTATAATGGTTTCTTTCCAGCTTTTTATGCAGTTACAAGCATGTGACAGTAATCAAAGGGACAATGCCATCTCCACCCCCCTATTCACTCACTCAGGCTAATTATCTAATCGTAACTAGACATGTCGGCACCGCATCATCAATAGACTTAACTCAGAGAGAATGACATTCCTGTAGATAATGACATCAAAACCAAATACTATCACACAATGATTTTCCCTTTTGAATAATACACAATCACAGATAATCTTCACACCCATATAAGGAACCTCAATCACATTCTAGACAGACGTACTGTCTCTGACACCTTTGTGTACCATAGACAATGTATTGTCTAGGAGTAGATGCAATTAACACCTTTTCAACAGATTGAAAGGTATTTCACAAGCCCGGCTTCACTTAACATTTCAAAAGCCTGAGCTAAGCATTGAATAAGCTTGTAATGTCCCTTTTCTGTGTAACAGATGTCAAGTAGGAACACCTTGTAATATTCCAGTCCTGCAATATGAATTATTATTAATGTCCCATCTTCTGAAATACATGATATAATGTCTTTGTCACCCTATGGCCCTAGTGGACATAAGGTGACCCTAGACATAGGAGAATCTCAGTCTGTCACGGGTAATTCCGTTACATCTCTCCCCTTTTGGTGGGAGATGGACACAGGTAGGAACCCCAAACGGGTTGACTCTGAAGTCCGTCAGTAGTTCCAGTCCTCCAATGCTGGTATCCATACTGTACCCCAAATTAATGGCTCCAAACAGAGCATTACTCACCCCGCCAACCTCTGCCTCTCTCAGAGAACACGCCTGCCGCTGGGGAGAGGCCTAGACTGGCCCTTCTCCCTGGAGTCCTTTCAGCCGCTGGAGAGAAGGCAGGGTGGCTGGGCTCAGTCCATCATGCTGTTGGGGGTCTGGGCCAACTGCCCCCCCTTCCTGGGGTATACCAGTGGAGACTAAAGTCCCATCCACTGGTGCTAGGGGAACCCCCCCCCCCCCCGGTGCTTGCAAAGCAAAGCCGACATCTTCCTGTCCCAGTCCTGTACCATTTTCTGGGGTTGTGCCAGTGGAGACTGAAGTCCCATCCACTAACCCAGGAACCCCCTCTTCTGTTAGTTGGGAGCAGAGGCCTGGGGCCTTCTGCTCTGTTGCCAGCTCTTCCGCTAGGTTGCTGTGAGTGGAAACCACAGTCCCATCCACTACCACAGGATCCCCCTCTTCTGTTAGTGAGGAGCAGAGGCCCATGACACTCTTTTCTGTTGTCAGCTCTTCCGCTGGGTTGCTGTGAGTGGAGACCACAGTCCCATCCACTACCACAGGGTCCCCCTCTTCCGTTAGTGGGGAGCAGAGGCCTGGGGCACCCTGCTCTGTTGCCAGTGATTCAGCTGGGGGTAAAAGCTTTACCACCTCAGCTTTGTTGCTGAAGAGAGGGGCCAACCGCCCCGGCTCTCTGGAACTCCACACCATCCGCTTCGGCTTTAGGGATGGCAATCTCCATATTTTCCACTGCCGATTCATCAGCCAGGATTTCACAGTTGTCATCAGACTTTTCCTCATAGTCCCAGGCAATGGGAGCCCCACCCTGCTGCTGAGCAGAGTCCAGCAACTGTCTGTAGGCGACCTCCAGTTCCCATTCCCGAATGGCCAGAAATTCCAAATCTTCCTGTAACCAGTGGCCTCCCGAGATATTCAATTTTTCCTCTCTGTGCTCCATTATGTCCTCCAAGCGCCACTCCCGTTCATCCCCAAAGTCGGGATCACTGGACATCCTTTAATACAACAGTCCCAGGCCATCATAGTCATAGCCTTCTGTGGGGCTGTCATCCGCTGACCACGGGCACTCTTGGGCTACATACCAACGGAGGGCTCTGTACCTCTCGTCTAGCTGCATCTCTGCCCGGATCAGCCTGCTTAACTCCGCTATCCACTCCTGCTTCGATTGTTCCCCCAACAACAGCATTCGTACGTCATACTGCGGCCAGTACCTTGCATAGATGGAGGGCAGGACCTTTCCTTGGTGATGCTGCTCCCGAGCTAACGCTTCCTTCCAGAGTTGGCACTGAATCAAATCCGACCATCCCAACAGGACCTCCTCTGATACTGGTCCTCTATGCTGTATCCGCATCTCTTGTAACCTTCTTTGGAATTCCTCTTCCATGGAGACTGGTGTCTGCACCTCTCCTCTCTCTTTAGTTGGTGCTGCTGTGACTTCAGCTGCTGCAGCAATTCTTCGCTGTAGCAAGGTGGCATTCAGAGCCGCTATAACTCAGTCCCTGATCTCCGGTGGAGGGTTAGGACCATAATGTGTCAGTCTTATGTTAACCGCCCGATCAAAACTTGCTTCTTCGAGTGTCCTGTCTGTTACGGCGGGCCTTTTAGCTCTATCCATTTCGACCAGTTCTGAGATAATGTCCCTTTTCTTACGGTTGCTGGCCGGTCTGCCCCGGCTCTCCAGTAAGTCCATGAGGGAAGAGAGCTTCAGCCGTTCATACACCGTCTCCATTGTCATGTGTCCTTGTAGCCGTCCTTCTGAAGATGAAATCATCCCACCGCTGCCAACCAAATGTAACGGTCACCACCGTTTACGACCTTCCATCCAACCATGACAAGCTTATCCGACACACTCCGACAATACTGCATACACGATCCATATCAATTCCCATAATCAAGACGAGACTCAGCTCTGTACTTGCTTCCAAAGATATGAACACTTTAATGGTTTCTTTCCAGCTTTTTATGCAGTTACAAGCATGTGACAGTAATCAAAGGGAAAATGCCATCTCCACCCCCCTATTCACTCACTGAGGCTAATTATCTAATCATAGCTAGACATTTCGGCACTGCATCATCAATAGACTTAACTCAGAGAGAATGACATTCCTGTAGATAATGACATCAAAACCAAATACTATCACACAATGATTTTCCCTTTTGAATAATACACAATCACAGATAATCTTCACACCCATAAAAGGAACCTCAATCACATTCTAGACAGACGTACTGTCTCTGACACCTTTGTGTACCATAGACAATGTATTGTCTAGGAGTAGATGCAATTAACACCTTTTCAACAGATTGAAAGGTATTTCACAAGCCCGGCTTCACTTAACATTTCAAAAGCCTGAGCTAAGCATTGAAAAGGCTTGTAATGTCCCTATTCTGTGTAACAAATGTCAAGTAGGAACACCTTGTAATATTCCAGTCCTGCAATATGAATTATTATTAATGTCCCATCTTCTGAAATACATGATATAATGTCTTTGTCACCCTATGGCCCTAGTGGACATAAGGTGACCCTAGACATAGGAGAATCTCAGTCTGTCACGGGTCATTCCGTTACATATATATATATATATATATATATATATATATATATATATATATATATATATATAAAACAAGAAATAATAGAATTCGTATACAAAAAATATATATTTTTTTTTATACAAATAAAAGGGGGGTTGCCCTCCGGGGCCCTCTGGAGACCTCTGGGCCTTTTAATAAAATACAAATAAAAAAATATATAAAAAAATAAACATTGATAAAAAAAAGGGGGTTTGCCACATGGGGCCCTGGGGACTTCTGGGCCCCTGGGGACCTCTGAGCCCTTTAATAATATATATATATATATATATATATATATATATATATATATATATATATATATAAGAAAATAAATAAAAAAATATAAAAAAATTTAAATGTTTTTATAAAAAAAGAGAGGGCCCTTTAATAAATATATATATATATATATATATATATATATATATATATATATATATATATATATATATATATATATATATATATATATATATATATATCTCTACATACATAAAAACATATATATATAAAAAGTAATATATTTATAATTATAAAAAAAGGGGGTGTTGTCATCCGGGGACCTCTGGGCCCCTGGGGATCTCTGGGCCCTTTTAATAAAAAAAATATATATAATTTTTTGTTTTTTTATTCAAAATAAATAAAAAAAAAGGGGGTGTTGCCATCCAGGTCCCTGTGGACCTCCAGGCCCCTGGGGACCTCCGTACCCCTTAAAAAAAGGTGGGGTTGCCATCCGGGACCCTTACAGGTGTACTGCCTTTACCCCCCTGATGGCGGCCCTGATTGTGCCTCATCGGACCATGCCATCTCTTCTTGTTCTCGTAAGCCAATCCATCTTTGCAAATTGACTCATTCTGTTTCCAAACATGCCCCTTATATCTTTTTACTTCTTATTTTACAGTGGGATCAAGTTAGAATTCCTGTTAAGGCTATGTTGGATACAGGCGCATGTGATAACTTCATCGATTCAGGCCTTGTCTCTTCATAAAAAATTCCACACTTGAAGAAATCATCTCCCCTTTCTGTGAGTTTTATAGATGGAACAACTTATGCATCTGGGCCTATCCTATTCCAAACTCAACCTCCATTGACAACTTATGGAGATAAGCACAGTGAATTTTGAACCTATGATGTTATTCCGTCTCCTCTCTTCCCTGTTGTTTTAGGGTTACCATGGCTTAAACTGCATATCCCTACCTTTCTCTGGGATCAAGCAATTGTACTTCTGCATTCACCATATTGTAAAAAGACTTGTTATCAAGAAAAAATTAGAAGAATGCGGAGACATTGCCTCCTCATAGGATATATGACTGTGCCATTGAATTATTGCAAGGTACTACGGGTAGGATTTATTCTCTTTCTCAACCTGAACTTCAACATTTAAAGAAATATTTACAGGATAATCTAAAAAAGAGTTTTATTAAACCCTCTACTTCTCCTGCCAGTGCTGGTATGTTTTTTGTTACAAACAAAGATGGTAGCCTCAGACCTATCATAGACTATCGAGCCTTGAATAAAGTCACAGTGAAAAATCGCTATCCTCTTCCACTCATTCCTGAATTGATTGAAAGACTACAGGCTTCTACCATATTTACTAAACTCGATCGCAGAGGTGCTTATAAGTCCAGCCGACTCCAGCTCGGAGACACCCCTTTTTAACCGGCAGTGCACCGTAACCGTATTACAGCAGACACTGTTCCACTGCAATAACCCCATAAGGGGCCCATCCCACTGATGAGCCCCCCAACCATTTCCATTCCATCAGTTAACTGTCACCATCAAAGACCAAGGACACCGCCTCCGCTGTCGTGACAACCCGTCCACTGACCTGAAAGAAAGGAAAACAAACGCACAACACACAACATTGAACAAAAAAAGGAGGGTGGGTGGGAAAATCCCACCTCCCTGTGTCTCCTCACTCTGCCTGTGCCTTTTGGCGCCGACCCCACCCACTATATATGGCACTCCTCCCCCTCCATAGAACTAAGCCTACGGCCACTCCCCTGATCGCACCTCCTTATTTCTTAACCCTTTGTTGCCCTGATTCCACCCCAGTCATGCCAGCCCTCCGTTATCTTCCTTTTTGTCCCTGTCATTCCGGGCTTCACTTACTCATTTACTCAGATGACTTGATACAACATCAGAAACATGTCAGATGGGTACTTGCCAGACTCAGAGCTCATCCCTTATAAGCCAAACTTGAGAAATGTGTCTTTGAACAAACTACTATATCCTTCCTTGGCTTTGTCATTTCTCTAAAAGGAATACAGATAGATCAGTACAAAGTGACTTGAATTTTGAACTGGCCTACACCTACTTGTAGAAAAGCTATACAGAGTTTTGAAGTAGCAATAAAAAAAAAGAAATAAAATGAATAAAAAAGAAATGTGGCGCTTGGTGCACTGTAATCTGTGTACAAATGGGTACTGCCACTGACACAAATTAAAAAACAAGGCAGGAGAACAAAAATAATTAAAAAAAGGATGCTGCAAAAAAATAAATAAGTGAAATGTGGTGCTTGGAGCACTATATGCTGTGTACAATGGGGACTGGCGCTGACACAAAATGAAAAACTAAATATAAATATATATATATATATATATATATATATATATATATATATATATATATACAGTATATATATAAATATAAAAGTATTCTTAACACATAATTAAAGGGGAAATCCAGCTCAATGCAAAATACAAAACAGCGCTGGTGTTAAATGTAGGTGATTAACAACACCATATAATATATAAACAGATGTTCAGTCCCAGGTGAATTTAAGGACAGTTCAAACATGGATAAGATGTCCAACAAATGGTGAAAGAGAAGATAGAGAACGTGCACCATCCACCGCACTCGAAATCCACCACGTGATGAGGAGAGACAATCCCCGCAGGGGTTCAAACTCACCAGAACTCAAACAACATGAGCCTTCCACAATAATCCTAGATCAATCCCTGAAGACTGCTGACATATCCGTTCTCATGGGGAAATCACTTTTGAAGGATCAGCCTCAGAGGTAATGAATAAACACAAAAAATGCCACCATAGCGTAATTCTATTTATTAATCATCCCTTCCATCCAGCATCCCCCATATATTATATGTACAAAAACTGAATAAAATTGAGCAGAGTAAAATAAACTTCACCCGATCCTTGCAAAGAAGCAATGTGCTTGAGCACGATCACCAGCTGATAAACAGATGGGAATGCCTCCTATCCGGATCCCTTAATGCAGTGAAGATGTCATGTCCGGTTATAGCGTGATGCTGAAACCCTTACTAGTTTCGTCGTTCGTGCGACTTCTACGGAGAGTATAGCTACACTAACGTTCTGACCGGATTTATATCACCTCCCATTCTCCGTTTGGCAGCCAATCGGAACGCAGAGGGCGTTCCTCCAGGCATTCGCCTGTCAGCCAATCGATGCGCAAGGGGCGTTCCTACGGATGCGCATCATACCGTCCCGGACCCGTTCGGCAGCCAATCGGAACGCAGAGGGCGTTCCTCCAGGCATTCGTCCGTCAGCCAATCGATACACAGGGGGCGTTCCTACGGATGCGCGTCATACCGTCCCATTGTTAGCGATCTACGCTTACACTTCCAAGCTTGTGTAGAGCGGGATAGAGTGAACCACAACAATAATGATAATAGTAAAAAAATATATATATTTGGTGCTTGGTGCACTATAAACTGCAGAATTGGGGACTGCCGCTGAGACACATTGAAAAACAAACAAAAAAAAATGTTAGTTAAAAAGGGAAAACTTAGCATCGCAGTAGGACAAACTGGAGCAGGTGAACAACAATAATAAAAAAAAGGTTGGCACAACAAAAAAAAATGAAATGCGGTGCTTGGTGCATTATAAACTATACAATTGGGGACTGCCTCTAAGACACATTAAATAAATGAAAATAAAAATATACATTGAAGATTAAAGGGGGAACACCAGCATCACAGTAGGACAAACTGGGACAGGGGAACAAAAAAAAAAAAATGAAAAGTGGCTCTTGGAGCACTATATGCTGTGTAAAATTGGGGACTGCTTCTGACACAAACTGAAAAAGTAAAAAAATAAAAAAAATAATAGAAAATGAGAAACACCTGCTTTGCAGTAAGACAAACTATGGCTGGCAATTAAAAAAAAAGTGTGGGTACAGCACTAAATGTAATGCTGTTAAAGCGGAGTTCCACCCAAAAGTGGAACTTCCGCTTTAAGTACCCCTTACATGTCACATTTGACATGTAATTTTCTGGGGGGAAGTGGGTTCTTTGTTTTGAAGGGGACTTCGTGTCCCACTTCCTCCTTCAGCCTAGAGGGCCACCTAGGCGACTCCTGCTTTCCTCCTAGGCAGCCCCTCAGTGACAGGTCCCAGAAGATCACCTATCCAGTCCGAGACGCAGCGCGAATCGCACATGCGCAGTGTGCGCCCGGCCGTGAAGCCACAAGCTGTCACAGCCGGGTGGCCACAGTTCCAGTGGAAGTGCCAAGAAGAGGAGGGAGAAGAGGAGCCAGGCTCTGTGTGGCTGCATCGCTGGACCGTGGGACAGGTAAATGGCTATTTATTATAGGTCAGCAGCTATACTTTTTGTAGCTGCTAACTTTAAACACTGAACTACACTAACACTACAATGACTCTTCACTTTTACTCACAGTACACTAACACTACACTATCTCTACACTACACTACACCATCCCCACCGTGAAACATGGTGGTGGCAGCATCATGTTGTGGGGATGTTTTTCTTCAGCAGGGACAGGGAAGCTGGTCAGAGTTGATGGGGAGATGGATGGAGTCCAATACAGGACAATCCTAGATGAAAACCTGTGAGTCTACAAAAGACTTGAGACTAGGGCAGAAGTTTACCTTCCATCAGGACAACGCCCCTAAACATACAGCCAGAGCTACAATGAAATGGTTTAGATCAAAACATATTTATGTGCTGGAATGGCCCAGTTAAAGTCTAGACCTAAATTCAATTGATAATCTGTGGCAAGACATGAAAATTGCTGTTCACAGATGCTCTCCACCCAATCTAACAGAGCTTGAGCTATTTTGCAAAGAAGAATGGACAAGAATTTCACTCTGTAGATGTGCAAAGCTGGTAGAGAAATTCCTAAAAAGACTTGCAGCTGTAATTGCAGAGAAAGTATTGACTTCACAATTATGTGCCACTTTGTGTTGGTCTATCCCATAAAATCCCCCCCAAAAAATCATGTTTTTCGTTATAACATGACAAAATGTGGAAAATTTCAAGCGATTTGAATGCTCTTCCAAGGCACTGTAGCTCGAAAACCACAGCTTAGAAATGAAGAGCAATATTTTGTGGATGCGAGAGACAGGGACAGAGAGACATAATGACAATGTTCTTTATTAACCACTTGAGATCCGCGCTATGGACAAAAGACGTCCACAGCGCGGCTCTCAAGTGCCAAGTGGACGTCTTTGTACGTCATTTTAAGTGCATTACCCGCACGCGCCACTGGGTGGCGCGCAGTGGGTAAACACTGTCCCGGCGCATCGCTGAAGAGCTGCGATGTCCGCCAGGTACATGCGATCGGCGGGAACACAGCAGGTGACAGCATTGACGTGGAGCTCTGTGTGTAAACACAGAGCTCCACGTGCTGTCAGAGGAGAGGAGACCGATCTGTGTCCCTTGTACATAGGGACACAGCAACGGTTACCTCCCCCAGTCAGTCCCCTCTCCCACACAGTTAGAACACACCCAGGGAATACATTTAACCCCTTCCTCACCCCCTAGTGTTAACCCCTTTCCTGCCAGTCACATTTATACAGTAATTAGTGCATTTTTATAGCACTGATCGCTGTATAAATGTGAATGGTCCCAAATTTGTGTCAAAAGTGTCCGATATGTCCGCCGCAATATCGCAGTCCCAATAAATATCGCAGATCGCCGCCATTACTAATAAAAAAAAATAATAAAAAAAAATAATAATTCTGTTATAGCGCCTATTTTGTAGGCGCTATAACTTTTGCGCAAACCAGTCGCTTATTGCGATTTTTTTTCTCTTTTACAAAAATACGTAGAAAAATACCTATCGGCCTTAACTGAGAAAAAAAATATTTTTTTTTAAAAAAAAAATGGGATATTTATTATAGCAACAAGTAAAAAATATATATAATTGTCGCTCTTTTTTTGTTTATAGCGCAAAAAATAAAAACCGCAGAGGTGATCAAATACTGTACCACCAAAATAAAGCTCTATTTGTGGGGAAAAAAGGACGTCAATGTTGTTTGGGAGCCACGTTGCACGACCGCACAAATGTCAGTTAAAGCGATGCAGTGCCGGAAGCTGAAATTTCACCTGGGCACGAAGAGGGTTTATGTGCCCAGTAAGCAAGTGATGTGATAGCCCCAAAAAAGGCAACCTTTTAGGAAAGCATTATTAGAGGAACATCTCTAAAGTTTCCAAACAAAAGGCTACTGCAGAACTGACAGAATCAAGATTAAGTCCCATAGCAGCAGGGGAGCTTGTAAGCAGGTTGTGTTAATGCTGGATTATTGAGTTAGTGACTGTACCAGGATGACAGGCATACAACATTCAATGACAGTGTAATGATAGTATTACCTAAATAATGGATGGCCCCTCCAGACTAGAAGAATACGATCCACACAGTAGTATATTTAAATCAAAGAGAGTGAGTGTACTTAATAAGTACTCGAAGGAACACACATAAGTTTACATCATTAAGTGAATGGTTGTCACGCAGTAACACAATATGATTTCGCAAGGGCCCTTGCAGAAATCCACAAAGAGTGTTTATAAATAGACATGTGCATTTGTTTTCGTTAGAATGCATTTTTGTCCGAAAATCTGTTTTTTTCGTTATCGTTTTAACAAACGATAACGAAAGCGCAAGAGGTGAAAACCGAAATATCCGACATAAAAAATGCTTTATTTTAATTTTTGCTGCGGTAAAAATTCGATATAGAGAGATTCGACATTATAGGGAAAAGATTCGACATTATAGAGAAAAGATTCGACACTATAGAAATAATAGATTCGACATTACAGAGATTAGATTTTGATTTATGAGAAAATTGATTTGACATTATTACTAGTCATACAACATTAGAATTCTTGTAGGCGGAATATTCGAACGGAAATGTACGATTCGACGTAAAGATTCGACGTTCCGTCGAATATTCTTTTGACCATTCGACAGAAACCAAGTATTATTGGATTTTCAGATGAAAGCTATTCCCCAACTACTTGCAATCCCACAATGCATAGCTCCTTAAAGGTAATGTACATATTTACATATGTGAATAAAGTCCTAGTGGGGATGGCCTGTCATTAGACTCTGACAGGAAGACCCCGCTACAGACTCCCCCCACCTGAAATCTTTGGTCCCCAAAGAGGACAAAAATATGTATGCTGGTGCATGCTTCACAGAATACAAGCGGAGGAAAAAGGTTTGATAGAATATGCAAAATAATAAACTCTCTTGCTCCAAGAATTTATTGTGATGTGTTTGGAATATCTTCTCACCCGTAATTTCTTTATGTTTGACGGGGACTACTATCTTCAAAAGTGCGGAGCCTCGATGGGCGCCAAATTTTCACCATCCTTAGCTAACTTCTACATGGGGTGGTGGGAGAGGCTCCTTATTTTTGGACCTGGTAGCCCCCGCCGCAGTGACACGGTTTTCTATTGCAGGTACATAGATGACCTCTTGTTTATTGTTTCCCATCCACATATGGATTTACAGGAGTGGTTAAACTATATGAACGATAATCAACTCAATTTAAATTTTACTGGAGTTCTAGACAAAAAAAACATAGAATTTCTAGATGTCACACTGACGGGTGTAAACAATGCAGTTATTTCCAACCTCTATAGGAAACCCAGTGCTGGGAATACTCTCCTACGGGCTGATTCTAGCCATCCGGGACATACTATAAACAGCATCCCGGTTGGTCAATTCCTAAGATTGAGGAGGCTTTGCAGCAAAGAATCAGATTTTGATCAGGAAGCCATACACATGTATGGCTTCAAGGAAAGAGGTTACCCAAGAGCCACAATAATTAGGGGCATATCAATAGCCAAGGGAGTACAAAGAAAAGAACTGCTCTTAGATAAACTTCCTGGTCACGACGGACAGGGCCGTACAAAAAAGTTTAAAGATCAAAATTATACCACTACTTTTTCCACTCCATACAGTAGTGAGTTTCACAAAATAAAAAAGATTGTCACCAAATATCTTCCAATTTTGTCTAATAACCCCATCTATTGTGAAATTTTAAAAGGGGGTGTCCGCACTGTATCCAGAAAGGCCCCATCCCTCACCAGTTTGTTATCCCCTAGTCTTTTTAGCAGTAGGCCCACTCCCACCAATTGGTTATCCTTCAATGGAACATTTAGATTCGATGGTCGCAGTTGCACATACTGCCCTTTCATTCAAAAAGGGGACACCGTCACCTCCACAGGGAAATCGCACAAGCTACATTGTTTCATCAACTGCAATACACGATATGTAGTATATGTGATCACATGCAAACTTTGTTCAATACAATATGTTGGTAGGACAACTAGAAGACTTAAGGATCGCCTCTATGATCACCTATACAACATCGATAAGGACCATGCCACCAATGTCGCACGGCACTGGAACATTGCTCATGATAAAAATACTTCTAGTTTAGTCATTCAAGGGCTAGAAAGAATTGCAAAACCAGCCAGAGGCGGAGATAAATTTAACATACTGTGCAGGCAAGAAGTCCGATGGATTTTTATTCTCAATTCCAGACGCCCTTCGGGGCTTAACTTTAAGTGGGATGTGTCCCACTTTTACTAGTTGGGTCTAGCTGTTTATATCATATTATATACAAAGCATATACCTCTCTGTTCTGTTTTAGATATCCCCATTGTACATACTCCTTTTCCTTTGGCCAATTTTTTGATCACTTCATCTTAAAATGGGCAGGCGTTTTTCTTCATACAGAATTTGGTGACGTATTAAAAATGCCAGGTCGCCATTTATTTATGTACCCATTTTTTTCATATATAGCCTCCATTGCAAGCTAGAATCATCATTCTAGTGGCGTGACATGCTTAGAGACATTAGGAACATCGCGGCTCCTTTACTATCTCTCCTTCTAAATAAGCATAAGGTCTGTGCCTTAATTAAAATAATAAAAAATAGAAGATAAATGATAGTGGAGCTTTTAAAAGAGGTTCTGCCCTTGACACATAGCACTGGGTCATTTCAGGTTTGGTAAACATTACAATGATTATATACGTCCAATAATGACATGCAAACCAGAAAAGCCCAGTGATATAGTGCATGGTATCATAACCACACATATACCATTTTAATTAAAACATCATATTTTTACACATATACATTTTGTTTGTTTTTTAGACATACAAAAGGCTGCAGTCTTCAGAATTCTCACATTACTTATCTATTGCCCATTTTACCCTATAATTATTATGCACCATTACAAAATTACTGGGAGGGGCCTCCTCCCACTAATCAACATTTTTTAGGACAGGGGAGGACCCCTTGGAGGGGACCTCCGCCGCTCCCTTGGGGGGGAGCACCGCCTTACCCCCCACCTTGGACCAACGATTGGCGGGAGAATTGTCTCCCTCCCCCCCAGACGCCGAGAGGACAGCCCAGTTTAAAAAGAAAAAATCTAGAGGGGTCCGAGGGGGCAGACGAGTCCAAAAGGCAAAGACCGTGATTGGTACGGGTATTTTTAACCTTAGTGGTGTACCGCTTACTGATAATGAGACACGTGTATTGGATAAGGGTCTTAAGTTTGCCCCTATACGTAATTTGAATAAATTTCAGACTTTTATTAGTGTCCAGAAATACATAAGGGGTCTCAATATGAAGAAGTATTTCCTCTCTAATCCTATAGAGAGGAACTCTGCCCCCATGAATTCTGGGCACTCTAATCTAAGGAACCGATCGGTTTTTAACCCTCAGTATACGGATACTAGACACCTAGATGTCTTCCGCAATATGGTGTGCAAGGACCTTGATGATCTCCATATAAAAAAGGTGAAAGATTCCCAGTTGATTCAACAGGGGATCAGATCACTTGAACAGCGGAATGATATTGTGATCCGACCCGCGGACAAAGGGGGTGGTCTCGTGGTATTGAGTAAAACTTACTACCACGAGGAAATGAATAGATTACTTAGTGATCATCATACCTACCTGATACTACGTGGGAATCCTATGGTTAATTTTAAAAATGAGCTACATATGTTGATAGAGGATGGTAAAAAACGAGGCATTTTGAATAGTAAGGAGGCGGCATATTTGGATCCCCACCATTGCCGCACCCCTATTATATACTTTTTACCCAAATTACATAAAGATGCTTTACGCCCCCCCGGCCGTCCTATTGTGAATGGGATCGACTCAGTGACTTCGAGGCTTGGCCAATACCTGGACTGTTTCTTGCAACCGTTGGTGCGCAATATGCCTGCGTATCTGAGGGATACTAAGCAAATAATACAGATTCTTGAGGCCATTCCCTGTACACGTGACACTATTTTAGTTACAGCCGATGTGGGCTCTTTATATACAATCATTGGACATGAAGCAGCACTCTCTTCAGTGCAGTGGGCATTGGAGTCTACTGAACTGAGCCATGAACATATAGATTTTTTGTTGGACAGCTTGAAATTTTGTCTGCTTAAGAATTATTTTTGGTATGGCAAAGAATTTTATTTGCAGCAATGTGGTATAGCCATGGGAGCCCGTTTCGCTCCGAGTGTGGCCAATATTTTTATGGCCCACTGGGAGCGGGATGTGGTGTTCCAGAATAGACCTCCTCAGCTTGTCTGCTATAGGAGGTATATTGACGATCTGATCTTAATATGGGAGGGTGATTTATTATCACTGCAGTCCTTTATGGACAAAATGAATGCCAATAACAAGAACATAGTCTTGTCTTGGACAGTGTCCCATCTTAAGATTAATTTCCTGGATTTGGAAATATTTAAGGCCGATAATAGGCTATGCACTAAGAACTATTTTAAATCTGTAGACCGCAATGGCTATATACCTATCACCAGCTGTCACCACCGTTTGTGGCTGTGCAATATCCCACGTGGGCAGTTTGTACGGCTACGTAGGAATTGCACTAGTTCAACTGATTATTTACAGCAGTCTCAGGAGCTTGCTACTAGATTCATAGCTAAAGGCTACTCTCGTCCTTCGATTCTGCAGGAAATAGAGAAAGTCAACGCTTTAGACAGGAATACCATTGTTGCTGATAAAGTGGCCAATATAGATAAGGATCAAGCTAACTACAAAATGCTGTTGGACTTTAACATACATCACAAAAAATTTGAAAGAATCGTTGCCAGACATTGGCCAATTCTAAAGGGTGATGGTGTGTTGGGCCCTGTCCTGCCGGACCGTCCTCAATTTATATATAAAAAGGCCCCCTCATTGAGAGACAGTTTGGCCCCTGGAGTGATTGACCCCCCCACTAGGGCTCAGCCCAAACTCTTTAACTTTCTCTCTGGCTTCTATGCATGTGGGCGTTGTGCAACCTGCAAACACGTTAGGCAGACGATTAAGAAGAGAAAAAGTTTTTGTTCTAATGTTACACAAAAAGAGTACCCAATCAAGCAACTGATTACATGTGCTACTGAAGGTGTAGTATACATGCTGGAGTGCAGCTGTGGTCTGCAGTATGTTGGACGCGTTGCATGTGCGTATTGGTGAACATATTAGTAACATTAAAAGAGGAATTAGAAGCCATAGTGTTTCCAAACATTTTAGACAATGTCACCATAGGGATCCCCGTGCGTTGAAATTTTGGGGCATTGAGAAAGTTGATAAACATTGGAGGGGTGGGCATTATATTCGTCGCATAAGTCAACGCGAGTCCTTCTGGATATATGAGACTAAGGTCTCCTCACCTTCTGGCCTCAACGTTGAATTTGACCTTAACTGTTTCATATCCAATAGGTAGTATCAATATTTAATCTTAGTCTTTTGATATGGGTTGGTCTTATGCGTTTTGTATTCCTATTCCTATTTATCTATTTTACTTTTATTTATTTTATTTCATTTTATTTTATTATTTTGTGTCTAGTATGTATATTTACATAGCTGGTAATTGGTAATTTTTAATTTTTAATTACTGTATCTGATATGTTACAATTTCAAATGCATTTGTTAGTGGGCAGTCTGTGCAATCGTGGATGACGTCTCTTTTTTAATTGTGATCTAATATGAGGTCTTTTTGGGTAAGGATCTCTTTTTTGGGTCATGTATATTTTAAATGTAAATTTTTTTCTAAGTCCGGTGTTATGTCAGTCCTCTATTGCGTTTGTTTCACTATCCTTGTCAGAAGCTTTGTTAGCCTGACACTGGAGAGGAGGCGTAATCACTTGGTGTGAGATGTTTAGTCTAATTGTTTTTTTTTTTGACTCTTGGGCGGAGTTTTTTCACCATGATGAGTCGTCTAAGCTCAATTTGTTTTTCGGTTGCTTTGGCAACCGTCGGCTATTTAATGTAATCAGCGGGACGTCTACGTTGTTCCTTCCTACCCCACGCTGAAGAAGTCCCGTCCAGGGGACGTAACGACGTACAAGGGGGGAGTGATTGGCGTGACGTCACCCGCGACTGCACACTGCACATTGTGTTTCTGGATACCTGTTGGTTGATCCCTGTCTGCCTGCCTGTATACCTAGCACTCAGTCACGAGTGCTTTTTATGTGAGTTTTTTACCTTTTTTATGCAATAAATTCAGTTATGCTTCAGAGAGCACTAGATTCTTTCTCTATTTTTTTTTGCATAATTGTTTGGTGCTGAGTCCATTGATGCCTTAATTAAGTGATCTGCTGCTGGAATACTGGATGACTGAGGAGATCCTTGTCTCTATATGCTGTTCTACCACTGTTGGATTAACTGGATGATTGAGGAGATTCCTGTTTATACATGCTGTTTAACCTTTTCATTAAGGTGAGAGGCCATCCTTACCTTTTTTGGTGGAGGTTTTCTTCTGCTTGCTTCAAACACATTCTGGATTCGGTCCTGCACATTTACATTGGATTATTAAGCACTTATGGACATTTTACACTGTTTTTCTTTGTGGTGTCACTTATGTTATTTATGTAATTATTAATTGTTTGCGCTGCACTTTCTCTGTTTACATTTTACCCTATAGCCACATATGTCTACTTCACAACCTTTTTATAACATCACACAAACTTATTATTATTTGTTTTATTTGTTGTTCTCTATTCGTCCTTTACACTGGTTATGATGTATATGTGTCTCACACATGGGGTCTCTCCTTTTTCCCTTTCTTTTGTTTTGTCTCATTATCAAGAGATTGAGAAACGAGAGATTTTTCACTCACAAATCTTTTCAACCCCATACACAGGAGCAGGATAATAGTGTTCTTTTGACTAATGATCACCTGGAAGTGATTGGTGAAAGCCCCATTCACCTCTTTCCCTCCTCCATTCAAGCACATTTTGGTCATTTGTTCACTAGCTACGAGTAAGCATCACACGATGTGAAACATACCAGCCTTTTTCCCCTGTCCACTCCTTTTTTGACTGCATGAACTTTGGCTGTTTTTTCCAATTGAATTTTTATGTTTTGAATAAAGACATTGTTTTTTGAGGAGCGCGGCGGTCCAGCATTTTTCTTTTATCCCATGTGCCCTCTCACCCGACAGGCCGTTCCGCCTGAATTCCTCTCAGAAAACGCATTGGTGAATCACTGCTCCACAGCACAAAGATCCCGGACGAGGGTGTTCCACTGTTTCAGTTGTCAGCTGGGCTTCCTCTCCGGTCTCCGGGTACACAGGTTGGATACAGGAGTCTTGCTTCCTTTCGGATGGCTGGTCTCTTGGGAAATTTAAGCCTAGGCTTCTGGGCCTAGCAGCACGGCTGTCTCAGTCAGCAGCTCCGCAGAGGAGAAGAGGCTGGTCCCGAGAGAGGGAAAAGGCCCCACTCCCTCTGCTTAAGTAACCTCCCCAACAATTCTGTGCGGAGGCGTCACATGCTCCAACAGGGCAGGGCATTGAGGGAAATTTAGTCTGTTTCTCGTAAGAGTGAATGGAGTCCATCTTTCCTGCTACTTGCAATCCCACAATGCATAGCTCCTTAAAGGTAATGTACATATTTACAGATGTGAATAAAATCCTAGCGGGGATGGCCTGTCATTAGACTCTGACAGGAAGACCCTGCTACATACAGATATTCTTCTCAGAAAAAATGTAAAAAAATGCTATACACTTATAAAATAGTGCTATTATAAAGAATGTGTTCCCCTATGCCAGATTCAGAGGATCACTGCCTCAAGGACAAGCAAATATTATAGTAACCCCAAAGAAATGTAAAATATATATGTGAACAAAAATATATATATAAATATATATATATGTGACAATTAGATAGAGGATTTCTAGATTGGTCCTCTTCTCATTAAAGCGGAGGTTCACCCAAAAATCAACTTTCTGACATTAGATCCAGCATACTGCTAACATCTGCAGTATGCTGGTGTTTTTTTTTGTACTTATCGTTTTATAAAACGTTATTATCCGGCTCCGAGCGGGGAATCCTGCAGGGAATGGGCGTTCCTAAGCCAAGAGGAGTTGATTGACGGGCTGCTAAGGCGTGTCACGCCTTCCGAAAATACCCGAAGTGACACTCTGGTATTTTCGGAAGGCGTGACATGCCTTAGCAGCCCGTCAATCAATTCCTCTTGGCTTAGGAACGCCCATTCCCCACAGGATTCCCCGCTCGGAGCCAGATAACAACGGCTCGTAAAATGATA
Organism: Rana kukunoris; assembly: GCA_029574335.1. Lineage (NCBI taxonomy): Eukaryota > Metazoa > Chordata > Amphibia > Anura > Ranidae > Rana > Rana kukunoris. Next base: position 84,009,391 of record CM056060.1, on the reverse strand, counting down.
AGTACAAAAAAAAAACAGCATACTGGATTAGCTGGATCTAATGTCAGAAAGTTGATTTTTTTTTTTTTTTAGGAGCTGTGGTGGCTCAACGTGATTGGCACTGCGCTGACAAGCCATTCACCTCTGCAGACAAGGGTTCGGATCCCGGTTTCGGCTACATGTGAATTGAGTTTGGTGGTCTCAGCTCGGCTCCCGGTGGGTGTGCTATGCAAGGTACGCCTGTGCTTAGTACGCCCACACCCCCCCCCCCCCACAAAAACCACCACACTTGCACGCACTTTGGCCATGCGGTCTCCTAAAATAAAGAGAGGCGAAGGACCTAGGGGGCTGGCTGGGTGGGCTAGACCCCCTCACTCCCTCATAGGGGGAGACCCTCTGCCCCGTTGGGGTCCTGTTGGGCCCCAGTTGGGCTCCCAAGTGGAGCAGGTAGGGTGGGGTGAGTGGGAGGCCCCCCCTCACACCCGCCATTGCCACCAGGGGCATGGAGAAGGATGGCGATTGCCTCCAGGGGGAGGGTCTGCCTACTCCCAACTCCTGCAGTCCGGCTCCTCTCTCTCTCGAGTTCACGCACAATATACACTTAAAACAAAAAAGAAAGTTGATTTTTGGGTGAACCTCCGCTTTAAAGTCCCAATGTGCTAGTCAGGAAGCAAGTTGTTGTCATAAAAAGTGTTTGGAGCCTGGGTCCTGCCCCAGGGGACATGTATCAATGCAAACATTTTTAAAAACTGCATTTTTTTCCGGGAGCAGTGATGTCTGTAAAGTAGCGCATGTTTCCCGTGCTTAGAAAAGTCCCTGCACAAAATGTAATTTCTAAAGAAAAAAAAGTAATTTAAAACTGATTGCGGCTATAACGAATTGTCGGGTCCCGGCAATACAGATAAAAGTAATTGAAAAAAAAAAACAGCATGGGTTCACCCCTTAGTCCATTACCAGGCCCTTTGGGTCTGGTATGGATATTAAGGGGAACAAAAAAAAAAGCATGGGGGCCCCCCCAAATTCCATATCAGGCCCTTCAGGCCCCCGCTAACGCATCACGGGAAACCTGAAACCGGGTCTTAACGGTACACAAGGCAAGCTTTTGAGCAATGCCCTGCTGGAAAAAGGCCAATATACTTGTTAAAGAAAAAACACATTGTTAAAACACACATTAGGCACTATAGGACCTCAAAGTAGGAATACAATTTTACAAGAAGTGGATGCACGTGCCTTCAACATAGTAGGAATGTCAGGTCACCTGTGGCCAGATGACAAGTGCACCTCGTTTGGGTCAGGGTTGCACCACAGGGTAGTGAACCTTATAGCCGACTGCTGCAGATGGACAGGAAGCGTAAGCCCAAGATTCCTCAGGGCGCGGAGTCTAAGACCCAGCTCGGTGTTCACCAAGACCTCTAGTGGTGAGGATGGCCTTTGCTGCAGCTGGATCCAGGTCGCGGCCCCTGGCGTCCCCCTAGGTCACGCTCCGTAGGGAGAGAGGGGAAGTAGCACACAGGACACAAGCAATAGTGATAGGTAAGCCAAGGTCGGGGCAACAGGCAGACAAGGTTAACCAAGGGACAGGCCAAAGGTCAGGGTAACAGGCAAACAGGAGTAGTCAGAGATGAGCCAAAATCGGTACACAGAAAGGTTAACGTAGCACACGGCAGACAGGAACTCAAGCACAATAAACTAATAAAAAAAAGTTGAACAGCAAAGCAGACCTGCAGTGCAACAGTTAATACAGACTTCCTGGAATGGCCTGGGGTGAAGCCATACAGGGAGGAGATGATAAAGCCAGCCAGATAAGAGAATCTGGCTTCTAATGAACACTTTAGATGTAGAGAACAGTTCGCCCGCGAACTATTCGCGGCGATTTTGGCATGTTCGCATTCGCCGCCGCGGGCGAACATATGCGATGTTTGACCCGCCCCCTATTAATTAACATTGAGCAAACTTTGACCCTCTACCTCACAGTCAGCAGACACATTTCAGCCAATCAGCAGCATACCCTCCCTAGTAGACCCTCCCACCTGTAGGGCAGCATCCATTTTACGTTCATTCTGCTGCTGGATTCTTAGTGAGAGGAGGGATAGTTTCTCTGCTGCCGATTGCATAGGGACAGTGTTAGCTAGGGCTCCTGAAATCCATTCCTGGAAGATTTATCGGATCTCTGCTGTTATAACAGCACTCCCAAGTCTCAAACATCCCTTATTAGGGCTAATGAATCAGCAATCATTTTTTTTTTTAAATCAGTGCTGCAAAACTGTAATATCTTTTAGTCAGATAGATAGAGCAGCCAGCTTAGTTAGTTAATCTTACAGTGTGTAGAGAATATATATACATCTTAACAGTTGTACATATATTTATACACTGTATAGTTTAGTTAGATTAGAGGTGTGGGTTGCTGTGCTATGTAAAGGGGTACAGTGTTGCAAGCTGCTGTGTAATATACAGGGATCCAGTGGTGCAGGGTGCTGTGTAATATACAGGGATCCAGTGGTGCAGGGTGCTATTTAAAGGGGCCCAGAGCTGTGGGGTGCTGTGCTAGTTAAAGGGGTACAGTGTTGCAAGCTGCTCTGTCTTCCAGTACTCCAGTTCTGAAAGAATCATCTGATCTCTGCTCCTTGTTAGGGCTAATGAATCAGCAATCATTTTTTTTTAAATCAGTGCTGCGAGACTGTAATATCTTTTAGTCAGATAGAGCAGCCAGCTTAGGTAGTTAATCTTACAGTGTGTAGAGCATATATATACATCTTAGCAGTTGTACATATATTTATACACTGTATAGTTTAGTTAGATTAGAGGTGTGGGTTGCTGTGCTATGTAAAGGGGTACAGTGTTGCAAGCTGCTGTGTAATATACAGGGATCCAGTTGTGCATGGTGCTGTGTAATATAAAGGGATCCAGTGGTGCAGGGTGCTGTGTAATATAAAGGGATCCAGTGGTGCAGGGTGCTGTGTAATATACAGGGATCCAGTGGTGCAGGGTGCTATTTAAAGGGGCCCAGAGCTGTGGGGTGCTGTGCTAGTTAAAGGGGTACAGTGTTGCAAGCTGCTCTGTCTTCCAGTACTCCAGTTCTGAAAGAATCATCTGATCTCTGCTCCTTGTTAGGGCTAATGAATCAGCAATCATTTTTTTTAACTGCAATAGAGAATAGCAGTTAGTTTTCTGCAGGTATTTTTTTGTCAGGCCTATAGCTTCTACTCTGCCAGCCTCTGCCAGTGTCACCAGTGCCACTCAGATCTGGTGGCACAGTACATTACATTTAAATAAAAAAACACAATTTTAACTGCAATATAGAATAGCAGTTAGTTTTCTGCAAGTATTTTTTTGTCAGGCCTATAGCTTCTACTCTGCCAGCCTCTGCCAGTGTCACCAGTGCCACTCAGATCTGGTGGCACAGTACATTACATTTAAATGAAAACACACAATTTTGAATACAATAGAGAATAGCAGTTGTCTGTGAGTGTTTTTTTTTTGTCAGGCCTATAGCGTCTACTCTGCCAGTGTCACCAGTGCCACTCAGATCTGGTGGCACAGTACATTACATTTAAATGAAAACACACAATTTTGAATGCAATAGAGAATAACAGTTAGTTGTCTGTGAGTGTTTTTTTGTCAGACCTATAGCGTCTACTCTGCCAGCCTCTGCCAGTGTCACCAGTGCCACTCAGATCTGGTGGCACAGTACATTACATTTAAATAAAAAACACAATTTTAACTGCAATATAGAATAGCAGTTAGTTTTCTGCAAGTATTTTTTTGTCAGGCCTATAGCTTCTACTCTGCCAGCCTCTGCCAGTGTCACCAGTGCCACTCAGATCTGGTGGCACAGTACATTACATTTAAATGAAAACACACAATTTTGAATACAATAGAGAATAGCAGTTGTCTGTGAGTGTTTTTTTTTGTCAGGCCTATAGCGTCTACTCTGCCAGTGTCACCAGTGCCACTCAGATCTGGTGGCACAGTACATTACATTTAAATGAAAACACACAATTTTGAATGCAATAGAGAATAACAGTTAGTTGTCTGTGAGTGTTTTTTTTGTCAGACCTATAGCGTCTACTCTGCCAGCCTCTGCCAGTGTCACCAGTGCCACTCAGATCTGGTGTCAATTGTCAAACTAACTAAACTAATATAAAAAAAATGACAGGCAGAGGCAGGCCACCCCGCAGGGGCCGTCGTGGTCGTGGTGCGGGGATTCCCTTTGGCCCTAGAATATTACCTAGTGTTCAGAGGCCACGTACCCTGAACTCGAAAAGTTCTGAGGACATAGTTGACTGGCTAACACAGGACACCCAATCTACTACAGCTTACGCTGGGAACCTTGACACACCATCCTCCTCCAGCTCAGCTTCGGGCACCTCTCAAGTTACCACTCGCCCGCCTACCGCCACCATCAACACCAGCATCACAGCTGCTTTACTTGATCTGTCAGAGGAGTTATTTACACATGATTTGGAAGAAATGAGTGATGAGCAACAATTATTGCCAAGGGATGTAGATAAATGGGATATGTCTCAGTCAGGCAGCATTACAAACATGGACGTATGGTGTGATGATGATGATGTTGTACCCGCTGCTGCTTCCTTTGCTGAGTTGTCAGATACAAGTGAATCAGTTGATGATGGACTGTTTGCGGTTGTTGGCGCTGCATTAAACGGGGAGTTTGGTCTGTCAAAGTTTGGTCTGTCACTGTGAACCCTAACCTTGTCTGTAACCCTAACCCTAACCCTATCTGTAACCCTAACCCTAACCCTAACCCTATCTGTAACCCTAACTCTAACCCTAACCCTATCTGTAACCCTAACACTAACTCTAACCCTAACCCTAACCCTTACAGTGCCTGATAGATACAACATCAAACGTGATGTTTTAAAGCACGTTATTCCAAACAATTTAGGGATGTTAGGTGATTTATGCCCTTTATGGATTAAAAACGGACTCTGCGACAACTACGTAATTTTCCATGGGAGTTTTGCCATGGATCCCCCTCCGGCATGCCACAGTCCAGGTGTTAGTCCCCTTGAAACAACTTTTCCATCACTTCGGTGGCCAGAAAGAGTCCCTGTGTGTTTTAAAATTCGCCTGCCCATTGAAGTGTATGGCGGTTCGCACGGTTTGCCGGTTCGCGAACATTTGCGGAAGTTCGCATTCGCAGTTCACGAAGGGGAAAATTTAGGTTCGCAACATCACTAATGAACACATGGAGAGAAGGTAAGCTGCCAGACATACTACATATCCATGACAAGGAATAACATGATGACACCCAGCTTGCAAGAGCAAGATTAAATCCAGAGACAGTAGCAGAGTGGAAGATCGGGCCTTGGATAGAGGATCCTCCCAAAGAGGAAGATGTCAGGGAGCGTCAGTGACAAAGCACACCACATCTGCCCACTAGGAATGATGAGGCCAATCCAGAGTCACAAGAATGACAAGAACTTCTTTGGTCTCTTTCCTTCACAGTAGTCGCTGAAAAAGCCTAAAAGCAAGTCAGCAAAACCTACTGTAATGGTCCCATGGTGCCTCCAGGGCATCCTTCATCCCTCATCCTCGCTACGAGGATAGATGCCTTCCCATTGAGAGGAGATGGCAGAAGATCCACATCTGGGTTGCCCCACCACAGGAATATTCATATGGAAAACCTCCAGTGTATGGACCACTCTCCTTGGTCCAAAATATGATGGCTGAGGTAATCTGCCTGCCAGTTTTCCAAACCCATGTAAACCGCTGAGCGAGCAGGGACATGAATCCCCACCTACCAAAGAACATCAAGCACCGTTGCCGAACTGCCAAACTCCTTATTCCATCCTAGTGAGGGACAGACCAAACCTAAGCACCTGTAGCTCCAGGAAAATTGATAGGCAATTGAGGGTTCTGCTTTTTCGGAAGCCCTGCTTGACTGCTGACCTGTCACCCCCTCCCCCAAACAGTCCTTCTGGCATTAATCATGACCACGGGGGGAAAAGGGGGCGACAACCACCAAAGAAGAGAAGACTTGACCGACTGTCCCACATCCCAAATCTGTCCAGTGACCAAAGGGGACCTGTCCTATATAGGTAAAACTGGCTTCTGCTGAACTCATGTGAGTAACTGCACCTATGGAACTCCCTTACAAATGGAAACCCTGAGACCCAAAGCATGCCTGCAGAAACAAAGAGAAGACCGCTGCGGGACAGTAACCACAAACACTGAAGCAACTAAAGTAATGTACAACAAATTGAAAACACGTCAATATAATATATATTCCTATCTATTTCTATTTATTCATATCTTGTAGGTGTGGTGAACTTTCTGAAAGTGCACCAAGCCCACAGAATATAATAGAAGTCTTCGACTCAGTGCAGCTAAGCTGCAAGAAAGCCACAGGTGCACTGTGCTGCATTATCACGGTAGTTAAAGATAAACTCACCAAGGCCAAGATGCTGAGGGCGGCTCCCTTTGCGACCTAGCGCGATCCGCCCCCTGGAGTGGGTACAGGGGGACGGACGCACCGGGAGGCACCGGTACCGACAGGTGGACAAAGACTGGATCCGTGGAGCAGAGACTGATCCGGAAGCAGGTCACTGGGGTCAGCTGAGGAAGCACACGGAGATAGTCCGGAAGTCCAGATAGCTGGAGCTGGGAACAAGCAGAAGATTAATCCGGGAAACAGGCCGTGGTCAGGAGGGTTGGAGAGATCAGGAAGTCCGATAGTTCAAGCCAAAAGATCAAGAGCAGGAGACAGCAGCAGTCCGGTAACGATAGCCAAAGTTCAAAGGATCAGGATCAAAAGGTCGTAGGTATCAGATTCACTTAGAAGCTGTGACAAGCCAGCAACCAGACAGGAGGAAGAGGCTGGCTTCAATATCCCACCTAAGCCACTGATTGGCCGGATGGAGAGCATGTCCGTGCGCGCCCGTGCGCGCACCCGCGCCGCGCGCCTATACCGTGCACGCCTGCGCCTAATACGTGCACGCGCGCGCCCGAGCCGCGCATGTGCGCGCCCGCGGTAAACGGCCGCGAACGGGCAGGTCTAATGCCCTGACAGTGCCCCCCCCCAAGGGGCGGGCTCCGGACGCCCAAACTGTTCATCAACTCCGGGTGGTCTCGATGGAAAGTTCGGATCAGCCGAGGGGCATGTAAATTTCTGGAAGGCTCCCAGGAATTGTCTTCAGGAGGATAACCTTTCCACTTGATTAAGTACTGAAGTTGCCTCCCCCTCTATCGACAACTCAGAATGGATTCCACCTCGAATTCCTTTTCACCTTCGATCACCACCGGAGGCGGTGGGAGTTCTTCTCTTCCAGGGAAGGTGTCTGGTATGAAAGGCTTGAGCAGGGATGCATGAAAGACAGGATGGATCCTGTAGGAGTCTGTTAATTCTAGTTCGAAAGCCACAGGGTTGATCTTCCGCTTGATTTTAAATGGGCCGATGAACCTAGGGCCAAGTTTCCGGGAAGGGATTGGTAGTTTGAGGTTTGTGGCCGATAACCAGACCTTTTCGCCAACTTCGAAGTTCGGGCAGTCCTTCCTCCCCCTGTCGAAAAACTTCTTGTAACTCTTTTGGGCTTGGTGCATGGTCTCCTGGAGTTTCTGGAAGTTTTGTTGTATGGCAACTATACGTTCCTGGACAGCTGGGACCGATATTTCAGGAATGGAGTCCGGAAGGAAGGAAGGATGGTATCCGAGGTTGGCCCAAAACGGGGTCTGGTTAGTAGATGAGTGAACCGAATTGTTGTAGGCAAACTCTGCCGCTGGTAGCAAAGATGCCTAGTCGTCTTGAGATGATGAACAGAAACAACGGAGGTATTGCTCCAACGTTTGGTTGGTCCTCTCTGTCTGGCCATTGGACTGCGGGTGGTAGGCAGACGAGAGGCAGATCTTAATTTCAAGCGACTTGCAGAGCTCCCTCCAGAACTTAGAAGTAAATTGCACACCCCTGTCTGACACGATGCTCTTGGATGCCCCATGGAGTCTTATTATTTCCTTAAAAAAAATTTTTGGGCTGAAAATTACCCCCTTGGCTTATACTCGAGTGAATACCTGCCATTTCATTGCCCATTGCAGAATCTGATCTGCGTACCTGAGTCCATGACATATTCAGATGGCGACCATGCAGTTTTATAATAGATCGCCCTCTCGTCATCTCGAGAGGAAGATCGTGATAGGCGGAACACTGAACACAGTGTTTGCTGAGAAACCAAGTGTTCCACCTGTGTTCAGTGTTCCTCCTATCACGATCGCCCTCTCGTTCGTGATAGACGAGAGGGCGATCGTGATAGGTTGAACAATGAAAACAGTATTTGCTAAGAAACCAAGTGTTCCACCTATCACGGAACAGCACAAGTAGGAGCGTGAGTTTTTAAAACTGCACGGCCGCCGTCTATGTCACAGACTCGGGTACACAGATTGGATTCTGCAATCAGTGAGGTCAGGCTGCAATGGGCACAGTGAAGTCAGGCTGCAATAGGCACAGTGAGGTCAGGCTGCAATAGGCACAGTGAGGTCAGGCTGCAATAGGCACAGTGAGGTCAGGCTGCAATGGGCACAGTGAGGTCAGGCTGCAAATGGGCACAGTGAAGCTGCAAATAGGCATTGTTGACCCTCTTTTCCGCTTATAGTAGCTGCTGCATTCTCACCCTTGGCTTATACTCGAGTCAATACGTTTTCCCATTTTTTTGTGGCAAAATGATGTCCTCTGCTTATACTCGGGTCGGCTTATACTCGGATATATACAGTATTTTATTAATTAGTATTTTCAATTGAATCGTTATTTTTTTTTCTACTCTACTTTTTTTCTAGAAAAATAATAGTCGGTACAGTACTGGAATAAATCTAAAATCTTGAAATCTGAAATATACTGTATATCCTTGTTTATTGACTATACAGCCCTCACAAAAAAAATAGGCATATTTAGAGCGCCCGTATTCAATACAAAAAATTCACTGAAAATATATGGAATTGGAATCATAGATAATATACAAAGTATATTATGCATTCATTAAATAAAAAAAATCCCAGTCTTTGCTTATTATAAAAATATATTTTGGGTAGTTTCATAAACAAATTACAAAATAAAGGCCTCATATGTGCTAAAAAAAAAGTGTGAAAATGATTCTGGCATGCAAAACTGTTAAAAAGTTACTGTTGAGTAAACTGGTACATACCAAAACTTTAACATTTGTCCTGGACACAAAGTTCTGATGACTCATGGGCATAAAGGGGTTACTTTTTTAAAATAGTAAAACAAAGTACATCATTTAGACCAACAATTAACAGGAGAATGTATGTGGCTGTGGAGGCAGGAGGTTATGTTTTCTGACAGGCACCAAGGTCAAAAGATTTACAAACCACCATTTGTATGCAGAGAATGTCAAACATGGCTTCATTACATGTGTCTATTTACTGTCCAAATACAGCATTCTTGCAATGTTTTCTTCTATTTAACAAAAAGCAATGACAATATAGATTTTGTGCCAATTTTTTTTAGCTCCTTCTTTAATATAGCAATATTTCTGTTGTAATCAGTTTATTGAGTTTCAAAATATGCCCCTGCAAGGCAATGGAACATTTTGCATTGTTAACCGACTAGCAGGGGTGATAACAGTAGACTACAATAAGCCACATTCACACCGGTGAGACTTGTCATGCGATTTGACTGTTCAAAATCGCACGACAAGTCGCACCCAACTTGTGGACCTTTTCGAATTGGTGCGACTCGACTTGTATTGACATCTCTGCATGAAATTGTACAGATGTCAGCAAACTGCACATGAAATCACACTGACCGGCAGTTTTGAAATTGCGATTATAGTGCGATTTCAAAACAGCATTTGGTGTGAACCATGACTAAATGGTCAAAAAGAACGTATATACCTAGGTTTTGCACCCAATTTAACAGGTCACTCACACTCATTATTTTCCCATGGAGCCATGTGGGTTTGGTGGTTTGTTGCCCTTCCACCCTGCTTTTTGATTCTTATTTTTTTATAGTTTTTCCCTATATATATTTTGCACAGATGTTCATGTATGTACTATACAGTACATACATCTCACATTCTTTACCCATATTATTTATTTCTTGTCAACACCTAAATGGTAGTTTTATGTCATCACGGTGGAGGACCTGTTTGGATTGCTCTCCATGCCTGCCATTGGAGAACACTTGTCCTATTTTGCTGCTGCTACTGCTATAGAGCCACAACATGCAGAAGTGTTGGCGAGAGGATAAAGAAGCCGCCCTCATCCTCCTTATCCTCTGTCACCCTGGTTTAGAGTAGTTTCCCTTTCAATGCAGCTGCCAAAGCAGCCTATTTCACCAGCTCCTTGTCCACAGTCACTCCATCCGTAGTCCCACCATCATGCACGGGGAGTCCCCAGATATATTCGACCACAGTGTCAGTTATAGGCTGTTGGAGGTTGCGCAGCGATTTGAAGGCTCAGATGTTGGTTCACAGGTTGAGAAATGGAGTAACGTGAGCCCAGAGAGCGGGGGTGACACAGAAGGACAAGAAACTGGCAGTCATGTTCCGCCCAGCTCCAGCATACTGCCATGTTTTCTCCAGTGACGTGGAGGGAGGGAATGATAAGGTCATTGACTGTACTCGGGGGCCTGAGAGAAGAGAGGAGGAAAGTGAGGAAGAGAAGGAGGCACAACTCCAACGAGGCAGGGTGTCCTCTGGGGGGCAGCTTAAGGGCAGCCACCCTATTGCATCACACTGCAGGGTGCTGCTGACTTTTAAAAGTTCCTTGGTGTGGTCCATTTTCACCATTTGTGCATCAGATCGCACCATTGCTGTTTGCAACCTATGTCTGAAGCGTATCAAGCGTGGCCAGAACAGCAGCCGCTTGGGCACCACATGCTTGACCACACATATGGCGACCTGCCTTCTAGTCCGTTGGCAACAGCACATCATCCGAAAAATGCAGACTTCTCCTTGCTTCTCATCTGGGGTCTCCAACCCTACTATACCTTCAGTCCTCTCAAAAACCTGAACTGAGAGGAATGAAAGTATAGCAATAGATGTCCCAAGTACTTGTAGCCAATCTGCTAGCAGTACACCACTAATTGATTTTAGCAGGAAAATTCCCCTACCCCAGTTGCTGAACCATAAAAAGAAACCATCTAAATGCTAGGTTGGCCAAATTGCTAGCACTGCAACTGCTGCCTTTTCAGCTGGTAGACTCTGCCCCCTTTCGTGAGTTTGTGAAATGTGCTGTACCACAGTGGCAGGTTCCAAAATGCCAATTTTTTCGGCCACCGCGCCTCCATAAATGCTAGTGGCCATTCTGCCACAGCTCTCCCCTCTACCCCTCCTCTTCTTCTTCCTCTATGGCCTCTTCTGCAGATTTGTCCTCTGAACCAGCAGTGCTCCGTAAGCGTTTAAGGGGCTACACAAGCAGTCAGGCTAAAATATGCCATGCGGTGCTTGAGTTGGTCTGCCTAGGGGACAGGAGCCCCACTGGGGCAGAGATTCTGTCGGGTCTGCAGGGGCAGACTCAGAGATGTTTGAAGACCATGCCAGCTTCAGCCAGGAATGGTTTTATGGTATTCATACAATGCCACTGCTCAGCTGGCTGACATCCAAAGGGAATGCAACCTGTCCAACAACCACCTCATTTGTGACATGCCCACCAGGTGGAACTTAACATTGGCATGCCAGTGGCTACTGATAAAGGAGGCATGCACTGTCACCATTCGAGGAGGTCACGAGGATGGTGAGCAGCAACATTACATGCATCAGTGACACTGTTCCTCTAGTCTTCCTGCTGAAGCACACACTTTGTGGAATCATGGACAGTGCACTTGAGACTTCCTTTCCTCTCAAGACCCCCTTTATCCAGATAGCACAACAGGTGGCAAGTGCAAAGTCGATTCTTTACAAAAGTAGTCAGTGATGGCAACTCCCATAATACTGTATTCACAGATTCACTTTAAAGACAAGGCCCACCTAGAAACCTCAAATTTTACACACCAATCTGCTGACATTAACTACACCCTTAACAGTGACCCACACATTGCTGACAGTCAGAAACAGTAGTTAATTTACTAAAACTGAAAAGTGCAAAATCTGGTGCAGCTGTGCATGGTAGCCAATGATAGGCCAGATTTCTGTCTTACATAGTTAATCTGGTTGAAAAAAGACAAAAGTCCACCCAGTTCAACCAACCAACAAAACAACCAACCAACAAAACAAAATACACATAGGACCAGATTCAGGTAGATGGGAGCATCTTTGCTCCAGAGTAACGCTTCTCATTTACGTTACTCTGAAGACCCTTTCAGCGCAAGTACTGTTATTCACATAGCAGTTGCGCGTAAACTTGCGCCAGAGTAACGATAATGCGCTGGCGTAACCCGACGCAAGTGGAAGTGGGTGTGATCATATGTAAATGATGGGCGGAGCCCTGCGCAGAGGCTTATGTTTAGCGCATCATCCACGAAGCATGCGCAGTGAGTGCGGCTCCACTCGCCCCCTTGTGCGCATGCTCACAACTTCCGTCGGCACCACTTCCCGGGAAACGTCAGCGCAATGCGTTCCGCTGGGCGCTTAAAAGCGCAGGCGGAAATGCCATTCCGGCGCAAAAGTATATCCATTTCCCCCCACCCCAGGGAAGATACTTTTGCTCTGTAATGGCTGCTCCCGCTACCCCCAGAGAGAGGAGGAACCTTAATTTTAATTCCCAGGAGGTCTCGGTTATCATCTCAGCGATGGAGTCTGTGAATGATTTGCTTCATGGGAAAAAAAGCCGCAAGACCAGCCGGGAAAGGAAGCAGGGCATCCTGGAGTCCATTGCTGCCAGGGTGAATGTCTTGGGGTATTCCACCCGGACTGCTGGGGACATTCAGAAAAAAATAAACGACTTGCGGCGCAAGGTCAAGGGCAAGGTGTCCACCATCAGGAGGCATGAGAGGGGCACAGGTGGTGGTCCCCCATGTCCTGTCACCCTGACCGCGGAGGAGGAGGTGGTCGCACGCTGCCTGGAGAGGGAGCAGGTGGAGGGGGTCCCAGGCTATAACTCCATGGAGGAAGGCTCCAGGACAGGTAAGTGTTTTTTATCCCCTATTTGATTTGTTGCATTTGGGGGGGAGGGTACATGTGCCAAGTGTGTGGGACCACCAACATGTGTCTGCTTTGTGTCATCCACAGATGACGGAGCTGGGCCATCATCGGTCAGCGTCCATTCCACCCCATGCCATCGTGTGCCCGAGCCCCTGGGTGGTGAAGAGGTGGTGGAGGAGAGTGGCCACACCACACCTGCCGAGGTCGTTGAGGAGGAGCCTGCTGTGGCAGAGCAGGACTTTACTTTAGTTTTGGAGGTCTCCTCCCCTTCTCCTGGGCATCTGTTATCTGTTATCCTCAAGGGTGACTCCTTCCCCCGGGACAACCATCCTGCCCCAGGAAGGCGACCCAGAAGACCAGTGTCTGATGTTGTCCAGGACCAGTTGGCGAGGGATCCGCCAGACAGACAAATGGGCCAAATAGTTGGCCACTTGGCACAGAAAGTGTCTGACAGCCTGGGCTCCGTTGCCCAGATAAGCAACGCAGTCCAGGATGTCAGCTGTAATTGCGCTGCAGTGGTCACCAGTTTGGGGGAGGTGCATGGTGAAATTACGCAACTCACTGCAGCCGTCCAGGCCAACACTGCTGCCATCCAGGGTAACAGTGCTGCCATCTGGGACCAGGGGAGGCTGAGTCGGCGGGCCCAGCATTACCAGGTCACCCGTCAGCTCCGGATACAGGCCCAGGCGAACTCATACCTCGGCCGGATAGCCATGGCCTTGGAGGGCATGCAGGCCACACCTGCCAGGAGTGGCCCACCTGGGGATCAGCCACCTCCAGATGCCCCCCCACCCCCACCCACTCCATCCAGGCAGCTGAGGAGGCAGACAGGGGCCCCCAGAAGAAGCCCCCGGCATCCCCGATGAGGCTTTTTTTTTGTTTTGGTTTCTATGATTTTTTTAATTAGACTCAGGTCATGAGTTTTTGTTTATTTTTTATTCTTTATTTTATACTCAGGTCATGAGTTTTTGTTTATTTTTTTTCTCAGGTTATGAGATTTTGTATTTCTTTTTTTACTGCACACGGTCAGGAGTGCAGGGGACAGTGTGAATGGTGTGTGAATGTGAGAGGGTGGCACTCCTGACAGTAAGGGGTGTCACCCTCGGCCGTGGTGGTGAAGTTAACCCCACGGCTGTATGAATGACGTGTGAAAGGTGTATGAATGGACAGTGACATCATTGGGGCCTTGACGCTGGCGTTGCTGCTCCCAAGTCCTACATGCTGGACTTGGGCTAATCCAATGCGATGTGTATGTGGTGTGTGTGATCTAGGGACATCAGTGGTGTACACGCGTGCACTGTCTGTGTTATTAATGTTTTGGTTTAGTGTCCAAAGATGCCTACGGCGAGGACCCTCCTGACTGCTCTTCCATCAGCAGACTGGGTGTCCTCTGGCAGGTGGGGACTGTGTGGGTCGGGGGTCAGGTCATCACGTATGTCAATCTGCAGGCCTTTTCTCATAGCAAAGTTGTGCAGAATGCAACATGCACCGATGATCTGACACACAAAGGTAGGGGAATACAATAGGGTCCCCCCGGACTTATCCAGGCAGCGGAAACAGGACTTCAGGAGCCCAAATGTTTGCTTCACCACTGCACGGGTTTTGATGTGTGCTTCATTGTATTTTCTCTCTCCTCTGGTTTGGGGGTTCCGGAAAGGAGTCATTAGATGGGGTCCTAGTGCATATGCAGAGTCACCTGTAAGGTAAAAGACAGGAGAATGTTAGTCATGCATGTGCCACTTCTGTTGTGCATCACGGGAGGGGATAGTCATGCCTGACTCCCATGTCACTCACCAACCAGCCAGCTGTCCCCATACATGTTCTGGTTAAATTCTGCTGGGATGGGGCTCTGATTGTATATGAAACTGTCATGGCTGGACCCGGGGTGTTTGGCACGGACGTGCCATATGAGGCGTTGGGCATCGGCTATCACCTGTACGTTGATGGAATGCCAATGCTTCCGATTGCGGTATATGTGCTCTGTGGCACTGGGGGGCTGTAGGGCCACATGTGTGCAATCAATGGCCCCCACAGTGCGTGGGAATCTGGCAATGTTGTAGAAATCTGTCATTGCCTTCTGCTGCAGCTCTTCAGTGGTGGGTCTGATGAACTGGTTGGACATGCGTCTGAGGATTGCAGGGACAACCTGGTGCACACATCTGCTTATGGAGGACTGTGACATCCCAGCCACCACTCCACTTGTACGCTGGAATGATCCAGTTGCAAGGAAATGAAGTGTTGCCAGGACCTTCACCAGTGGCTGCACTGCTTGTGAGCGGTGTGTCTTGCTGGTGATGTCATCCTGCAGGGTTGTGGTTAGTTCAAGTATTGCATCTGGGCTGAATCTGAAGAGGCGATACACCTCCTCATCCCCCATGCCAAAGAGGCTCATACGAGTGCGGTATATCCTCTCACGTGCCCGCCTCCTTCGTTCCGGGGGACCCATCAGTAGTTCGAGGACCACAATTGCTCCTGGCATGTTGGCACACAGAGGTGTTGTCCTTGCAAGTGTTGTTGTTCAGCTAGCTCCTATCGTCGGTAACGCTGCTGTAGCTGCTCTCCTGCTGACCTCTGACCGTCTGGAGTAAAGATAAAGCAGCCTTTTGTAGAAATAACTTTGCGCCGGACGGACGAGATACGCGCGGCGCATGTAGCCAGCGTATGGTGCTAATCCGTTCGCGAATCGGGAAATCTCCCTCATTTGCATATTTGCAGGGGAAATCAATAGGCGCGACTGATGCAACAAACGAAATTATGCGCTGACGATACTCTGGCGTCGGAACGTTCCGCCGGTCGCAAATGCCGCGTCTTCGGGCGCATCTAGTTTGGTGGGTACGGGCACATAGAAACGACGGCGCATCTTCACAGTTACGTGGCGCATATCGAAATACTCCAGCGCAAGTGTTGCTGAATCTGGCCCATAGCTCCCAACTGTCCCTGATCTCATTTGGAACAACGTCCCTCTTTCCTCCTCATTTGTCCCTTATTTTGGTCTGATCTATACAGCTGTATATAAAATGCACTTTTTATCTTTTAAAAAGTGCGTCTCAGCAGTGTCGGCTCAAGAATTAAATATTGCCTTTCGCTTCCTTTCACTCATATTCATACAACAACTCTCTCCCAAACAATCACCAAAAATCTATCAACAAAACAATCAACACAAATCTATCAACAAAACAGTCTCAAAAACAGTCACCAAAAAACAATGTCAACAATAATATACAAAACAGTCAACAAATATCTCAAACACAAGTCACAAACCGACAAACGCGAACAAACAACAGAACAAAAGCACCTTGCTGTATAGGGAGGGATACAAATGGATGTACTTTTGCAAAGGAAGGGCGTTTGTCTCTGTCTATTTAAGCTCTCTGCATAGCTCACTAAGTTGACCGGGCCTAGTTCCAATCAGACTGATTGCGCCGTGCCGAGTTGAGAGCATGCGCAGAGAGGTGCTGACCATGGTCTGCTTCATGTGCGCATGCGCAATCCGACCGGCCCTTCATTTGCATGGGGTCACGGCTCATTTAAATGGAACACGCCCACGTCCTTCCCAATTTGAATTACACCGCCTTACGCCTCGGAAATTACGTTGCACCGGCGCAAATTTGTGCGCAAATACTACGAGGATACGGTTCTTGTGCCTCCAAATTGAGACGGTATAATGCAAAGGATATGCACTACACTGGTCAATATATGCGCCAATGTACGTGAATCTGGCCCTATGGGTTTTGGGTGGCTTTGGCCAATTATGGCTCAGGGCTTTAGCACACGCCCCACACTATAAAAGGCCGCCTGCAGGGCGGCCTCGTGTAGTGCATTCTGGGCTTGTTCCAGATCAGACAGAAAGAGATGTCTTTTTTTCTAGTCAAGGCTAGTCAGTTAAATTTACAGTGTGTAGAGGATATACAGTACAGACAAAAAGTTTGTACACAACTTCTCATTCAAAGAGTTTTCTTTATATTCATGACTTTGAAAATTGTAGAGTCACACTGAAGGCATCAAACCTATGAATTAACACATGTGGAATTATATACATAACAAAAAAGTATGAAACAGCTGAAAATACAGTATGTCATATTCTAGGTTCTTCAAAGTAGCCACCTTTTGCAGCAGACACATCTCTAGAACAACTGTTAAGAGGAGACTGTGTGAATCAGGCCTTCATGGTAGAATATCTGCTAGGAAACCACTGCTAAAGAAAGGCAACAAGCAGAAGAGACTTGTTTGGGCTAAAGAACACAAGGAATGGACATTAGACCAGTGGAAATCTGTGCTTTGGTCTGATGAGTCCAAACTTGAGATCTTTGGTTCCGACCCCCGTGTCTTTGTGCGATGCAGAAAAGGTGAATGGATGGACTCTACATGCCTGGTTCCCACTGTGAAGCATGGAGGAGGAGGTGTGATGGTGTGGGGGTGCTTTGCTGGTGACACTGTTGGGGATTTATTCAAAATTGAAGGCATACTGAACCAGCATGGCTACCACAGCATCTTGCAGCGGCATGCTATTCCATCAGGTTTGCGTTTAGTTGGACCATCATTTATTTTTCAACAGGGCAATGACCCCAAACACACCTCCAGGCTGTGTAAGGGCTATTTGACCAAGAAGGAGAGCGATGGGGTGCTGTGCCAGATGACCTGGCCTCCACAGTCACCGGACCTGAACCCAATCGAGATGGTTTGGGGTGAGCTGGACTGCAGAGTGAAGGCAAAAGGGCCAACAAGTGCTAAGCATCTCTGGGAACTCCTTCAAGACTGTTGGAAGACCATTTACGGGTGACTACCTCTTGAAGCTCATCAAGAGAATGCCAAGAGTGTGCAAAGCAGTAATCAAAGCAAAAGGTGGCTACTTTGAAGAACCTAGAATATGACATATTTTCAGTTGTTTCACACTTTTTTGTTATGTATATAATTCCACATGTGTTAATTTATAGTTTTGATGCCTTCAGTGTGAATCTACAATTTTCATAGTCATGAAAATAAAGAAAACTCTTGGAATGAGAAGGTGTGTCCAAACTTTTGGTCTGTACTGTACTGTATATACATCCCAGGAGTTGTACATATATTTATACACTGTATAGTTTAGTTAGATTAGTTCTTCCTAATCTGTCAGGCAGTTGATTGGGCTAGCTGCAGTGTTCTCAGTGAATAGGTAGGAATTAAACGACGAAAATTCGACAAAGCATCAAAAATCGTTGAATTTTCGTCGTTCAATTTCTACCTATTCACTGTATTCAGAGCGACGATTTTCGATGCTTTGTCGAATTGAACGACGAAAATTCAACAAAGCATCGAAAATCGTCGGATCTGAACGAAAACAAAAATAAAACATTTTTTAAGTCGGATCTTTCGGTTTTCGTTTCTTGTGCTTTCGTTTTCGTTCGTTAAAACGATAACAAAAATACCAGATTTTCGGACGAAAATGCATTCTAACGAAAACCAATGCACATGTCTAGTGCTCAGTGCACCTTAACCAACTTACTGTATACTGCAAGTTTGCTCATTACTTTGCAACTAAACCCACTTGGTACATAGTGCAAGTGTGCTCATTACTTTGCAACTAAACCCACTTAGTGCATAGTGCAAGTGTGCTCATAACTTTGCAACTAAACCCACTTGGTGCATAGTGCATAGTGCATCACGCCTCCAAAACACTACTACTGGTTGTGACTAGGGTTGTCCCGATACCGATACCAGTATCGGTACCGATACCGAGTATTTGCAGGAGTACTTGTACTCCTGCAAATACCCCCGATACCTAAATAGAATACTTCCCCGCCGCCGCCATATATGCAAAGCCGACCCCGCCGCCGTATTAACAAAGCCGCCGCCGCTGCCGCAAACATTATAGGCACCTTTACTTTTAATAGCTGTTTTCCCTGCCGCGCGCCATGTAAAGGACACTCCCACTTGCCATGTAAAGGACACTCCCTCTTGCTCGGGATTGGACAGATCTGTCCAATCCCGAGCAAGAGGGAGTGTCCTTTACATGGCGTGCAGCAGGGAAAACAGCTATTGAGACTAAAGGTGCCTATAATGTTTGCGGCGGTAGCGGCTTTGTATAGGCGGTGGCATCATCATCAAGTACGGGGGATATGGCTCCAATATGGGGGCGACATGGCTGCGTATATGGGGGGGACATGGCTGTATATGGGGGACATGGCTGTATATGGGGCACATGGCTGCAATATGGGGGACATGGCTGCAATATGGGGGGGGACATGGCTGTGTATGTGGGACATGGCTGCAATATGTGGGAGACAATGTTGTATATGGGGGACATGGCTGCATCTATGGGGGGACATGCTGCAATATGGGGGGGACATGGCTGCAATATGGGGGGGGCATGGCTGCAATATGGGGGGGACATGGCTGCATATATGGGGGGCATGACTGCAATATGTGTGGGACATGGCTGTATATGGGGGACATGGCTGCAATATGTGGAGGACATGGCTGCAATATGTGGGGGACATGGCTGCAATATGTGGGGGACATGGCTGCAATATGTGGGGGGACATGGCTGCAATATGTGGGGGGACATGGCTGCAATATGTGGGGGACATTGCTGCAATATGTGGGGGACATGGCTGCAATATGTGGAGGGACATGGCTGCATTATGTGGGGGGACATGGCTGCATTATGTGGGGGGACATGGTTGCATTATGTGGGGGGACATGGCTGCATTATGTGGGGGGACATGGTTGCATTATGTGGGGGGACATGGCTGCAATATGTGGGGGGACATGGCTGCAATATGTGGGGGGACATGGCTGTAATATGTGGGGGGGACATGGCTGCATTTGGGGACACATTTAAAAAAAGTATCGGTATTCTGTATCGGCGACTACTTGAATAAAAGTATCAGTACTTGGACTCGGTCCTAAAAAAGTGGTATCGGGACAACCCTAGTTGTGACACACCTCTCTTCTCCACCTCCTCCTCTTCTTCTTCCTCTGTGGCCTCTAGACATGTGCAGGATGAAAAAATTAGTGGGGTTTATTGGTAGAGTGCAGGCCCAAATTAAACCAGCAGCTCCTTCGGGGGTCAGTGCTACAAATAGATTATATAAAGAGAGAAAACACATATTAATAAACAACTTCCATCATTTACCACAGTATTAAAAAATACCCTTTGGTCCGGATTAACAAAGGAGTTACGTCGGTGTATCTCCAGGTACGCCGCTGTAATTTTAAATGTGCGCCGTCGCATCTTTGCGCCGATTCACAAAGCAAGATACGCCGAAAAACATGGCTTCAGCCGTCCGACGTAACTTGCCTACGCCAGCGTATCGTGGGCGCATAGTTACGCTGTACGCATTCAGCGTTCCCATTATAAATATGCAAATGAGCAAGATACGTCGATTCACAAACGTAGATGCGCCCGGCCGCTTCATATACGCGCTTTGCGTGAGGCTTATGTCCGGCGTAAAGTTAACCCTGAGGCGCAGCTAATGCTAAGGTATGGGCCAGGGAACGACGCCGTAGAATTTTACGTCGTTTACGCCTTTTTACGTAGTACATGAATAGGGCTGGGCGTAGGTTACGTTGACACATCGTAGGCATTGCGCGAGGACGTCACTTAGGGATTCTATCCGACGTGATTCTGAGCATGCGCACTGGGATATGTCCACACATCATTTGCATGGGGTCACGGGTCATTATAATAAAACATGCCCACTGCCTTGCTACTTTGAATTAGGCGGGCTTACGCCGGCCCATTTACGCTACGCTGCCGTAACTTAGGGAGCAAGTGCTTTGTGAATACGGCACTTGCCTCTCTAAGTTGCGGCGGCGTAGCTCAAAAAAGATACGCTACGCCCGCACAAAGATGCGCCCGGGTACGTGAATCCGGGCCATAGTGTCTTGGTATGTCCTATACTTATTGTGGATATCTGTGGCGGAGAAACTTTCTCTCTCCTCCTTCTTTCCCTCCTCTCTCTTTCCTTCCCTCGCCCCCCCCCTTGATTTTTCCTCTTTTATTCTCGTCCTCTTTCCTCGTGGTTCTTATTGTTGTTTTGTGTTGGATATGTGTTGCGCAACTCAACAGCAGCGAGTCTGATTGTTCAATCATGTGTGCCGCTCTGGTGACGATATCATTTTGTACTATTGTCATTTTTGATTGCCACTTGTTCCTCTTTGTTGTCTTAAATTTTACAATAAAAACTTATTAAACAAAAAAATATATAGTGTGGGGCGTGTACTAAACCCCCTGAGGCAAAATTGGCCAAAGCCACCCTGAATTTGGCCAATTATGGCTCTCAGTTTTTTCCGCGCTGTGATTGGCCAAAGCATGCGGGTCATAGTGCATGCTTGGCCAATTATCATCCAGCAATGCACTGCGATGCCACAGTGAATTATGGGGCGTGATGCGACACTCGAATTAGGCGTGAGCAGCTCATAATGTTCGAAATTCGGCAAACGGTCAAACAGCCGATGTTCGAGTCCAACATGGGTTCGACTCGAAGCTCATCCGTATCCACCAGGCCTTTCTTTGTGAGGGAGATTAACACTCAGGCCTCGTACACACCATCGGACATATCCGATGAAAACTGTCCGCGGACCATTTCCATCGGATATGTCCGATCGGGAGTTTGATCCGATGGCGTGTACACACCATCGGATCAAATTCCCCGCCGCCGGACGGCGCGGTGACGCGGCGGTGACGTTGACGCCGCCACGTCACCGCCACGTCACCGCACCAGGAAGTTAAACACTTCCGCGCATGTGCCGAATCCATTCGGCGGCGGCGCGGCGGCGGTGGGGGACGACATGTCTGCTGGTAAGTGTACTAACCAGCAGACATGTCGGGCGGACAGATTCCACCGGATAGATTTCAAAGCTTGCTTTGAAATCTGTCGGGTGGACAAATCTGTCCGCTAGCCCATACACACGAGCGGAGATGTCTGCTGAAACGGTCCATCGGACCGTTTTCAGCGAACATATCCCCTCGTGTGTACGAGGCCTCACACCGGCTCTGTACAGATTGAGCTTTCTCCTGCCTTTCTCTCATTAACTTTCTACTGATCCAACTGGATCCTGGAACTAAGACTTGTAAATAGGCCCTCCAGCGAAGCCAACCTGGAAGCTCGGTGTCTTGAGGCTGACTTCCTTCCAGGCTTCTGCCACAGCGGCAGACCACCTGTACAGAGCTATCATTCTGCAGGACTGGACCCAGGAATATTACCACTGCCACTCAGGCCTCAGACTACTTCCCAGATAGCAAGTATAACTTGCCACAAATTTGTGGCAGTGTTGAATTGTAATTTTGTTAACTTGCTGCACATTTCCACTAGCACGTTGTACACTTGCAGAACACTTGAAGCACAAGTTCTAGTTGACACTTTTCCAATTTGTAGCAAATTTGCATGGTAAGTCTCTAACAAGAGCAAAGTTGCAGTGGTGAATGTACAGCAAGAGCTTTGCAAGTCTGCAGCATGACAATTCAGCTACAGTGACCCCTGTGGCGGGATGACTATTGCGCAACATAAATTAACCAGAACTTGCAGCATACTTGCAGAATGTTTGCAGAGAAAGTTTATCTGGAGTCATGCAATGCGGACTTACTGCAATTGCGCAACAAACTTGTGAAGTCTGGCAGGTCTTGCACTAGCTTAGCAAGTCATTCGCAAACTTGCGGCACAATTGCTATCTGGGTTATCGGCTCTCCATCCACCTTCTGGGCACACCTCCCAGGGATTGGCTTGAGACCCAAAAATATTCAGGCTGACTGTTCTGCTCTCCCCCTTTTATGCTTCTAGAAGCCTCTAGAAGACCGGGAGAACAGCAGCCATTGAAACACTGAGCAGGCCTAAGCAACCAACCCCTTCTTCACTGTTTACTGAGGAACTAAACTAAATTTACCCAAACTAGGAGGATGCTTGATAGGTACTAATATATTTGCATTTAAAGTGGGGTTCCAACCACATTTGCATTCTTTTAAAGTATGTCCTTTCATCTATCTTTCTTGTACTAGACATACGGTCACTTACTAGTTAAAAATGCGCCGCCGTTCCACAGACTTATTCACAACGAACACTTTATAATCTTGTGTGCAGATTGGTGTCATTTTGCTTGTGGGAATTGTGAAGCCCACAAGCAATTACTTCTGGGAATCCACTGGTGACGAGTGCTAAAGGGTCGTCTGTCCCACCCCATTCTCGCGCAAGACAGCAGCAGCACTGCCAGCCACTTGGGTTGCCATCACAACGGGCATCGGCGTCTGACGTGCCCGCCGTTGTGATGGCAACCAACAACAACAAGGTAGAACAGTGTAAGGAGCTGGAATCGGGTCACTTCCTGTTTCGAAGTCCCGCGATTCCAGCGCTAGGGGTAGCGCACTACATCCTGGGAAATGATGACACACATTTCCCAGGAGCATTAGTGTTCTGAGGAGCTGCCGTCAGGATCCTAGGTGAATCCGAAGGCAGATTTCGTGGGACCGCATAGCAACAGGCATTTCCCAGTGAGTAAGCTCCACTTTAATGTAGTTCTAAAGCCTAAACATTTTTTATCTGAATACATTCCGGTATCCCCCTTCCCCCTCTTACTTAAGTCTTTCATTTGATCCAGGGGATGTCTGCAGCTCTTACTCAACCCTTACTTCCGGGTCTCACTGGCTTTGCTGGGGCACCAAGAGTCATTGGCTTCCGCAGCTGTCAATCAAAGCCAGTGATGAGGGAGCGAGAGGTGGGTTGGAGTCCTGCTGTCTGTGTCAATAGACACAGCAGTGGGGCTCGGGGGCAAACATGCACAAGTTCCCACATGGGTTCACTGGACAGGGAGGAAGGGCCAGGAGCGCTGGCGGCGACCCGAAAAGAGGAAGTTCGTGGCTACTCTGCAATTCCAGAGCAGGCAAGTATAGAGATGTTTATTTAAAAGAAAATTCTTTATAGTCACTTTAAGTTGGTGACAGTTTATAAGTTGGGCTTAAAAATGACTTTAAATGCTTTGCCACATTTTAATAAAATTACACTATGCATATTGTGTCAATCTAATTTTTGATCTAGTGGGCGTTCATGGGAATTCAGACTTTCATTATTCAAAACTTCCACATTACTTAGCTCCAAGTTGAAGAATTTTAAAAGCACTAAAAGACAAGCTGTGTTATCATTTATCAACTATACATCTGACAGGTGTTAAAAATGTATGCATTTCTCAACTCCAGCAACTCATATGATAGTATTCCTGGAATTCTTCTGTTCACTTATTGACGGGCTCCCAAAATAAGGTTGTCACTGTATTATCCTTGAGTACACACAACAATTCCTTAAAGGTCTTTTTTTTTGTGAAGATAACATAATCAGACAATGAAAATATAAATGTATAGCTTAAAGTGCAGCTAAAGGCTCTATTACAGTGGTTCTCAACCTTCTAGTGCCGTGACCCCAACGGTAAAATTATTTTCATAGAGAGGGATGAAAGCACCCAAGGCAAGACAAGTAATTTGCGCCCCTAACCTGTGGACATTTAGCGCTCCCTGATTGCCTTCCACTTGTACAGTATTAAAACCCCTTATAGTACATTTTAGGATGTACCACTCTTTCTCTTTGCTTTCCTTTCTTTCCCTTTCATCTCTCTCAATCCTAACTCCTTGTTTTTTTTCCCCCATCCCTCCCTCTGACTGTCTTTCTTGCTCTCTCTTTTTTCCCCTTCTCTCCCCTATTCTTTGTTCCTCCCCTCTTATCTCCCTTCCTGGGAGAACAGTGCGGGCTTCAGGAACAGCCCAGGATTTGGTGACCCCTGGCAAATCATCATTTGACCCCCGAGGGGGTCCCGACCCCCAGGTTGAGAACCACTGCTCTATTATGACAGTCTAAGCAAGTACCAAATTCAGCTGCTTTGTGATGCACACATTTCAAAACTTCTGTTACCTTCCCTCACAAATTCTCCTTCATTTACTTCCTTATGCCCCCCTCCCAGGCACTGCATATCACAGGGAGATGGTTCTGTTAATAGAGACAGTGCTACCTGGTGCTCGGGTCTGTCGGTCGGTCGGTCTAGTGCACTTACCCTATCACCGGCGACTTCCCCTGATTGGCGGCGGCCTCCAGTTCTCCATCACTGATGGCTTTTTGTTCTCCTGCTCTCAACAGCGGTGGCTACCGTTTCCTCCCTCCTCGGCAGCCAATCGGGTGTCTTTTCTTTTCCGCCAATTGCAAAATAGGTCTCACATCCGCTTCTGCTTGGCCAAATTGAGGATTAGTGTTTCAACAGCGAATTTTAATTTGCTGTTGTAACATACCTGGGTGGGCTCCAAGTCGCATGCTGAGCCCACCCAATTTTAAAGCATATTAAAGCTCATGGCTCCAATCAGGTGGTTCAAAAAAATCCCTATCCGCTGTTATTCATGCACCTGGTGATTCGAAAGGGGCCATGGCATGAATAGGCCACGGCGGCCATGTATAGATTCATGCTCTGCTATGCATGAATCTAACCATTACCATATAGGAGTTGGCCTGGAGAAAAGGGGTGGTGCCCGGACGCCCCTAATGGATGGGCCGCCACTGTTCTCATTCCACTTTAGTGCAAGCAGACACAACCTACATGAGAGTGACAACACTTTTCTGAATTCAGGAGTAGTGCAACACTGTTGTCACACTGTTGGAAGGCAACATAGTTTATTATCATATTTCTGGAATTTCACTTCCTGGTTGATACAAGCAGGTGGTCCCAAGTTATAATGTAACAATTTGCACATTAATTTAATACACTATAAAGGGTGGAGTGGGGCGTGGGAAGGGAGCATGTACACAATGAGAGGAATAGGTCACGAATGGAGGAATGGTATGATTGGAAAAGGGGGTGGTGGGTGGGGGGAGGAGGGGAGAATGAATGTAAGTATGGTAGTAGTGGAACCGGTCACCAAATTAGCCCTTAGGGGATACCTAGGAAGGTGAGGAAAGGAGGGAGGGGTGGGGGGGCGAAGGGGAATTCATAAAGGTGAGGCACCCTTGGGGCAAGAGACGGGATTCAGCATAGAGTGTATAAGCGATAGATACACACAACTTGCACAATGTGTGGTAATGCACAGGAGAACACGGATACTATATCACAAGGGATTGAGTAAAACGGTATGGAACACAGAAGATAAAACACATATACCACAAGTTGTTTAAAGGAAATACCAAGGGGAGGGGACATGGCCTTGGTCTATATTATGAGATCGAGATTATGCTCTCTCCCCCATCGTTTTTTTTTTTTTTTCTCTCTTTTTTTCTTTTTTCTTTTTTTTTTCTTTTAGACTAGATGATCAGTCTGGTATGTTCACTGAATCTTCAAATAACACTTTCACAGAGAGATTTTGGATCACGAAATATGTAAATATATAAATGTATGTATAAATGAGTAGAACTTTGAAAATAGGATCTTGGAATGTCCGTGGGATGGGGACACCAGCTAAAAGAGCAGTTGTTTTTGATGCATTAGAAGGGTATAAGGTGGGATTAATTTGTTTACAGGAAACCCATTTTACAAACAATAGTAAAACACAGATTCCACACAGGAAATTTCAACATCAATTCCATTCTGTTCACACATCGTATTAAAGAGGGGTGACAATCCTGGTAAAAGGGGGAGTGGGGTTTTCTTGCAGGAAGGTTAGTATTGATGATGAGGGGCGTTATGTTTTCCTATATTGTGTAATAGAGAGTAGAGAATACATACTCGCTAATATATATATCCCCCCTCCATTCAAACTAGAGGTTATGTATAAATTTATGGACTTTATCCTGGATAAACCTGGGATACCAGTCATTGCAATGGGGGACTTTAACGAGGTATTAAATAAAAAAATGGATAGGTTCCCAATGGCAAATGTACAGGAGACTCACCTTTATCTGTTTTTACAAGAGACAGGGTTGTTTGATGTATGGAGGAAGAGAAACCCAGAGGGGGTACAGTTCTCTTGCTACTCCAGCACCCACGCCACACTGTCCAGGATTGATCTAGTCGTGGGCAATGTGGAAGCCTCTCAAATAATCGGGGAAATAGAATATCTACCACGGGGAATATCATATCATTCCCCGGTGATAACAACGGTAAATCTAGAGGGAAGAAGATCCGCTACGGTATGGAAAATAAGCCCCCTATGGTTCGAATTAATGGGTAACTCTGAGGAGATAATGGCTAAAATAAAAGAGTTTATAGATTTTAATGAGGGAACGGCAACTCGGGGGGTAATGTGGGACACGCTGAAAGCCTTCCTCAGAGGTATATGTATCCAACAGGTAGCGGAAGCAAAAATGATCTCAAAAGAACGAGAAAATAGAATTAGAAATGAAGTAGCGAACACCGAAAAGGAATATATAGTAAATCCAACGGAGGAGAGGAAAAGAATATGGCTTGATAAGCAACAAGAATACAAAAAAGAGCTGATAAAAAAATCAGAAAACAAGAGAATGTTCCAAAGACAAGCGGCATACGGTGAGGGGGAGGGGGTAGGAAGAATGCTGGCCCATTTAATAAGAACAAATTCCACTCCTTCTGCTGTTCCGGTCATTAAAAGTAGTAACGGTAATGTGTCCACAAACGTGGCAGAGATAACGGATACATTCAGAGAATATTATGAAAAACTATATAAGTCCCAAAGAACAGCGGGAAGTGAGGAACTGCAACACTTTTTTAGAAACCTAGAACTGCCCTCTCTCACAGGAACGGAGATGAAACAAATGGAGAAACCAATAACATTAGAAGTGGCCAATCAGAAGTCCCCGGGGCCTGATGGACTACCAGCAGAGACATACAGATATTATGGGAAGGTGTTGCTCCCAGAACTTTTGAAAGTATTTAATGAGGCCATGGTAGAGGGTAAATTGCCCACCTTAATGACAGAGGCCACGATAATAGTGCTGCACAAGGAGGGGAAGGACCCATTGGAAGCATCAACATACCACCCTATCTCCCTCCTATGTGCAGACGCCAAAATCCTGGCTAAAATCATGGCCAGTAGGTTAAAAAAATAATCTCAAGACTTATACACCAGGACCAAACAGGATTTATTCCTGGTAGATCAACCAGTATAAACATTAGGAGGGTATTTCTCAACTTACAAATGCCCATAGAAAACACCGGTAATAGGGCAGTCTTGTCCTTAGATGTGGTCAAAGCCTTTGACAGTTTAGAATGGGAATACATATGGTATGCCCTAGAGGCCTATGGGTTTGGCCCCACCTTTATTAGATGGATTAAAATACTGTACAAGGACCCTAACGCAAAAATTAGAGTCAATAATAAAATATTCAGGAAAGGTTAAGTTGGAGAGGGGCACGAGGCAGGGGTGTCCTTTATCACCCCTGCTCTTTGCATTAGCAATGGAACCACTTGCCACGGCCATAAGAACGGATAGGATAATGAAGGGATTTATAAGATCGATTAGAGAGGAAAAAATTGCTTTATACGCGGACGATGTTCTGCTATTCCTAGGGGACACAGGTCACTCCATTAGAAGGGCAATGACTATCTTCAGAGAGTTCGGCAATATATCTGGACTGGTAATAAATTGGGAGAAATCGGCCTTGATGCCGATAGACCCAATGAGGAACCAGATCCAGGAGGAGATCCCACAGTTGGACACGGTGGGGAAAATGCAGTATTTGGGTATAATAATTACACCGGATCTCAATAAATACATAGAGAATAATTTGGAACCATTGATACTCAAATTTAAAAAGAAAATTGGAATCTGGCGGCGTCTTCCATTATCGGTGGCTGGGAGGTGCAACCTGATTAAAATGGTATGGATGCCACAATTACTCTATGTATTACATAATACACCTATATGGATACATAAAAAATGGTTTAAGAAGATAGATGCCCTGTTTAGGGAATTAATATGGAAAGGAGGACTTGCTAGGATAGGACTGCAGACCCTGCAGCTGCCAACGAGAGAGGGGGGAATGGCAGTACCCCATCCACGTTGTTACTTTTTGGCCACACAGCTGCAGCATGTAGGAGTTAAAACGGAACCAGGAGAGGATATGAATGGAAGTTTAATGATCCATGGGGCCCCCCATGAAATAATCATGGAGGTGATGGAGGCCAACTAATTTATCAACCTGACCCCTACGGTCAAGATGGTAACTAAAGTGTGGAAAGCCATAACGATAGAGGGAGGACAGGTGGGAGTGACAGAGTACACCCCATTGTGGAATAATAGGAACCTTCAAGAGCTCGAAACAGTGGGAGTGATTAAAGAATGGGCAGTAAAAGGGATATCAAGACTGGCTCAGCTATATGAGGGAAGGACTTTAAAAACATTTGCCACCCTGAGAGAGGAATATGAAATTCCCAATTGCACGTTCTACAGGTATCTCCAAGTTAGGCATGAATTAAATACTCAGTTTAATGGAGCAGGACCAAACCGGATAAAGCTACGAATATCTCAAAGGATAAGAGGAGGGATAGAGAAGAAAGGGTTTATTTCCACAATCTACCCATATATATGTGAGGAGAACATAGAGGGATCAATGCAGCTTAAAAGTAAAAAGAAATGGGAGGAAGATCTGGGAATTATAACGGAAGACCAATGGAAGACGGTGCTGGAGAGAGGGCAAATGGTCACAGTTTCACCAGCCCAAAAGATATCATTTTTAAAGATGATACACAGGGCATATTTTACCCCAAAAAGACTATTCAGTTTTGGTCGGAGAACGGATGCAGGGTGCCCCAGATGTCAGGACAGGGGGGACTTATTACATATGTTATGGAGATGCCCCGAATTATTTAGGTATTGGCTAGAGATCATCAGAATTATTAACAAAACATATGGGACTAGGTTGGAGATGGACCCTAGAACGTGCATATTGGGAATATGGGAAGAAAGGGGAGGGCTGGCGAGTACGACAAAAGCTGTAGCAAGGTGCCTATTCCAGGCAAGAAAATTAATTGCACAAAGATGGCAAGCAGTAAACCCCCCATCAATAAGAGAGTGGACTAATAGTGTGACAGAAACAATATGGAAAGAGAAAACAGTTTATATCAAAAGAGGAAACATCAAGGAATTTGATAAAATATGGAAACCGTGGTTACTTGAAATAGGATATCTGGTATGAAAAGCCAAGGAGCAAGGAGTATGTAATCTGTTTTTTAAATATGAAAGATAATGAAATAAAGAGAATTAATAAAAAAAAAAAAAACTATTTGCACATTAAAGCTTTGTAGAATAAAAGCTTGGATCCTGGCCACCGAATGTGATCCTTAATTAGCACTCTTTAAAAAGAGCCATGGCTGCCAGGATGATTGATGAAGGTGGGTTACAAAGATCAAAGGATCAACCGACACCTAGTGTTGATACATGGACAATGCTGCCCCTAGAGGCCAATACAGCAGGAAGGCCAGAAATATAATTTATTAAAAGGACTACTTCTTGGCAATATCTCATTGGACAGGAGGCAAGTGGGGGTGGTTACGAGTGGGTCTGAATGAATGGGTAAATAGTACACACAGGAAGTAAGTCATCCCTTTTTGGCTCTTGCCTGGTGGTTCTCTGAACCTTTCTGTTACCATCTTGAGCCCAGCTGATGAGACCATGTCTAGAGGACAGCAGTGTGATAAGTATCTTTGATGTTCTTTTGTTATATGCTCTATATATTTTCCGTTGGTGTTTTCATGTTAGCATAGATTCCTATTTTCTTGGGAAATAAATAAGACATTGTTTTATTAAGCTGTGTGTTTGTTTTCATAGCTAACCTTATATTATTGTGCTACCAACAGTAACTTTATCAGAGTTGTAATACACTAGCTAACTATAGGAACTATAGGAATAGACAAATTAATACATATATGAAACAAATAGAGGAAATCCGTAACCACCTCGGAATAATATTTATTTTAGATATTATTTCACACACCATCAGAGCAATCTGTGGATATCACTGGCAGGATTAACAAGTATTTGTGCAGGGGATAAAATGTAAGTGTATGTGCAGGAGGTAATTAAAATAGATCAAAATAAATATGTGCCATACTACCAATCAAAAAGTAACAAATAAAAAATGAGTGTACGTGATACATAATGAGAGTTCAAAAATATAAATCAGTTCATAATAATGACAGTTTGGGCCAAACATTGTTCTGGGAACATTTGAATTTGCAGGGTGTTTGGCGGATACATGCTGCACAGTGCATTCTGCACCTTGGTTGGGGAAAGCTTTGCCCAATCGGGGACAGGAAAAGCTGGTTTGTAAGGAGCGGGGCCGAGTCATCAGCTGTCAATGCGTTCCCCGCTGACAGCTGAATAATCAAAAAACATTTGAAAAAAAAATAGTATAAAAAAAAACGGGGGGGGGGGTGTCCCCCAAAACCCATATCTGACCCTTATCTGAGCATACAGCCTGGCAGGTCAGGAAAAGGGGGTAACGAGTGAGTGCCCCCCAGCCCCAACCACACCAGGCCACATGCTAAAAAAAAGTGTCAAAAAGTAATAAAAACACAGACAGTTTTTGACAATTCCTTTATTAAAAACTAAAAAAAAAACTGTATCCCCCAATCTAACTCCATCATCAACCACTATGCCGCTGCACCACCGACCTGAAAAATAATTGAAAAAAAATAACTCCTCCTGCCATAAAGGCAAATAGCTGAATGTCTGGCTTTTCATTTGACAGTTCTTATATAGATAAGGGTGGCACCACTCCCCTTGTGATGTCAAAGACCGGTGTATGCTGGGTCAGTAATGTCACAAAGGTAAAGTGCCACCAGGTGACATCACCAGGTGGCCCTGCCCTTACCTAATTAAGAACTGCTAAACAGCGCTAGAGGCATTTGGCAGTCAGTCGTTAATAAGTGCGGTAGTGCGGCGGTGTCATGACTGACGATGGATCTAAATCAGGGGACATTGTTATTTTTTAAATAAAGTTATTGTCAAAAACTGTCTGTGTTTTTACTACTTTTTGAGACTTCTTTGGTGAATGGGTACGGGTATTATGTACCCGATACTCATTCACATACTCTTTGACATGATCTTCCAGATCCTGATAAGCCCCCTGCTCACAGATCCCCACAACCACAGCCCAGGGTTGTAGGGAGGAGACCCCCCCATGTTGAGGGCATATGGCCTGGTATGATTCAGGAGGGGAGGCGCTCGCTCGTCTCCCCCCTTTCCTGATCTGCTAGGCTGGGTTTTTTCTTTCTTTATTTTTAAATAGCAAGGTGCTGACAATTGCAACCACGAGTCAATTTAAATGGGATTTGACTTGTTTTTACATTTTTGGTGCAGAATGTTCTATACATGCTATAGATGCGCCACTTAGGCAGACAAAGGGGACCCCCCAGGAACCATATTTTTTTTAATTGTTGCACTTTAAGCATCATTAAAATCACTGCACATTTAAAAAAATATATAATTTTTTTTATTGCGTTGATACATGTCCCCCATGGTAGTACCCAGACCCCCATACCCCTTTATAGTTAATTACAGGCATATAAGCCTTCAAAATACATATAAATCCATCCCCACATGGTATCACTACATTGACAATTTTTTTTTTGAAAATTACATGTGAATTAATACAAATCTGACAAAGTTTTCGTGACGCAATGGGTTTCCCTGAATGTATATTTCCATTTGTCTGCCATATTTTGCTTGATACATTGTGTTAGTATATATATGTGATTCTTGAATTATATACCTTGTAAGCATGGAACATTTTTATCTGTATATAAGTCTTGGATGGTATCAATTTTCATCTATTGTGCTTTTGTGTCTAGTGTGGTGGTTGAATAAATCCTTGAGGATGGAATTGGTAACTGCTAACTGATCTGCCAGTCTCATTGCCCTGACATCAATGGCTGAATCTTTCTATGCATTGCCATTTTTATATTTATTTTTATTTTATTTTTTGCACCAATTAAAAAATATACTGGATGTGTTTGAGATACATCTTTTTCTCTTTTTTCCCCTTGTACTTTGGGGTATTTTCTAAGCTGTAGCAATGGTATGGTACTGTATGGGTTGCTTTTCCTTTTGAGCCTTATTTGTTTGCTATGATTTCCCGCAATATGAATATTTCTCTGTGCCAACATTATTTCCCAATAGCAAGACCACTACTCAATATATCTGGATTGTTTACATGATGCTGTGGCAGCGCTTTTGCTGCGCAGACGCCGCCGTTCTGCGTGATGCAGATGGGCGTCGCTGCCTTGGGCTCTGTCCGGCGTCGCCGTCTCTACGTCTAGATTTGTAGGTAAAGTTGATCCGGGGAATATCCGATTGCTTCTCGGGGGATCAGGAAGGAATTTTTTCACCTGCTGTTGCAAATTTGATCATGCTCTGCTGGGGTTTTTGCCTTCCTCTGGATCAACTGTGGGTATGGAGTTGGGTGTGTAGGATTGTACTATGTTTTTTATTTTGTTTGTTTATTTTTTTTCGTGGTTGAACTGGATGGACTTGTGGCTTTTTTCAACCTGACTAACTACAGTATGTAACTATCCTGAAACACGTCAGCAGAACTACTAAAGGAGATCTATGTCTTTATGCCATATCAACTGTATTGTTTCTTCTTTTATTCATTCATTAGTCAATTATGATGATGTATGCACTTATTGGCTTTTTAATAACAATTCAATAACATTAACGTTTTCAATATAATTTTTGAATCATATATCAAGTTGCCTTAAAAGTCACAACCATTTGGGGGTACTGTGTTTCTATATAATCTACTTGTTATCGGAATGTTGGCAACAATCCAGTCCTTTTTGGTGAAACCCTTCTACAAATTATAAACAATTACTTTAAGGACTTTACTACCACTTTAAGAGCACAGACTTAATAGCAGCATATGTATGGGTTAACCCAACCTTCACTCTTCCCCTAAAAGACCCCTTCCATAAATCTTTGCTCTGAGCCAGAGGTTGTGTTCCTTTTTTGTCCTCCTCCCGAGATTTGGTTATTCGACTACCTGAAGTTTTTCCTCTCTGTGATCAAGACCGGCCAACGGTGACCACTGATGGTACTCCAATAAGACTAAGCTACTAGTAAGGTATGGAGTGGGCAAATGGAAGAGGTGCTGGAAGAACTGAAGCCTGGCCATTGGCAGGCAAGGGGCACATTGATCAGACAGTCTAGCTACTAGCGGGTGGCCATATCTGCCCTAAGTATAGCGTGATCAGCCTACCTGGTCCGGTTTGATCGTGGAAGCAGGATTGAATTGCAGATCGGTGTTCATGCCATGTGCAGTGATTTATACTTTTATATTACACATTCCATGGCAGCAGTTTGTTTGTTTTTCTGTTTGTCTATTTTCTTCCCTGGCTCTAATGTCTTTCAGTCTATGGCAGCTGAAGCGCATTTGCATTCCAGGCTGCTGCTTTCTCTTCTGGTGGGGCGTCTCTGGGTTACTTCTGCCCAGGGGCTTAGTGCATGGGCCCTTCTGGGGCAGTAGTATCAGTTAAGTTGAGAAATTTGATCAGCGGTCAGTACTGTTGATGTTGGGATTGCAGCAGTTTCTTTAAATGCTGTGTTCAATCATCACATGTATATGCTCTGCACTAATGCTGCCTATATGATTCTGCTAAGATTTGATCAGCTGTATAAGTTGTCTGTCTGTCTGTGCAGTTCACACTGTGGATGTATCACTGCCCCCCCCCCCCCCCCTTATGGCCAGCCCTTGTGTGGCAGGTTGAGAGGGTGAGTTTAATCCTTTCCTTTCCTTGCTGACTTGGGTACTTTTTTTTTTAACCATTTCCTTTCTATCCTATTTTCCTTTTTCCTTGTAGGTCAGATTGACAATACATGGCATGAGATGATATAGACCTAATTAGGTCACAAAATTTATCTTTCAAATGTATTTGGCATAGGGCACCGTCAAAGCCCAGCCTTCATAGTAGAAGCTATGAATCCTTATTTATGCACCCACCGCTATGTCCAAGGAGGGAGCCTGCTAGGGATGCAGGACTCAGGGACGGGACTTCGGTCCCAAGTCTTTGTGTGAGCTATACTAAAGCCCAGGCGGTTGGAAGAGAGGATGATAGCTTCCAGCAAATGGAATCTCTAGTGAGGCATATGGTGCAGGAATCCCTTAAAGAGTGGAGTGCAAGCCACATGCAAAGTTCAACAGCCATTACAGCATGTTCTCCTGCTAGGATGACCAGGAAGATAAAGGTGACCGGGGTGCAGTGTGGATGCCTACACCCCAACTGGATGATCTCCCTGTAATAGTGGGTGTTGAGCAGTTTCAACTATAAAAGTAAAAGTAAGACGTTGAAGATGATGGGGCTTTTAAGGGGGGGGGGGGAAGATGGGGAAGTGAAGGGGGGATTCCATGCAAAGATCAGAGCTGAAGAAGGGTGCAAATAAGATGTAAATGGGGGATGCATGGATAAGCAGCTGTTAGAAGGCAAGGCTGAACTGTCTGCCCTTTGTGTTGCACACCCCTGAATTCTGCACTCTGTATGCAGCGCAGCCCTGAACTCTGCACTCTGTACATATTACACCCCTGAGCGTTGGACTCTATGTGTAACAAACCCCCCCCCCCCCCCAACTCTGCACTTGGTACATAATGCACTCCTGGAATTTAATGCCTCTTTAAGACATTCACACTGTTGGATGAAGTTTGACCACACCCACTATTATATGTGGTTTGGAGTGTGTGTGTGTGGGGGGGGGGGGTGTTTGAGGGGTCATGGTTAAAGGGGTTGTAAAGGTACATATTTTTTTTCCCTAAATAGCTTCCTTTACCTTAGTGCAGTCCTCCTTCACTTACCTCATCCTTCCATTTTGCTTTTAAATGTCCTTGTTTTTTCTGAGAAAACCTCACTTCCTGTTCTTCTGTCTGTAACTCCACACAGTAATGTGAGGCTTTCTCCCTGGGGCGAGCACGACACTCCACACCAGGAAGAAAGCCTTGCATTACGGTGTGTAGTTACAGACAGAAGAACAGGAAGTTAGGATTTCTCAGAAGAAATAAGGATACTACCTAAGCTACTATATGTATTCAGAGTATTACCTATCCAAATTCCAGCATATTATTTAAGAATATTACAAAGGAAAGTATCATCATTTATCTGGGGCACTTCTAAACCAAGAATAAAGTTACATACTCTATATCTCCCTAAATTAAATGGAGGTCATGGATGTCCTAATTTTGCCTACTATTACAGGGCGCCACACATAGCAACTCTCACCAAATACAATGCGCAAAATGAAACCCCACTATGGGTGTCAATAGAAGCAACTGAATGTGACACGATCCCAATTTCCAACTTACTTTGGACTTCCCCAAAAGACCATAAAGGGCTACAAAACCCCATTATTAAGCATCTTCTTTTCCTTTGGGATAGATTCAAAATTAGAAACCGATTCCAATCTCTCCATAATCCTTTATTATCATTTTACAAAAACCCTGCCTTTTATCTTGCATGGGTCTCCCCTAGATCCTATAAAGAATGGGCTACGCGGGATGTCCTATATTTGTATAAATTTGTAAACGCATCCTCATTTATTCTGTTCCCAACCATAAGAAAAACATATGGACTACCACAATCAGAGTTATTTAGATATCTACAAATAAAAAACTTTTACACACCTTTACTGGATACCGAAATATCTTTCACTCATTTGACTAGTTTTGAACGGTTTTGTAAGAAAGACCCCCATGCGAGAGGCATAATATCTACCTTATATTCTCATGCATTAGTCCAATCTGGAATAGATAAACCACCTTATGTCCAGAAATGGGAGGAGGATCTAGGGCAGGAACTAGACAACTCAGATTGGAATCAGATATGGAATACCACAAAAACAGCTTCACCCAACATACAGGCGGTAGAGGCAAACTATAAAGTATTAACACGTGCGCCTTGTCAGTATGCCGAGAAAATATTGGTAAATACCAAGCGGCGTAGCTGTAATTCCTGTGCGTGACGCAGTGCACGGGAATCCCCGACCTGTTCTCAGCCTGCGCTGATCATGAAGGGGAACTCCGCGCCAAATTTCAAACATGAAACCGGCACGGGTCCCCCTCCAGGGGTACATTAGGCTCTTAGGCTTGGTCTGGAACGTGAGGGGTTAAACCCACGCCGAAAAAACAGCGTGGGGTTCTCCCCAGATCCATACCAAGCCCTCATCCCAGGCACGCAGTCTGGCCCGGACAGGAATGGGGGTGGGGACAAGCAAGCACCCCCCCTCCTGAGCCGTACCAGACCGCATGCCCTCGACATGGGGGAGTGTGTGCTTTGGGGGAGGGGGGCACTGCCCCCCCCACCCCAAAGCACTCTTGTCCCCATGTCAATAGGGACAAGAGCCTCTTCCCGACAACCCTGGCCGTTGGTTGTCGGAGTATGCAGACGGGGGCTAATCGGAATCTGGGAGCCCCCTTTAATAAGGGGGCCCCCAGATTCTGGCCCCCCACCCTATGTAAATGAGTATGGGGTACGTTGTACCCCTACCCATTCACCTGGGGAAAAAGTGTAAAAAAAACACCACACAGAATAAAATAGTTTATTAGTCAGCTCCGGGGGTCTTCTGCCGGAACCCCCTTTCTTCTTTAAGCTCTTTTTCAAGGGGTGTCGCCCCCCCCGGCGGAAGACTGCTAGAAGCCCGGGGGGCTGGAGCCCCCTGGCAGAAGACAGCTAGAAGCCCACGGGTGGCGCCCCGCAGCGGAAGACAGCTAGAAGCCCAGGGGGGCTGGAGCACCCCCCGGCAGAAGACAGCTAGAAGCCCGGGGGGCGACACCCCTGGTCTTCTCCGCCGTCCTCCGCTGCCCCCCCCCCCCCAATGTAAAAGAGCTTAATGGGGTGGGGGGCCCCGGAAGACAGCGGAGAAGATCGGGGGCGTTGCCCCCCCCCCCGGCGGAAGCCCGGGGGGTAGGCGCACCACCCGGCAGAAAACAGCGAAGTGCGGGTGTCCCCCCCCCCCCGCGGAAGACAGCTAGAAGCTCGGGGGGCAGGCACACCCCCCAGCAGAAAACAGCGAAGCCCGGGGCCCAATGAGGTGGTGGTGGGGGGCCCCGGCAGAAGACCCCCATCTGACTAATAAATTAATTGAAAAATGTGTGTGGTGTATTTTTTTACTTTACATTTTCCCCCCAGGTGAATGGGTAGGGGTATGATGTACGGTGGGGGGCCAGAATCTGGGGACCACCTTATTAAAGGGGGCTCTCGGATTCTGATAAGCCCCCCGCCTGCATACCCCAACAACCAACAGCCAGGTAAAAAAAAATGAAAAACAATATCTATGGAGAGGTATTGAAGGTCGGACTATCGAGGCCAAGGAAGTAGTATAAAAATATAATTTTTAATATAGTCATTGAATAAAACAAATTAGATGCATGGTAACATAAACATAAAAATAACAATAATACATATATACAGGTGAATCACTCTATACACAAAATCCCTAAAGTCGCCGACGCACGTTTCGCCGTGGGGCTTCTTCAGGACGGATGTTTAAGGATTTTGTAAGAAGATGTATATGTATAGTTGTCTGTAATGATACAGGGTTACATGTTATTCATATTATCACCATAATAAAAAGAAAAAGATTTTTGAAATTCAAAACAAACAACAATGAAAGAGAAAGAAAATGCAACACATAATTACATGGCCGGTGACTCTGCAACCAATGCAAACCAGGGCACACACCACAATCGGGTATTCGATAGTATGTAAAATACTGGGTTCAAAAAAGTCCTCAGAACTTGTTATAGATCTGTTTAATGGAAAGATATATATATATATATATATATATATATATATATATATAATTATTTTTTATCGCTTAATGTTCTGACTAGGAAGAGTGGGGGAAAAAAGGAAGGAAGGAAAGCAAGAAAAAGGGGGGGAAAGAAGGAAGAGGCCAAGAAGGGGATCGTTAGTGAGTAATAGAGAAGGGACCAGACGGTATTAAGGAAATTACCTGTTAATTGACAATAAAGTCAAGATAAGGGTATTCCTAAGATTCATACAAAAAATATGATGCTATTGGCAGCCTCCATTGTATGTGAAAAAAGGGGTAGAAGGGATCAATAAATAAAGAAAAATATCAACAAGTACATAAAGTGTCTATATATATCCAAGATACAAGGAGGCAAAGATAAAGGAAATGTACCCGTGATATAGGACCATAGAGCCAACTGGGACACATACTGTAGCCAGAAAATATATTGAGCTTAAGGTTCTCGAGGTGTATCAAGCAACCAAACAGCGCATGGATTTTTAGACTTCCAAGTATGAGCCAGCCAATCTGCATAGTGATAATAGAAAAGTACCATGAGCAAGACTTAGCTCTGACAGCAATGTCTCAAATAAAGAAAAAAAGGGGGCAGTGATGAATCCTGCAATAGTATCTTACCAGGGGGTTGATTAGTAATGGCGTCCCTGTCCCAGGGTGTACATCTGCATGACACACAGCGCATAGTGTGGGTGAGGGCTTTAAGTACCCTGCAGATGCTCTAATCACGTATAACGTGATTGCGTCATCATTATGCGCCGTTCGCAGATGGAGGCGCATAAACATGGGGAGAGATCGTAGGGCGGAAACACATAGAGACGCCCATACACCGCCCCATACCTCGGCGTCAGACGCGCACTACGTCACCGCGCCGCGACGTCCATCCAAACGATCGCCATACACCTCCAACGAATGAGAGGGGCGGATGGGGGAGGCACAGCCCTGCCCACCCATCACGCACACCCCTCACCATTGGAATGATGAATGAGGCAAGAACATCACTTGTCCCAACATACATGCGCCGTGTACATGCAAGCAATCCACTAGACTAGAGGGGAGGCCCGCCGAAAAGGTAACACGTCACAAGTACGGCGTGAGAGGCCAGGGACGTGAAAGACGCAGCCAATACAAAGTAAACAAAAAACAGGATTGGTATTCAACCAAGCAAAAAAAAAGGAAATTTAAAATGAATGTCCTGTGACGTGGATCCGTAGAGACTGCTCATTAGAGATTAAAGATTAGACAGGGAGGTGTTACAAGTAAATGTGCAGCAGAATAAAGCCAAAAAGTAAATAGCAAGAAGGAGAAGAAAGCCAGAAAAGCGATAAATAGTCCATGTTGGGGGGATTAGGATTTCATATTCATTTGGTAGTGTGCCCGAACCGCACCGGGGAGAAACATCGGGATGAAAAACATGCATGCAGAAGAATCTCTCTCTCTCTCAAACATTGCATATATACAGAGTATTACAAACATTTTAATAAAATCAATTACTTCCTACATAGATGAATAATTTTTACCAGAAACAGAAGCAGCATCTTATGAATATAAAAAAGTAATAATAATAAAGAAAGTTAAGAAATATAAAATTGGTTGTACATAGCCTATGTCTATTATAGAAATGGAAACACATCGGGAATTCTTTTTCACTATCTTCCACCTTTAATTGAGAGTATCTGTGTCATAACAGATCTTGGGTGCAAAATGCACTTACCCAACCTTTGTATTCGAGTCACCTCTATGCTTGTATGGGAATGATGGATTAGGCCAAACCTGGGATACACTATTGGGATAGCAAAAACAGACTAGCATGTCATGACGTGGAAGTATTACAGGTTAGCGAAGTATATTTAGACATTTAGAAAGGATTTAAAACTTAAAGATTCATTGAGGCCAGGGGCTTGGTTGGCCTTTAAGCGATAAATCCATTGGGTCTCTCGCTGTAGAACCATTTGATCAAAGTTCCCACCTCTCTTGTCCTCGTGAATGCAATCAAGGACTGCAAATCTTACAAGAGGGATCTCGTATTTATGCATAAAAGCTACAGGTTGGCCCATAGTTTTGTTTAGCAGTCCATTAGTAATATAGTACATGTGGTCCTTGATACGTTTCCATAGTGGGCGAATGGTTTTGCCCACATAGAAGCTGCCACATGGACAGAAAATAATATAGATCACTCCTTTGGTTTGGCATGTTACATGTGTATGCAGCTTATGTGTCTCTCCATTAGGGGGATGAACGTTAGATCCTTCATTGAGTAGGTGGCAGTAGTTGCAGTGGCCACATTTAAATAGACCTGATGTCTCTCTCGCATCTAGTGTTGGTTTTTGGTAATTACTTTTATTTAAACGATCCCTGATGGAGGTGGACCGTCTAAAAGTAATACTAGGGTTACAGTCTACGTATTTAGATAGAGTAGGATCAGCAGTAATTAAGTGCCAATGTTTTTTCATTTATATTTCTATAATGAAAAAACATTGGCACTTAATTACTGCTGATCCTACTCTAAATACGTAGACTAAACACTAGATGCGAGAGAGACATCAGGTCTATTTAAATGTGGCCACTGCAACTACTGCCACCTACTCAATGAAGGATCTAACGTTCATCCCCCTAATGGAGAGACACATAAGCTGCGTCACCGCCACGTCACCGCACCAGGAAGTAAAACACTTCCGCGCATGCGCCGAATCCATTCGGCGGCGGCGCGGCGGCGGTGGGGGACGACATGTCTGCTGGTAAGTGTACTAACCAGCAGACATGTCGGGCGGACAGATTACCACCGGATGGATTTCAAAGCATGCTTTGAAATCTGTCGGGTGGAGAAATCTGTCCGCTAGCCCATACACACGAGCGGAGATGTCTGCTGAAGCGGTCCATCGGACCGTTTTCAGCGGACATATCCCCTCGTGTGTACGCGGCCTAATACTTCCACGTCATGACATGCTAGTCTGTTTTTGCTATCCCAATAGTGTATCCCAGGTTTGGCCTAATCCATCATTCCCATACAAGCATAGAGGTGACTCGAATACAAAGGTTGGGTAAGTGCATTTTGCACCCAAGATCTGTTATATGATACTCTCAATTAAAGGTGGAAGATAGTGAAAAAGAATTCCCGATGTGTTTCCATTTCTATAATAGACATAGGCTATGTACAACCAATTTTATATTTCTTAACTTTCTTTATTATTATTACTTTTTTATATTCATAAGATGCTGCTTCTGTTTCTGGTAAAAATTATTCATCTATGTAGGAAGTAATTGATTTTATTAAAATGTTTGTAATACTCTGTATATATGCAATGTTTGAGAGAGAGAGAGATTCTTCTGCATGCATGTTTTTCATCCCGATGTTTCTCCCCGGTGCGGTTCGGGCACACTACCAAATGAATATGAAATCCTAATCCCCCCAACATGGACCATTTATCGCTTTTCTGGCTTTCTACTCCTTCTTGCTATTTACTTTTTGGCTTTATTCTGCTGCACATTTACTTGTAACACCTCCCTGTCTAATCTTTAATCTCTAATGAGCAGGCTCTACGGATCCACGTCACAGGACATTCATTTTAAATTTCCTTTTTTTTTTGCTTGGTTGAATACCAATCCTGTTTTTTGTTTACTTTGTATTGGCTGCGTCTTTCACGTCCCTGGCCTCTCACGCCGTACTTGTGACGTGTTACCTTTTCGGCGGGCCTCCCCTCTAGTCTAGTGGATTGCTTGCATGTACACGGCGCATGTATGTTGGGACAAGTGATGTTCTTGCCTCATTCATCAATCCAATGGTGAGGGGTGTGCGTGATGGGTGGGCAGGGCTGTGCCTCCCCCTTCCGCCCCTCCCATTCGTTGGAGGCGTATGGCGATCGTTTGGATGGACGTCTCGGCGCAGTGGCGTAGTGCGCGTCTGACGCCGAGGTATGGGGCGGTGTATGGGCGTCTCTATGTGTTTCCGCCCTACGATCTCTCCCCGTGTTTATGCGCCTCCATCTGCGAACGGCGCATAATGATGACGCAATCACGTTATACGTGATTAGAGCGTCTGCAGGGTACTTAAAGCCCTCACCCACACTATGCCTTTATTGTCAATTAACAGGTAATTTCCTTAATACCGTCTGCTCCCTTCTCTATTACACACTAACGATCCCCTTCTTGGCCTCTTCCTTTTTCTTGCCTTCCTTCCTTCCTTTTTTCCCCCACTCTTCCTAGTCAGAACATTAAAGCGGAGGTTCACCCTAAATATAATATCTCCCATGCGATCCAGCATACTGGCGTCAGCGCCAGTATGCTGGGTTTTTTTTTTTTAATAGCACACTTACTGTATTATTGTAGAATTCCTTTTCTGTCCCCCGCGGTGGACGGCTGTAGTATAGCGCGTCACATCTTCCTAAAATACCCGATATGGACTCGGGTAATCTCGGCGAAAATGCGGCGCCTGCGCACAGACCTAGGAGCTGACTGCGCAGGCGCCGTATTTCTCCGAGTCCTATTTCGGAGGGCGTGACGCGCCATAGCCGTAGGACTCGGAGAAATACGGCGCCTGCGCAGTCAGCTCCAAGGTCTGTGCGCAGGCGCCGCATTTTCGCCGAGATTACCCGAGTCCATATCGGGTATTTTAGGAAGATGTGACGCGCTATACTGGCGCCGTCCACCACGGGGGACAGAAAAGGAATTCTACAATAATACAGTAAGTGTGCTATTAAAAAAAAAAAAACCCAGCATACTGGCGCTGACGCCAGTATGCTGGATCGCATGGGAGATATTATGTTTAGGGTGAAATACCGCTTTAAGCGATAACAAATAATTATATATATATATATCTTTCCATTAAACAGATCTATAACAAGTTCTGAGGACTTTTTTGAACCCAGTATTTTACATACTATCGAATACCCGATTGTGGTGTGTGCCCTGGTTTGCATTGGTTGCAGAGTCACCGGCCATGTAATTATGTGTTGCATTTTCTTTCTCTTTCATTGTTGTTTGTTTTGAATTTCAAAAATCTTTTTCTTTGTATTATGGTGATAATATGAATAACATGTAACCCTGTATCATTACAGACAACTATACATATACATCTTCTTACAAAATCCTTAAACATCCGTCCTGAAGAAGCCCCACGGCGAAACGTGCATCGGCGACTTTAGGGATTTTGTGTATAGAGTGGTTCACCTGTATATATGTATTATTGTTATTTTTATGTTTATGTTACCATGCATCTAATTTGTTTTATTCAATGACTATATTAAAAATTATATTTTTATACTACTTCCTTGGCCTCGATAGTCCGACCTTCAATACCTCTCCATAGATATTGTTTTTCATTTTTTTTTACTTCATATACGGATGTGGCCCATGTGAGTGCATTCCCTCTGTTTTTTCTTATCCCTTCTACTTCCCCAGTCCACCCTTCCCTTTCCCTCACCACTCTCTTTGTTACATTTAAACCAACAGCCAGGGTTGTCGGGAAGAGGCTCTTGTCTCTATCAACATGGGGACAAGAGTGCTTTGGGGTGGGGGGGGGGCTCGCTCGTCCCCACCCCCATTCCTGTCCGGGCCAGACTGCGTGCTTGGGATGAGGGTTTGGTCTGGATCTGGGGGGGAACCCCACAATGTTTTTTTGGTGTGGGTTTAACCCCTTGCATTCCAGACCAAATCTAAGGACCTGGTATGTACCTGGAGGCTGCCGTTTTTTTTTTTTTTTTATTTGGTGTGGAGTTCCCCTTTATCCCGGTCCTGTCAGGGGGGAAATGCCTGATCGTCTGTTCATACAATGTATGAACAGCGATCTGTCATTTCCCCTAGTCAGTCCAC
The DNA here is from genome assembly GCA_029574335.1 of Rana kukunoris. Lineage (NCBI taxonomy): Eukaryota > Metazoa > Chordata > Amphibia > Anura > Ranidae > Rana > Rana kukunoris. Next base: position 83,964,889 of record CM056060.1, on the reverse strand, counting down.
CCCCCTTACAGTTAGAACACACCCAGGGAACATAATTAACCCCTCCCTCGCCCCTAGTGTTAACCCCTTGCCTGCCTGTGACATTTTTATAGTAAGCAATGCATTTTTGTAACATTGGTCGCTAAAAAAATCGCCAATGGTCCCAAAAATGTGTCCGCCATAATGTCGCAGTACCAATAAAAATCACTGATCGCCGCCATTACTAGTACAAAAATATATATTAATAAAAAAGCCATAAAACTAACCCCTATTTTGTAGATGCTATAACTTTTGCGCAAAACAATCAAATGCTTATTGCGATTTTTTGGAACCAAAAATATGTCAAAGAATACGTATCGGCCTAAACTGAGGGAAAAAAAGTTTATTTTTAGATAATTTTGGGGATATTTATTATAGCAAACAGTAATTTTTTTTTTTAATGTCGCTCTATTTTTGTTTATAGCAAAAAAAAGAAAAAACGCAGAGGTGATCAAATACCACCAAAAAAAAACTCTATTTGTGGCAAAACAAAGGACGCCAATTTTGTTTGGGAACCACGTCGCACGACCGCGCAATTGTCAGTTAAAACGACGCAGTGCCGAATCGCAAAACTGGCCCGGTCAGTGACCAGTAATATGGTCTGGGGCTCAAGTGGTTAAAAATTAACAAAACACTAAAGTTAGCCCAATTTTTGGTGATAATGTGAAAGATGGTTACCAGTTTAGAGTTACAGAGAAGGTATGTAAACATCGTTCAAACCACTAGTATTGCTCACGAATATTCGCATTGCGAATATTCGTTACGAATATTGCATATTCGAGTATTCGCGAATAACTCGAATATCGCGGTGAATATTCGCTATTGCGAATATTCGTATTTTTTCTAATTTATTTTTAAAACAGATCACTTCCTAGTGATCTCCATCGAAGTCTAAAAGCATTGCTGGTATGATTAGAGACCCTGGGCTGAGTAGCTGAGGCGATCCTTTTATGTTGCCGAATATTCGCAATGCGAATATTCGTATTACGAATATTCGCGAATACTTTCTCTGCCCTTCTTTTGCATCAGAGTTCTCCTACCACAGTTGTTGCACGACAATTATATAAGATCATTCGCAATGCGAATATTCGTATTACGAATATTCGCGAATACTTTCTCTGCCCTTCTTTTGCATCAGAGTTCTCCTACCACAGTTGTTGCACGACAATTATATAAGATCACTCCCAGCATTATTTCAGTGCAGATTCACAAGGTGGCTAGAGAGAGTGGAGTGTTTCTGTGCGTTTTTCCTGTGTATTGCGATCTTAGAGCTTAGCATTGTGCTTCCTATAGGAAATGATCTCCGTTTTCGCGTGTTGTTCGCGCGCATGCGCAGACGAGAATTTCGCAATCAATTTCGCATTCGTTTTAGCGAAATTTTGCAAAAAAATTTTTTTGATAAAATATCACGAATATTCGATATTAACGAATATTTCACGAATATTCTTCTATATATTCGTGAAATATCGCGAAATCAAATATGGCGTATTCTGCTCAACACTACAAACCACACATGTGAGGTATTGTTGCGTGCGTTAGAGCGAGAGCAATACTTTTAGCACTAGACCTCCTCTGTAACTCTAAACTGGTAACCTGAAAAAAAAAATGTGCGTGTTCGCTTCTGACTGGGAGCTACTAGGGACAGGGGCATTTTAATTATTATTATTTATTTTTGTTACGTAATAATTCAGTAAGACCTCCCCTTCAGGCTGAAAAGCATTATTTTAGGGGGAAAAAAACACAGCTCTCATGCTTTCAGCAGGCATTGCAGCTTTGTTCCTGCATGTGAGCTGAACTGAGCATGCTCAAGCACTTTTTTTACTTTCTTTTTGTGGGTGAAACTCACTTGGATGTCTCTAAGCATGCTCATAGAGCGTGGGTGGGTTAGTAATTTAAGGACATCCTTAACAGGTGTAACCACTTACACGTTCACCCAAATTAGAGACTGAAATTTGTTCATGTGATTTCAATTGGTTCATTAGCACACAAGCACACATGTTATAAAAAGCGTGGATAGAGCAGTCCTGAGAGGGGGCAGGCTGGCAGGAATGTTGTTGCTAAACAGAGATGTGGTTTGGAGCATGTTTATTTTTTTGGACAATGTTTTTTGTTTATTTTTAAATGATGTTCACTTTGATGTATTTGTCTCTGCTGCCTTATTTTGAAAAATATTTCTGCAGATGTTGGGACAGTTAACCTATGTTTATTTCGATTTTTAAAATGTATTTTTGTTTGTGTGTGTGTTTTTGTTTGTTTGTCTTTTTTGCTTTCCTTGTTTTGTTGATCAATAAAAATTACTTTCAAATTTTGAAGTTTGTTTTTTGTTACTTTTTCATGCTACAGATTTTGACAGCTGCAGCTGAAATAGGTTTGGCATAACAAATTAGGTGTGATTTTTGTCTAAGCTTCTTTCCTGGTGTGTATTAGACATGTGCATTCGTTTTCGTTAGAATGCATTTTCGTCCGAAAATCTGTTTTTTTCGTTATCGTTTTAACAAACGATAACGAAAGTGGAAGAAACGAAAACCGAAAGATCCGACATAAAAAATGCTTTTTTTTCGTTGCCGTAAATATTCGATATAGAGAGATTCGACATTATAGGGAAAAGATTCGACATCATAGAGAAAAGATTCAACCTCAAAAAGAGAAGATTCGACATTATAGAGAAAAAATTTGACACTATAGAAATAATAGATTCGACATTACAGAGAATAGATTTCGATTTATAAGAAAATAGATTTGACATTATAGAGAATAGATTCAACATTATTACTAGTCATACAACATTACAATTCTTGTAAGCGGAATATTCTAACGGAAATGTACGATTCAACGTAAAGATTCAACGTTACGTTGAATATTCTTTGACCATTCGACAGCAACCAAAAATATTCGATGTTCCGTCGAATATTCTTTTGACCATTTCGACAGAAACCAAGTATTATTGGATTTTCGGACGAAAGCTATTCCCCAACGAAAAACAAAATAAATCAAAAACGATTTTCGGGAGTGACTAAATACATTTATTTTCCAAACGAAAAAATGAAATATTCCAGTCTGCACATGTCTAGTGTGTATGCATGAAATGTTTGCTGCCATGTTTAATTACCAGGAAATTAATAAGACAACGTGGTAAGTATTTTGTTTTTACTGCAGTGGTCCTCAAGTACCCCCGACAGGACATGTTTTGTGGATTTCTCTTATCAAGAATTGCTGTCCAGACTGTCTTTTAAAGCACATGTGCAAGATGAAGGAAAACCTGCAAACATGGCCTGTTGGGGGGGATGGTGTATTGGCGGACAGACTTGAAGTGCTGATTTACAGCACTGTGCTTAAATCTAGCGCAAGACAATCCTATTCTAATTGTGGGTGTTTGAGGGAAGCCAAGTGAGTGTTAGAACTAGGGTTGTCCCGATACCACTTTTTTAGGACTGAGTACAAGTACCGATACTTTTTTTCATGTACTCGCCGATACCGAATACCGATACTTTTTTTTAAATGTGTCCATACATATGCAGCCATGTCCCCCTATAAATGCAGCCATGTCCCCCACATATGCAGCCATGGCCCCCACATATGCAGCCATGTCCCCCCACATATGCAGCCATGTCCCCCACCATATGCAGCCATATCCCCCACCATATGCAGCCATATCCCCCACATATGCAGCCATGTCCCCCAACATATGCAGCCATGTCCCCACATATGCAGCCATGTCCCCAAACATATGCAGCCATGTGCCCTCCACAGTTCAGTTGCAGTTAGACATTGAGAGAGCAGGACGCTCTCCAACGAGTCACTCTCTCAGGGATAGTGCAGGGTCCTCCCACTGTGCGGCTCCGGCCTCACAGACAGGCAGGCAGGGTTTCCATCTCCCTGTCATCCACCTGCCATCCACCTGCCACCACTCGGACTAGCTGCTCTCCCCCCTCCTGGACTTCCACCTGACCTGGTAAGCCACTTCTTGGGAGCTGCAGGCGGCCGTCCTTCTCAGGACAAGCCACAGCAGCCTCCCCCAATCCCCATGGCTTTTCCCCGCTCCTCACTCCCATACCTCTACCCCTGCTCGGGCGTCCTTTCCGCCAGCCATCCCCACAAGCCACCGCTACCCTCGGGCGTTTTTTGGTTCCCTCCGCGCCGATCAGTGCAGATTCGCGGCAGCCGCGACTTAGGAAAGGCCGCGGCTTCACCCGCGGCCTAGCGGCGCGCCGCTCTTTCACCCCCCAATCAGTCGGCTTCCCCCAATCCCCACGGCTTCTCCCCGCTCCTCACCCCCATACATCTACCCCCGCTCGGGTGTCCTTTCCGCCAGCCATCCCCACAAGCCACCGCTACCCTCGGGCGCGGTGTTTTTATTCCCTCCGCGCCGATCAGTGCAGATTCGCGGCAGCCGCTACTCAGGAAAGGCCGCAGCTTCACCCGCGGCCTAGCGGCGCGCCGCTCTCCACCCCCCAATCAGCCGGCACCACCTAATCAATCGGGCCACAAAGCCCCCCCCCACCCCAGTAGAGCCCCTTTGCCCTCCGATCATTTCCCTTAGCCCACCAGGCACCACTTAGCCTGGTACCCCCCAGCCTGGATCCTGCTGCCAGGTCGGCGGCTATCTTCCTCCACCCAGCCCTATCACTCTCAAATTCACTATAACTTGATCCAGGGCTAATACCCGATCGCCTCTTCAGGGGTCAGGAAGGAATTTTTTCCCCTACCGCAGCATATTGGCTCAGCGTGGTGAGGGTTTTTTGCCTTCCTCTGGACCAAGCCCAGGATCAGAGGATTCAGTTATCCTTGTGAATCCACCCCACCCCCCCCCCCGCCCTTGGTTCCACGGCGGACATGGTTAATCGGCAATACTCGGCAGAGATCATTTGGGATCTGGGTCGATTTGCCGCAATTCTGCCGGCCGCCACCAAAAAAGCCCTAAGAAATCTGCGACTTTTGAGGATCGATCGACGATCGACTGCCAGAAATCGCAGCCATTTACCCCAGCCTAAGCACATATCATGTGCATTGATCAACACTAGATCGGCAGTAAAACACCGATTAGAAATCCATGATTTCTTATTACAACATGACTTAGACTGCCTCTTTATTACAGAGAGCTGGCTCACAGCCGACTGTAACTCCATTCTAGGAGAATTGGTGCCAGAAAACTACCGTATTATAACGGAAAACAGAATAGGGCAAAGAGGAGGAGGACTGGCGGTGATCCATAAGACGCGTCTTGCGATCACAAAACCAAGCCTCCAAAACCCTCTTCCATTCATGGAAACCCTTACTCTTCAACTGCAAGTAAACGGCCAGGAGACCGTCCGGATTCTACTCTGCTATAGGCCACCCGGCCCCAAGTCGCAGCTGCTCCCATCTTTGACGGACTTTGTCTCCACCTATACCCTGAACAGCAAACACCTTTTGCTGCTCGGGGATTTCAACCTCTGGGCCAACTCCCCGCAAGACCCCATTGCTGACGCCTGCATCGACCACTTGGAAGGATTAGGGCTTCAGCAACTAGTATGTGGGCCCACACATGCTTCAGGTCATACGCTCGATCTTATTTTCAGACAAGATCTGGAAATAAAAATATTGGATAATGAACCATTGCCATGGACAGATCACCATGCAATAAAGTTCATTATTTCTGAATTCCCCCCCCTAACAAAAACATCAAATCCAGTGACAACACACTGGACCAGATGTCAGAAGAAGCTCCACTCGGAACTCTTCAAAGCCACGTTAGGGGAAAAATTAAACACAATTCAACCGCACCAAACAGCGGAAGAAACTCTGGAGGCCATAAACACAGCACTATTGCAGTCAGCTGACTTGATAGCGCCGAAACGAAAGACTCTGATCAGGAAAAATAACTCTGGCTGGTTCAACAACCAGCTGGCGTTACTGAAGCAAGAGCGCAGAAGGGCAGAAGCAGCCTGGAAAAGAAGCTCTTCAGATGAGAACCTCTCGATCTACAAGGCAAAAACCAGAAAATACTACAAGCAAATCTTCGAAGCCAAGAAAAACTATTTTTCTGAGGCTATCAATGGTGCCCTAAATCGACCCCGCGAACTCTTCAAGCTGGTCACTCAGACCATGAATCCAGGATGTCTGGAAGCCCCCAACTTGGATACACAAGAATTTTGCGATGAGTTGTCGAATTGCTTTATTAACAAAATTGAGGCAATCCGGCAAAGCATTCAGCAGAACAATTGCCCTCCCAGCCCCCCCCGTAGTCATTTACACAGCACCGGCAGCAATTCACCACAGTTAGGTGAGTTCACGCTGGAACCCATCTCTATTCAGACCACTAAAAATATCATCGGCACTCTGCGCAACAGCACTGCGCCAAATGATATTATCCCCACTAAACTGCTCAAGGAATGCGCCGATATCCTGGCACCTCCTGTCACGCAGCTTATCAACCAATCCTTCAGGGAGGGCATAATGCCCTCCCAGCTGAAGGAGGGTTTCATTCAACCCATCTTGAAGAAAGCCACCCTGGATCCTAAGGATCCACTCAACTGGCGCCCCATAACAGGCCTAAATGTTCTCTCCAAGGTAATGGAGAAAGCTGTGGTATAGCAGCTGCAACTGCATCTAGATACCCACAACTTACTCGACCCACTTCAATCAGGATTCCGTCCCGGTCACGGGACGGAAACAGCATTGCTTAAGATATGGGACGACGTTCTCGAGGCCGCAGACGAAGGAGAATCTTCTCTTCTGGTTTTGCTGGACCTAAGCGCAGCCTTTGATACAGTTGATCACAAGCTGCTATTGACTCGGCTGGCTAAAATAGCCAAAGTCGCAGATCTATCCTGGTTCTCCTCTTTTTTGGAAAACCGTTCGCAAATAGTGAAGCTAGGACCCTTCACTTCTGAACAACGCACATTATCGTGCGGGGTCCCTCAAGGATCTCCCCTGTCGCCGATGTTATTCAACATCTATGTGCGTCCTCTTTTCGAAATCATCAGCAGCCAAAAACTGCTATATCACTCATATGCAGACGACATGCAACTGTACTTCCGCATTTGCAATAAAAAGGATCACCACCTCAATCTAGAGACATGCCTCTCTTTGATAGAGGACTGGATGACAAAGAGTTATCTCAAACTCAACGGAGCGAAAACAGAACTCCTTCTGTTTCACGCCAAGCGTAGGAATCAATCGACAACAACCTGGATCCCCCGCCCATTCTGGGCAAAATCATCACCCCTAGCGCCAAAGTCAAAAGTCTTGGGGTCATCTTTGACTCCGACATGACAATGAACGCACAAATAGGGGCAGTAGTCAGCGGATCTCACCATCTGCTGCGCCTACTACGCAGACTCACGCCTTTTATTCCCAAGAAAGACATAGCGGTCGTGGTGGGAGCAATTGTAAACTCCAGACTGGACTATGCAAATGCCCTTTACCTCGGACTCCCCAAGTACCAAATCGCTCGTCTTCAAGTCGTTCAAAATACGGCCGCCAGACTTGTGACTGGGGAAAAACCCTGGGAATCGATCTCACCTTCACTGAGATCCCTTCACTGGCTACCAGTTAAAGACAGAATCACCTTTAAAGCTCTCTGTCTAGCGCATAGATGTATCCATGGGAATGCTCCCCATTATCTATGCGAAAAATTAAAAATTCACAATCCCAATCGTATTCTACGATCCACCAATTAAAATCGGCTTCAGATACCGAAAGCCAGATACAAGTCCAAAGGAGACAGGAGATTCGCTGTCCAAGGTCCCAGACTATGGAACGCCTTACCAGCCTGCATTCGGCTGGAGGAGAACTACTTAGTCTTTAGGAGAAAGATTAAGACTCATCTCTTTTGATCTCAAGAGAGACAGGAACAACAAGCGCCCAGAGGCGATTTACTTCGCATGTGCTGCGCTATATAAGTTCCCATTCATTCATTCATTCATTCATTCATTCATGTCCCCCCCACATATGCAGCCATGTCCCCCACATATGCAGCCATGTCCCCAAACATATTGCAGCCATGTCCCCAAACATATGCAGCCATGTCCCCCCCATATACGCAGCCATGTCCCCCACATATGCAGCCATGTCCCCCCACATATATCCAGCAATGTGCCCAAACATATGCAGCCATGTCCCCAAACATATTGCAGCCATGTCCCCCATATACACAGCCATATCCCCCCACATATATCCAGCCATGTCCCCAAACATATTGCAGCCATGTCCCCAAACATATTGCAGCCATGTCCCCCATATACGCAGCCATGTCCCCCATATACGCAGCCATGTCCCCCACATATATCCAGCCATGTCCCCCACATATGCAGTCATGTCCCCAAACATATGCAGCCATGTCCCCCACATATGCAGCCATGTCCCCAAACATGCAGCCATGTCCCCAAACATATGCAGCCATGTCCCCCCACATATGCAGCCATGTCTCCAAACATATGCAGCCATGTCCCCAAACATATTACAGCCATGTCCCCAAACATATTGCAGCCATGTTCCCAAACATATTGCAGCCATGTCCCCAAACATATGCAGCCATGTCCCCCCACATATTGCAGCCATGTCCCCCATATACGCAGCCATGTCCCCCACATATGCAGCCATGTCCCCCCACATATATCCAGCCATGTCCCCAAACATAAGCAGCCATGTCCCCAAACATATTGCAGCCATGTCCCCCATATACGCAGCCATGTCCCCCCACATATATCCAGCCATGTCCCCAAACATATGCAGCCATGTCCCCAAACATATTTCAGCCATGTCCCCCATATACGCAGCCATGTCCCCCATATACGCAGCCATGTCCCCCACATATATCCAGCCATGTCCCCAAACATATTGCAGCCATGTCCTCCGTACCTAAATGATGCCGCCGCTGCGTTAATCACCGTGTTGGGGGGGATGGTGTATTGGTGGACAGACTTGAAGTGCGGATTTACAGCACTGTGCTTAAATCTAGCGCAAGACAATCCTATTCTAATTGTGGGTGTTTAAGGGAAGCCAAGTGAGTGTTAGAACTAGGGTTGTCCCGATACCACTTTTTTAGGACTGAGTACAAGTACCGATACTTTTTTTCATGTACTCGCCGATACCGAATACCGATACTTTTTTTTAAATGTGTCCATACATATGCAGCCATGTCCCCCTATAAATGCAGCCATGTCCCCCACATATGCAGCCATGGCCCCATATACGCAGTCATGTCCCCCACATATATCCAGCCATGTCCCCAAACATATTGCAGCCATGTCCTCCGTACCTAAATGATGCCGCCGCCGCCGCCGCCGCCGCCGCGTTAATCACCGTGCGGGGAACATTACAGTCAGCTTTCGTTTGAATAGCTGTTTTCCCCATGCGATACATGGTGGCGGCTTTGCGATATACGGCCGCTGCGGGGGCGGGGGGGGCCAAGTATTCTATTCAGGCATCGGGGGTATTTGCGGGAGTACAAGCACTCCCACAAATACTCGGTATCGGGACAACCCTAGTTAGAACCCCTGCTTGTGGTTTTTGGTTTGGGTTTTGTGTCACTTTTCTTAAAATTGGCTTCACTTCCTGTCACACAGCTGAACAGGAAGTGAGGTTAAAACCCTACCAATGTCTTTTCTTGGGGTCAATCTAACTAGTGTCCCCATGAAGCGAATTGCACTGCTGTGTACACCCCAAATGATTAGTTAGCTTGGGGTTTAGTAAAGGCAAAGCCACTGCAATAGAAGTGTAGTCGCTGAAAATCAGAAGGGAAGCACTGATGGTTTTAACATCCAATCCTGTAGAAGCAAAGTTTTTTTTTTTTTTTTTTTTCTTCCTTGCTTGTCCACTTATAATGCAAAGTGGATTTGCCTTTAGTAAATGGACCCCCAAAGTCCAAGATCCCTAATAATTTGGGGTGTACACAGCAAAATGCAATTTCCATAATGGGAAACTATTTAGATTGATCTGTGTCGCCAACAAAAGACATTAGTATGGTTTTACCCTCACTTCCTGTTTGGCTATGTGACAGGAAGTGAATGAATTAGAAGTAGAAAGTGACAACATTTGTGAGGTGTCTTCACCCTATTAGGGGTGCAGCCATCCCCCAAAAATGAGCAGATAATACTTATTTGCAAATTAAGAACATTGTTTATTTAACATTGGGTGCCGCTCAATAAAACTCTCTGAAATTTGTGCTTAAACTAGAACTATAATCAACACTTTTTATTGTTTTTAATTTTGGATAGAGTGAGGGAGGGTTATAGGCCCTGTCAGTTTATTTTGTATTATCCCTGTCCGTTTGGGGAGATTGGCCTTCACTTCCTGCCCCATAGCCAAACAAGAAGTGAGAGAAAAACTATGCAAATTAAGGGAATGCAGTGCCCCCTCCCCCCAGAACTAGTGTGTGTGTCCCCTCAAAATTCCTGGGCGGTTCATACAAAAACAGGGTGTGGCCTTGACAGGAAGGGTGGGTCATTTTTCTATTAGGAGGTGCAGAAATGTAGTCAGGCCTAGGGCAGCACAAAACCTAAATTTTCAGCATGTTTTAGATTGTGGGAGGAAACCCATGCAGGCACAGGGAGAACATGCAAACTCCAGGCAGATGGTGTCACGGGTGGGATTTGAACCAGTGACCCTGTTGCTGCTAGGTGAAAGTGCTATACACTACACCACTGTGCTGAACGAACATGATTGCAGCTGAAAGCATGAGATCTTTTTTTTTTTCCAATACCATGCTTTCCAGCCTAATTGACCCCGCCTATCTCCATAAAGAGGACCTGTCAAACACTAGTCCTTTTACAAGGGATGTTTACATTCCTTGTAATAGGAAGAAAAGTGAAAAAAAGGACAAAAAAGTGCAAAAATAAAAATATTATGTTAAATATAAAAAAAATAAAAAATAAAACGCCCCTGTCCCTAGTAGCTCGCACTCAGAAGCGAACACACATGCAAGTCCCACCCACATATGTAAACGCCGTTCAAACCACACATGTGAGGTATTGATGCGTGCGTTAGAGCGAGAGCAATACTTTTAGCACTAGACCTCCTCTATAACTCTAAACTGGTAACCTGAAAAAAAACTTCAAGCGTCGCCTATGGAGATTTTTAATACCGAAGTTTGGCGCCATTTCATGAGTGTGCGCAATATTAAAGCGTGACAGGTTAGGTAGCAATTTACTCGGTGTAACATCACCTTTCACAATATCCATAAAAATTGGGCTAACTTTACTGCTCTGTTATTTTTTAATTCATGAAACCGTTTTTTCTTTTTGCAAAAATAAAAAAGGCGTTAGAAATTTTTTTGCGCAAATGCCGTTGAAAATTAAAAAAAATGGCAATAACTTTATTCCCTAGGGTGTCTGCTAATAAAATATATATAATGTTTGGGGGTCCTGAGTAATTTTCAAGGAAGAAAATATAAATGTTACATGAAGGAGAGAAGTGCCAGAATAGGTGCGGTATGGAAGTGGTTAAAGTGCAACAATAAAAGTGAAATATTCCTTTAAATTTCGTACCTAGGGGGGTGTAATGTCAGCATGTGAAAAATCGCACGTTTCCCGCAGTTAGAACTGTCCCTGCACAAAATGACATTCTGAAGAAAAAAAGCCGTTTAAAATGAATTGTCGGCTCCCGGCAATTGTGAGAGATTCATTCATAAAAAAAAATCGTGGGGGTCCCCCCAAATTCCATTACAAGGCCCTTCAGGTCTGATATGGATATTAAGGGGAACCCCGCCGTCTTTTTTTTTTTTTTAATTACGTGGGGTTCCCCCCAAATATCCATACCAGGCCCTTCAGGTCTGGTGTGGAAATTAAGGGGAACTCCACCCCAAATTTTAAAAAAAAATGGCGTGGAGTTCCCCCAAAATCCACACCAGACCCTTACCCGAGCACGTTGATCTGGCTGGCCGCAGAAAAGAGAATAGAGGAGATAGAGCGCGCCCCCCCCTCTCCTGAACCACACCAGGACACATGCCCTCAACATTGGGAGGGTGCTTTGGGGTCCCCCCAAAGCACCTTGTCCCCATGTTGATGGGGACAAGAGCCTCATCCCCACAACCTTTGCCCGGTGGATGTGGGGGTCTGCGGGTGGGGGGCTTATCGAAATCTGGAAGACCCTTTAAGAAAGGGGCCCCCCAGATCCCGCCCCGTGTGAAATAGTAATGGGGTACATTGTACCTCTACCATTTCACCAAAAAAATTTGAAAAGTGTTAAAAAAGACAAGAGCCAGTTTTTGACAAGTCCTTTATTAATATCTTCTTTCCGCGCTTCTTCTTCCATCTTCTTCTTTTCTTCTTTCCTTTGGGTTTCTTCCTCCATCTTCTTCTTCCTCTGCTTCTTTCTTGGGGTCTTCTCGTCCCGCATTTTGACCGGCGTCTTCTTCCTTCTTCTTCTCCTTCCGCCGGCCTTCTCGTCTGCATCTTCTCCTTGTTTCCCGGAGGCTCCGCTTCCAATTGAATTCCCCGCCGTGTGCCGCTCCTGGGACCACGCCCCCCTCTGACACCACAGGTAATCTCCTAGGAAACTTCCTGTGTGGTGCGTGTGCATCAGAGGGGGTCGTGGTCTCATGAGCGTCACACGGCGGGGAATTCAATTGGAAGCTTGTGCACGGCTTCTTCTTCCCCGGAAGCTCGGCTTCCAATTGAACTCCCTGCCGTTTGACGAGCATGAGACCACGCCCCCCTCTGACGCACATGCACCACACGGGGACTTTCCTAGGAGATTACCCGTGGCGTCAGAGGGGGGCGTGGTCCCAGGAGCGGCACACGGCGGGGAATTTAATTGGAGCCGAGCGCCAGGGAAGAAGAAGAAGATGCGGACGAGAAGGCCAGCAGAATGGGAAGAAGATGGAAGAAGACGCTGGTCAAGATGCAGGACGAGAAGATCCCAAGAAAGAAGCAGAGGAAGAAGAAGATGGAGGAAGAAACCCGAAGGAAACAAGAAAAGAAGAAGATGGAAGAAGAAGCGCGGAAAGAAGATATTAATAAAGGACTTGTCAAAAACCGTCTCTTGTCTTTTTTTTACACTTTTCACATTTTTACCATTACCCATTACCATTTCACACAGGGGGGGCGGGATCTGGGGGGCCACTTTGTTAAAGGGGTCTTCCAGATTTCGATAAGCCTCCCGCCCGCAGACCCCCACAACCACCGGGCAGTGGGGTAACTAGAGACTTCAGGGCCCTGGTGCAAGAAATCATGAAGGCCCCCCCCCCCCCCCCCGAAAAGACTGATTTTGATACTTAATTTTTTTTTACACTGTACAACAAAGTAAAACAATTCTGTTTCTGATTTCACATGAGGGGGGGGGGGTGGCTGCAGTGGCAGTGCCATCCTCTCCCACCACCACCTGTGCCTCTTACTGATCTCATCACTATCCCCCCACCACCTCTGTTGTAGAAGTAATAGGGGGATAGGGATGAGATCAGTGGTACGGCTGTAGGGGGATGGGATCAGTAAGAGGCACGGGTCACCACTGCTAACCCCCCTCAAGTACCACCGGCACCACCCCCCTCATGTATCACCACTACCACTCCGCTCTAGTATCACCGCTACCACCCCCCCAAGTACCAGTAGTGGTAATTGAGGGGGTGGCTGCAGCGGCAGTGTTGGTGCCATCCTCTCCCACCACCACCTGTGCCTATTACTGATCCCATCCTCCCACCACTGATCTCAGCCCTATCCCCCATCACCTCTGTTGTAGAAGTAATGGGGGGGATAGGGATAAGATCAGTGGTGGGGGGGATGGGATCAGTAAGAGGCACAGGTAGTGGAGGTTGGCATCGATTGCTCAGCTCTGAAAAAATGTCACTTACTGTCAATCAATCGAATCCCTGGGAATTCCGTTCGATCAGTTACGGTCACCATCACTGTGCCTTCTAATCTCCCGCCAGGATGCCTTCTTGTCTCATAGGTAGACGGCATAGGTACTCCACGCAGAGAGGAAAGCTCCTCCCCCGCCTTCTCTCATTGGTGTCAGCCCCCAGTCTCAGCGCTTCCTCTGCCCAGTCCCAGATTTATTCCCTTTGTTGCCCCAAGGCCAGGTCCTTCAATGCCACCCCCCCACACACACACCATCACATAGGGGGACTCCCCAGAGAGCCCCCCTTACATCAGGGTCCCCAGAGAGCCTCCCCTCTTACATTAGTGTCCCCAGAGAGTCTCCCCTCTTACATTAGTGTCCCCAGAGAACCCCACCTTACAACAGGGTCCCCAGAGAGTCTCCCCTTACATCAGGGTCACCAGAGAGCCCCCCTTACACCAGGGTCCCCCAGAGAGTCTCCCCTTACACCAGGGTCCCCAGAGAGTCTCCCCTTACATCAGGGTCACCAGAGAGCCTCCCCTTACACCAGGGTCCCCAGAGAGTCTCCCCTTACACCAGGGTCCCCAGAGAGTCTCCCCTTACATCAGGGTCCCCAGAGAGCCCCCCTTACACCAGGGTCCCCAGAGAATCTCCCTCTACATCAGGATCCCCAGAGAGTCTCCCCCTACATCAGGGTCCCCAGAGAGTCTCCCCCTACATCAGGGTCCCTAGAGAGTCTCCCCCTACATCAGGGTCCCCAGAGAGTCTCCCCCTACATCAGGGTCCCCAGAGAGTCTCCCCCTACATCAGGGCCCCCAGAGAGCCCCCCTCTTACATTAGTGTCCCCAGAGGCCCCCTTCCTTACATTAGTGTCCCCAGAGGCCCCCTTCCTTACATTAGTGTCCCCAGAGGCCCCCTTCCTTACATTAGTGTCCCCAGAAGCCCCCCTTACATTAGTGTCCCCAGAAGCCCCCCCTCTTACATTAGTAAAGGGAAAACCGCCGCTCCAGACGACACTCTTCAGTGGTGAGTAAAGTTCAAAAACCCAAATGGGTGCAGGCAATGCGTGGTGCAATATAAGGAAAGAAAAATGGACAGCCGCACTCCAATGGATAAAAAGACTTAAAAATAGTGCCTGTTTATTCCAGTCAAAAAACTAAAACAGCAAAAACAGCAAACAGTGGGGTAACAAAAGCTGACGCGTTTCACATCGACAACCGATGCTTAGTCATAGCTATGACTAAGCATCGGTTGTCGATGTGAAACGCGTCAGCTTTTGTTACCCCACTGTTTGCTGTTTTTGCTGTTTTAGTTTTTTGACTGGAATAAACAGGCACTATTTTTAAGTCTTTTTATCCATTGGAGTGCGGCTGTCCATTTTTCTTTCCTTATATTCCTTCTTACATTAGTGTCCCCAGAAGCCCCCCCTTACATTAGTGTGCCCAGAAGCCCCCCTTATATTAGTGTGCCCAGAAGCCCCCCCCTATATTAGTGTGCCCAGAAGCCCCCCCCTTACATTCGTGTGCCCAGAAGCCCCCCCTTACATTAGTGTGCCCAGATGCCCCCCCTTTCAATTAGTGTCCCCAGAAGCCCCCCTCTTACATTAGTGTCCCCAGAAGCCCCCCTCTCTTACATTAGTGTCCCCAGAAGCCCCCCTCTCTTACATTAGTGTCCCCAGAGGCCCCCTTCCTTACATTAGTGTCCCCAGAAGCCCCCCCTCTCTTACATTAGTGTCCCCAGGGGCCCCCCCTCTTACATCAGGGTCCCCAAACAGCTGACTCCCCCTTGCAGAAGTTCCCCTGTACCTGGCTGGTGGAGGTGGCGATCGGCAGCTCTATGGTGTCCACAGGCAGGGGGATCTTACTGGGGCTTGTAGTTCTCCGAATCATGTATACAGCAGAATGGGAGGGGCCTCTGACCCGGGCATCAACAACAGTGTGCAAGCAGAGTGAAAGTGAAACTGATACCTGCCCGGGTCAGAGGCCCCTCCCCTCTCTGTATACACTGGCACTCGAGTACTACAAGCCCCAGGGAGATCACGCTGCCCACACAGGCACCATAGAGCTGCCAATCTTTCACCTCCTACCACATCTCCCCACTCTAAACGGCCAGCCAGAGGTGCAGGGGGAGATGCCGGGTCTTGGGGGGGTTGCTACGATGCCGCCCCTGCATCCACTGCCAGTGCCTTGTCAGCACCCGATCCCCGCGGCAGAACGGCTCCTCACACTGGCAGGCAGTGGGCGGGCCCCTCACACGGGCGGTGGGCGGGCCCCCCCGACTTGGCTAAACCACAGGGCCCAGTCGCAACCGCGACTGCTGCACCTATGAAAATTCCACTGCCACCTGCCAAGGGTTGTGGGGATGAGGCTCTTGTCAACATCAACATGGGGAGAAGATGCTTTGGGGGGGACCCCAAAGCATCCTCCCAATGTTGATTGGGCCTGTGGCCTGGTGTGGTTCAGGAGAGGGGGGGGGGCGCGCTCTGTCCCCCCCTCTTTTCTGCGGCCGGCCAGGTCAATGTGCTCGGATAAGGGTCTGGTGTGGATTTTGGGGGAACTCCACGCCATTTTTTTTTTAAATTGACGGCGGGGTTCCCCTTAACCACTTAAGGACCGCCGCATGTACATTTACGTCGGCAGAATGGCACCGACAGGCACATCAACGTACCTGTACGTGGCTGCCTTGACGTGGGTCGAGGTCCGATCGGAACCCCCCGGTACAAGCGACGGACTCGGTGGCTGTAGGAGCGATCCGTGCTGAGGGGGCGGCGGTTTATTTTTGTCCGCCCCCTCCGGATCGCTCCCACCCAATGCGCGCGCTCCCCTGCAGTGTCACTTCGTCCTCCTGTGTAAACACAGGAAGAGGGAAGTGATGTGATCTCTGCTCTCTGCGTTTTTTTCAACCGCCGCTAAGGAGAGATCACATCACATAGTAAGTCTGCACAACACTACACTGACACCAGGACATGCAAGCACGCTTAACCCCTTGCGATAACCCCCCCTCCCCCCTGTCACAGTGTCACTGAATGCAGTGATCATATATGTATGATCACTGCATTTAGTGTCAGTGTGACAGGCAGTGTGACAGGCAGTTAGTGTTAGGTTCAGGGTAGCCCCCCACCCCCCCTAATAAAGTTTTAACCCCTTGATCACCGTCCTAGTTAACCCTTTCACTCCCTATTGCCAGTGTCACTAAGCGATCATTTTTCTGATCGCTGTATTAGTGTCGCTGTTCCCGCTAGGTAGCTATTTGTTTTTTATTGTGATTTTTTTTTACTAAAGACATGTGGCTAAATAAATTTTGGCCTAAATGTTTGACTAAAATTTAGTTTATTTGATTTTTCTCATAACAAAAAGTAAAAAATATTGATTTTTTTTCAAAAATGTTGCTCTATTTTTGTATATAGCGCAAAAAAAAAAAATTGCAGAGGCGATTCAAATACCACCAAAAGAAAGCTCTATTTGTGGGAAGAAAAGGACGCAAATTTTGTTTGGGAGCCACGTCGCACGACCGCGCAGTTGTCTGTTAAAGCGACGCAGTGCCGAATTGTAAAAACCCCTTGGGTCATTTACCAGCGTATTGGTCCGGTCCTTTAGTGGTTAATATCCATATCAGACCTGAAGGGCCTGGTATGGATATTTGGGGGGAACCCCACGTCATTTTTAAAAAAAAATTGACGGCGGGGTTCCCCTTAATATCCATATCAGACCTGAAGGGCATTGTAATGGAATTTGGGGGGACCCCTACGCTTTATTTTTTTTTGTTTTATGAATGAATCTCTCACAATTGCCGGGAGCCGACAATTCATTATAGAATGTCATTTTGTGCAGGGACATTTCTAACCACGGAAAACGTGCGCTTTTTCACATGCTAAATTTATACCTCCCCTAGGTACGAAATTTAAAGGAATATTTTAATTTTATTGTTGCACTTTTAGCATTATTAAAATCACTGCTCCCGAAAAAAAACGGCAGTTTTTAAAAATAAAAAAAGCATTGATACATGTCCCCTGGGGCAGGACTGAGGTCCCCAAATACTTTTTAGGACAAAACTTGCAGATTAGCCTTTTAAAATAACACTTTTGATTTCCCCCATAGACTTTAACAGGGAGTTTGGCGCGGCTTTAGTTATCAATTGCATTGCGCTGCTGCTGCACCCGGTTCATGCGCCTAATTAGGGATTCATCCAGCGCACTAATTAAAGGGACACTAAAGTGAGGACTTTTTTTTTTTAAAATAACAAACATGTTATACTTACCTCCACTGTGCAGTTCGTTTTGCACAGAGTGGCCCAGAAAGCTGTCTTCTGGGGTCCCTCGGTGGCTGTCTGGGCTCCTCCTCACAAAAGCTTTCCACCTTCATGCGAGGGCGCTCGCACGGTGGAAAGCTTTTGCGAGCGCGCTCCCGTGATACAGCTGCGGCCATAGCCGCCGACTGTATCACTCGGCTCCGCCCCCCGGCGCGCCGCGTCATCCGCTGTGATTCACAGCAGCGCCAGCCAATGGCTGCGCTGCTATCAATCCGCCCAGCCTAGCCAATCAATGTCCAGGCTGGGAACGTGGACGTGCCCGGGAGTTTCGAACGGTAAGGTAAGTAAAACGGGGACTCGAGGGGGGGGGGGGGCAGTGCTGTGAGATGTTGTTTTACCTATATTGCATAGGATGCATTAAGGTAAAAAAACTTTTACCTTTACAACCCCTTTAAGGCATGAACCGGCGCAGCGCCGTGACAATGGTAAATCAGCCCCTATGACCCATGCCAAGATTGTAGCTATAGATATGGACATGATGCCTCAGTTTGAGAAAATGAGGAAACCCTGGATCGCATATGCTATGCCATCATCTTTTGGTAATACGGTACTCTTGCCATGGTGACTAGAACAATAGGAACAAATACATTGGTAATAATTAGAATTTTTCTTTATGATTTGAAGCTCCTGTTTTTTTAATTATATGATAATCTGAATTACTCAAGAACGCAAATAAGAAGGTTACTCTTACAATATCTCTAGGCTTGACACCTTTTGAAGGACTGTAAATACCTTCTAAAGTTTTAATCAATCTTGTTTCAAGATTATTTAATAGTTATTATTACATTCTCAATTAATATACATTAAGCTTCTCACCCCTGACTGTATGATATTGTATTTACTTTATGCAATTTGTACACTACCTCTGTACTATTCAATAAAATATTTTGACAAGGAAATAAGGACATTTAAAGGCAAAATGGAAGGATGAGGTAAGTGAAGGAGGACTGCACTAAGGTAAAGGAAGCTATTTAGGGGAAAATGTTTTAACCTTTACAACCCCTTTAAGTTTCTGCACCTATTTTCTGAGAAAAAAATCCCTGACGGTAACTATTTGGTAGGGAATTTTCTGTTTTTCATACACTTGCGCAGATAAGATTCAAAAGCAATAATTATTTATAATTTATGAAAGAACATGCAAAAAACAACCAGTTGCTGAATCTTAAAGTATTAAAATCAAAGCCTAATGCAGACATATGCTGTAGGAGGAGATTTAGACCCCTTTCCCACTGGGGCGGTTTTCAAGAGTTATGAAAAGTCCTACAAGCAACATCTTTGGGGTGGGTTGGGAGCACTGTAGCTAGCGCTCCCAAAACACCCCGCCCATTGCTGTGAATGGGCAGCGCTTCCAAAGCACCTTAAAAGCACCTTGAAATTGCCGCAAAACTGGACTTTTTGCCATTTTTTGGTAAAAAGATCCCTGCTAACGCCCGAAAAGCAATGAAAAAAAGGAGGACGCTGCCAGTGTGAAAGTAGCCTTACTAAAAGTGAAGAGTACAGAATCTGGTGCAGCTGTAGCCAATCAGCTTCTAACTTCAGTTAAGTGTTGACAAAAAAAAAATGGGGCCAGATTCACGAACACTTGCGCTGGAGTATTTGGATATGCGCCGCGTAACTGTGATGATGCGCCGTCGTTTCTATGTGCCCGTACCCACCAAACTAGATGCGCCCAATAACGGGTCATTTGCGACCGGCGGAACGTTCCGACGCCAGAGTATCGTCAGCGTTTATTTTCGCTGGGCGCATCAGTCGCGCCCATTGATTTCCCCTGCAAATATGCAAATGAGGGAGATTTCCCAATTCACGAACGGATTAGCACCATACGCTGGCTACATGCGCCGCGCGTATCTGGTCCGTCCGGCGCAAAGTTATTTCTACAAAAGGCTGCTTTATCTTTACTCCAGACGGTCACAGGTCAGCAGGAGAGCAGCTACAGCAGCGTTACCGACGATAGGAGCTTGCTGAACAACAACACTTGCAAGGAGGACAACACCTCTGTGTGCCAACATGCCAGGGGCAATTGTGGTCCTAGAACTACTGATGGGTCCCCTGGAACCAAGAAGGCGGCCACGTGAGAGGATATACCGCACTCGTATGAGCCTCTTTGGCATGGGGGATGAGGAGGTGTATCGCCTCTTCAGATTCAGCCCTGATGTAATACTTGAACTAACCACAACCCTGCAGGATGACATCACCAGCAAGACATACCGCTCACAAGCAGTGCAGCCACTGGTGAAGGTCCTGGCAACACTCCATTTCCTTGCAAGTGGATCATTCCAGCGTACAAGTGGAGTGGTGGCTGGGATGTCACAATCCTCCATAAGCAGATGTGTGCACCAGGTTGTCTCTGCAATCCTCAGACGCATGTCCAACCAGTTCATCAGACCCACCACTGAGGAGCTGCGGCAGAAGGCAATGACAGATTTCTACAGCATTGCCAGATTCCCACGCACTGTGGGGGCCATTGATTGCACACATGTGGCACTCCAGCCCCCCAGTGCCACAGAGCACATATACCGCAATCGGAAGCATTGGCATTCCATCAATGTACAGGTGATAGCTGATGCCCAACGCCTCATATGGCACGTCCGTGCCAAACACCCCGGGTCCAGCCATGACAGCTTCATATAACGTCAGAGCCCCATCCCAGCAGAATTTAACCAGAACATGTATGGGGACAGCTGGCTGGTTGGTGAGTGACATGGGAGTCAGGCATGACTATCCCCTCCCGTGATGCACAACAGAAATCGCACATGCATGACTAACATTCTCCTGTCTTTTCCCTTCCAGGTGACTCTGCATATGCACTGGGACCCCATCTCATGACTCCTTTCCGGAACCCCCAAACCAGAGGAGAGAGAAAATACAATGAAGCACACATCAAAACCCGTGCAGTGGTGGAGCAAACATTTGGGCTCCTGAAGTCCCGTTTCCGCTGCCTGGATAAGTCTGGGGGGGCCCTATTGTATTCCCCTACCTTTGTGTGTCAGATCATCGGTGCATGTTGCATACTACATAACTTTGCTATGAAAAAAGGCCTGCATATTGACATACGTGATGACCTGACCCCCGACCCACACAGTCCCCACCTGCCAGAGGACACCCAGTCTGCTGATGGAAGAGCAGTCAGGAGGGTCCTCGCTGTAGGCATCTTTGGACACTAAACCAAAACATTAATCACACAGACAGTGCACGCGTGTACACCACTGATGTCCCTAGATCACACACACCACATGCACATCGCATTGGATTAGCCCAAGTCCAGCATGTAGGAGTTGGGAGCAGTAACGCCACGTCAAGGCCCCAATGATGTCACTGTCCATTCACACACCTTTCACACGTCATTCATTCAGCCGTGGGGTTCACTTCACCACCACGGCCGAGGGTGACACCCCTTACTTTCAGGAGTGCCACCCCCTCACATTCACACACCATTCACACTGTCCCCTGCACTCCTGACCGTGTGCAGTACAAAAATAAATTAATAATATCATATCCTGATAATTAAAAGAAACAAAATCTCAAAACCTGAGAAAAAGAAAAAATAAACTCATGACCTGAGTATGTCCAAAACAAAAATATAAAACCAAAAAAAAAAAAAAGGCCTTATCGGGGATGCCGGGGGCTTCTTCTGGGGGCCCCTCTCTGACTCCGCAGCTGCCTGGATGGAGTGGGTGGGGGTGGGGGGGCATCTGGAGGTGGCTGATCCCCAGGTGGGCCACTCCTGGCAGGTGTGGCCTGCGTGCCCTCCAAGGCCCTGGCTATCCGTCCAAGGTAGGAGTTGGTCTGGGCCTGCATCCGGAGCTGACGGGTGACCTGGTAGTGCTGGGCCCGCCGACTCAGCCTCCCCTGGTCCCGGATGGCAGCACTGTTGGCCTGGACGGCTGCAGTAAGGTGCCGGATATCCCCCTGCACCTCCCCCAAAGTGGTGACCACTGCAGCGCAGTTGCAGCTTACATCCTGCACTGCGTTGCTGAGGTTGGCAACGGAGCCCAGGCTGTCAGACACTTTCTCCAAGTGCACCGCTATGGCCCCCATCTGTTCCGTCTGCCTGGCGTGATCCCTCGCCAACTGGTCCTGTATACCATCAGACACCCCCCTGGTCTTCTGGGTCGCCTTCCTGGGGCCAGAAGATGGATGTCCTCGGGTGGAAGGAGTCGCCCTTGAGGGGCTTCCAAGGATGGGGGAGGGGACGACAGACGGCCCAGGAGAAGGGGAGGAGACAGACAACACTAATGAAAAGTCCTGCTCTGCCACAGCAGGATCCTCCACAAGCACCTTGGCAGGTGTGGTGTGGCCACTCTCCTCCTCCACAACCTCTTCACCACCCAGTGGCTCGGGCACACGATGGCGTGGGGGGGATGGGGTGGAATGCACGCTGACAGATGATGGCCCAGCTCCGTCATCTGTGGATGACACAAAGCAGACACATGTTGGTGGTCCCACACACTTGGCACATGTACCCTCCCCCCCCCCCCCAAATGCAAAACAACAAATAGGGGATTATAAAACACTTACCTGTCCTTGTGCCTTCCTCCACGGAGTCATAGCCTGCGACCCCCTCCACCTGCTCCCTCTCCAGGCAGCGAGCAACCACCTCCTCCTCTGCGGTTAGGGTGACAGGACATGGGGGACCACCACCTGTGCCCCTCTCATACCTCCTGATGGAGGCCACCTTGTCCCTCACCTTGCGCCGCAGGTCATTAATTTTTTTTTGTATGTCCCCAGCAGTCCGGGTGGAGTAGCCCAGGACATTGACCCTGGCAGCAATCGACTCCAGGATGCCCTGCTTCCTCTCCCGGCTGGTCTTCCGGCTTTTTTTGCCATGGAGAAATTCATTATCCGTCTCCATTGCCGAAATGATCACTGAGACCTCCTGTGAATTAAAGTTGAGGTTCCTCCTCTCTCTGGGGGTAGCGGGAGCAGCCATCACAGCACAAAAGTATCTTCCCTGGGGTGGGGGGAATCGGAAATACTTTTGCGCCGGAATGGCGTTTCCGCCAGCGCTTTTAAGCGCCCAGCGGAACGCATTGCGCTGA
Organism: Rana kukunoris; assembly: GCA_029574335.1. NCBI lineage: Eukaryota > Metazoa > Chordata > Amphibia > Anura > Ranidae > Rana > Rana kukunoris. Next base: position 83,941,769 of record CM056060.1, on the reverse strand, counting down.
CGTTTCCCAGGAAGTGGTGCCGACGGAAGTTGTGAGCATGCGCACAAGGGGGGCGAGTGGAGCCGCACTCACTGCGCATGCTCCGTGGATGATGCGCTGAATGTAAGCCTCTGCGCTGGGCTCCGCCCATCATTTACATATGATCACACCCACTTCCACTTGCGTCGGGTTACGCCAGCGCATTATCGTTACTCTGGCGCAAGTTTACGCGCAACTGCTATGTGAATTACAGGACTTGCGCTGAAAGGGTCTTCAGAGTAACGTAAATGAGAAGCGTTACTCCAGAGGAAAGATACTCTCATCTACCTGAATCTGGCCCATGGAATCTGATTGGTTTCTATGCAGAGCTGCACCAGATTTTGCACTCTCCAGTTTTAGTAAATCAACTCCTTTTTTTTATTATTTGGATAGGGCGGCAAAAAAGTTTGTTAGGTTTTTATTTTTGGGAAGTATGACAAATATAAGGTTATCATATTGGTATTGCTATCTTATATTAAACGGAATGTAAACCTGATTCATTAAATTTGAGCTGGGCACATATAGTGTAGCTGCAGAGTTTTCTCATCTCTCCTCAAAGCCCTGTGTCCCGTAGCTTTCTCCTGCCTTGTTCATCTGTTATCAGCCTGAGAACTTCTGACAAGTTCTCCGAGATGGCAACCTGAAGTTTGTGTCAGGGGGAGGGAGCTATAAATAGATTAGCACACAGGCAAACTTTGCATCTGTGGGGAGGGGGTGTTTACTTTTCCTCCAATCAATGTCTCAGTGTATAGCAAGAATCCACACCCACAGGTGAAACAGGAAGAGAAAATTCTAACAGGATGTGCACTTTCTAAACAGTATATAAAGCAGATATACATGTAAAACTTATGTAGGGAGATTTGTTTCATTTGTCTATCATCTGAGGCTGTTCACTTAACTGGGTATATGGAGGGTTTTTCATACACTTTAAGGCATCAATGTTGATGTAGGTAATCTGGTTATATTTGGTACATTCTCTATGGATTGTTTTTAATAATGCTTGGCTAATCATGCATTTATGCTTCGTTGTATATAAAGTTTATAGATCCTATATTCATTGTGTCCCGTGGGTGCTAGATTTTTTTTTTTGTATGTTTTCCTGTTGATATAGATGTAGCAAGGTCTTTGGCCTCCTTCAGTCTAAAGAGAACCTCCAGGGCCAGAGATAGCTGACATCCTTCTGTGTGTGGTGGGTTGTGAGGCATAGTGGGTGCAAGGTGGATAAAGTTATTGGGTGCCAGACACTTGAATGCAAAAGAGGTGTTTATTTCTCTTACAAACATTTATGAGGGAAAGAGAGTTTGGGCCAGGACACCTCTGAGTAGTTGCAAGTTCAATTAGCAGACTCTGAGACGTTAATAGAAGGACAGTCCTGAAGGGAAAGGCCTTCAGCAAGAAGCCACATCTGCACATGAAGGAATGCAGTCCCCTATGGCAACAGTCTTTAACAGTTCCTAACCCAAAGCTTAATGCCGCATACACACGATCATTTTTCGGCATGAAAAAAAGTTGTTTTTCAGCATGTCCAAAAAACAAAGTTTTTCCAACTTCATCATTAAAAACAATGTTGCCCACACACCATCGTTTAAAAAAAATGATGAACAAAGCGCGGTGACATACAACACGTACGACGGCACTCTAAAGGGGAAGTTCTATTCGCCTTTGGGCTGCTTTTAGCTGATTCCTTGTTAGCAAAAGACGATTCGCGCTTTTCTGTCTGTTACAGCGTGATAAATGTGCTTACTCCATTATGAATGATAGTTTTACCAGAACGAGCGCTCCCTCATAACTTGCTTCTGAGCATGCACGGGTCATTTTAGCCCATACACGATAATTTTTTACATCCCGAAAAACAAAATTTTTTAAATCAACCTAAAAAAATGCAGCATGCTTGAATTTTTTTTTGGTTGTTTTTCAGAAGATGAAAAACGATGTGAAGCCCACACATGATCATTTTAAATGGCGTTTTTAAAATGTTGTTTTTTTTCATGCCGAAAAATGATCGTGTGTACGCGGCATCACAGTTCTTTCACCTTCACTACAACTTCTCCTTGTAGTTCTTCAACCCACTGAGCTCCGATCTCTCACTAGACCCACTGATTCAATGCCACTGAATCCATTGAGCTCCTCTAATCTTCACAGTGGTATCTTCCTCAAGCAATATCCCTGCCTCTCTCCTGGATCCCTAGCTTGGCACTCCCGATACTCCTCGAGCTTCACCCCACTGGACCGTTGGTCCCTGGTTTTACACACAAGGCTGCTCTGCAAGCGTCTCCTCCGCTGGCTGGGTCCATGACTTGATCACCGCCTAAAGTTTCCCAAATCTCCACCGTGCCTGTTCAGTGAGAATGCTGCTCCTGTCATGTACCAGGTCAGGTGTGACCATAACTGCGTGGTTAGCAACAGAGGAACAAGAAACACATGTAAGTGAAAATATAATGATTTACTAACTGCTATTAACTGCAGTTATATGGCGACAAGTCGGCTCGGCTGCGCGAGATCACGTAACTATACATCAGCTCACGAATCAGCCAATGGGGGGTGCGTGTGCGACACGAGTGCCCGGCAGGCGTGTCCACTGCCAGGCACCCGCGATTGCTCGTTACAGAGCGAAAACCGGGAGCTGTGTCTGTAAACAATGTGTAATACAATGTATGAACAGCGATCAGTGATTTCCCCTAGTCAGTCCCACCCCCCCCTTCAGTTAAAACACACACAGGGAACATAATTAACCCTTTCCTCTCCACCTAGTGTTAACCCCTTCCCTGCCAGTGGCATTTTTATAGCAATCAATGCATTTTTTAAGAAAAATATGTAGAATACGTATCGGCCTAAACTGAGGAAAAAAATAGTTTTTTATATATATATTTTTGGGGATATTTATTACAGCAAAAAGTAAAAAATATTTATTTTTTTCAAAATTGTCGCTCTATTTTTGTTTATAGCACAAAAAATAAAAACCGCAGAGGTGATCAAATACCACCAAAAGAAAGCTCTATTTGTGGGGAAAAAAAGGACGCCAACTTTGTTTGGGAGTCACGTCGCACAACTGTCGGTTAAAGCGACGCAGTACCGAATCGCAAAAAGTGGCCCGGTCATTGACCAGCAATATGGTCCGGGGCTGATGTGGTTAAGGTAAGTGAATAATATAAATACAACCACCTCCAAATATGACAAAGTGCAATAAACCAACCAACAGACAGAGAACCACAAATAACAATCAGACAGGTATGTACAATAAATGGGAAATACCATAATCATAAACAATATCTAGGCCAGGGTCATGCACAGAGGATCAGCAGATAAACAAAGGGCAGTTCCAGAAGCACAAATGTAAGCCAGGCCAGGGTCATCAATGGGAGATCAGTAGATGAGGTAAGGAACAACAGGACAAGGAGAGCATGGATGGATCAGACTGCAGGGCAGGGATGCAAGGTAACAGGTGGAACAGGATAGGGATCAGGACAGGGAGACAGGATTGGGTACTCAGGTAACAAGTTCAGAGTTCAGGAACAGGTTCAGGTCTTCAGCAGGTATGGATCAGGGCACAAAGACAATATCAAGGCGATGAGTGCAATCATTATATTATTATTATTATGTATTTATATGAATACCTGTAATTAGCCTCAAGTGACACCTGAACGCAGGAGGTGCTGTCTGCTCTACACTGCTGGGAAACACCCGCTGGTGGACACCGGTACTACAGCCAAAGAATCTTACAGTGCCATCAGCAGGTGAATCCCTCCACTACAGATCCTGAGTGTTGGAAAACACCCGCAGGTGGACACTGGTACTGCAATCCAAGAGACAGACGGCGCCACCAACGGGTGAACCCTTTCCTGACAGCTCCGGTACTTGCTTCAGTTACTCACTGTGGTCCCCGGTAATAAGGTGGTTGGTCCCTTAGTGGCGACAGCTCCGACCACTGACAGGTTCTCCGGCAGAAACGTCTTTCCTGGTTGGACTGCAAACCGCAATCTTAACCCTGCGCTGCTCTCTTGCTTCTGGATAGGCCCTCAAACAGCCTAGCAGCTAGTTCCCCCCTGGGATAGGTCCAATCTTCGGCCTAGCAGCCCGGGGCACATGACACACGTCCACCCAGACAGCAGTCCAGGTTGCACAGAACATAGATCACCTGACTTCACCTGAATATATAGGTTCTACCAGCAGGCCAAGGGATCCAAGAAAACCCCCGCCCATTGGCTGAGATACCCCATATACCCAAAACCTGACCTTGGGTTGCCCTTCTTATATCTAGTATCACCAAGTTCCCAGTCACCTGGATGGAATGTAGTAATGGCTGCTTAAAGCCGATGGTCTCAAGAGATATACATTCATTATCTGTTAAATTTGGGCTGATGTAATTTCTGAACTGTCCTGTGGGTCAGTCTGTGCTGCAGGGATGCTGTTCCCACCCCTGGGCGGCAGGTGGAGCCAGAGGGGTTCTGACAGAGCCACTTTTCCCCAGGAGGGTATATCTGTGGCGGACACCATTTTCTTTGGTTCTTCGCGGGTTCCAGGTGTGGCACCCACCTTTAGGGTGTGCGCATCCTTTCAGGCTGGGGCCACATGTTACGCAGAGTTCCAAGCGGATGCTTAAAGGGGCCACATGTTACGCAGAGTTCCAAGCGGATGCTGAAAGGGGCCCCAGTGACTTACTGGGTCCCCAGCTATACTAAAGAGATCCTAAGCTGAGGGCTGTACGATGGGGAATCGGCTCGAGGAAAACCCTGAGGCATGTTGTCTAAGAGATTTGAGCGAACCATCGAGGATCTGGTGACCGAGAACTGTCAATCGGTGACCCTAGCTCAACTTTACTGGGAGGATCTGCTCACCTAATCAGAAACTACAAAGTACTAGGCCTGTGGCAGAGGCATCCTTAGAGCCAGGTCCGTGGCAGGGGCCTGTTACCTCCCAGCAATCTAAAGTGACACTTCGGCTGCCAGGCTTGTGGCAGAAGTCTGTCAGGGGGCACTTTACCCTCTCTGGCTAGAGTGGCGACGAACAGTGACTATTTCTATTGAAAGCAGGCTTGCTTTCATGTTTATCCAAGCCTGATACTGCAAGGTTCCTTTACTTCATCAACCTGTCCTGTCTACCTCCTGTTGATGTTGGTTGTGTTTGACCAAGGAATAAAGCATTCAGAAAATGTCACCCCTTTGGCTTGGACATTCTATTACTGTTCTCACAGTTGCTGCAATCAATTTCCCTAGACTCGTCAAATGTAACTTAACTTACGCCGATCCCACATCTAACCAGCCGCTCCTGAGGTGGTAGCTCTACATATGCATAATTATCATGAAGTCAAACTAGTAGCTTTTTCATATTTTACCTCTCCGATTACATAGGCGATCTGCAATCTATCTTCATCTTTCACCGCCATTTATGTAAGTTTATTTAACATATTTCCAATTAAACCTCTCATTATCCACACCTGTAATACTAGACCGTCTTAGGAAACCAACTCACTCATAGGCATCCTTTTAAAAGCAAAAGTTCACTTTTAAGAATTTAGATCAATATTCTTAATATTCCTTTAGGATTTCAAGTTTAGAGGATGTGAACTGCATCAAAGCAGTTCAGTTATATATTGAACTTTGTTATAGTTAAAAGCCATGTATGTAATTGAAGTAGACTTTCCAAGCACACATTACCACATTTCAATATATTTTAACACATGAATATTTTGTGTCATTTAAATAGCTCTTGAAGTGCAGGCAACTAGAGGTACCTACACATACCTGAGCTTTCAGTATGTGTTTGTGTCTGTGTTTACCTTAATGCCACTAATAGGCCAGTGCTTCTGACAGCAGTGTTAAGGTCCGTACACATAATACGAAAATCGGATGGGAAAATTCAAAAGACGAGCTGTCTGCAGATTTTCGGATCGTTAGTACGGAGATTTGGACAACAGATTTCCCTTTTTCCCTTTTTCGTCAGACAAAAGCTGGATGTGCAAGCTATAATATTTTTGCCGGATGTCACTCAACGTCTGATTTTCAGATTGGTTGGTACAGAAATCGTCACACATCGTTACAAGCTGTTACAAGCTGTGATACTTGCCAAAGGGGGCAGTACAAGATATTTACTCTGCAGGGTGCCCAAACTTTTGCAGACACCAATTTTTTGTTTTCTATAATTTTGAAAGTGTAAATGATAGAAATAAAATTAACTTTTTTTTTTTTTTCCATCTTTCCTTGGCTTCGTTATGCACATTAACCACTTAACCCCCAGACCATATTGCTGGTCAAATTTGCGATTCGGCACTGCGTCGCTTTAACTGACAATTGCGCGGTCGTGCGACGTGGCTCCCAAACAAAATTGGCATCCTTTTTTTCCCACAAATAGAGCTTTCTTTTGGTGGTATTTGATCACCTCTGCGGTTTTTATTTTTTGTGCAACAAAAATAAAGCGATAATTAAAAAAAAATATATATTTTTTACCTTTTGCTATAACAAATATCCCCCAAAAATATATAAAAAAAGTTTTTTTTCCTCAGTTTAGGCCGATACGTATTCTTCTACATATTTTTCGTAAAAAACCCTGCAATAAACATTTATGGATTGGTTTTACGCAAAAGTTATAGCGTTTACAAAATAGGGGGTAGTTTTATGGCATTTTAATTAATATTTTTTTTTACTAGTAATGGCGGCGATCAGCGTTTTTTTTTTTCTATACTGTGACATTATGGCGGACACTTTGACACATTTTTGGGACCATTGGCATTTTTATAGCAATCAGTGCAATTAAAATGCATTGGTTTACTATAAAAATGCCACTGCCAGGAAGAGGGTTAACACTAGGGGGTAGGGAAGGGGTTAAGTATGTTCCCTGGGTGTGTTCTAACTGTAGGGGGGTGGTCTCACTAGGGGAAATGACTGATCGCTGTTCATACATTGTATAAACAGACGGTCAAGCATTTCTCCCCTGACTGGACCGGGAGCTGTGTGTTTACACACACAGCTCCCGGTCCTCGCTCTGCAATCGCGGGTGCCGGCGGCTATCGCGCCCGCCGGGCACGCGCACGGGAGTCAGTGGCTGCTTCGAGAGCCGACGTAGAGCTACGGGCTCTCGCGCAGGGGAGCCGACCTGCCGCCGTAGAACTGCGGCGGCTGGTCGGCAAGTAGTTAATACAAATTTTTACCTGGGGTGCCCAAACCTTCGATCCCCACCGTATATCTATGATGACAATTACAGGCCTCTCTCATCTTTTTAAGTGGGAGAACTTGTACAATTGGTGGCTGACTAAATACTTTTTTGCCCCACTGTAGGCCCTAATGCCACACACCCTGAGCTACAGGATCTGCAGAAGAAGATCAGGTGTAGACAAGTCAACTCCAGATAGTCCTCACATCCCATACATCTCTTTACATTTGTATATATCCCTTTACAGGGATTTCAGCTTTACATCACGATAGGTCAGTGTTGCCAACATACCAGATTGAAATTTACTGACACAACACCCAAAATTTACTGGCACAGCCAAGTTTTTACTGGCATTTTCAAAAGTTACAAAATTACAGTATTTAGGCTACAAACAAATATGATATGTAATTAGCAATACGATTTAAGGTAGATAATAAGGCAAAAAACATATTTCTTATTTTATTTTTGATATAGTAAGTATCACAGGGACAGGACTCAGGAGGGCAAGAAATTAGAATGGGTGGCACACATACATAAAATTAACTCTCACAGGGACACTGACAGCAGTGTACCAGCAGCACAGATGATGGTGAGACCTCACCGACACAACACGTTCCCTCCCAAGTCACAGAGATAGTCTCTCTCCAAGCGAAGTGGTTCCTCAAGTCCACTCCAGTGTAAACAGCACTGAAGGTCCTAGTCCTAGCCTGCCTTGCTCCCATACTGAAGACCTGCTCTGCTTGGCTCCATTGCACCACAACATCACATGACATGCTCAGGCACCGCCTCCACCAGAGCCCTCTGATCACACTACAGCAGGCACTCGGATGGTCTCAGCCGGCTCCTGACCAAGCTGAGAGTCACAGGAATATGTTTAACTGGCAACCTTTTACTTTTAATGGCATTTACTGGCAGAAGAAAAATGCTTGTTTTTTATTGGCTGCCAGTAAAAATACTGACGGTTGGCAACACTGTGATGGATCAAGGTTATCAAGTTCCAATACCATGTTATTCCTGGGTTTCACCCACAGCACTAGCTCAATACATTACATCACTACATGTTAAATCAAAATGACAAAGGAGAGAACGGCACCACTACCTAATTGTAGCATTTATTAAAACATATTTATGAATTAAAAAACAATAATTATGCACTCACATTTACAAAATATTAAAAAGGTTGATTGATAAGTGTCCAGCAGATGGTGACCTTCCAGCTGGTCAATAGTGAGCAAGCACCTCCAGGCAGATGTGATGTAATGTGCTTGGAACCAGGAAGGTAACCAGTGGAACACCAGTCAGAGCCAACAGAAGCACTATATATATATATATATATATATATATATATATACACACATCACATGTAGAAGGACAACTATGGCCAGCAAGGAAGTGTTGTAAGCCTACAAGATGGCCATAATGATATGTGGCATAAATTGGCATACTTACGCGTTTTGGGGCAAGAACTGATGTGAATGTACAATATGTATAGCACTACATACAATGCTCGCACTATATACCATAAATACCTGTAATAAATAAAATAATTCCACACTTCTGTCACAAAACTCAACAGTACTCTCAACTATGTCTGGCAGATAATGTGACATAGAAAGTCACAAGCACCATATTCTAAAAGAGGCCTTAAAATATGCTGTAATTCCACTTTTGCAGCCAAATTAAGATAACATCTACTTTATACTGTATATTCTATGTGAATATTTTTAGAGGGGGGAAAAAAGAAGAAAAATATTCTGAACTAAATGGTATACTTAAATATTTACCAGTGCCCATGAAATGCAGCCTGACCAGTGCAAATAAAATACAGCCTACCAGTGCTTATTAAATGCAGCCTTACCAGTGCCAATTAAATGCAGCCTTACCTATGCCAATACAATGCAGCCTGATCTGTGCCATAAAATGCAGCCTGACCTGTGCCATAAAAAGCAACCTTACCTGTGCCACCTCCACCTCGCACAGTCTGATATTCCTTATGCATCTGCCTGTCATTTAGAAGACAGAGCAGCCCGAGCAGCCGCGGCAGCCATACTCAATCAGGCCGCTAGGGCTGCTCTGTCTACACTCTTCTGTGAGTGACAGGCCCAGTGGAAGACTGTCGGACGCATGGCGGCGGCTGGGAGGGGGGTTGGGGCTGGTCAGTATTGGCTCCATAAGAGGCAGAGACATTACCCCCCCCCATTTTTGAGGGGGGGAGTGCGTCTTATGGACTGAAAAATAGCGTACTTTTTACCTAAAAAACGTTACATGCTCTCCCTGCTTTGTAATGTTTAGTAGGGGGGTGTGGAATAACGGTTCATATAATTGATCCTGTCGGTACTGTGCTTAGCTTTTCGTTATCAGCTGTAAATTAGATTTAAACACTGTGGGGTTGATTTACTTGACTAACGCATATCAGATGTAGTGCTAAATGTGCTCATATAGAACCACTATACCCCAGTGAACCCCACTTTCCACTTATCACTAATAATTATACGCCTGACACACTATTTGGAGTAAAATTTATTAACCACTTATGGACTGCCATACGGCGGCAGTTTGAAGTGGAATATTGTTTTTATGGCAGCAGCTAGCTGCCATAACCCCAGTATCCACTTCTTCAGTGGGCGGTTCACTTATATATAAAAGTAGTCTCATCGGCGGATTCACAGCAAGATTACTTTTATCGGTGTGGGGGGCCGGCCACCCGCTGCACTCCGGTGCCCTCTGCCACTTACCGGAGCCGCTGACAGCAGCGGAGGCATGGAGCTGAGTGAAGGGAAGATGGCCCCCACCTAGCTCCGTAACCATTGCAGGGCAAAAGCGACATCAAAACATCACTTCTGCCCATAGTTCTTAAAGGGACATTTTTATTACATTTTTTTTTTTTTTAATGTTATTGTATTTTAGTGTAAATATGAGATCTGAGGTCTTTTTGACTAATTTAAGAGGTCCTATCATGTTTTTTTTTTTTTTTTAATTACAAGGGATGTTTACTTGTAATAGGAATAAAAGTGACACATTTGTATTTATTTATTTTTAAAGACAGTGTAAAAATTTTAAATAAAAAGTAAAATAAATCAATTTACTTGGCGTAACATTATCTTTCACAATATAAACAAATTTGGCTAATTTTACTGTTGTCTTATTTTTTTATTCCAAAAAATGTATTTTTGTCCAAAAAAAGTGTGCTTGTAGGACCGCTCCACAAATACGGAAAATTTTGCAACAACCGCCATTTTATTCTCTAGGGTGTTAGAAATAATAATCAAAAGGTTTGCGGGTCCTAAGTACCTTCCATGCCTAACCCTCCCATGCCTGACAAAACCTCAAATAAGCCTTGACTGCAGACACTTGACAAATAGAAGAGCACGCAACTCAGCAGACCCATACATACATACCATTCCCAGTCTCATCCGTGTTAGAATGTCTAATGAACAATCACAAAGTATAACCAGAACAGCGAACATCGCCTACCTGCATGCACCCATGCGCTGCCCTGGATGAGCTGACCAATTCGCCAACCATAAAAGCCATAAAAAAGCCAAAGAGAACATGCAGTGGTGCACACAGAACTCACCTGCACAAACAGTTCCTGCCACATCGGAAAGATAATCGGGCACCTCCTGTTTGGCTGGCTGTAGCCCCTTCCTATATCTCTAAAAAGCTTGTTTCACCAAAAAATCTTTTGTGAAATCGTGGAGGCCCATAACGTTGAATCAGTAGGCCACACCTGACAGTTTCCAGTTAATCGCAGAAATGGAAATGCCTTGGCATAATTCAAGCATATAAAATAAAGAGAAAAACTTGGCCCACCTCTTTACAAACCATGTTAATGGAAACCCTCCTTAAAAGGTCCTGCCATTCCCACCATGCCTTTGAATAATCAGACCAAGTGGACTCATTTAATGAATCCTGGATCAATCCGGCCGCGACTCCATGGTAATTTTCCACACCCTCTAAGGACAAGGAACTCTGTTTTGCTCTGCTACTGGTGCCAACTCCCGGAATCTGTCCCACTAAAACCAAGAAAAAGCATCAGCCAATGTGTTAGGCCTCGTACACACGAGGCAATCTATCTGAGCAAACCAAAATCCCCGCCAGCAGACAGCGCGCTGACGTGTCGGTGACGTGGCGGTGACGTTGACGCCGCCACGTCACCGCACCAGTAAGTAAAACACTTCCGCCCATGCGTCGAAATCATTCGGCGCGTGTGCGAGAAGACATGTCTGCTGGTTAGCATACTAACCAGCACACATGTTGGGCGGACGGGTTCCCAGCTGACAGATTTCAAAGCATGCTTTGAAATCTGTCGGGTGGCCAAATCCGTCTGTTTGCCCGTACACACGATCGAATCTGTCTGCTGAAACGGTCTAGCAGACCGTTTCCAGCAGACAGATTTACTCGTGTGTACGAGGCCTTAGTCATCCCAGGTAGGTGCACTGCATACCAGAAAACATTTAATTGCAAACAATGTAAAACAAGCCACCGCAGAAGCTGAACTGGCACGGAAGAGGCAGAAACCTCATTAATTACCTGAACGAACCATTGCAGGGCAAAAGCGACATCAAAACATCACTTCTGCCCATAGTTCTTAAAGGGACATTTTTATTACATTTTTTTTTTTTTAATGTTATTGTATTTTAGTGTAAATATGAGATCTGAGGTCTTTTTGACTAATTTAAGAGGTCCTATCATGTTTTTTTTTTTTTTTAATTACAAGGGATGTTTACTTGTAATAGGAATAAAAGTGACACATTTGTATTTATTTATTTTTAAAGACAGTGTAAAAATTTTAAATAAAAAGTAAAATAAATCAATTTACTTGGCGTAACATTATCTTTCACAATATAAACAAATTTGGCTAATTTTACTGTTGTCTTATTTTTTTATTCCAAAAAATGTATTTTTGTCCAAAAAAAGTGTGCTTGTAGGACCGCTCCACAAATACGGAAAATTTTGCAACAACCGCCATTTTATTCTCTAGGGTGTTAGAAATAATAATCAAAAGGTTTGCGGGTCCTAAGTACCTTCCATGCCTAACCCTCCCATGCCTGACAAAACCTCAAATAAGCCTTGACTGCAGACACTTGACAAATAGAAGAGCACGCAACTCAGCAGACCCATACATACATACCATTCCCAGTCTCATCCGTGTTAGAATGTCTAATGAACAATCACAAAGTATAACCAGAACAGCGAACATCGCCTACCTGCATGCACCCATGCGCTGCCCTGGATGAGCTGACCAATTCGCCAACCATAAAAGCCATAAAAAAGCCAAAGAGAACATGCAGTGGTGCACACAGAACTCACCTGCACAAACAGTTCCTGCCACATCGGAAAGATAATCGGGCACCTCCTGTTTGGCTGGCTGTAGCCCCTTCCTATATCTCTAAAAAGCTTGTTTCACCAAAAAATCTTTTGTGAAATCGTGGAGGCCCATAACGTTGAATCAGTAGGCCACACCTGACAGTTTCCAGTTAATCGCAGAAATGGAAATGCCTTGGCATAATTCAAGCATATAAAATAAAGAGAAAAACTTGGCCCACCTCTTTACAAACCATGTTAATGGAAACCCTCCTTAAAGGGTCCTGCCATTCCCACCATGCCTTTGAATAATCAGACCAAGTGGACTCATTTAATGAATCCTGGATCAATCCGGCCGCGACTCCATGGTAATTTTCCACACCCTCTAAGGACAAGGAACTCTGTTTTGCTCTGCTACTGGTGCCAACTCCCGGAATCTGTCCCACTAAAACCAAGAAAAAGCATCAGCCAATGTGTTAGGCCTCGTACACACGAGGCAATCTATCTGAGCAAACCAAAATCCCCGCCAGCAGACAGCGCGCTGACGTGTCGGTGACGTGGCGGTGACGTTGACGCCGCCACGTCACCGCACCAGTAAGTAAAACACTTCCGCCCATGCGTCGAAATCATTCGGCGCGTGTGCGAGAAGACATGTCTGCTGGTTAGCATACTAACCAGCACACATGTTGGGCGGACGGGTTCCCAGCTGACAGATTTCAAAGCATGCTTTGAAATCTGTCGGGTGGCCAAATCCGTCTGTTTGCCCGTACACACGATCGAATCTGTCTGCTGAAACGGTCTAGCAGACCGTTTCCAGCAGACAGATTTACTCGTGTGTACGAGGCCTTAGTCATCCCAGGTAGGTGCACTGCATACCAGAAAACATTTAATTGCAAACAATGTAAAACAAGCCACCGCAGAAGCTGAACTGGCACGGAAGAGGCAGAAACCTCATTAATTACCTGAACGACACCCAAATTATCACAGTGAAGCTGATCCTTCTTGTTAAAAAAGGACGTGCCTTAGTCATGAATTAACCTCAGACACATCCCAGAAAACCTATTTGATGAAGGAACTCAATGTCTCGAAAAGCGCCCAAGAAATGGAGCAGTTCATCGGCAGGCAACGGTTCACATAGAACCCTTCCATCCACCCATAACCCAATAAATGAAAACTGAGGATGAACCAGCAGCAAACAAAAGGCTGACTGAGGAGCCCCCCCTGCGCCACCAATCTCAAAACAACCAACAAAAAACTGCAAGGAAGAAACATCAGAAGGGGTGCACTTACCAGGGATTGCTGTACTGGACCCAGCGGCCGTAGCTCACGCATCCACCACTGCTGTCTGTTCCAGGGTACCATCTTAAGAGCTGGAAAGCTTCCCTTTTGGATCTGGCCACATCTGCTCCCATGCTGTCAACTTACACACTATAGCCAAGCCAACTAGGGCCTGTTACTGAGGGTAAAAGCGCTCTGGAGGCCAGACCTCCATGCTTGTGGAGTGCCTTCCCCATGGCTGTAGGTTCTCCCCCCAATGGAGAAGATACCTGCTGTTGTAGCCATGCCATGCCCTTGAAGGCAGCCAGGACCTCAGCTGTCCCAGCAGCCGCTCCAAATAATTCATGCTGAGGAAAATGAAGGGCACCCAGGAATGGACCAGAAAATGCAGGAAGACACAAACTTCTTCCAAGGTTCTTGGTCATCCGTCTGCCTGAAAGTGACATTCAGACTTCACAACCCCGCCTCCCCACAGTTATTGCCGCTCCCTAGCGTTAACCCCACCGATCAATGCCTACAGACCCTTATTCCTGACCATTTTACCATTAACCCTTTAAGTGCTGTACTACCCTGCTAGCCCAGTCATGCCTGCCCTTCGCCTATTTGTTTTCTTTTTTGCTTCTGGCCTCTTTTTTAGTAAATCCAGGGCTTTTTTCTCAGAGAAAGGTGGTGAAACTCACCCCCCTCCCCTGGCCCTCCCCTGCCCATCCCTAAGACCACCCCCTAGAACCGCCCCTTTAGAGAACAGGGATGCAAGTAACATTTGGGGAGGGGGGGGGACTATAAAAGTAATTGTTTGGAATTAAATAAAAAGCAATGCAGTAAAATGTGCTAAAAGATTTGAATATTATTCCCAAATATGCAGCAAAGAGACATTCCCAAATATGCAGCAAATACATTCCCAAATATGCAGCAAAGAGACATTCCAAAATGTGCATCAACGAGACATTCTCAAATATGCAGCAAAAGAGACATTCCAAAATATGCAGCAAAGAGACATTCCAAAATGTGCAGCAAAGAGACATTCCCAAATGTGCAGCACAGAGACATTCCCAAATGTGTAGCAAAGAGACATTTTCAAATGTGCAGCAAAGAGACATTCCCAAATGCGTAGCAGCAGAGACATTTCCAAATGTGCAGCAAAGAGACATTCCAAAATGCGTAGCAGCAGAGACATTCCCAGTGCATTAGAGACAGCCACAGTCCAGCACAGAGACCACCCAGCTTAGTCCAGCAAAGAGACTGCTCAGTCTACCCAGCAAAGAAACCGCTCATCCAGCAAAGAGACTGCCCAGAAAAGAGACCATCTAGCCCAGCAAAGAGACTGCCCAGCAAACAGTGCCCAGGGAAACAGACTGCCCAGCACAGAGTGCCCAGGGAAAGACTTCCCAGCAAACAGTGCCCAGGGAAAAAAACTGCCCAGAAAACAGTTCCCAGGGAAAGAGACTGCCCAGCAAACAGTGCCCAGGAAAGAGACTGCCCAGAAAAGTGCCCAGGGAAAGGGACTGCCCAGCAAAAAGTGCCCAGAGAAAGAGATTGCCCAGCAAAAAGTGCCCAGGGAAAGGGACTGCCCAGCAAACAGTTGCCAGGGAAACAGACTGCCCAGCAAAAAGTGCCCAGGGAAAGAGACTGCCCAGCAAAAAGTGCCCAGGGAAAGAGATTGCCCAGCAAACAGTGCCCAGGGAAAGAGACTGCCCAAACAGTGCCCAGGGAAAGAGTCTGCCCAGCAAAGAGTGCCCTGTGAAAGAGACTGCCCAGAAAAGTGCCCAGGGAAAGAGACTTCCCAGCAAAGAGTGTCCAGAGAAAGAGACTGCCCAGCAAAGAGTGCCCAGGGAAAGAGACTGCCCAGCAAAGAGTGCCCAGGGAAATAAACTGTCCAGCAATCAGTGCCCAGGGAAAGAAACTGCCCAAACAGTGCCCAGGGAAAGAGGCTGCCCAAACAGTGCCCAGGGAAAGAGACTGCCCAGAAAAGTGCCCAGGGAAATAGCCTTACCCTGGGCACTTTTTTGGACAGTCTCTTTCCCTGGGCACTTTTCTGGGCAGTCTCTTTCCCTGGACACTTTTCTGGGCAGTCTCTTTCCCTGGGTACTGTTTGGGCAGTCTCTTTCCCTGGGAACTGTTTGGGCAGTCTCTATCTCTGGGCACTCTTTGCTGGGCAGTCTCTTTCCCTGGGCACTTTTTGCTGGGAAGTCTCTTTCCCTTGGCACTTTTCTGGGCAGTCTCTTTCCCTGGGCACTTTTTGCTGGGCAGTCTCTTTCCCTAGGCCCTTTTTGCTGGGTAGTCTATTTCCCTGGGCACTTTTCTGGGCAGTCTCTTTCCCTGGGCACTGTTTGGGCAGTTTCTTTCCCTGGGCACTGATTGCTGGACAGTTTATTTCCCTTGGCACTCTTTGCTGTGCAGTCTCTTTCCCTGGGCACTCTTTGCCCATATTGCTGGAAACAAGTGCAAGCATCCAAACAGCATAAACAAAATAAAACATAAAATAAACCCTGGCCACTTGGGGGGTCTACTTTCACCACACAGGAACTTATCTATGGAGTCTAGCACAGCCTACTGCTGGGCAGACACTGCTGGTCATACAGCAGAAAAACAATAGTCTTTTAGATTTTTATCACACAGAAAAATCAACACCACCTCACCTCTTCAGAAGTCTTTTTCAGCTCACTGCTCTCCTTAACTCAAAAAGCCTCAGGATGCAGCAATCAGTAGTCATCCTCTGGATAACTTATTTCTGTGACAACACCCACAAATTTACCTGACTTCCTGTCACATACCCCCCCTCTTGTTTCAACCCTAAGGTTGGGACACAGGTTGCCAGGCACGCATGCACTCGGTACAACTCATCTGCATTCCCCATTTTAACACCGGGGCGATGCGTTACCACAAAACTAAATTCCTGAAAGGGCCAGGAACCACCTATTTATTCTCCTATTGGTCTCCTTGTTCTGTGCCATCCACTTTAATGGGGCATGATCCGTCACCAGTTCAAAATGTCTACACAAGAGGTAGTACCGGAGAGAATCCAAAGCCCATTTCACCGCCAAACACTCTTTCTCAATGGTGGCATAATTCTCCTCATGGGCCTTCAACTTTCGGCTGAGGTACATAACAAGGTGTTCCTCCCCCTTGATAATCTGGGACAGTACAGCTCCTAACCCCACATTTAACGCATCTGTCTGAACCACAAAGTCCCATGAAAAATCAGGCGAATTTAAAACTGGCTGACTGCATAAGGCCTGTTTTAAAGCCTAAAAAGCTGTTTCTGCTTCAGGAGTCCATTTGTTCATGACAGACTCCTTCCCTTTGGTCAAATTGGTCAGGGTAGCAGCCTGTGAGGCAAAATGGGGGATAAAGCGGTGATAATAACCCGCGATCCCCAAAAATGCACAAACCTGTTTCTTGTTGGTGGGATGTGGCCAATCCTGAATAGCCTCAACTTTGTTTATTTGGGGCTTGATTAGACCTCTTCCAATGGTATACCCCAGATACTTCGCCTCTTCTAGCCCAAGGGTAATTTTTTTTTGGATTGGCTGTAAACCTGGCTTTCCAGATGAAATCCAACACAGCCTGAACTTTTGGTAAGTGTGAGTCCCAATCCTCGCTGTGGATGACAACGTCATCGAGGTATGCAGCAGCATAGGCTCGATGAGGCCGAAGGGTCTTATCCATGGTGCGTTGAAATGTGACGGGAGCATTCTGTAACCCAAAAGGCATCCTCTGATATTGGAAAGATCCGTCTGGAGTTACAAATGCTGTTTTTTCCCTGGCCAACTCCGAGAGAGGAATTTGCCAATAACCCTTGGTCAGGTCTAACGTCATCATGTACCGGGCAGTACCTAGGCGATCGATCAGTTCATCTATGCGGGGCATAGGATAAGTGTCAAACTTAGTGATTTTATTCAGGCGGCGAAAGTCATTACAAAACCGCCAACTTCCATCTGGTTTGGGCACTAAGACAATGGGACTGGACCAATCACTATTTGACTCTTCTATCACCCCCAGCTCAAGCATTTTTTTTAACTTCCTGGCGAATTTCCTCTCGCCGGGCTTTTGGAATTCTATAAGGCTTCAACTTGACCTTATCACCTGGTGTGGTGATAATGTCATGTTCAACTCCGGAGACCCAACCTGGCAGGTCTGAAAACTTCTCCCTATTACGGAGCACAAATTCTTTAACCTCCTGTTGCTGAGTTTTGGACAGAGTCTCCGCTATCCCAACTTCAGGAACAGCTAGGTTAAATGGAGCAGAAAATCGGGTAGTCTTAGCGACCAAGGACTCTCTATCCTTCCATGGTTTCAGTTGGAGATGCAACAAACCTACAGCTTAGCCTATTGTATATGCAGTTTGCAGTATATGCAGTATATATCAGATGCAGGTTACAAAAAGGACACAAGATGTCGCTAATACTTAATGATATGCTATGCTATGTATACTCTATGATGTTGCATTTTCTATCCCCAGTGTATGTACTTGTTGATTTATTTTTCCTGCCTGGTTCTCTGTGTGTGTTGTTTTTCTTACCATGATCTGGAGACATCTTTGTCTCTGTGTGATGATGTTCCAATAAAGAAGCCAGTTCCTGTTACTACAACTAGCCTCCGCTGCACCTATCAATCATACTCTGCAACAGGTTATGGGCCCAGATGTCCGGATAAAGTCTTATGACCAGGTGCGGCCTAAGCAGAACAAAGCCTTGAACGGAAGACGGCGTGGCTGTTTCGGAGCTCAACATAAGAAAGCTTTCCAGTGACATCTCCTATAGACAAGTAAGACTGTTTATATATAAAGGAGGAATAAGACGGCCGAAAACTCAGAGCTTAAACTCTCAGTGGCAAAGCTGAACAATGACAATTATCAGCTATGGAAGTTTTAAATGGAAATGCTGTTATCCAGAGATGACTTGTGGGAGGTTACCACTACAGAGAGGCCACAGGAGAATAATAAACAGGACTGGGGCAAGAAAAACAGACAGGCACATGCCACAATAAGTTTACTAGTAGAAGATGATCATTCATATACGCAATGAGGACACAGCGAAAGGCATGTGGGATGTACTGAAAAGACTGCATGAAAGATCCAGTTTAAACAACAAGCTGTTTATGCTGCGGAAACTTTACTAAATGAGACTTGGCAGAGGGCAGGACATACAGGAGCATATAAACGCAATGCTGGAGGTGATTGCGCAACTCAGATCAAGCGGGGAGAATATAACAGACAGTCACAATGCAGCCATGTTATTATGCAGTTTGCCCGATACATACACTGCACTAATCAATGCACTGGAGACATGACCTGAGACAGATCTGACGGTAGCATTTGTAAAAACCAGGCTCATAGATGAGTATCAGAGAAGAAAGGAATTAATGCATGACTCCACAGAAACCAGTACCACTCTTAAAGCTACAGACGCAAGATTACACAGAAAAGAAACCAGAGTGTGTTTCAGATGCCAGAAACAGGGACACATAAAGAAAGACTGTACTATATGGAAAGCAGATCAAATGAGACAATGTTCCTCCTATGCTAAACAAAAGGTCAAAACCACAATCAATGACCCAAGGGAAGGCAACTGGAATGCCACATTTAAAGCGACAGGTAACAATAAATGCCAAGACTGGTGCATCGTTTCAGGGGCAACCAGTCACATGACGAGTGATAGAAGTTTCTTCACAGAACTTGATCTGAACAACAAAGAAACTATTTACCTTGCAGATGGAAGCATAATACATGCAGAAGGATGTGGGCATGGAACCCTTGTATGCCCTGATGATGCGGGACACAATTTAACCATACCAGTGAAAGATGTGCTTTATGTTCCTAATCTAGATGGAGGACTCTTATCTGTGAAGCGTCTAACAGCCAGAGGACTCACTATGAAATTCCAAGGTGAAAAGTGTTCCATTCTAAATGGCAAACAGACAGTAGCAAGCACCAAGCTGGATGATCATCTATATCACCTCGACACAGTGAAGGAAAAAGGTGAGACTGTGTACACACAAGCACAATGATTGTATACATATATGGCACAGACGTCCAGGTCGCAGACATCCAGAATGCATACTGGAACTACAGAGGAGGAATCTGACAAAGGGATCTTATAGTATCCCCTTGTCCAGTCTCTGTTAAATGTGAGTGTTGTATTAAATCCAAAGCTACAAGAGCAACACTTCCCAAAGTGAGCCAGAAGAGAGCCTCAAGACCACTTGACTTAGTTCACAGTGACGTGTGTGGTCCTCTAAACCCACCAACACCTGCAGGCAACAGGTATATAGTGACTTTCATAGACTATTACTCAAGATATACAGTCACCTACCTGATGCAGCAACACAAGAGTGAAGTTTTTGACAAATTACAAGACTATATAACAAAGACAAGTAACAAGTGTCAGAGGAAGCCTCTCATACTTCGGAGTGATAATGGAGGTGAATTCACAGGAAGTAAGATACAAGAGTACTTAAAAAGGCATGGAATAGAACATCAAAATACAGTCTCGTATACACCAGAACAAAATGGAGTAGCTGAAAGAAATAACAGAACTCTGACTGAAATGATCAGATGTATGCTGACAGACTCTGGACTACCACAAAAATACTGGGGTTAGGCAGTCATGGCAGCTACATATTTGCAGAACAGACTTATTTCCAGAACAGTGGATAAAACCCCATATGAACTATGGCACAATGAGAAGCCAAGCATTTTTGGATGCAAAGCATTCATCTACATACCTAAAGAAAAACATTCCAAACTCCAAAACAGAGCGTTTGAAGGTATCTTTGTTGGATACAGTGAAAATCTTAAGGATTACAGAATCCTAAATCCCAAAACATCCAAGCTTACCATTAGCAACAGCCTAACTTTTGTTGAAGATTTAAGAGACAATGTGATGACAACAGTAGAAGCAACAATAGAAGAGAAAACTGACCAGCCCATCTTTGTAACTTCCGAACAGTATAAGTGAGTGTAGACTCAACCAGTACTGAAGAGCAGATACAAGAAGGCTCAGACACAAAAACAAGAGAAAACAAAGGTAAACCACCTATACGTCTCTCATACAAAGCAAGTACTGCCAGTATCAACGAACCTGTAAACTGGGAAGACATATCTCAACTTTCTGAACAAAAGCAGAAGCAACTAAATGGATAAAAGCTGCTGAGGAAGAGATAAAATTCATGCATGACACTAAAACATGCACACTTACAGAACTATTACCCAGAAGGAAAGCCATAGGCTGTAAATGGACTTTTAAAGTGAAATACAATGCAGATGGCACAATTGAATGATACAAAGCAAGACTAGTAGCCAAAGGCTATTCTTAAAAATATGGAGAGGACTATGATGAGACATTTGCACCAGTAGTCAAGCACACTACAATACAGACTTTGCTGACAGTAGCCGTCAAAAGAAAATGCAAGTGAAACATTTTGATGTGAAAACCATGTTTCTACATGGCGATTTAACAGAAGAAATCTACAAGGAACAGCCGCCAGGATTCAAAGATGAACAAAGGTCAGACCTAGTATGCAAACTTCGCAGGAGTATATATGGCCTAAAGCAAGCCGCCAGAGCGTGGAATATAAAAATAAATGAAGTGCTTACACATCAAAACTTTCAAAGGAGCAAAGCAGACCCCTGCTTATACACAAAGAGATTGGCAAACAGGTGGGTCTATATGCTCATTTATGTGGACAATATCCTGATTTGTTTTGAGCAAGAAGGGGATGAAGCAGAAATATTGCAAAAACGAAATGAGCACTTTGACACCAAAGACCTTGGCAACATAAATAATTACCCCGGCATCCAGATCGAGAGAGAGGAAGATGGCAGCTTTCTTCTGAACCAAAGACACAAAATACAAGAAATAATTCAAACTTTTGGAATGGAAGATGCCAAACCAGTGAAATCTCCCATGGAAACCAACTACCTAAAGAAGATGAATTGTCAAGATAACCCTTTACCTACTAATACTCAATACAGGAAAGCAATAGGGAAATAGCTGTACCTTACCACTGCTACAAGACCAGACATTGCAGCAACAGTTGGACTCTTATGCAGAAAGGTCTCAATGCCAAATCAAAAGGACTGGAATGCTGTAAAACGAATTATTCGCTATCTTAAAGGGACTTTGTACTACAAGCTCAAGTTACCAGCAAGCTATGAAAGCACCTTAACAGGATATGTGGATGATGACTGGGCAGGAGACACCAGTGACAGAAAATCTACCAATGGCTACTTATTTTTCCGGTCAGGAGGAGCCATCAGTTGGACTAGTAAAAAGCAACTCTCTGTTTCACTGTCGTCTACTGAAGCAGAATACATTGCTGCAGCGCAAGCAAGCAAAGGAGTTATATGGCTGAGACAGCTTTTAACAGATTTAGGTCAACCACAGTTGGGACCAACAGAAATCTATGAGGACAATCAAGGATGCATTGTACTTGCACATATGGAAGGAGTTAATTCAAGAACCAAGCACATTGATGTGAAGTTTCACTTTCTTAGGGATCTTCAAGAGCAAGGTCTTCTTGAGTTAGTTTATTGCCCGACCGAGGATATGACAGCAGACATCCTTACAAAGTCTCTGACCGCTGAAAGACATTCAAGGCTCACAAAGAAGATAGGTTTAACAGACTAAGCCTTAGTTGTTGAGAAGGGGTGTTGGAGATGCAACAAAACTTCAGCTTAGCCTTTTACTGTATATCAGATGCAGTTTACAAAAAGGACACAAGATGTCGCTAATGATTAATGATATGTGTTCTTTATGATATGTTGTATTCTCTATCCCAGTAATGTACTCTTTGATTTCTTTTTCCTGCCTGGTTGTCTGTGTGTTGTTCTTTTTACCATGATGTGGAGACATCTTTGCCTGTGTGTGATGATGTTCCAATAAAGAAGCCACATGTCCCTCTTCCCGGCAACGGTAACAAATCAACCTTCTGGTCCTCTCCTGTGGGATGGGTCTTCCAGGCCGCTCTCGCCAAACATTAGCAGTAGTCCCAATAATACCTCTAGTTGCTCTTTGGTCCCTCTCTCCACCCCAATCCCTAAATGCAGTCTTACCTATAGGTGGGGAGGGTCTGGTCTTGAGGTGGAAAGGACAGAGTTTCCGGACAGAGTTTCTGGCTGCAGCTATTTTCTAGCCAAATGGATGAGGTCATACATCTGCGACCGAGGTGGCTTCCTAAACTGATAACTCCAATTGTGGACCCGCTGAGCACGGACATCCAGGGTTACACCAAAACATGATAATATTTCCTCTTTTAACCGATCATAGTTTTTTGCATCTGCAAGCTCCAAATCAAAATATGCCTTTTGGGCTTCTCCAGATAATAGGGGGGCAACTAGTCCAGCCCACTGTTCTTTAGGCCAACTCTCTTTTTCCGCTGTTCTCTCAAACATGGTCAGAAACATCTCAGGGTCATCATCTGCAGTCATCTTTGGCAATAAGTGGCTTACCCGAAAAGTCGATATGTTACTGGCCTGACTCCCAGCCTCGGTCTGCTGTCTCTGAAGCTGTTTTTACGATGGCCTCCATTTGCTGCTGGTGTCTCTGTTCCAAGCCTGCAATGCTCTCTTGGTGAGCTGCAATGCTCTCTTGGTGAGCTGCAATGCTCTCTTGGTGAGCCTGTTGTTGAGCTGCAAGGCTCCGCTGCAAACCTGCATTTGTTTGCTGTTGATTTGCATTTGCAATAGCCAGCTGTTTCAGTATCTCCTCCATTTTGGGTTTAATTTAACTGCCCGCGGCACTCCACCATGTGTAAGGGGTTAGCTCGGTAGCGGGTGTGTGTGACCCCCTGGGTGGGTTCACTACACACTAAACTATACAGAGAGGCAGCAGAGGACGGTTGAAAACAAAGATTATGGTTTATTCTTCCATATTGCTGGAAACAAGTGCAAGCATCCAAACAGCATAAGCAAATTAAAACATAAAATAAACCCTGGCCACTTGGGGGCGTCTACCTTCACCACACAGGAACCTATCTATGGAGTCTGGCACAGCCACTGCTGGTCATACAGCAGAAAAACCATAGTCTTTTTGATTTTTATCACACAGAAAAATCAACGCCACCTCACCTCTTCAGAAGTCTTTTTCAGCTCACTGCTCTCCTTAACTCAAAAAACCTCAGGATGCAGCAATCAGTAGTCATCCTCTGGATAACTTATAGAGGCCTTAATTGCCTCATTATGAACAGCTGAAGCTTTCCAACGCCCTTAAACCTTTCTGGCTATTTCTGCAGCCGACACCTGATAGTAATTGGTGAATTGTCTAAACAAGGCAGAAATGTATCTCCCGTCTGTGACAACACCCACAGATTTACCTGACTTCCTGTCACAATATATATATATATAAATATTTAGGTATGCTGTATAAATGAGAGCACATACTGTACATAACATATACTGGAGAGGTCTCAAATTTTAGAAAAATTGGAAATATGCTTTAAATGTGTATGTAAAAACCGTATGGTGTTAGGGAACATATCCCTACACAAAAAAAAGTCATAAGTTTCTTTTCTTGATTTACAGAAGACCAGTAGGAAAGCATATACAAATCTGTAAGTGGCATACTGTATATGGAGCAGCAAGTATATAAAATGTGAAATGCTCATCAGGTAAATAATAAGTTAAAATGTGTACTTGGTGGAAAGTTCCCTTTTAAAGTACACAGATCTGGTTTGCATAAACACATTCAATTGCTTTCCACAGTCAAAAAAAGCTAATTGGAACCAGCAGGTAATCAGTGTTTTAAAAACACTTGAATGTAAAATGTGATATTCAAACAATGAGCATGGAAAATATGGAATACAAGTAAATAAGAAAATAGAGAAAAATATGGCATTCTTGCCATATTTTTCTCTATTTTCTTATTTACTTGCCAAATTTTACTGTGAAGTGGTTTATAGACAACAGTGACAGAAGAAATCCCTCTGACAGCCTAGGAGCATTTCACTAATCAGGACATATGGCTGAAGTACAGAAAGAATGCTTTTTACAACGTATCACACCTGGGTTAATATGACACTGAAAAGTCTCAAAAGTTCAGTTGTTACCTTTAGCTACCCACTTCTATTCACAGGATAAGACAGGTGACACGATCAGACCATCCGATGAGAACGGTCTGATGGACCGTTGTCACCGGTTAACCGATGAAGCTGACTGATGGTCCGTTGCGCCCACACACCATCGGTTAAATAACCGATCGGGTCAGAACGCGGACACGTAAACCACGTACAACGGCACTATAAAGGGGAAGGCCAAAGCCAGTCAGGTCGTTTCTGTTTTGCAGAGCCTTCCTGTCCGCTTGTATCCGTTTTTCAGTGCGTTCTTTACAGGTCTTGCTGGATTTGGGGTGCTTTCTGTTTTAAGTGTTCTGCCATCATACAAGTGATACAGAAGGTCTACATTAAGGTAAGTTGTCTCCTTTAACATCACAAACTATATATGTCTTAAATGTATGGTAATCTCTTGTATTTCTTGCATCCTTCCTTAATTACCATTATTGTAATATGCTGTGAATGTCCCCTTTGTCCCCATGCATGCTGTAAGCTTTGACTGATCCTTTTTTTGCCTACATGCATATTTCCCTATTGCCTACATGCATATTTCCCTTCACTAATAGGGTTGCCACCTTTTCGTCAAGCCAAACCCGAACACTTTAGCGGCGCACGGCAATTTTTTTGTAGTACATGCTATAGGATTGTAAGAGACTTGGGACACCTTTGAGTTACCCCAGAGAGTAGTAAAGAGGCGCGCATAGGTGCTGCATTGAATAGTGGCTGTGCCCAAATTGTGTTAACAATGGAGAGGGGGGTGGACTTAAAGGGGCATGGTGTGCCCATAAAATATGATTAGATTAATAAAAGAAATGTCACAGTTAATATATGAACCTAGCTTACCTTAAAAGTGGACACTGTCAGTCAGTGGGGCACTGGATGGTGTCAGTGGGGCAGTGGATGGTGTCAGTGGGGCAGTGGACGGTGTCAGTGGACAGTGGACAGTGGCAGTGGACGTGTCAGTAGAGCAGTGGATGGTGTCAGTGGGGCAGTGGAGCAGTGGATGGTGTCAATGGGGCAGTGGAGGGTGTCAGTGGACAGTGTCAGTAGAGCAGTGGAGGGTGTCAGTGTAGCAGTGGAGGGTGTCAGTGGAGCAGTGGAGGGTGTCAGTGGGGCAGTGAAGGGTGTCAGTGGGGCAGTGAAGGGTGTCAGTGGACGGTGTCAGTAGAGCAGTGGACGGTGTCAGTAGAGCAGTGGACGGTGTCAGTAGAGCAGTGAAGGGTCTCAGTGGGGCAGTGGAGGGTGTCAGTGGAGCAGTGGAGGGTGTCAGTGGAGCAGTGGAGGGTGTCAGTGGGGCAGTGGAGGGTGTCAGTGTCAGTGGAGCAGTGGAGGGTGTCAGTGGGGCAGTGGAGGGTGTCAGTGGGGCAGATGAGGGTGTCAGTGGGGCAGATAAGGGTGTCAGTGGGGCAGATAAGGGTGTCAGTGGGGCAGTGGAGAGTGTCAGTGGGGCAGTGGAGAGTGTCAGTGGGGCATATGAGGGTGTCAGTGGGGCATATGAGGGTGTCAGTG
Organism: Rana kukunoris; assembly: GCA_029574335.1. Taxonomy (NCBI): domain Eukaryota; kingdom Metazoa; phylum Chordata; class Amphibia; order Anura; family Ranidae; genus Rana; species Rana kukunoris. The sequence continues at coordinate 83,915,462 of CM056060.1, read as the reverse complement.
GGGCAGATGAGGGTGTCAGTAGACCAGAGGACTTTTAATTGCTAAAAAATCTAAATCAAAGCAATCCACAAAAGAAAGAAGATATTAGATAAAGGCTACTGAGTGAGCACTGGACAATAAAGTAATTATGCCAGGCTGGGCCTGCAGGGAGAACTAGACTGATCTTCAATGAGCAGCCATGTCCCTGGAAAGAGCAGCATGACAAGTCCCACACTGGAGAGCCTGTGGATTGAACTGCAGGAAGGTAAAGACCTTCAGCTCTGCACTCACTCAGCTGTCGGTGTCCCCTTATCTCGCACGGCAGGCTCTGTGTTTGTTCCTCCTGCTGTCCATACAGGTTACATGCTGATGCTTGGCTTGCAGAGGGGAAAAGCTTGAGGCCATGTCTCTGCATGGAGAAGGCACTGGTGAGTCTCTCCCCCTCACAACACACAGTCGCTTCTGCAATGTGTCACCGCACACATTTTACACACCACCAGAGACTCGGCCAGAGCGTCGGGCAGTGCAGGCAGGGAGAGAGACGCCTGCACGGGGAACCCTATTACACAGTAATATAGGAGACTCCTCAGCACTGTGTCCGAGGCTCAGGCAGAATGATACCCAGACACAGGTTTCAAAACCCGTACTGTTAGGGTGAATCCCGGACGGGTGGCAACCCTATTCACTAACCTGGGGGGCAGAGCCTGGCCGCGGAACAGTATGGCCACTTAATCTAGGAGCTCCGGTGGGGAATAGCTACAAACAGCGGTGCCGTTCTCTGTGTACTCTCGATCCCGGCTGATCCCATCCCTCTGTCACCTGGTGATGTCTGTGAGCTCCGCGGTGCGCCGTTCTACACACCCGCGGCGGCTCACAGACTACTTCCACGGCCTCAGCAGCATGGCGACCTCGGAGGATCGGGGAGAGAGCGAGATGGAGTCCATCCCCTCCCCTTCCTCACTGAACAGCGCGTCGGGCACGCAATCCTATGCCGCAGCGCTAGCAACGGGCACCAAGAAGGAGGACAAGAACTCCCAGAAGAGACCACCTCCCTCTCCGGCAGCCTCCCCTGTCTCTAAAGGTCCGGTGAGTAAGAAGTCACTGGCTTCTGAAGGGGTCAATCATGGGGAGACATACACAGCCTCTCAGTCACAATCCTTAGCTACATTCCCAGCTTCAGATCAGCCGGCCTCTGAATGCACAATTAAAGAAATGCTGCTTTCCCTCAAAACTGACCTCCAAGCAGACCTACACAGTAATTTGACATCCCTGCAGTCACACATAGAGCAAGTGGAGGAAAGGGTGGATTTAGTGGAGAGGTCTTTAGATGGTCATGCTTCTGCTTATAACAGCTTGTCAGCAGAGGTCCGAGACCACGATAATGATATACAATGGCTGAAAGCCAAAATATCAGATCTCGAGGACCTGGCCCGCCGAAACAACCTAAAATTCCGCGGTATCCCTGAATCCGTTACAAATCCTGAGCTAAATTTATACCTACAGCAACTTCTCAAGGTCCTGCTACCTATGGAAAATCCCAAAGACTTTATTATTGACAGAGCCCACAGGCTGGCGAAGCCCGCCTCACTCCCTGACAACGTCCCCAGGGACGTGATCGCTAGGATTAATTTCTTCCATATAAAAGATAGGGCAATGGCGGCTGCACGGAAGTTGGGAAAACTGCCTGAACCCTTCTCCAAATTTCAGATTTTTAATGACCTCTCAGCGGCGACCATGCAACAACGCAAGCAATTCTCCCCCTTAACTACGCAGTTACGGGAGCGGAAAATCACCTATCAATGGGGCTATCCTACCAAATTAACCCTAACTCACATGGGTCACACTTATGTTCTCAAATCTCCGGAAGATGCCAGAAAGCTTCTCCCCCAATGGGGACTCACCCTAGTGAACAACAGCAAACCTCCTCGTACTAAACTACCTCAACGCATCTCAGGAGGGTGGTCAGTGGTTGGATACACCTGACAGCCTCGTCCCAGATGGCATTGGCCGCTGGAAAAGGCTTTCAAAACCTCTTCAGTTTCGTATTAGGCACTTTCTTCGCGATTTTGGATTTCCCTTAATGCTGGACTTCCGGATACTCCTGCACCCCACACTTGCAAGTTAAGCGAGTTTGTTATACGTTTTTATTTTTTGCATTCCTAGCTCAAGTTCATCAGTGCTACTGTTTTTGTTTTTTGTTTTTGTTTTTCTCTCTTTTCTGGCGTAGTCTTACAGTAATAATTTTTCATGTTATGTTGTAAGCTGCATCATTACCTTGGGAACCCTACAAATGTATGCTGTGTAACTAACTTCCTCCTTTATACATCTGTGAGCACCTCTGATACCGTATTTTTGTCTGTCTCTGATGCATGTCCGTTTGTATAATTTGTCTTTAAGTGTAGTATATGTGCAGTGCCACTCCAAGCATTGTTCCATTCTGCCAAATGTCACTTAAGATAACCTCTCTCAACGTCAACGGCCTTAACAGTCCATTTAAGAGGTCCATGATGTGGAAAGAGGCTATCTCCCAAAAATGCAACATATTCTGCGCCCAAGAAACACATTTAAAATCAGGATCCTCTCCCAAAATTGCCCACCCTAATTCCCTATTGCTTCTTCGCAAACTCAGACAAGAAATCCCGAGGAGTCTTGATTGCGATAAAGAACTCAATCACCTTCACCCAAAAATTTGTAGAAACTGATCCAAATGGCCGGTTTATTATTTTAGGAGCTCTCCTTAATGACCGCCCTTATACTATTGTCACGCTTTACGCCCCCAACACAAAACAAAAGCCCTTTCTCAACAAACTAATGAAGAAAATCTGAGCTGCGGAGAGGACGTCTCATATGCGGCGATTTCAATGAAATACCTGATCCTGGCTTAGATACCACAACTCACAATAGGCGCCCCTCCCAAACTTTGTCCGCATTGATGAAATATGATCATTTATATGATGCTTGGAGATGTACTCACGGATCCGAGAAAGATTACACTTTTTATTCAATAATACACAAACGGTCACTGGCGCTAGGAGGGATATAGGCCGGTCAATGAAGCAAAAACAAACCCTTTGGTGATTTCTGTAGAGGGTATCATATAAACAGTTCAGTGCAGCGGGAATGACGGTACCCGGAAGTACCCAACACAAGTAATATACACAAAACAAGTCCGCGCTCTTAAATGTTTGTAAAATATATATAAAATATATAAGCCCAATGTTGTTGGGATAAAAGAAAATAATCATATAAATATAGAGAAAAAATAATCTTTATTAAGTTAAATTTATTGCAGATCCACTTCTAAAAACAAGGGAGAAAACAGTCCATATAGGATAATATACAGGGCTGTAGAGTAGTAAGCAATGTGCACAAACAGTTCCACCAGCAGACACCAGCAATTCATGGGGTTAAACCCAAATGATGGCCTGTGCATGGAACCGTTGAGGTTTAACCCCATGAATTGCTGGTGTCTGCTGGTGGAACTGTTTGTGCACATTGCTTACTACTCTACAGCCCTGTATATTATCCTATATGGACTGTTTTCTCCCTTGTTTTTAGAAGTGGATCTGCAATAAATGGATTCTTTTTTCTCTATATTTATATGATTATTTTCTTTTATCCCAACAACATTGGGCTTATATATTTTATATATATTTTACAAACATTTAAGAGCGCGGACTTGTTTTGTGTATATTACTTTTTATTCAATAGCACTGCAATTGTATTTCCGCATTGACCTGTTTCTGGTGGATAGGGATACCCTGCTCCAAACCAGTTCCTCCCAAATTGGACTAATCACTTGGTCAGACCATGCCCCTATATCCCTGATATGCCAAATGTCAAATTTGCCAATCTCAATGGAGTATGGACACATAACACTTCAATCCTACATAATCCCCGTTGCAGGGAACAGGTTAGTGGGGAATTAACAAACTTTTTGGACTTCCGGTTCCGGCGCTGCATGGAGTAGCTGTGTGCTCACTCAGCTCCCGCACTCAGGCTCCAAAATCTGCCTATAAAACCTAGCAGACCTGCCACCGACCCCTGGGAGAACCATCCGCCATCCCCCCAGACGAGGATGGACAGGTTCCTGGAGAAGAGTGGCACGCGATCGTACGCCGCCGCCGCGGCACGGACGGGGCAGCCGCAAATCGAGGCCCCGGCTTCGGCCTACACGGATCTGGTCGTGGATCCGATCGTGGAAACGACGCCTGCTATGGAGGGGAGCGTACCACCTGCCCCTCCATCCACCCCTCAGACTGTCCACATCTCCTCACCCCCCCCACAAGCGGGGGAAATGCACAGTATTGAGCAGATGGCCCAGGCCGTGGCTGCTCTTTTATCCCCCATGATAGCAACCTCAGTAGAAAAGGCCATCAATACAGGGATACAGAAAATCCAGGCTCAACTGGGGGAGCACACTTTCCGGCTAAATGAGGCTGAGAGCCGCATCGCTCACATGGAAGAGGAACTATACCAGGCCCAATGCTTTGAACATGCGCAAGACAAGACGAACAAGTATATACTTGACAAGCTGGACGACCTTGAGAATAGATCCAGGAGAAGAAATCTGCGCTTTATTGGCATCCCCGAATCGCTGCAACCCCCGGCACTCTCGGAGCTCTGCTCACGACGCATCCCTGAGGCTTTGGGCCTGCCCGGCCCCTGCATGGTTGAGCGCGCCCACCATATGGGCCTCTTCAACTCTGAACGCAAATCACCACGCCCAGTGATCGCTAAATTCCTTAACTATTCGGATAAGGCCCTCATCCTGCAGAAGTTCAGGCAGTCCAGAACCCTCCAGATAGACGGCATGAATATCTTGGTTTTTGCGGACTACTCCGTAGACGTCTCCAAGAAGAGGAAGGCTTTCCAGCAGATCTGCTCGGAGCTCCACCAAATGCAAGTTAAGGGGGGCGTGTCCTGGCTAGGGAGGAGTGAGGACGTGCTCTACCTTGGCTCCGTTCCATTGCCGCCTTAACAGAAGCTACAGAGGGGGTTACCTTGCTTTGTGGGCTCCCTCCATGTCCCAGCGACTGCGCCAGCCATCCCAGCCACCGCGGACGTCCAATACCCGGCAGGTGCAGCTGGATTCATACTTCCCCGGGACCCGAGGACAGGGCCGCGAGGCTCCTAAAATGGCGCCGACGGGAAAGGCCCAGAAAGTGATGAAGCCGCATCAGCCAGCCGCGGCTGCGACGCGGCAGACGAAAACACATCTCTCTGCGGTTTCCCCGGCTTCATGCTATGCCAGGCTTACAGATGTTTGTTTTTTGTTTCTGTTTTTTATGTTGGGTTACAGGTTACGCCATCCTAATGTGCCCATTACGCATTACTTACCCATGTCCTGTTTTTGTTTTTTGTCCTTTTCTTCTTTCCCTCGCCTTTACCCTCTCTTCTTCCTCTACTACTTCCCCTCTCTGTAGAAGCATCACCGTACCATCTTGTCTGCCTCGGGCGAGCCGGCGGCTACGGTGGGCCCAACTCCATTCTGATCTACCATGTCCTCGCTGAAGGTTGTATCCTACAATGTTAGAGGCCTCTGCTCCCCAGGTAAGCGGAACAAACTATGGTGGGAATTGAAGAAACTAGGGGCCCAGATAGTCCTCCTGCAGGAGACCCACTTTACTCCCCAATCCATGCCCAGGTTGCCCACACACCTGTATACACAGTGGTTTCATAGTACTTCCCCAGCCTCTAAATCTAGGGGTACTGCGATCGCGATTCATAAGACTTGCCCCTTCCAACTATTGGAGAGTAAACTTGACCTGCAAGGCCGCTATGTTTTCGTGAAGGGGACAATAGCAGGTGAAGAAGTATACGTTTGCCTCTTTATTTGCTCCCAACGTCAACCAACTGACTTTTATTGATGCTACTCTTGACCTCCTAGCTGACTTTAAAGAGGGTTCTGTTATCCTAGGTGGGGATTTTAACGTTAGTCCCGACCCACGGCTAGATACATCCAGCTCCCGACCTTCTCACTCTTATGCCTATCTTAAACACTTCAGTAAGACGCTCAGGTCCCACCTTTTACTAGACAGTTGGAGGGTTCTCCATCCTACAGATAAGGACTTCAGTTATTACTCTGCTGTGCACTCTGTGTATACTCGCATTGATCACATTTATGTTGACCGCCCCACGCTGGAGCTCCTGCAGTCCACGTCCATCGGAAACATAACGATCTCTGATCATGCTCCGATTGAAATTACTTTCTCTCTACCGTCGGGTTCCCATAGGACCTGGACGTGGAGATTGAATGAGAATCTGTTGGACGATGATGCGGCGGTGGCCAGGGTGGGGGAAGTCATTACTAATTTTTTCAAAGAAAACACCACGGAAGACATCAGTAAGGGAGTGTTGTGGGAAAGCCATAAGGCGGTGGTAAGAGGGGAGCTGATCTCCCTGGGCTCCAAACTTAAAAAAGAACAGCAGGCAGATTTTCAGAGGGTGCTAGATGCTCTTCAGGAAGCTGAAATACAACACAAGCGTACTGGAGGCCCTGAGGAGTTGAAGAGGCTATATGAAATGAGGTCACTGTTGCTGAGATTGTTGGACCGACAAATGCGCAAACAAACTAGGCACTTATCTTTCAAGTATTATGAGCATGGCAACAAATGTGGCCGCATGTTCGCTCGGGCCCTCCGTAAGAAGCACGCTCAGGCTTACGTTCAGCAGCTCCGTTCCCCATCGGGAGCGGTGGCGACTCAGTCATCTAAGATTGCCTCAGGGTTTCAGGAATATTACTTACAACTTTACAATTTATCCCCTGACTACCCCCTAAACGCACAGACTCCTAGGTCGGCGGCGGTTCGGGACTATCTGGCTTCGGCAGGGGTCACACCCCTGTCCGAGGACCAATGCTCTGACCTGGAGCTCCCTGTCACCCCCGGCGAGATCGAACTAATCGTGAAATCCCTGCCTAATGGGAAGAGTCCGGGCCGTGATGGCTACACTAAGGCCTATTATACGGCTTTACTACCCATCCTGGTATCCCCTATGTGTGGCTATTTCAACTCTATTGCTGAGGGCTCCCTGGTCCCCTCTGAGGCGCTGTTGGCCCATATCACAGTGTTGCCAAAAGAGGGCAAAGATCCCATGGTGCCTCAAAGCTATAGACCTATATCCCTTTTAAACGTAGACGTAAAAATCCTAGCGAAAGTCCTTGCAAACAGACTGAAACATATTGTGCCCCAACTGGTACACCCCGACCAGACTGGATTTATTACTGGGAGGGAGGCGAGGGATAATTCTATTAGAGCCATACAACTTATCCACTGGGCCCGTTCCCGGCCTGACCAAAAGCCGTACATAATTCTGTCGACTGATGCCGAGAAGGCCTTTGACCGGGTAGATTGGTCGTACTTGCGAGCGGTGCTGGAGGCCCAGGGGTTAAGGATGCGCATGTTAACATCAATCATGGCCTTATACTCCACTCCGTGTGCGCAGGTCAGGGTCAACGGGGTGCTCTCCTACCGGTTCCCGATCAGGAATGGCACGAGGCAGGGGTGCCCCCTTTCCCCCCTCCTCTTCGCCCTGGTACTGGAGCCCCTGCTGCGTACCATCAGAGCGAACACGGATATAAACGGCTTGAAGGTTGGTAACACTGAACACAAGCTTTCAGCCTACCCTGATGATGTGCTTTTCCACATTTCAGAGCCGTTAGTCTCGTTGCCAGTCCTGATGGGAGAACTTCAGCGGTTTGGATCACTCTCCAATTTTAAAATACATTTTTCAAAATCAGTGATTCTCCCCATAAGATTGTCTCCATCTCAAACCGCCTCCTTGCAAGATGCTTTTCCTTTCACGTGGGCTAAGTCTTCCTTTAAATATCTAGGCATTCAACTCACTGACCGCTTTGACACCCTGTATACAGCTAACTATACACCCCTTCTAGCTGCGATTAAGAGTGACCTGTCCCAGTGGACTAAGACTGCCTTTACCTGGCTAGGCTGCATAAATATTGTCAAAATGAATATTCTACCGCAGGTACTCTTTTTTCTCCAAATGTTGCCGATCCCTCTGCCGAGAGCTTTTTCACCCGAATTTCTAGTTTGCTATCTGGGTTTGTGTGGAATGCGCGTAAACCCCGCATAGCAATGCGGATATTGAAGCGCTCTAAGTGGACTGGAGGTCTGGGAGTCCCTGACATAGCGAGGTATTATAGAGCGGTCGCTCTGCAGAGGGTCCTCAGCTGGCGGTTTCACACACAATCCAAGCTTTTGGTCTCCCTTGAAAAATGTTAAGCTGGCAGAAACCTAGCATACGCACCATGGCTTTCCAGGGAGTTTAGGGGGCTGTCGGACACCACCTCTCCATTGACGAGGCACACCCTCTTGGTCTGGGATAGGGTAAACGCTGCCCTAAACCTAGCTCCCCCAGTGTCTCAATTGGCCCCACTGGGCGGATGTCTATGGTTTCCCCCGGGCGAACAAATGGCTTTCTTTGGCCCTTGGATAGAGGATGGAAATGCTAGTTGTGGGAAACTCATGAGCAACGGCAGACTGCTTAGCTATGAATCTTTACAGGCCAGACATGCTGGATCGGGGATGCTTTTTTGGAGGTACAGGCATCTTCACAACTTTTTTGAGACTCATGGCCACTCTATTAGAGATATCACTTCCCTCACGCCATTTGAATGCCTTTTTGTAGACGACGACCCAATCTCCCACCTGATCTCCGAAATGTACCGCCTATTAGGCTCAGCCACCATAGACCTCAAACCCGCACATATACGGGTTTGGGAGAAAGATCTACACCTTCAATTTTCCGATACTCAGTTGACACACATGTACCGGCTCGCTCACTCCAGCTCAATGGAGTCTAAAACTCAAGAAACAAATTACAAACTTCTGACGCGCTGGTATAGGGTACCGGCTGACTTAGCCCGTATTTACCCCTCCGTGTCGGATCAGTGCTGGCGAGCATGCGGACATAAAGGCACGCTATTACACATATGGTGGGACTGAATCAGGCCCTTTTGGGAAGACGTCAAACTCCAAATAAAAGGGATTCTAGACCTGGATATCCCCTTTCGCCAGAACATTTCCTTTTCCACCTCCCTCAAATCCCACTTAGTAGATATAAGAAAAGTGCACTACCGCACCTTCTTAACGCAGCTAAACGCATAGTCCCTATATACTGGAAGCGCTCGCAGGTCCTGACAAGAGAGGAGTGGGTGGCCAAGGTAAATGAAATCAGAGAGGCTGAGCACTGGATAGCGACCTGCAGGGGTACCCTGGATAGCTTTAATACGGTGTGGGCATCCTGGGTAGCATATATCACTGACTCTGGGGAGATGTCCTCAAGCCTAGATTTGGCACTACTGGAACTAGCTGAACCGGCCCTTAGAACCAGGGTGGGGGTGGTGTCCTGAGCGAGGGTGGCCTGATCCTGGACGTGGCCCGCTCGACGCAGACTCGAAGACTTCTACTTGAATAGCAGGTATGCTCCTACCTATCTCCCCTCTCCCCTTCATCCTACTACTGTTTTCTCTCTACTCTCTCCCCTATCTTCTTCAAGTTTCTAAACTCCCCCTGTCTATGTGTAGCCTTATGGTGAACTGACCTAGGAAATAGTTTTCCCCTTTTTCTGTATTTTTCTGTTTGATCTCCAAAGACCTATGGTTCCGCCATTTAGCTAGTGTGATGAGGACCCACGATGTAATGTGGCTGCCCTTACTCCCTCTCGGCAGGAACGTGTATCTTGAGGTGGTAGGTGCAGGGAGGAGCGCCGGTGGAGGTCAGACGGAGGCATACTTGGCCCCTCTCCACTGGTGTCAATGCCGGCTTGCTATACCTAGGGAGGGACGAATGCACTATTGGACTGTTGTTCTAGGTCTGAGGTCATGATACTAAGCTCACCATGCATTACTGCGAGGCTGCAGACTATACTGTAATACTATCACTATATTCTTTGTTTTGCATTTGTCTTCAAACAAATAAAGACAGATTTTGCAAAAAAAAATGCAAGTTAAGTTCACTCTGGCCTTCCCGGCCGTGCTCCGGCTTAGGGCACCTAACGGGGATCAACTCTCCTTCCATGACCCATCCGAAGCAGAGGCCTTTCTGAGATCCCACCGCTCAGGCCGGAACATGGGAGCCCACGAAAGGGATCTCCCAAAAGATTCAAGACCTCTGGATCCGACCGACAACAAACCTCCTCCTCTTGAACCCCCTTTTTTTTGTTGATGACCGTACCATCTTGGTGTAACTTTGCCACGCACTGTTCGCCATAGACCCCCTCATGGATCCTTCTCCCCCACTGTGCCTCCCCCTCGCCCTCACCTGGGAGGGTCCCGGTAGGCCTAATGCTATTTTGTTTCATTGTTGTTTTATAATGCTATCTCGTTTTATATGGTTTTATGTTATTCTTGCACAATTGGTAATAGTTGTTCTAGCTCTTTGCCTGAGTTTTATATTATGTCCTCGCATACACCTATGTGATACGCGTGGGCACTTCGGTTCTTCCGCAGGGATACCTGTTTAGATCCTGCCCCCCACGCATTACTCCTGCTGCCTATGCCCCCCCATCGGTCACTGCGGGTGAAGTGCAGCATAGTGAGTCCTGGGTTGGGAGTTGGCCTATTCAGTCGCTCCATGGGGAAAAAAGTGAAGTTCCTGATTGTTGTTGTTCACTATGTTCATCCCCATCCTTCCTCCCCCATCTCCCCCTCCCTATTTCTTTGCACTCTCCCCGTTGCATGGGATCCGTTAACACCTCCGTTCGCTCTCCCAGTCACCCATTATTCCGTCTGCGGTCCTTGTACCTCACTCTAGCCACAATCCATGCTCCCATATACTTCGCTTCCATATCCTGCCTACGCCCCTTTGACATGAAAATAGTCTCTTTTGGAATGTTAAAGGGCTCCGTTCCCCCAATAAGAGAATAAAAGTTCTGCGTGACCTTAAAAGGCTCAAGACCGGCATTGCCCTCCTCCAGGAAACCCATCTGTCCACTCCCAACTTCCTGCGGCTGCGGAAACTCTGGGTGGGCACTGTCCTCGGCTCTGACGCATGCGGTCGAAAAGCCGGGGTAATAATCCTAGTCCACAAAAACCTTCCCTGCAAGATACTGTCCTCAGATTCAGACTCTGAGGGGCGATTCGCCTCTGCCCGTGTCCAACTGGGATCCAGGGTTGTAAACATCACTAATGTATATGCTCTCAACAGCCCCAGAAGTACTTTTTTTAGCGACCTCACCTCTTGGGTGCTTCGAGACCCAGGTTGCCCACACCTGATAGGAGGGGACTTCAACTCTATTATGCACCCGACAGATGACAGATCCTCCACCAGAAACTCCCATCCTCCGTTGGCTCCTCTCACCCAGACCTTGTTGGCGTCGACAATAGACTCACTGCACCTTCACGATATATGGTGACTGTAACGGTCACCACCGCTTACGACCTTCCATCCAACCACGACAAGCTTATCTGACACACTCCGACAATATTGCATACACGATCCATATCCATTCCCATAAACAAGACGAGACTCAAGCTCTGCACTTGCTTCAAAGATATGACAATTTATTGGTATTTTCTCAGCTTCTTATACAGTCTCAAGCATAATGCAGTTAGTCACAGGACAATGTAGTCTCCACCCCCCTTCACACCATGGGGGGCTTCAATTACACTCTAAAAGGCATTCAGGTAAGCTAACCATGTAGACTTGTCGGCACTGTATCTTCAATAGTGTTCAATTAACCTTGAATAGTAACACAGACATCTAGTTGAATAAGTTATCTAGACAGCTTTATCACACAATGGCAGAGTCTTGTGAGAGTGGGTGCAATCAACACCTTCAACGGAATGTCTTTACAGTGAATAGCCAACACCTTAAGATATTTAAATAGCATATTATACAAAGGTATGACTCACTCTGGTCTTGTAGACCTGAATTAACACCTTTCAAAAGCATGTGTGCCCAGATTGAATAGCTAACAGCTTTTGATATTTGAAGACATCCTGCAAACATGATTTATTATTAATGTCCCTTATTAATGTCTTCTGTAATATATGAATTATGATTCTTTGTCACCGTATGGCCCTAGTGGACATAAGGTGACCCTAGACATAGGAATATCTCAGTCTGTCACGGGCCATTCCGTTACAGTGACTAAGACACCCTGCTGACAGGGAATACTCGTTCTATTCCCACCATCACAATGTCTTCACGAGACTGGACTATCTTTTCTGCTCTGACTCTCTCCTCCCACTGATCTAGGAAGCTGACATACACGACATTGCAATTTCGGACCATGCCCCGGTCTCGACCACTGTAGAAGATCCTGACCTAACCTCCAACCCCAGAATCTGGCGGTTTCCCTCCTATCTTCACAACAACTCTGATTTCCAACAACACCTGGAAAAAGCCTGGTCGGGGATATGCGTCGGATAATGCGCTACACGCCGACAACCCTAACCTTTTCTGGAAAGTGGGCAAGGCCTTCCTCAGGGGCTGCATAATAGCCTATGCTGCCACCTTCAAAAAACATGCACTTAGACGCTACAAACAGGCCAGCGCAACACTGCATCGGGCCCAGCGGGTCCTCTACACTGATGACTCCCCCAGCAACCGTAACGCCTGGTTTTCTGCCAAGCAAGCCTTTGATACTTGGGCGGCCACCCTCGAGCGTAGCCAAAAGGCACATCTAGACGCCTCCCTCCACAAGTTTGGCAACAAGGCAGGAAGACTCCTTTCCAGATTAAGTAAAGGCCCCAACCGCCCAACACATATCATGACTCTGAGAGATCCGTCGGGCTCTGTACACAGCACCCCAAAAGGTATCAATAATGCTATGCGCCAATTCTATTCCTCCCTATATGCCTCAGACCCTATTGATAAGCCAACGGCCCTGAATTTTCTAACGTATTTCCCTGGATCGGGTAACCCCCACCCAACTCAAAGCCCTTAATGCCCCTATCTCCATCCTGGAGGTCCAATCCGTCATCAAAAAGCTTGCCCCCTCCAAAGCTCCAGGTCCGGATGGCTTCACGGGAGAATTCTATAAATCCTTTAGTTCGACTGTGTCCCCCCCCTCCACGACGTCTACCAGCATATATGGTCGGGCGGGACCTACCTACCCACAGGCAACCAGGCCATCATAAAAATCTTGGAGAAAAAGGGCAAAGACCCCCTAGAACCTGGCTCTTATAGGCCCATTTCACTTTTAAACCTTGATTTTAAGATCATCTCCAAGATAGCGGCCACTAGGTTGGCATCCATTATACCCTCCCTGATCCACCCCGCACAATCGGGCTTTGTAAAGGGTAGGACGGCGACCATGAATATCAGGAAGGTAATGCTGGCTCTCGAACACGCAAAAAATGACCCGACAGGAGACCATGCCATCATCACTTTAGACGCGGAGAAGGCTTTCGACAACGTCAGTTTCGAATGGCTCTCCATGGTCATGTCCAAAATGGGCTTCTCTGGCCCCTTCAGGCACCTCATAGAGTCCATGTACACTGCCCCTGCCACAAGATTAGTTGCCGCAGGCCTCCTCTCTGAGGAATTCAGGTTGCACAAAGGCACGAGGCAAGGATGCCCGCTTTCCCCGCTCCTTTTCAACATAGCGCTTGAACCCCTATCCCGCCATCTGACCCAGATTGCCCCCTCCATGGCATACGGGTTGGAGATCACGACCTTCGCACGTCACTGTTCGCTGACGACGTCCTTATTTTCACATCCAGTACTTTACTTGACATGTCCACGATCAAGACCACTTTTGACAAATTCAGGCAATCCTCCCCATAGGTTCCCTATCTGTCCCCTCTTGGTCCCAAAGCTCGCTGTTCACTGTTGCGAAGTCCCATATCACCTACCTGGGATTAAAAATAGATAAATTGCCATCCTCCCTATATCATCTCAACTATCCCCCCCTGTTCACCAAAATATCCCAAGAACTGGGAAACTGGATGGACCTGCCTCTCTCGCTGCTGGGAAGATGCCACCTGGTCAAGATGGTCAGCTTTGCACTCCTGTTGTACCCACTACAAACCATCCCACTACTTCTTCGCCACAAAGACATCAAATCTCTAAGCCATTTCTAAGTTCCTCTGGCGTGGCAAGCGTGCGCGCATAGCATTTGCCAAACTGCATCTTCCCAGACACGAGGGGGGCATTGCCCTACCTAACATCAGGCTATATAACTTGGCATGTCTGTTGAGAACGAGACATGCCTGGATTGGATCTCCCAGTCCTCCAGATGCTCGAACTACCCCTTGGAATCAGCAATGGTCCGCCCCTTCTCCCTAATGGCCCTTCTCCATTGTCACTGGAAATCTGCCCCCCCTCCCCTCCAACGCAATCTCCTTCTCCGGGATACGGTCATTGCCTGGAGAGAGGTCAGGAAAGCCCTCAATATCCCATCCTCCATCTCACGGTACCTTCCAATCTTGAGTAACCCAAGCTTCCAACCAGGCCTAGATAACCAGCCTTACCTTGTCTGGCAGGATAAGGGTATCAAGATTTTGTATTCATTGTGTGACCCCCTTTCAGGCCGCCCCATGGGCTTTAAAACCCTGGCAGACAAGTTCTCTCTCCCTCCATCACACGTATTCCAGTATAATCAGTGCATCAGTTTTCTAAAAAATACCTCCCGGGATGATAGAAAAAGGTTCCAGAGCTCCTTCACCGACACCCTTATCTCCCGGGACTCGTACAAGATATCGGACATTTACCTTCCCATTCTCCTGCACAACACCCCCCCTGGCATCAACGTCAGCTGCCAACTGGTCGAAAGACTTTCCCGACCCTGAGCTGGTGGGGAAGCTCCTTCACGGCCTTACCACCATCCATAAACTTATCCCTAACGAGATATGGAGAGAGACGCAGATTAAAATTGTTCACCGGGCCCACATCCCCTTCAGTCGAGCTCATGCCACCCCAGAATGCCCCCTCTGTAAACAACCCAAACCTAACCTAGCTCACAGGTTCTGGTCATGGTCCCTCATAGCCAGATTCTGGGACCAAGTCATCCAATACATCTTCGACTTCACCCTGTTGTGCATACCCAAGGACCCGCTACTACTTATTTTCGGCTACTGGGACCCCCTACTGCTCCCCTGGTCTTCCCCTACCACACCCCCGAGCAGGAATTGGACCCTGATCTGTCTCTTGCTCGCCAGGAGAGCCATCCTCCAGAAGTGGATAACTACCGACTGCTCAAGTCAAAAAGGAACTATTGCAGCTTTTGTACAAGGACAAGCTCAACACGGACCTGACCCACGAACGGAGCAAGAATCGCTTCTATCACCTATGGAATTCCTTTATGTTGCACACTTTTACTCCCACAGAGAGATTGAACTTTGAGAAAATGTCCTTTCTTTACCAGGATCCCTCGCGGGACTGACGATCTCTAAACATCCCACCCTCCCCCCCCTACCCCCCCCTCTTTTTGGTTGGACTACTTCATTTACTACATGTACTCCTAAGTTTATACCCTCCCCTTTGCTTTTCTTTGATGACCCCTCCATATACTGTTCTTTTACCCTGAACGTCCTCAAAAATGTTCATATGTTCTGTTTTCGTATTTACTCTGTTTTGTAACTTCCTCAATAAAAACATATTTAAAAAAAAAAAAAAACTTTTTTCAATCTAATGTTGGATCTGTTGAGAACATTCAGTCACTATGGTTCGCCCACAAAGCCTACATGAGGGGAATCTTCAATAAGTTGGGAGCTCAGGAGAAACGTAAGAGGACACGGAACATACCGGAGTTGACAGATTCCATTCGATCCCTTGAATGCCTGAACAAGTCTCAGCTCTCCCCTGATAGAATCAAACAACTTAGTGACCTACGCCACCAGCTCTCCCAACTTTTCATTTCCCAACATAAATTTTTGTTAAAGCGACTGAAACTGAACTATTACACAGCTGGTAATAAAGTAGGCTCATACCTCGCGAAACAAATTAAAAAGAAAATGGCCAAGAACCGTATTGCACATCTCCTTGACTCTAAAAACAATCGAGTCACCAACCCGGCACATATCGCAGAACAGTTTGCTGAGTTATACTCTAACCTTTATAATTTAAATTCGGATAAGTTATCAACCCCCCTACTGAGTTACAGATTGAAAATTTCCTTGCATCCTTTATTTTTCTCAAACAAAAGTTTTATTGAGCAAATACAGGAAATAACATACAGAACTCCAGAGCATATTCTCAACCAATATCACAATGAATGATACACATATAATACATCCTAACACTACGCCAAATATCATTACCCGTTGCAGAGTCCACTATCACCTTCTCTCCCCCCCCCCCCTCTCCAGTGGATGCATATAGATAGCTATAAATCAAGTGATCAAGGTCCTAAAATAGACGATCCCACACAAGATCTATCGGAGCCAGACCTGGAACATCGAGCCACGGGGCCCATAACTTTTCATATTTACCGCTGGCCCCTCTTCTCTGATACACCACCTTCTCCAGCCTCAACGTGACCCCCATCTGCTTAATCCACTCCTGTACCGTAGGTGGTTCAGTGTCCTTCCAGTGTCTCAGTATCGTTAAACGAGCCTGAAACAGAGCCCTGCCAATAGCCTGTTTTGGGATATCCTCCGCCAGCAAGCCATCCGTTATCCCCAACAGGCAGATCTTGGGTTCCAATGGAACCTGTATCTGGAAGGCCCCTCGTCCAGTACAGGTGGAGCTTCGGGCAGCGCCATAGTAGGTGGATGAGATCTCTGTGGTCCCTGCAGCATCTAGTGCAGCAGGGGTCTACCCCCAAACCCATATGCGCTAATCTGGCAGGTGTGTAATGTGTCCTTAGGAGAATGTAGAGCTGTGACAGTCTGTGCGCCACATTCAGGGAGCATGTAGGAACCGCCTGTAAGGCTTCCTCCCACTGCTCCTCCTCGAACACGCCTACATCCCATTCCCACCGGGCTACCGCCTTGAGGGGGGCCCCCGGCAGAAGGAGATTCAGCAGCATGGCATTGCAATTAGATATGAAACCCTTATAGGTAGACACATCAGACAGGAAGTTAAATACCGGTGCCAAATCCATGGACCATATATCCGCTTCCCTCTGTGCGTCAAATGCATGTTTAAGCTGCAAGTAGTATAAATACATGGATGCTGGCAGCTGAAAGTCCTCTCTGAGCTCCGAGAAGAGCCTCAACCCACCCGCTCGAATTATATGTGACAACAGGGATATCCCATACTGTTTCTATTTCTGCCCATACGGTAATTTAGCTATTTCTTGATAGTAAGCGTTATCCCAAATGGGGCTGTATTTAGTGTACCCTGTCACTCCCTGCATCACCCTAGCCTTATTCCAGATCTTCTGCATGAGGTTGTACGTGGGGAACCGTTTGTTAGATTTAGCATATTGCAAGGCCTCCAAACCCTCCATCACTTCCCCCCAGTCGTGAATCTGAGCAGCCGAGCCGAGGAGTCCCTCAAGTTCAGCTGCAAGTCCCGTTGAGGTCCCGCCACCCTCGCAATATGTTGCAACTGGGAGGCCAGGTAGTATAGCCATGGATTGGGCAGCGCCAATCCACCGGCTTCCTTTGGGCGCTGTAGTTGCTCAAGTTTAACCCTCGGGGGCTTTGTGAGCCAGATCAGGGAGAAATAAAAATTGAGTTGATGACTCTAAACTTTTTCAGGGGGATAACCGTTGGGGAGTTGTGTAGAACGTAGAGCAGCTATGGCATAAGGATCATCTTTATGAGGTTCACCCTCTCAACCGGTGACAGTTTCAACTTGCTCCATACCTTGACCCTATCGTGCCTCTGATCAAAAGTATGCGAGACTCTCCCTCCCTCCCTTATCGCCGCCACCGGGGATGAGTATAAGAGCTGGACCCATGTAATGAATCCCTCCCCAAAACCAAATTTCCGCATCACCGCCCAAAGATACTCCCATTGGACGCTGTCGAACGCCTTATGGGCGTCCAACGATAGCAAGGCTCTGTCCCCAATGTTGTCTGCCCGTGATTGCATATTAATAAAGAGTCTCCTCAAGTTTATCGCCGTCGACTTCTGCGGCATAAAGCCTGATTGGTCAGAGTGAATTATAGTGGAGATAGCCTCATTCAGTCTGACCGCCAGGACCTTGGCGAGAATCTTTACATCGTTCTGTAGAAGGGAGATCGGTCTGTATGATCCCGGGTCAAGAGGATCCTTATCAGGTTTCAAAATCAGAACAATGTTTGCCCTGGTCATTCCTTGCATCCTTAAAACTTCCTAGGATCTCGAAGACACAGCTGGATAGCATCTCTGCTCCCTTTACTGCCTCAGAGATCCAACAAGTAATTCGTAATCTGCCATTGCATAAATCCCCAGGCCCAGACGGATTTGGGAACGAATATTTAGATCCTTTGCGCACCTGTTAACCCCATTTCTGCAACAGTTTTTTGTAAAGAGGGTCTAGAAATAATAATAGTGACTATACCAAAACCAAACAAACCACCAACTTCCCCAGCCAATTACAGACCAATATCTTTATTAAATTCCGATATTAAAATATATGCCAAATTAATCGCTTTTAGATTGGACAACATTCTCCCCCTGCTAGTTCACCCGGACCAGGTAGGCTTTGTGAGAGGAAGTCAAACATCGGACGGCACAAGACGCACTTTAGACCTTCTCCAATGGGCTGAACAACATAAAACGCCTTCTCTGCTCCTCTCTTTGGATGCAGAGAAGGCGTTTGATCGTGTACACTGGCACTACCTTTACGCAGTATTGGACACCTTTGGTTTGTTGGGCTACATAAATGGCGCCATCAGAGCTCTTTACTCTAATCCTTCGGCCAGGGAACTTCGGGAGTCCTCTCTAATCCCTTTAGCATAACGAATGGCACCAGGCAGGGGTGCCCCCTCTCCCCAATAATATTTGCGCTAGTCATGGAACCCCTTGCCCAGAGGATCCGCACACACCCCGATATACGGGGATTCCAAATTGGGAGGACAGAATATAAAATTGGATTGTATGCTGATGATGTGGTGCTTTCCATCTCAGATCCTTTAAACTCTCTTAAATCCCTTCAGTCAGTATTAGATGACTTTGGCCAAATCTCTCTTTATAAGGTGAATGTCTCAAAATCACATATGATACCCATAGCATTAAGTGAAAAATTAAAAAGAACGATATCCGTGTCCTCGGGTTTCTCCTGGGCTCCCCACTCTACAATCCAATACCTGGGCATCAAGATTATTTAACCAAGCTCCTCTATTCATCGGATAAACTATGATGCAGCAATCTTATCACTGAAATTGCAAATCAATGAACTACAGACGTCCCATCTGTCATGGGCAGGTAGGGTTGTAGTCAAAATAGTCTTACTCCCCACTATACTATACCTTTTTAGAACCCTCCCGATCCCACTATCATCACTATCATCATCCTACCTTCAAAGGCTTCAATCTACTGTCAATAATTTTATCTGGAGTGGGAGAAGACCCAGATTTAAATCCTCAATCCTCTATAGACCCAAACTGAGAGCTGGAATGGGAGTTCCTAACCTGAAATGCTATTACCAAGCGGCTATTCTGGACCAACTGAAACTCTGGTGGTCCTCCTCGTCGAACCATACTTGATGCCCCATCGAACATTCTTTACTTGGTGCGTCGCTACAAGGCATTCTAAGAGCGATACTTTTAGGTTTCAAACCACGACCATCTCCGTCTTTAACCATTAGTGCTGCCCTATCTCTATGGAAAAACCTGTGGTTTCCCTCTCTGAAATCACACTCTTCAGATATAACTACCCTTCCTCTTATCTCCCTAGAGCTTTTGTCGCCAGGCCTATCCCTCTTGCATTGGTCGTCGGCTGGGATATCATCTCTAGGCTGCTTATTGGACTCTAACATTCCAAAACCCTTTCAAAACCTGCAACAAAATTACGGCCTATCTAAAGCGGACTTCTATATATATATTCGAACCAAGTCGATCCTCACATCTATCTCCAAAGAGACTCATTGTATCCCAAAAGATATATTATTCTTTTTTTGCCGACACATCCCTTAAGAAAGGAGGTATCTCATTACTTTATCAGACCATCAACCATGACTCTTTTTCAAACAAAACTTCCTCTATGGAAAGGTGGGAGAACGATTTATCACAAAAATGTGATATTCTCCAGTAGTGAAAGGCTTCTCGACTTATTATCTCATCCTCGAAATGTACCACCCACTGGGAATCCTCCCTTAAAATTCTCCACAGATGGTACTATTACCCCACTAGACTAGCTAAGATCTTCCCATCACAATCCCCGATGTGCTGGAGGGGGTGCGGCAGTCAAGGATCCCTGTTACATATATGGTGGGACTGTCCTGTAATAAAACCTTTTTGGAACTACGTATTTACCTTTGTTTCCTCTGTCTCAACAATACCTGTGGACAGCAACCCCGCTACAGCACTCCTTTTACTCCATCACGAATCTTGGGCCTCAACACAAACCCCTTTCCTCGTACACGGCATCATAGCAGCCAGAAGGACAATAGCTACTGCATGGAAGCAAGATGGACCTCCAGATAAATCTTTATTTCTTCGACACTTGAACACCAGCACCCAATACAAATTGATATTCGCAGTCAAAAATGGTAAACATACTCCCTTCTGGAAGCAATGGCACAATTGGCTTAATCACCCGGACTGCACAGCATGCATTTAAATTCGGCTACCCTTAGGTATCCCGCAGAGGTCTCTCTTATTCGCTCATAGTTGTTTTTTTTTTCTGCAACCTATCGTGTTGTCAACAGCAACGTTATACTTGGGTTCCCTTCCTATGTATCTTGTAACTTCTCTTTATATTTGTACCTTCTTAATGCTATGTTTAATACAGTATAATCTTTCACATTTTTCAATTTGACGCCTCTTGACGCTGTGTCTGTTACTACTGTTCAACATGTCTTTTTTTTTTCTTTTATTATAATAAAAATTTAAAGATTAAAAAAAATAAAAATAATAATAGAGTTTCAGTTGAATTCTTTCCTATACGATGTACTGAACTCTGGGTCATACCCTTTCTTATACATAATGATTTGTTAATGTGTCTAAATCTGCTTGTACATCTAACACCCCTCCCCCCCTTGATTAACAATGTGCCCACTGTGCTCCTTCATCCAGAGTAGGGGTACTCTAATATAGGAGGTGTATTTCTGGCAAGATCGCCAGGTAAACAAATTGTTAAAAAGCCTAAAAAAGAAAACGAATGCAGCCAACACATTTAATGCTTGGTAAGCTGCAATGTATTAAATTTTGGCTTTTGGCTTAATCTTGCTTTAAATATGAAATAATGGGGTGCTCATTTTCTGAAAGATGGATGCAAGTAAAAACTAGAACATAATTCAATTTTTAGATAGAGTAGAGGTTGAGATGACCCTGTGCTTGGTAAATATAGGTAGTGGGTACGTTTATTTACAATTCCAGTCCAATCTACTATTACAGCCAGATAAATGTCATCCTGTAGACCAGTGAAAGATGGGTCAGTCATTGATGGTTATTTGAAGTCTCTACATGAATGCAGCCCACCCATAAACTTGTTAAATAGACATCAATACCTTGTGAACAAACAAATTACAAATTTAACTTCTAGCTTCTCTTAAATCTTCTGTTTAGTAGCCCTGGCATGTTTGTGGAAAATTGGCCTTTTCTCAGACCTATTTAGAGAGTAAACATTCAGAAATATTTGGTCAACCCTCTTGATTAAATATGTGCTTTAATTCATCGTTAATTATAGACTGAGTATTACAGGTATAACAAATGTCTTATTAAAATATTGAACATTTCAGCAGCACATTTTAGCTATAACAGGAATACAAACATGTTGTCACTACTAATGGGCCGAATGTACCCCTGTTCTGTTTGAACCAGAACTTTCGAACATTGGGAATGTTCGGAAAATAATAATGAACCCCAGTAAAAACTATGGGACCCGAACGTGAAAAATCAAAAGTGCCCATTTTAAAGGCTTATGTGCAAGTAATTGGGCATACAATGGTTATGGGGGTCCGGATAATAACCTGGGGGACATGTATCGATGGAAAAAAAAGTTATTAAAAAACATTCTTAAATGAGCAGTGATTTATTGATGCTTAAAGTGAAAGCATTCAATATAGTGCCCAATATAGTGCCTGGGGGTCCCCTTAGTCTACCTGTAAATTGGCACACCTGTACTGTGTATAGAAGCTGCTGCAGCAATAATTGCATTTATAAAGTCCAAAAAATGAAAACATTTCTGCAAGATTTCTTTATTTTGAATGCAACGGCTGTGTGATGAGGCTTCAATGTACTGTCCTGGGAACAAGATTAGAGATGTTTTGTTCAAAATCTGGTGTCTCTACCACAGACTTTGGATTTCTACTTCTGCAATGGGTGTGGAAAAATAGTTATTTGGGTGTCAGTGGCGCCTTCACACTGTAACCCTATAGAGGTACTTTTGATAAAAGCAAGAATTGGCCTTGCGGTCAAAAATTGTAATGATATGCCCCTGTCAAACAGATGCGAAAAAAAAATATTTTGGTGTCGGTGGCGCCTTCACACTGTAACCCTATAGAGATACTCTTGATGAAAGCAAGAATTGGCCCTGCTGTCCAAAACTGCAATGATATGCATCTGTCAAACAGGTGTGGAATAATTGGTCTTTGGGTGTTAATTGTGCCCATGAAACCTACACCAAAAACATTATTCCAGATAAAATCAACACCCACAACACAAGGCAGCCTAGAAGGCCTGCAGAGATTCCACGTCCCAAAAACACTTAACCAGCAACATCGGCATCAGGGGCTTCATAGCTGCTGGTAATCCAGGACTGATTAATTTTTATAAATGTCAGACGGTTCACCGAACCTGTGGACAGACACATGCTATGATCAGTACCAAAACCTCCAGCAGAACTGCATGCTCGTTCGAAAAGCATGCTGGTTGCAGGACAGCCCAGCAGCTCCATATCATACTGGGCAAGTTCTGGCCCATGGTTTATTCTCATGATCCAGTAAGCTAGTGTATCGTTGAATGGGAAGCTCTCCATCTCTGTTTTTGCACCTAGATAATTGTCCACCATGTGATGCAGATGCTGTTGATAGGAGGTGGAACCTGACAGTCTTGGGCGGTGTGGACTCACCCCTCCTCTCTTGACCAACAAAAGCCTCAAAACTATGTTTTCCACAACACTGTAACCTACCAGAATCAGGAAAAGCATTCGATAAACTTCTCTTTTAGGTGTCCTCAAGATATTTAATCTTCTGCACTCTCTGTGGAGATAGGATGAGTTCTGAGACTTTCCCCTTATAACAGTGGTCAAGGAGGGTTGCTAACCAATAGTGATCCTTTTCCTTTACGCCATGTATTATTGGGTCCTTTCACAGGCTTTGAAGCATGAGGGAGCCCATGCACAACAAATTTGCGGAGATGTGAGAATTAGATTATCTAAAAATACGGCCTCCTCCCAGACACGTTCTACTCCCAAGGGTTCTCTTACTGATTGACGTATGTCTTCCTCTGCCTCAATGCCTCAGAAACTTCCAGAATCCTCCTCCTCCCCCTCATTCTCCTCTCTCTCCGCTTGTATGTTCTGTGGCATAGGAACAATGGTTTCTGCATATAGTGGACCTTGAGAGGAAAGGAAGTGTAGCACTCACCCACGAAGGAGCTGCTGGTTAGAATTGGGATGGCCTGTTACCTCTGTAGCTCCGCCGTCTAGAGTAGTTGATGAGAGCAGTAATGATGGAATGTCCAAAGAGCAGGTGTCTTTTATCTTGTGCTTTTATTTACCCAACATGGTAAATGGTAAAACGTACAGTGAAGGTAAAGATGTGTTATGCCGCATACACACGGTTGTTTTTTGTGATGAAATAAAACAACGTTTTAAAAAACGTCATTTAAAATGATCGTGTGAGGGCAAAACATTGTTTTATGTCTTCTGAAAAACGACAAAAAAAATTCGAGCATGCTTCAATTTTTTGTGTTGTTTTTCAGAATGTCGTTTTTTGTGTCTTAAAATGACGTTTTTAAACCCGCGCATGCTAGAAGCAAGTTATGACGCGAGCTTGAATGGAACAGAGTGCCGTTGTATGTGTTGTACATAACCGCGCTTTGCAAGAGCATTTTCAGAAAACGATGGTGTGTAGGCAACGTCGTTTTTTAAAATGAAGTTTGAAAAACGTTGTTTTTTTCATGAGAAAAAACAACGTTTTTTTACAAGACAAAAAACGACCATGTGTACGCGGCATTAGAAGAAGAAATTGCAGGTTCGGGCGTAACAATGAGGAAGTCAGTCCTGCTTCCAATAGCACTTTTATCTTCTTCATCACTCTAGCCAGAGTGGGTTTAAAGTACCCAGACAGACCTTTGCCACAGGCCTGGCAGCCGGAGTACCGCTCGGAACTTTGAGGGAAGCAGACCTCTGCCACAGGCCCCTTCCTAGAATCTCGATCACGGAGAATATTCTCCTCAGTAGACTTTAGGCCATGAGTCACTTCAGGTAGTTTTGTAGTTAGGTTGTTGACTGACAGGCGACCAACGTCTAACTTCTCAGTGTCCAGCCACCTCAATCCCCAATGGATCATAGGGACCCAGTCGATCACTGGGGCCCAGCCACGACTCAGATGCTCTGAACCAAAGTAGGCCCAGAACCAAAAACACCTCGTGGCACGCGCACCCTGGCCTGGTAGGCCATAACGCCAGGGAGTGCAGCGCAGACACCCTGAAGGTGGGTGCCGCACTTCCATAACCCCGAACCTAGAGAGTCTCGTCTCTTATGTACCCTCTCCCGGCATGCCCAGCGAGGCTCAACCCTCCCCATTGGCTGCCGAGAGAGAGCACCACCACTTGGACTGCACTGCCGCCACCTCTACCTCCGGGGTGTTACAACACCCCAGCCACAACAGAATGGGCCCAGCACAGCCAAACCCAGACAGAGACCCAATGTGAGCAAATTAACTGGATGAGAGCTAACTAACTCTCTCATCCCCCTTTTTATTAAATTTAGAACAGCACCAGTACGTAAAAGTACATGGGTGCTACACAAGTCCTCTTAGTCCCGCTGCTCTGCCTCGAGTGCCCTGTCCATAATGCCACACAGAGTCTTCTCCAGCAGGAACACAACAGGGATTGTGTCACTGATGCAAGCATTGTCATGACTCACCATCCATACTGTGCCATACTCACACAGGTACTCATTGATGGCCCTCTGCTGCATGTACTGTATTTATTGGCGTATAACACTCACTGTTTTACCCTAAAAATAGAGGGTAAACTGTGCCTGCGTGTTATATGCAGGGGGCTGTGGAAAGTTTTTTGTCCTAAAACTTCCCTCTTAAAGTTAGGGTGCGCGTTATACGCCTGTGCATGTTATACGCCGATAAATATGGTAAAAAGCAAAATATGTGAAGCGCTCCCTTTTTTCCCCAAAAATACTATGGCCCGGATTCACAAAGAACTTACGCCGACTTATCTCGAGATACGCCGCGTAAGTGTAAATATGCGCTGTCGTATCTGTGCGCCGTGCCCACAGAACTAAGATACGCCTAAAAACTGGCTTCAGTCCACCGACGTAACTTGCCTACGTCGGCGTATCTTGGGCGCATAGTTACGCTGGACGCATCTGGCGTTTCCATTGATTTCCTATTTAAATATGGAAATGACGGAGATACGTCGATTCACAAACATACTTGCACCCGGCACATAATATATGCAGTTTGCATAAGTCGTACGTGCGGTGTAAAGTTATTCCCCATATAGGAGGCACAACTCATGCAAAGGTATAGGCCAGGGATCGAATGCCGTCAAATTTTACGTAGTTTACGTTGTACGTGAATAGGGCTGGGCGTAGGTTACGTTCACGTCGTAGGCAGTGATTCAACGTATCTTAGGCAGTTGTTTCGACGTGATTGTGACAGAAAAAATACAAACTGATCCCCCTAATAGCGCTACCACATGATACAGTAACACACAAAGTATTGTGATAACTATAGCGAAAAATCTTTTGTGCAGCTGTCAACCAATACAAATGGGCAGAGAAATAGACAAACAAAAATGCAGCGCACAAAAAGGTAAATAGATATTGTGACTTTATAGTCTGAATATGCATAAAATACAAAAGATTAACATAGGCTGAAGTAAAATACAATATGGCAATAATAAATGACATAAGTTAAAAAATGGTAAAATCAAATCACAGTCCACAATGAGTCCACAGAAGTGATCCAATGATTGAATGATTAAATAGAATTGAAAGGTCACACTGGGGGGGGGGGGATAGCAAAGTGGACTTCCAACCAATGGGCAGATAGTGATACAGAGAAATGTACAGTACCTCCACAGTGAAGCCCTCACTGATCCATACAGGGAAGCTGCAAGGCACTCTGTAAACAGATTAGATCTTATGAGAGAGAGGAATGGATATGCACAGGAACCGGCGCCACCGCCATGATGTTGCAAGATTATAGATGTTAGAGGAAGTGCAAGGGAGATCAGATGACCACCGTCAGCCAATGAGGATCGGGTTCCTCTCACAGCCGTAAGGTAAAGTGGCAGGGGAAACCCAGACGCGGCGCTGTTGTTAGTATGAAGCAGCCGCGTCAATCCAGGCACAGAGATCCACAGCGTCACCAGGAAGGAGGGAGGATGCGGTGTCCAGACGCCGACCTCCTATGGTCATGGGACACTTGCAGGCCAATTGGAGATGAGAAATCCTAGCAATGTAGAGGCTTGCACAGGCGTCACTGTAGATAATGACAGTGCGCCTATACTGTATACGATGGAAATACTATTCAATGCTTCTGTGGGCATCAGAGGGCATTAAAGATAATAATGGTGAGCCGTGACTGACATGTTTCGCGTCCCTGACACTTTGTCAAAGTCACGGTACGGCATCAACACTGGGCTTTTAAGGGCACAGTAGTGTTTTGATTGGACAATGGGAGGAGGGGAAGGATTCTATAGTTTAACCCTTCCATCAGTGGAAACATTTTTTGAACAATAAAGCATAGTCTAGCAACAGGATAATCTGCAAATAACAACAAATTGCACAAAAATACAAATACACAAAAATAAAATAAAAATAT
Organism: Rana kukunoris; assembly: GCA_029574335.1. NCBI lineage: Eukaryota > Metazoa > Chordata > Amphibia > Anura > Ranidae > Rana > Rana kukunoris. Next base: position 83,888,466 of record CM056060.1, on the reverse strand, counting down.
AATAGAAACAATATATAGTAAAAAGAACAAAAAATAATAAAAAAACAAAAATCAATATTAAATATATATATATATATATATATATATATATATATATATATATATTGTAGCAGAGCGTCCCAGAGAGAGCCTGGGAAAGTCCAGTTCGGGGTTTATACCTCTCCCAGGCTCCTCTCTTACACGTTCAGGGATCTCTGATCCCTGATCCAGGTCAAGTGTTGGCCCTCTCCCCCAGGCCAATTTCAGCTCACCTGAGCTAACAGCCATTGCTCTGTCCTGGGAAACAGATAGTGTGGATCTGTAGGAGCAAGGAGGTTGTTAAAAGACTGGTGAGCAGTTTGTGTTTTGAGCTAACAAGCGGTAGGCTTGTTTAGCTTAGTAGTTAGGGCCTACATATCGTGTAGTTAGAGCCGAGACACGGCTAGGTGTTTGTTTAAACTATTTTTGTTTGTTTTGTTTTCGGCACACTGTACAGCACCTGTAAATAGACTTTGTATAGCACCAATAAAAATCCCACTGTTGTTCACTTATCCTATGGACTTTGGTATCTGTGCCTGCTCATCCCAGGGAGCTTTTGTACCCGCTACCTATCCCCAGCTTACACTAGTAATAATGTCGAATCTATTCTCTATAATGTCGAATCTATTTTCTCATAAATCGAAATCTATTCTCTGTAATGTCAAATCTATTATTTCTATAGTGTCAAATCTTTTCTCTATAATGTCGAATCTTTTCTCTATGATGTCAAATCTTTTCCCTATAATGTCGAATCTCTCTATATCGAATTTTTACCGCAACGAAAATGAAAATAAAGCATTTTTTATGTCGGATCTTTCGGTTTTCGTTTCTTGCACTTTCGTTATCGTTTGTTAAAACGATAACGAAAAAAACTGATTTTCGGACGAAAATGCATTCTAACAAAAACGAATGCACATGTCTAACGTACGCTTGCCTTTACCTGGGCCTCTGGGTGGAAAAGGTGTTGTATAGGTCCTCGTTGTACCTTAGCCACTACAATTTTTGCCTGAGGTACATTGATGACGTTCTTGTGGTGTGGAGTGGGACGATAGAGGATCTGGTATGCTTTATGCAGGAATTAAACTTAAACGATAGGAATATCAAACTTACCTACTCCCACCATGAGAAAACACCATGAGGAACCAAACTAATAACAAAGACCTTTAGGAAAGAGACAACAGCTAATACAATACTTCAGTCACATAGGTATCACCCCAACCCTTGATTTGGGATATCCCTATAGGACAGTTCATTTGCACTAGAAGAAACTGCTCCAGGGATCAGGATTTCAAGATGAGACCAGGGATCTATACCAACTGTTCAGGGAGAGCGGATACTCCCATAAGTCCTTACGCAAGGCGAGGAAATAAGCAGGTGAAAGTAAACGAGACATTACTTACCAGCATCCCAAAAAAAAACTAACTCCAATAAAAATAATAAAAATAATAAACACCCAAGGATCATCACTAGATACTGTATGTATCACAATAGTATCAAATTAAAAATATTGTGGAGAAACATTGGGATGTCTTAACCCTGTTGGTCTATGACCATTAATGACAGGTAGGAGAACCTGTAACCTGAATGACTTGCGAGTATCAGAGGAGCCTGTCTAAGAACTGGTTGACAGATCTCACCCCCCTTAAATGGAATGCATGCTTGTGAACAATTCCACATCTCTCGCTATGTCCATAAAACAGATGTTTTCGCCGTAGTTGTACGTCGCTCCTTTAAGGCCGCGTACACACGACCAAATACATCTGTTCAAATCGGTCTGGCAGACCGATTTGAACAGATTTGTCTGCTGGGCTGTTTTGGTTTGATCGCTGTACATACGATCAAACCAAAATCTCCGCCAGCAGACAGCGCGGTGACGTGGCGATGACATTGACGCTGCCACGTCACCGCACCAGGAAGTAAAACACTTCCGCGCATGCGTCAAATCCATTCGACGCATGTGCGGGCAGATATGTCTGCTGGTTAGCGTACTAACCAGCAGACATGTCGGACCGACGGATTCCCAGCAGACAGATTTTAAAGCATGCTTTAAAATCTGTCGGCTGGCAAAATCTGTCTGTCTGCCCGTACACACGATCGAATCTGTCTGCTGAAACGGTCTGTCAGACCGTTTCCAGCAGATGGATTTGATCGTGTGAACGCGGCCTAAGACGACACAGCAGGCACGCGCCGCATGTCCGCCGGGGACCCGCAATCGCTCGTGACAGAGCAAGAACCGGGATCTGTGTGTGTAAATACACAAATCCTGGTTCTCTCAGGGGAGAGAAGAGAGATTGCGTTTTCATACTAAGTATGAACACACAATCTCTCTCCTCCCCTAGTCAATCCCCTCCTCCCTACAGTTAGAACACACCTAGGGAACACAGTTAACCCCTTGATCGCCCCCTAGTGTTAACCCCTTTCCTGCCAGTGACATTTAGAACAAGGCAGTGCCGTATTGCAAAAATTGACCTGGTCAGGAAGGGGGCAAATCCTTCCGGGGCTGAAGTGGATAACATAATGCATTATAGGATCCTTTAATGAATTACGGCACCACCCCCAGATGATGTCCTAGGAGATAAAACACGTCAGGAAGGTCTCCACTGCCTCCACATGTACTTTTAAAGCGCTTGTTAGATGTTCGAAATGTAAGTGTTCCAACTACATTAACCACTTCAGACCCGAGGACGTCCCTGGCTTTGTGCGGTGATATCTGAATGATGCCTGCAGCAGCAGGCATCATTCAGATATCGCCGTCTTCAGCCGGCGATTCTGTGCACCAGAAGAATGATCAAAGCGGCGGTTCCACCGCTTCATCGTTCTTCTAGGCAGCGGGAGGGGACGCCCCCCTCCCGTCGCCGTCCGGTGCTTCTCCGGGCTCTTCTGTGCCATCGGGGGCCCGGAGAGCGAATCGGCCGGCGCTCGTTGGTGAAGCATAGAGATGACTGGTGACCGTCGGAGGACCGGGCGCGACGTTATGACGTCATGCCCGGTACCCGGAAATAAACAAAGCCGCTATCGCGGCTGTCGGCATGTATTTTTTTTCACCAATTTCATGCTTGTAAGCCTGTAGGAGAGATGTGGGGTCTTATTATACGGTTTTGTTATTTTTTAATTCATGAAACAGTTTTTTTCCCTAAAAAAGGCATTGGAAAAATTATTGCGCAAATACCGTGCGAGAAAAAAAGTTGCAATGACTGCTATTTTATTCCCTAGGGTGTCTGCTAAAAAAAATATATATAATGTTTGGGGGTTCTGATTAATTTTCTAGCAAAAAAATTGTGTTTTTTACATAAAGGAGAAAAGTGCCAAAATAGGCCCCGTAACAAAGTGGTTAAAATCTTTTAACTATAACCGGAATTATGCTATGTAGCCCCTTCTGTTCTCCTCTCTTTAAATCATCCTTACCATATTTATAGATATCTGACCATCGGCACTTACGAAACCATCCTGCAAAGATATCCCCACCCCCATGGATAGACGGGCGATCCTGGTCCAGCCATTTGGAGCTTCCAAAGCATCCATTCACATCAGTTGCCTAATAACACAAGCTCGTTTGACCCATAGAACGTACTGTATGTTTTTTGGGTTCAAACACTCTGGTTAGCCTTCTACGTATCGGTGGTGGTTCCCCTCACTTATTTTTTGCTCACCATTTATTCATCATCTTGATGTCATTATGAAGTCTTTGAACTCTTAGTTTAATTAGTTTTTTTCTAAAACAGTGTCATTCTGGTTTTGGCACCCTATGGACATTCAAGTGTTTGTATACACAGATTATCACATTTGTTTATGGTTTTAACAACTTTCATTATTAGAGTGTTTTATTTTTTGGATTCACCATTTATATTCATTTGTATCAGGTTAGGATCATTTATTTCAAGTTTTATTTCATTCACTAAGAGCTACACTATTTGTTCCTTTAATGCACTACGGCAGCATTGTCTAATGTGTAGATTTGTCACCATTAACCACCTGTCCACCGCCCACCGTCAAATGACGGCGGACGGAGGACTCCATTGTTCTGACATCACGTCATATGACGTGATGTCTTATTAAAGCCGCGGGCGCGCGCGCCGCCGGCGGCACGCGCGCGCACCCGCCGCTCTGCGGGGATCCCGTGCGAGTGCCCGGCGGCAACGATCGCCGCCGGGCACACGCGATTGCCCAGTAACTGAGTGGGGACGTGGAGCTCTGTGTGTAAACACTGTGCTCCACGTCCCTGTCAGGGAGAGAGGAGAGCGGTTGTGTCCCTTGTACATAGGGACACAATCGGTCACCTCCCCCAATCACCCCCCCTCCCCCTACAGTTAGAACACTCATAGGACACACATTTAACCCCTGCCCCGCCCCCTAGTGGTTAACCCCTTCACTTCCAGTCACATTTATACAGTAATCAATGCATATTTATAGCATTGTTCACTGTATAAATGTAAATGGTCCCAAAAATGTCACAAAAGTGTCCGAAGTGTCCGCCATAACGTCGCAGTCCCAATAAAAAAATCGCAGATCGCCGCCATTAATAGTAAAAAAAAAAAAAAAATGCCATAAGCTATCCCCTATTTTGTAAACACTATAAATTTTGCGCAAACCAATCGATAAACGCTTATTGTATTTTTTTTTTACCAAAAATATGTAGAAGAATACGTATCGGCCTAAACTGAGAAAAAAAATATATTTTTTATATATTTTTGGGGTTATTTATTATAGCAAAAAGTAAAAAATATTGCATTTTTTTCAAAATTGACGCTCTATTTTTGTTTATAGCGCAAAAAATAAAAACCGCAGAGGTGATCAAATACCACCAAAAGAAAGCTCTATTTGTGGGAAAAAAAGGACGCCAATTTTGTTTGGGAGCCACGTCGCACGACCGCGCAATTGTCAGTTAAAGCGACGCAGTGCCGGAAGCTTAAATTTCGTCTGGGCAGGAAGGGGGTGTAGGTGCACAGTAGGCAAGTGGTTAAACATTGCCCCTAAAAACAGCACCCACTTACAGTTATGCACACCTACAATTTGCAGTTGAGCATTGCATGCACTGATATTGGTTTTGCCCCCACTCTTTTTTCCTCTGTGTTCCAGTCTAACCCTGTATGCAGTATATGTTTCTACTGACCAAAATTTGAATTATAGTTTTGTATAGACTTTTCATAAATCCTGTAATAAATATGAATCATCAAAAAGTTTAGGCATATGAATGATGTATTCATTACATTTCTCCACTCCTGCCTGTAGACTACTGTCTATGAATTGCAAAAATCATCACATAAACTGGTTTCAAAATTGTGGACTAAAAAGGTAAATACATTGTAAATCTCTATACTTTCATGATGTTGTCTTAGAATCTTTTCTGCAAAGCCACAGTGCTTACTCATTCATTGAGAACAAAAGATCAACTGAACACAGAGCAGCTAGGAAATATAAGGACAATAATACATTACAGTGCTACAGAGCTGACAAATTGTGAATTGCCTGGCTTAATCATGCTCACATACGTGCCATGCAGTTCACAAAACCAACATTTCCACACAAATCGACTTTTCCGCTGTTGAATATAAGCATACATTGCTTCCAGGAATCCCCTGGCAGACTCCTGACATTGCCTCTAGATGAAAGCAACCTTTCAGCAGAATATCTCAAAAGGGTCTTTGTTATTTTATATAATTATATCTGATGAATGGTATATAAAAGTGGTGAAATAGTGAGAAAAAATAATAATATATAACCAATATACACACCCAATGTGCAGTGAAGAGAGAATCATAGACAATGCTCTATGGTTCTCTTAATAATAACCCTTACTTGTTTAGTTTTCATTTTGTGTTAGCTTATGTTTACTTTATTTATATTGTTCATTTTATTTGACTTACTGTTTTCTTTTTTGAGAATAAATGTTTGCCGAATATTGGAATAATAAAAAAAAAAAATAACAACCTCAAATATATATGTATTACTGCCCCGTAGGAGCTTTTGGTTTAGATTTGGGTTTTGCACGTTACCTCTAAGTTCGTTGTCAGGGGAAGAAAGTCTATAGAAATTGCAATGTCCACGCAAGATGTAAAACCTTCAACTGTTAGGTTTTATTTTTGCTGCATAAAACTTGTTAAGAAAGTGGAGAGTATAGAGGGAAGGAGAAGGTTCGGGTGCGCGGTACAGAATGCACAAAAATATCTAAGTTCCAGTATTCACCACTCTCTCGTGAGTGGGTATTGCTCACCCGGATAGACCCCTCTCCCATGGCCTAGCAGCCAGAAAGATGCACGGACAGTATGAGAACAGTCTCTGCCACAGACCATCTAAGAACGAAAGATGGATAGTCAGGAATCCTCTGCCACAGGATTTAAGGCCCAAACTTCCTGCCTCACAGCAAAAGAGCCTTTAAGCTGATCCGGCGGACTGTAAGACAAATAGAGTAGTGGATCCCTTCATCACCATGTCTATCCAGAGACATTAGCTTGCCTTGCTTGGTCTCCTCCAGGGCAGGTCCTCCCCCGGTTTCCTTCATTAAGCAGCTTCCTCACTTGGATGGACAGCTTGGGATCTCCTTTCGAGTCATAGGCCCCAGCCAGCGTAGCTGGGCCCACTCAATAGAGATGCAGCCTCGGACCAACATAGTCCCGGGGCTGGAATCACACACACACCTCGTGCCAGGAGGGCCACAAGGCGAAGGACCTCGAAAAACAGCGTCTGCCCCTTATGTATTGCTTCCCAGCATGCCCAGCGGGGCAACACTCCCACTGGGCTGCTGCTGAGAAGGGTCACCTAACACACCATGGTTCGCTTGAGTTCCAACATGGGCCTGAGGTGGTAACGCCACCTACAGGCAACAGGGGAAAATCCTACCAAGCATAACCATTAGCCAGAACAGAGGCCAATTTCACTGAAATTTAACAAAGTCTGAGCCCAATTTTGGCTCAGACGCCCTCTAAATTTATAATAGCACCCCAGTCATTGGGAGCAGGGCGCTACATATACATAGTTGAAGTCCAATTAAATACTAACTAAGCCTAAACCTAATCCTTCCTCCATTCTAAGCCGGATACTAACTACCCTGTAAAGGAAAGATGTGCATACCTAAGCTGAGGACGCTCCAGTCTGTTCCCATGATTGGCTCCCACTGCCGACTTCAGTGTAGAGGAGGGACAGACAACAACTGGTGCCCTGTAGTAAGATTATGGGTGACATCACCACATAGGCATTGCAGCCATTGTCAGCGATCTCGCTTTCTCACTGAAGTCGGCCTCTGGGCAGATCATGTGATTGAACCATAGTGCCCTGAGAATAGGTAAGTATGCAAGGTAGTTACTTTAGTGTTTAAAATGGGAGTGGGAGTACATTTAAGCCTAGTTAGTATTCGACTGGACTTCTTCTTTAAGTCCATCAAGTTCCACCTTTCAAGAATTCTAGCAACTGCTGTTTGGAGGATGAAAAAAAAAAACCTAGTTGTAAAGTCTAATGCCGCGTACACACGATCGTTTTTCGGCATGAAAAAAAACGTTGTTTTAAAAAAATGTAATTTAAAATGATTGTGTGTGGGCTTTACATAATTTTTCGTGTAATGAAAAACGACCAAATTTTTTTTCGAACATGCTGCATTTTTTAATGACGTTTTGAACAATGTTGTTTTTCGGGTTGTAAAAAATGATCGTGTGTGGGCTAAAACGACGTTAAAAACCTGCACATGCTCAGAAGCAAGTCATGAGACATGAGCACTCGTTCTGGTAAAACTAGCGTGCGGAATGGAGTAAGCACATTTGTCAAGGTTTGAAATTATTGCATTGTGTAATGCAACACATTCTTTTCTTCTTTTTTATGCTACACTAATCCAAATCTTTTGCTGCTGATATTGTTACATAGTTATGACAAGCTTGTTTCTTTATTTATTTTTTTGTTATCTAATGAATCTTATTGTTTTTTTGTTTTGTTTTTAAGCCAGATCTCCGTCTAAAAAAATGTATGCATATTTAAAATCTTTTAATGCAGCTCTTCTTTTTTGGTTATTAATTGGATAATATTTTAGACTGCTTTCCATTTTTTTTTTGGGAGTGTGTCAAGTTACCACAACAACATTATTATTTAGTATAATTTACCCACAAGGAGGTTAGTGTCCCTTGTTAATTATGTTTTAAGTTTTTTTAAATGTCCCTGTCTACTCACTAGCGATCTCTCTATTTTTAATAGAAACACATGGTCAAGTTTTGTCATCAAACAAAAAATCCATTTATTTTGGTGTAAAAAAAATAATAGAAAATAAAGACTGATGTCAAACAAAATGCTCCATTAATAAAAACAAAGAAGCCAGGAAGGCAGCACTGGTACTTGTCTTCTTCCCTGCAGTCTTCCCTGCAGTCTTTCCTGCAGACCGAGTCCTCGGAGTCCCGCGGTCCCGGAGCTTCGGACCGGGTCACAGGAGCGTGCCGCAGGCGCGCGCCCGTGACCCACGGCTGGGTAGTAGTACAGGACATACCTGTACGTGGATCTGCCCAGCCGTGCCATTCTGCCAATGTATATGTGCAGGAGGCGGTCCTTAAGTGGTTAAAGATGAGGGTTTCACATTGCACACGCTGGCCCCTCTCCAGATTATGGAGCTTGCTTGTGATGAGCGCTGCAAAACCCTCTTCTTCGCTGGGTTGCACTCGGAGGGCCTGCCTCTCCTTGGCTCCCAGTGGGCTCTGCCGTCTCCTGTCTTGCAGTGGGGCCTGCCTCCTCCTGGCTCCCTGTGGGCTCTGCCTCCTCCTGGCATTGCTCTGTCTGTGTATAAATAAAAGGTACATAGTTTAGTTTTTGTCTTCATAAATCACACATTTTTCAACTCATGACAGATGAAAATTTAATGCTAAAATATATTACAGACAGGGCCGCCATCATGAATGATGGGGCCCCTTACATAGGCTTCAGGCATGTGCCCCCTGGAGCAGGGGGGGGGGGTGCTGCCACCTGAAATTGAGAAGCAGGGGGCCTTTACTCAAGAAAAAAAATTGAGAAAAAAAAATATATAGAAATTATTTAAAAAATGACAAAAAGGGGGGTTGCCATCCTGAGCCCTGGGGACCTCCGGGCCCCTTACAGGTGTACTGCCTGTACCCCCCTGATGGCGTCCTAGAATTTTTCAGACAATTATTCTGATTCCTGCATTTTTCATTCTTGTCCCCATCATGTTTGGGCACTACTGTCTATTGATATGTCCAACACTTTTTTTTCAATCCTTTTTAATTTGGAGCACTAGTAACATCAATTTGACATCATTATACTTGTATTCCATTACTTTTTGATCAAAATGCAATACCTGGCTACATGGGTCACAATCAGGCTCCTCCAGGAACTCTGGCTCTTCCTCTGAGGATGCCTGCTCTTGCCTGCAGAGAAGGCTGGAGGGTTGACTGCAGGGAAGTCTGGAGCTCCCTCTGGGGGGAAGGGTCGAAATGGATGTCCTGGACTCCAGGTGGTCGTCCAGGAACTGCAGCTGACTATAGTACCACAGGTTTGGCCTATAGATACTGTCAGCTCCAGATCTCATCAAGGTCAGGACTTGTGTATGTTGAGTCCTGTAGGTGCCCCTAATGGTAGCATTTTTTTTTTCACAGTCTCGACTGTTGCTGTGGGGACCCTTGTCTTTACAAAAACAAGCAGGGTCTCCAGTGCTTTGTTCCTGGCATCTTTGTTTTTATTAATGTTGCTTTTAGTTTGCCACAATATAGGGAGATCCCTCCACCCTCGGACAAATTCAGTAAAGAAATCTGTATCTTTGAAGGCCTCCATTATTTCTGCAAGTCAAAAGAAAACCCAAAAAGCTAATGTCAATCAAGCCTCTACTAATAAGCTTTCTCACCATATATAGGCCACAAACTCATCCACTGATCACTATAAAGTCAAAAATGAAGTTATGTACCGTCGTTGTACACGGTCATTTCCTCCGCCTTCTTTCACAGACTGTGAACGCCGTTTTCACTCATGCGGTATTCCTTTATACACTGCGCATGCGTGAAGCTCTGCATGTTTCTCCGCCCCTGACGTTCGTTCTGGTACTTTCCCCGCCCCTTCTCAGTCGTTTAATGCAATACAACGTGGAGGATGTGGAGCAAGTGGCAACCTCAAGCCAGGAGCGAAGCCAGGCAGTAGGACCTGGGAGGTACAAGGCCACACATATGGCATTTGAGGAGATGGTGGAAATGGTGGCAATATTAAGGAGGGAGGATTATGATGGAAAACATGGCCCTTACAAATATCCAAACAAGGTGAAGGCCCAAATCATGGACAAAGTGGTGAAAAGTCTCCACCAAAAATTTGGGGTGCGCAGGTCAAAAGAACAGCTCCGCAAAAGATGGTCTGACCTAAAATTAAGGGAGCCGGAGCAAATGCAGAAGATTAAAAGACTCATTAGAAAAAGTAAGTAATTTTCCTGTGTACTCAGATTAGTATTTTATTATCATTGTGCGGCATATGGTTTTTCTTTCAGGTTGTACATACAGTTCAAGATGTCTCAGGCCGCGTACACACGATCGAACATGTCCGCTGAAACTGGTCCGCAGACCAGTTTCAGCAGACATATCCGATCGTGTGTACGGCATAGCGGACAGGTTTCCAGCGGACAAAAGTTTTAAAACATGCTTTAAAACTTGTCCGCTGGAAACCTTTCCGTTGGACATGTCCGCTGGTTAGTACGCCTAACCAGCGGACCGAAATCCCCCGCATGCGTCGAATGGATTCGATGCATGCTTGGAAGCAATTTACTTCCTGGTTTGCGGACGTCGCGGCATCAACGTCACCGCCATGTCACCGCGCTGTCTGTCCGCAGGGATTTTGGTTTGATCGTGTGTATACACCATCAGACCAAAAGATCCCCGGAGACATGTTCGATGAAAACGGTCCACGGACCGTTTTCATCGGACATGTCTCCTCATGTGTACGCGGCCTCAAGTTTCATGTTTGTGGACACAATAATTGGTCGTATGAGTCATCGTTCATTTGCTCACTAATAATAAAATACAATCTTTTTGTCTGATACAGTGTTTAGGAAATGTCATCATGCCTATTTAGGCATGGACAAATGGAGTTTATACTGTATCAGACAAAAAGATCATATTTTATTAATAGTGAGCGAATAAATGACGACTCATACGACCAATTATTGTGCCCACAAACATGAAACTTGAGACATCTTGATCTGTTTATGTGAGACCAATTTTTTATTTAATGTGGATGTGTTCTTAACTAGATTTAAATAATTCAACGCAAGTCAATATACAGTAAAAGGAGAGTATGCTCAGCAGTTGGTTACACATGAGTAGCACAAGTGTGGGCCACAAGAACAAACTATTTAGGGTGTCACACACAGGTGATCCAGTGGATACTTGGTTGGTTTCCATGTAGGAAACTTGACCAAAGATAGAGAAATGTAGCAGCTTTGGTAATGGATACAGGTGTACGTTTAATAAACCGTGATAAGCCGAGATCACATTCTCCACTTCACATCACAGCAAGTGGATGTTTTGTCACAAACGGCCAGTTTAATAAACCGTGATCTGAAGATTTCACAGCTCTTCCACTGAAATATCTCCCTTTCAGATTCACCAGCTCAGAGGTGGAGAATCTGGGAGAGAAGCTGGTGTGATAAGAGGAAGAAGGCTTATTTCTTCCTAATATCAACACCAGTGGGTTAAAAATGAATACTAACAACAATATACATATGTGTATATAGATACTGTGTGTGTATGTATATATATATATATATATATATATATATAAAAGAAGGCCAGTATGGTGGCCTGAGTTTATGGGAGGAGCCCGGAGGGTATTTAAGCAGCCCACTCACACATGCTCTTTGTCGGTTCAGTGTGCAGTACTACACGTCACTGGGCCGACTCTTCCCAGCTCACCTCATGTCCGTGAGTCTGCGCATTCAATCGCATTCGACATTGCAATCGCTTTGTGGCTTCTCCCTTCATCGTCTTCGCCGGCGGTTCCCGCTTACTCTCGCAGGTAGGATTCTAACCTTTTTCGTATCTTGTGCAATCTTGCAAATCCTGCATCTCTTTTGGAAAAAAAATCTGCCTCTGAGTTATTGTTGCTTATGTTCCAACATCATTTGGCTCAGGCGTAGTACATTTGTAACTTCCTTCTGCCAAACATACGATTCATTTGTAAATCCATTTGGAGATTAGCATGTGTTTGTATGGGTTCTTTAAAAGATTGAGGTGGTAATTGGACTCACATGGTGCCTTGTCTGCACTTGATTAGCCTGGGGGGATGGGTGGTTGGTAGGTGTTCGGTTTCAAAGCAAGGGGTAGCATACACTCTACAACCAAATCGTATCAGATTCGTTCAATACTCCTTACTACCGATTCGTATCGAATTTGTTTCATGCATTTTTACAACCGTTTTGTATCAGATACATTGCATGCTTTCTACCGTTGTCATTTATTGTTCCCCCATGCCGTGTGTTTTTAGTTCCCGCAGCGGAACTTACGAATTGTTTGTTCACGGTTCTTCTCTCTCATTTATTTACCAAAGTTATTGCCTGTGTGTCATGCATGGCGCCACACCACACTCTTCGGATGTGTTGCACGTCCACTCCAGTCCAAAGCAAACCCAGTCGCACGTTCACTGTCCCAGGTAGGATTCGTTAGCTTGTTTGTCATGTCAAATTCGTGGCCACTCATGGTGTCACCCGTACCATATGTTTGGTTCCCGCAGTGGAGCTTACAAAGCATTGATACGCACTTCTCGTGTTCTATTTTCTACACCAAACCTCATTGTTTTGCCCCATGCACGGCATCACGCTACACCTTCCCGACATATTTCACTCCAGCCACAGTCAGCCGCAAACTCACTTGCATGGCCCACTGTTGCAAGTAAGATTTGTTATTACATTCTTTATGTCCTATCAATTTGCTACCATTCGCTGTCTCCCATATCGTTCATTAGTGGTCCCTACGGAACCACGATTCAAACAGGCGTTGTCCTTCTACCTTATACTGCTTGCTTAAGGTACAAACAAACCAGGTGTTTCTATCCTTTCTCAGTAACCCAATTCTTATTGATTGAGACCTTGCAACCATGCAAATCATCTCAGCAGCCTGACACCCTTGTTAAGACCCTTGCAACACATGACCTTTACTAAACGCAAAATAAAAAAATAAATAAATATAAAAACGCAAATCTCAGCCACCACGCAATCTCAGCCCCTTGGCAACCTGACACCTGTTGAGACCGTTGCAACCACGCAAAATCGTCTCAGCAGCCTGACACCGTTGTTGAGACCCTTGCAAACACAGTATCGTCTCAGCAGCCCCACACTGATTGAGATCCGTGCAACCACGCAAAATCATCTCAGCAGCCTGACACACTTGTTAAGACCCTTGCAACACATGACCTTTACAAAACGCAAAATAAAATAAAAAATTAATAAATATAAAAACGCAAAAAAAATAAAAAAAAAAGCAAAAAAAAACGCAAAAAATAAAATAAAACCTTTGCCACCACGCAATCTCAGCCCCTCGGCAACCTGACACCTGTTGAGACCGTTGCAACCACACAAAATCGTCTCAGCAGCCTGACACCCTTGTTGAGACCCTTTCAAATGCAATATCGTCTCAGCAGCCCTCACACTCATTGACATCCTTGCAACCACTCGTATATTGTCTCAGCAGCCTGTCACCCTTAAGACCCTTGCAACACATGACCCTTACAAAAGGCAAAAAAAAAAAAGATATATAAAAACGCAAAAAAAAAAAAAGCAAAATTAAATATTAAAGTGCAAAAAATAAATAAAAAACTTTGCCACCACACAATCTCGGCCCAGCAACCTGACACCTGTTCAGACCATTGCAACCACGCAAAATCGTCTCAGCAGCCTGACACCCTTGTTGAGACCCTTGCAAACGCAATACCGTCTCAGCAGACCCACACTCATCGAGACCCTTGAAACCACACAAAATCATCTCAGCAGCCTGACACCCTTGACGCAAAGGAAAAATATATATATATAAAAAAAAAAAAAAACATTGCCACCACGCAATCTCGGCCCAGCAACCTGACACCTGTTGAGACCATTACATTCACGTAAAATCGTCTCAGCAGCCCTACATTCATCAAGGCCCTTGCAACCATGCAAAACCGTCTCAGCAGCTTGACACCCTTGTTGAGATCCTTGCAAACGCAATACCATCTCAGCAGCCCCACATTCATCAAGGCCCTTGCAACCACGCAATACCATCTCGGCAGCCTCACACCATTGTTGAGACCCTTGCAAACGCAATACCGTCTCAGCAGCCCCACATTCATCAAGGCCCTTGCAACCACGCAATACCGTCTCGGCAGCCTCACACCATTGTTGAGACCCTTGCAAACGCAATACCGTCTCAGCAGCCCCACACTCATCGAGAGCCTTGCAACCACGCAATAGCGTCTCGAGCAACCTCCCACTCATCAAAGACCTTTGTGACCATGCAGTCTCGCCCCAGCAACATGGCATTCATTGAGACCCTTGCAGCCAGAAAAATGGGTGTTTTTCAGCCGCCCCTGATCTCTCCTCTATGTTATCTTACCAGTACGTCTACACAGGTTCCCCTATGTTATATTATCAGTACATGTACACAGGATCATTTATAGTAATTTCTAGGCAGTTGAGTTCAGAAACCTTCTCAAAAAAAATAAAAATAAAAAAAATGGGTTCAGACGGATGTTCAAAGGCATTCAAAACGCCGATGCCTGTAACAGCTTGTAAACACAGCCAGATGCAAAATGTAATATCATCTCAGCTACCTCACACTCGTCTAGACCTTTTCAACCACACAATCTCGTCTCAGCAACCCAAGCCCGTTCAGACCTTTGCAGCCATACAAAGTCGTCTTAGCAAACTGACACTCATTTGACACCATTGCAAACGCAATATCATCTCAGCAACCTGACACCCGTTCAGACCTTTGCAGCCATACATAGTCATCTCAGCAGCCCGACACTCACTTGAGACCATTGCAAACACAACATCGTCTCAGCAACCCCTCACTTGTTGAGACCCGTGCAACCACACAAGGCCATCTCAAAACAAACCTCATAATCATTGAGACCTTTGCAACCACGCAATATCGTCTCAGCAAGCCAGACTGAGACCCTTGCAACCACACAATATTGTTTGAAGTATAAAACACTTTGCAGCACGCACCTACGTGCAAACCTGAATACAAACTAAACTTGCAAACACACCTCAGTGACAATCAGCCAAACAAACACACAGTGGCACCCAGTTGGCCATTCATTTTTAGTGGCACGCGGGCCACTCATCTTTTCCCTGTCTTTTTCCATCCAGCACCAGCGAGTGCACGTTGGTCAGCGAGTGCACGTTGGTCAGCGAGTGCACGTTGGTCAGCGGGTGCACGTTGGTCAGCGAGTGCACGTTGGTCAGCGGGTGCACGTTGGTCAGCGGGTGCACGTTGGTCAGCGGGTGCACGTTGGTCAGCGGGTGCACGTTGGTCAGCGAGTGCACGTTGGTCAGCGAGTGCACGTATATCGTCTTGTTGAGCACCTGTGTATTGTCTTGATTTTTTCACACCAATGCAAGATCCAGTCCAAGTTCTCAAACTAGACCAAGCATCAGTAGCAGACTTAGCTATATGGGACAACTTCCCCACCTGATAGAACAGCATTTCAATCTTCATCCCGGCAGTGTCAGCCGAGCCACCACAGGCTTTTGCGTGCATTTTTCGTCCGCCACTGGTTCTCCAAACCTTGGCCCCCAGAAATTCTCTTAAATTTCTGCTTCACCCAGTCTTCATCACGTCTCGTGCTGTACCCCATTGTGGCAGCTGCCCAGGTTTGGGGCCACACTTGAACTGGACAGACAGTGTTCTTCACCACAGACAATCGGGCCACAGCCGACAATTAAGGTAGATCAAGCCTCTCCCCATCACGTCCTTCTTGCGCAGGCTCGCGCAGCTGTCACTCCGTCACCAGTTTAATATCTTCTGTAGTCATATTCCAGGCAAATGCAAAATCGCAGCTGATGCTCTATCCCATTCTAACATTATTTGTTTTTCCAGCAAGAGCCTGGAGCTGACCCAATAACCATCCCTGTCCCACCCTGGTCATTGCTGACGATGGACTGAAGTAGCATCTCACCAACTCAACCCAGCTTATTAACCACTCCTTGGCACGCAACACACTGAAGGCCTATCACACTGCTTGGAACACTAACTGCTAATTTTTGGCCACTTGCCTCGGAGCAGCAATAGGCAACGTTAGACACGTCCTAGCCTTCATATCGTATTGCCACACGCAGCTGACCCTTTCTCACAATACTATCACGCCATAACTAGATGGCGTCCAACATTTCCTGTCCCTGCAGGACCCCAGTAAACTGTCAGTATTCTCGAGCCCATGCAGTCAAGTCCCTCCTACAGAGCATACAGAAGCACCAACCTGTAGTCAGTGGCAAGCGCCTATCTTTCAAGAGTGCCCTTTTTAGGGACATGTCTGAAATCCTTACTCGTTCCCCATTTAGGGCCTTGCCCAGCATAGTCATCCTAGCAGCCATCTACCAGGCCTTCTACGGTTCCCTACGACCTAGTGAATTTACAGTCAGTGGCTCCGGCAGTCAGACACTGCTCCGACGCCACCCGACTTGCTTTCGAACCCCTACACTCTCAGTCTGCAAACGCAACAAACCAGCCCGGGGGTTGATATCAACCTGTTTCAGACTAACAATGCCTGACGCCCAGTGACGGTGCTTGACCGACTACTGCTCCATCTACCCAGCCAATCTGATTATAGCTTGTTGCTACCCTTTCTAAACCAGCTCCCTGAGTGGCAGCCAGTTTGTCAAGCATGTCAGAATCCTAAGCAACTTGGGCTTTAAATCCCAGTCTGTTCTCAGGACATTCTTTCCGAATTAGAGCAGCCTCAACTGCCTCCCAACAGGGAATACCAGACCACGTAATCAAGATACCAGGCTGATGGGAAGTCTCCTTGTTTTGCCACATACATCCCAAATCCTCAGGAAGGAATGGCACATGCCTTTACCAAGCTGGCTCAATAAATACAAGAAATCAATATAAGCTATTTCCCTATCTGAGTCTTTTGCCCCCTTTTCTTGGCATACTGACCAGACCACCAAGGCACACTTCAGGTCTATTTATGTTGTAAGTCTTGTCGCGTGTTTATGTGATCCACATCACTCTCAGTCAGAGGGCCACGACCATAAATAAGAAGGCCAGTATGGTGGCCTGAGTTTATGGGAGGAGCCCGGAGGGTATTTAAGCAGCCCACTCACACATGCTCTTTGTCAGTTCAGTGTGCAGTACTACACGTCACTGGGCCGACTCTTCCCAGCTCACCTCATGTCCGTGAGTCTGCGCATTCAATCGCATTCGACACCCTCCCGCCCTTCCCTTTTTCAGGGCACTTCTCAGCATATCCTTCTTCAATTAACTACCCATTACTTACTTTGGGTATGCCCCCTTTTCTTGGCATACTGACCAGACCACCAAGGCACACTTCAGGTCTATTTATGTTGTAAGTCTTGTCGCGTGTTTATGTGATCCACATCACTCTCAGTCAGAGGGCCACGACCATAAATATATATATATATATATATATATATATATATATATATATATATATATATAAAATATATGTTTTTTTAATATTTTTTTATTTTTTTATTAAAGTGCCATTTTTTTTTAGGGGTCTGGAGGTCCCCAGGGGCCCGGAGGCCACCAGGGCCCCAGATGACAAGCCTCTCTTTTTTTATTTCTTTTTTTATAAAAAAAATATGGCAACCCACTTTTTTTATTTTTTATAAAAAAATATATATTTTTTTAATATATATATTTTTTTTTTTACTAAAGGGCCATTTTTTTTAGGGGTCTGGAGGTCCCCAGGGGCCCAGATGACAAATCCCCTTTTTTATTTTTTATATATTTTTTTATTATAATTATTATTATTAAAGGGCCCAGAGATCCCCAGGGCCCTGGATGGCTACCCCCTTTTTTATATATATATTTCTTTCTTTATTTCCTGTTTTTGTAAAGGCCCCCCCCGCTTCTCAATTCGCGGCAGCAGCCCCCCCCCCGCTTCTCAATTCAATTTCATGCACCCCCCCTCCCCCGGTTCTCTGCTCCAGTGGGCCCATGCCTGAAGTTGTGTAAGGGGCCCCAAAATTCCTGATGGCGGCCCTGATTGTACCACACTTTACAAAAAGAATGATTCATATTCCTCTTTCAGGCCTCTAATCTGTTTGAATCAACCCGCGGGATGTGGAGGAAGTGGAAACTGCCACCACAACAGGTCAGGGTCATACACCACAGCTTCGGGTAATAGATGTAGGCCTGCATATTTTTAATACATGGTTTGTTTCCAAATTTCAGGAGCTTTTCGGGCTGTGGACGGCTTGGACACATACACCGCCCAGCTGTTAATTGGAGAGGTGTTGGCCTGCTGGGCTGACATAGAGGACATCAATACATGTTTGGGGCAGATGAGAGAAAAAACAAAAAAGGTGGAGCGAAGACAAAAAAATGCAATAGATGTTCTGGGGAGGGTTTAAAAAAAAATTAAAAAAATTATACTTTTAATATTTTTGAAAATGTTTTATGTGTTTTTATGTGCATGTTTTTTTTTTTAAAGTGGAATCTCTAGTTTTCTGGCTAAAACACATGGACAAATGCTAAAAAGTTTGTCATTGTTCATGCGTTTTAACCAAAAAAATAAGATATCTAGAAACAAAAAATAAGATAAAAAAGATATCTAGAAAAAAAAATGATTAAAAATAAATAAATATGTTGACAAATATTTCTAGCCAAAAATATATATCTTGAAAAAAAAAAGGAATAATAAAAAAATAAAAAAAATAAAACAAGACATTTTTGGAATAATAAAAAAAATACTCAACAATGTGTGGCTTATTATTATATCAGTGCTGCCTAAAAGAACAAATCTAGATTTGTGGTGTTTATATTGACAATGATGGGTATTTAGTAAAGGAAAATAAACATGGCACTATGATAACCTAGGAGAAAGATAAAATAAACCCAAATTAGAAAATAATCAAACAAAGAAAAATAACAGACTTTTTCTTTCCAAAAAGTATTAATTCAGCCAAGATTTGGCATTGGAATGGCCCCCCTACCCATAAAATATTCAACATATTGTTGCCAGCACAGCACGGGCGCTTTAGGGGGCCAAGCCTGTAGGGGCAGCCTCACGGGCCGCCACTGGAACAACATCAATGGCCTCATCAGGCACAAGTGTCATGTAGTTTGTAGCATGTCTCTTTAGAAAATTGTGGAATATGCAGCAGCAAAGTATGACATGATTCCATTTATATTCTGCCAGGTTGATTGCAGTTTGAAATAAACGGAATCGGCTGGCCATGATGCCAAAGGCGTTCTCGGCCACCCTCCTGGCTCTGGCCAGCCAATAATTAAAAATCCTCCTCTCAGGGGTGAGGGAACATTGGGGAAAAAGGCCTTTATGAGGTGGGGACCCAAGGCAAATGCCTCATCAGCAACAAAGACGAATGGTAGCCCATCTTCGTTGTTCTCCACAGGTGGCAATTGTTATATCCTCTGTGTTGTGAGAGACACAAGACTCTGGTCTGGAACAATGGATGTTTATTTCAGTACAGGCTGTACACTGCAACATGCATTTCAGGACAGTACATATCTCTGCTTCCTACATGTGCTCTCTCTGAGATGGCTACTATGCCCCCTGACCCTTGTCATCACTGCTGGGTGGAGCCAGCCTTAAAGTGCCACTACATGTAGAACCCTTCAGGTATAACACCTTCCATCCATCCCTAAAAAAACAAAAAAACACAACAAAAAACAAACAAAAACACAACAAAACAAAACAATAACAGGCACAACACATTAACCGATAACTGTCCAATAACAGTCCTCCAAACACAGGAGGATTACAGGACTTCTCCCACATCCAGATGGGAGACCAAGCTTCCAGGGACAGTTGCAGGGTTAATATGTCATCGAATCACTTCCGTCGGCCCCGTCGAAAGTCTCGTAACCGCTCTTGCAACTGAAACCGGTCAGGAGGGCGACAGTGTCATTGAGGCTGGGCATCCAGCGATTCGGGACCAGAGGAAACAGGGCTGGCCGGAATGGGCACCGGCAGGACCAAAAAGGGATCCCTTAGCTCAGAGGGTAAACAGACCTCCGGACCAGAGCTGGAAGGCTCTGTTGGAGCTGAGCTCAAAAGTTCAGAGTCGGGGGGGCGTGTCCGGACGTGAGCGGGGATAGACGTGCTATAGAGGAGCTCTGTCAGGCCTGAGGAAATCTACTGCCATCACGGGTCAATACGCCACATTTGGCCCCAAAAACTCGCCATCCTAACTCCTGGACTTACCCTGCACGATCCACTAGCCGTATTGTGCCTCTAGCCCAGCCGCCCACCCTGTAACGCAAGCCGAACCAGGCTCCACTCGCGGGGGTCCGCTGCCATCTTGAGGCCTGCAAGGCCTCGGAACGCACCGGGCTCGAGTAAGGCGGCCGCGGAACAGGCATCTACCCCTCGCCGATCCACTCTCCACTACTTACCGGGAATTGAGGCTCTGGATCGGCCGACAGCCCAGGGATTTAAGCCGGAACAGACTCCCCTCCTGGAGGATCCGCCGCCATCTTGAGGCCTGTGAGGCCTCTGGAGTCGCCGCGCTCGAGTGCCGCTATTGCTGGAGGAACGGAGCCCCGCTCTAAACTGGACCACCACTGCCCCCCGGACCGGGGGTAGCTAGGGTGCCCCCACAACCAGGACACCCATCGGAGAGCTTCACTGTGCGGAGGTGAGTGGCGGCCATCTTTGGTCGCCCATTGTCCTTTCAGCTACCCTGTTCCACCCCTCCTTCCAGATTCAGGCCCCATAATCTGAAGGCAACCCCCGCCCACTAGTGAAGAGACCTGGGTACCGGCCCAGAGGGTCTCCCTATCCAACACAGCACCAGCGGCCATCTTGCTGCTCCCATACTGGGGGGGGGGTGGGGGTGGCCATCTTCCCTCCTTGTCCTCCTCACGCCCTGGGGCCCTCCTGGATGCTCAGCCAGACCGCACCACTGTGCCACCCTCTGCCCCCTTGACCGCCAGACGAACGGGTCGTGGCCACGGCTCCGGCACAAGGTGCGGTGGCCATCTTGCTGCCCCCGGACTTGGCTGACACTCACCTCTGGCCTCAGCGCACCCCTTCTTCGGCCGCGGGTCCTGCCCGGTCTATCACCACACTGCCTAAACTGTATACCCGAGCAGTCCTCTATTCGTGAAGTGTCTGGACTATACAGCTGCATCACTATTTCACCTGTGGGGGCGTGAAAATGGTCGGCTGACGACATGCACCGCTGAGCTCTGTGCTCTCCCGACAACCGCAGGCTGTCTTCATATTGACCCGCACCCGATCCTCTGATGGCGGCTTCCAGTTCTGCATCTAACGACCACACTGAACTACAACAAGGCACTATCCAACGGTACCTGCTACGCACAACTTCACAAGACCCTCGTACAGGGAAAGACAAACTTTCAGCAAGCCGAACACCGGGCAAAACTAAGCCTCCTCCCCCGCCTACAGCTTCCTCATCAGCCGGCGGGGACGGCTCGGGCCCACTCCCGTCTCCTCTGATGGACCCTTCAGATCCACTGTCCGGGCCCGCGCTGCCCTCTTCCACTGACGTAAGCACTACCCCGGAGGGGATGCCTTTCCCAGCCTCAGGGGGCTCCACAACCACTGCCCTGCTCTCTGCCTTCCGGTCTGATTTTGACGCCTGGGCCTCTAAATTGGAGGCCTCTCTCCACGGTGAACTGACTGCCCTTAAACAACGGGTCTCGGCATCGGAGGTTGCAGTTTCTGAACTGGCCACCACCCAGGAAGACCATTCGGCCCGAATAGCAGCGCTTGAAAATGCCTCTGCGGCTCACCTTTCCCGTTTGCGACAGCACCAGCTCCGAATTGAAGACGGTGAAAACCGGAGCCGCAGGAACAACATCCGGTTGCAGGGTGTCCCGGAGGCAACCTCGGGTACTGATCTCAAACCCACTGTCATCGCTATCCTCAACCAGGTCCTGGGCAGGGAGGTTACATCCCCTATCGAACTGGACAGAGTACATAGGGTGGGGGGCATGGGGGGCGATCGCAGGGACCGCCCTCGGGACGTCCTGTGCCGGGTGCACTACTATACCCTGAAAGAGGAGATCTTACGCAAGGCCTGGCGCCTAGGCCCGTTGGACTTTCATGGATCCTCCATCCACCTGTACCCGGATCTCTCCCGTAACACGCTATACATGCGACGAGTAGTCCGCCCATTGCTGGAAGTGATTCGCCAAGCTGGTGCTTCATACACCTGGGGCCACTCCTTCAGCATCAAAGTGACCCGAGATGATAACCACAAATTTGTCCTGTCAGATCCGGACCAACTTCCTGCCTTCTTCCTCTTCCTGGACCAGGACCCTGTCACCGTCCCGAACTGGCTGGACCCTCCAGATGACCGCCAGCGGCTTCCGGGCCCTCCTCTTCAGCGTCGAAGGTATCCACAGTCTGGATCGGCACCTTCCGGCACTAGAGAGCGGCGGGCCACGTCACCTGAAGACTGATCCAAGCTTTTTCAGTTGAGACCTGCACTGGTTTTTCCTCCTAGGGGTGTCTTATTTTTTATTTTTTATTAATTTTTTATATATACATTTTTTTTTTTTTTTTTTTTTTTTATCCACTAGGAGGGTACAGCTCCTATACAGGACTTCGATCAGGTTTGCCTTGAATATGTTTCCGTTGTTCTGTTTTACTCACTTGTGTTCCCATCCCGTGACCTACTGATCGTTGCCCCCTTTGAATGTTATTAATGGTTTGACTGTATTACTTGACTTGAAGATCCTCCCGCGGCCCCCGACTGGTGCAGTTGTGCTTACCGGGGCTCTGGTGGGACAGATGGTAATGCTAACGTTGCCTATCAGTCTATGACGGGCCCGCTCCCCTGATGTCTTTGTGTCTTCCCGGGGGCCGAGGGCCTGTGGGTTGGCTTGGGGGTTCGTGGACGCAATCCCCTGGATTGTCCTGGGGCTCCCGGGGGTCCCCTCGGTACCGGTCTCATGTACTCCGGTGGCTTGGGTCTCATAAACCATGTCAGGGGCAGCTAACGTGCGTTTGCATCGTTGTCTGGGCTAAGCTAAGACGGTGATCGGGGGTTTCGCTGCCATGGATGTTGCGAATGGTCTGTTGGTCCCCGAGGGACCCCATGGGACCATTTGTGCCTCTATCTTGTCCTCAGCTAGTTTCTACCCTGTTGTTACTTTACATATACCTCTTTACTGTTTAGGATGCCTGAAATTACCAATAATATTAGCTATACAATCTGCTCTTTGATAACTGGGAAGTTGTGCATCAAATGTTATGGTTATTGGGTAAGTTACATTTATGTTCTGTATGCCTGCTAAGTTGCCGGGACCACAACTCGGCTGTTCTAACCCTGTTCATCCTCCCTAAATAGGATTGGCACAGTCTGTGCCTAACACGTGATTTTTCACGAGGTGTCCCGTTCTCTGAGACACCAGTAGTTTTTCTTTTTTTTGAGCCACTATTCTGAGTGGCTCTCTTTGGTTAATCTCTTCCCCACCTCTTTTCTCCTCTTCTCTTCCTTCCTCGCTGTCTCCCTTTCCCTTTTCCCTCTCCCGTTCCCTATTCCTCCGCTCCGGCCTTCTTTTTTCTCCCCCCCCCCCTTCTTCTCTGTCACTCCATCATGGCCCACACAATGGTATCTCACCCCAAGCTGCAATTCTGTTCCTACAACGTTAATGGCATCAATGTTGCCTCTAAAAGAGGCCAAATCCTTTATCACATGCACAAATGCCAAGTCAATGTGCTTCTCCTCCAGGAGACACATTTTCACACTGCCTCCACCCCCTCCTGCTCCAACAGATATTTCAATAGGTGGTTCCATAGCACTAACCCAACTCAGAAAGCTAAGGGAGTGTCTGTTGCCTTTCATAAGACGCTCCCCATAGAGGTGCTTGACCAGCTTTCTGACCCTCATGGAAGGTATGTTTTCGTGAAATTCCTGCTGTGGGGTACTAAATTTACAGTAGCTAACATCTATCTTCCCAATGTTAATCAAGTATCATCTGCGCTGAATTACTTAAAGATTCTGTCGGGGTTCATGGAGGGTAAGCTCGTTTTGGGAGGTGATTTTAACACCCCTCTAGAGCCACTTTTAGATTCCTCTGCCTCACGATCGGGTGTCTCATTCCCTAAACTTAGGGCGCTGAAGCGGGCATTTTTTGATATGCGTCTTGTGGACGTTCGGAGAGTGCTACACCCCACGTCCCGCGACTATACCCACTTCTCCCATGTACATCACACCTATAGTCGCATAGACTACCTGATGAGCGACCACAGCTGTCTAGATTGGTCTCCTGAATGCAGCATAGACCCGATGGTCTGGTCTGATCACTCTCCTATCCATATGACATTCTCGATCCCCTCCACTCCAGTCAGGGAGTGGACGTGGCGCTTGAATGATTCGTTACTCACGACTTCGGAGTGTGTGCAGAGGGTCTCTGATACAATCTCCAACTTTCTTGCTGATCACGCCTCAGATACGACTGCAGTGCCCTTCCAATGGGAGGCATTGAAGGCCGTACTACGCGGAACCTTTATCCAAATGGGTGCGCGTCTGAAAAAGGAACGCTCGGCCGCCATAGAGGCAGCAGTCCGAACACTTAGAGACCTAGAAGTTGAACACAAACGATCCCCGACGGTGTCAACGCTGTCGGATGTGTCTGGGGCACGATCACAACTCAGAGAACTGTATGAGACCTCCGCACGCACATATGCGGATAAGCTAGCCTTCCATCAGTACAAGTTCCAGGATAAATGTGGTCGTTCGCTAGCTCGCTCCCTACATCCTAAGGGGTCCTCCGCCTTTGTGCCCCACATTCGGGGGGCGCGGGGAGAGTTGATCTCCGCTCCGACTAAGATGGCTGAGGAATTCAGGGACTTTTATCAATCCCTGTATAATATTCCTGCGACCCGATCGACAGGTTCCCCTGGTATTGAAGAGGTGGACCAATTGGCCTATATCTCAGATACGGCACTTCCTACATTAAAAGCCGACACCATTGCTGATCTGGAAACCCCTATCACGGAAGATGAAGTCGCCAAAGCCATAGCAGGTACACCGAGTGGAAAGAGCCCGGGTCCGGATGGCTTCACCCCCAAGTTCTATAAACTATTTTCGGCTCTCCTTGCGCCCTTCCTTACTAAGGTCTTTAACTCTCTGACAGGGGGCTCAGTGTTTCCTCCACAAACGCTTGAGGCCCACATCTCCCTAATTCCAAAGCCGGGCAAGGACCCTACTCTCTGCGCTAACTATAGGCCGATCTCTTTGATTGGAGTCGACCTGAAAGTCTTTGCTAAAATACTGGCAAATAGGCTACAGCCACTGTTGCCAGAGATAATTCACCTAGATCAGGTCGGTTTTGTGAGTGGCCGGGAGGCTAGGGACAACACCCTAAAGACTCTTCTTCTAACTGATTATGCCCGGTCTCACGATGTACCATTATGTCTCTTAACGGTCGATGCCGAAAAGGCATTTGACCGAGTAGACTGGCAGTTCCTTCAACTGTCCCTGCAACAAATCGGCTTGGGACCTAATATGCTGGCAAGGATAATGTCCCTTTACTCTTCCCCGTCTGCTAGGGTTAGGTTGAATGGCTCGCTATCCCCGACCTTCTCCATATCTAACGGGACTCGACAGGGATGCCCACTGTCCCCCCTCCTCTACGTTCTTACAATGGAACACCTAGCCATTGCTATACGTAATAATCCCTCGGTTCAGGGCATCAAAATCGGGCCCATACATACTAAACTCGCCCTTTTCGCGGATGATCTGCTCTTGTTTGTGACACGCCCACATACATCCTTGCCCTCAGTGCTCCAGGAGTTTCAGAAATTTGGAGCAGTTAGCAATTTCAAGGTAAACTACACTAAATCGGAAATCCTTAACATATCTTTGTCCAAGCCAGACCTACGGAGACTATCGACCACCTTTTCCTTCAAAACTGGTTCTACCTCCATTGGGTACCTCGGAATTCAAATTCCGGCGGATCCATCCCAACTCTTCTCTCTGAACTTTACCCCCCTGCTTCTTAGGACCCAAGCAGATTTAATCACTCATGCGTCCAAACGGCTCTCATGGCTAGGTAGGGTAAATGCTCTGAAAATGGATGTTCTCCCTAGGTTCCTATATCTGTTCCAAACCATTCCTATTCATATTCCTAATTCCTACTTCAAGAAGCTGCGCCAGATGTTCTCCAAATTCATCTGGAATGCTGCCCGTCCCAGAATACGATATGAAACATTATCTCTACCAAAGGTTAGGGGGGGAGCTGGAGCCCCAGATGCCTCCTTGTATCATAAGGCCGCGGTGCTCACTCGCATACTGGATTGGTTCCACTACTCCTCAACCAAGCTCTGGGTTCAGTTGGAGAGCCACATGAACCCTATTGAACTCTCTGCTCTCCCATGGACCTCACCCACGGTTCGGGGGGGTTCGGGCCCTTTCAGCGACCTTACCCTTCAAACGATCCAGACCTGGGATCGCTTACGATCTAGGAGGGGCTTGTCGAATCACATGGGGCCCATGACTCCCTTTTTCGGGACCCCAGCCTTTCCGCCGGCCATGTCCGTAACAAGATTCGGACCATGGCGAAAAGAGGATCATAGGAGACTAGCCCAGGTCCTTCGTGCAGACCCCACCCTGAGGACGGATACCCCGACCGATCCGTCCTCCCGACACCCCACACGGTGGCTTCTGAGGCAACAGATTACTTCTTACATTCGAACTCTCCCGTCCATCCCGGATATCCTTTCTGAACCGACGGAGTTTGAGGCACTGCTTCTACAGACGGATCCTCCAACGCATGTGGTATCTCAACTCTACTCCCTGTTGCTCAATATCTCCTTCCCTGACCCCCCGCCGTTTACAGTGGCCTGGGAGATGGACCTCCGTCACTCTATCTCCCTTCTTGACTGGAAGAAGTGTTTTGTCCTGACACACAAACTATCCTCGGCCACTAAGACGCAAGAGAAAGGGTTCAAGTTGCTAACGAGGTGGTATAGATGCCCAACAACTGTCCATCATTTCGATTCGGCAGTGCCGGATACCTGCTGGCGGTGTCTTAATCACCGGGGAACCATGCTCCACATCTGGTGGGACTGCCCTCCTGTGCAGGGATTCTGGCAGCGGATTTTCAAACTCTACTGCAAACTGGTGGCGACCTCTATTCACCCCTCTCCTGAGATAGCTCTCTTATCTATACTTCCGGGCACGTTCAAATCCATCAAAAACGATATACTACGACACTTCCTGGCGGCGGCCAGAGTGGTAATCCCCCGTCATTGGAGATCGGCAACCATGCCTTCCCTGGGAGATTGGGCTGTCGAAGTGGACCGCATAAGGGACCTCGAGCGTCTGTTGGCGGAGGAGGGTGGTAAAAGCGAGCAGTTCTCCCTCACATGGACTTCATGGTCCATGTTCCGATACTCTTCTGAGTTTGTCTCTTGGGCCGAACTTGCCATGGACGATGTGACCCTGATGCCATGATGGAGTGACTCTTGTCCATTGATTCTGGTCCCCTGTCTCTATGCCCCCCTTTTTTTTATCTGCCCCTGCTTCTTGTCCTTTTCTTGATATCTAAATACTTCCTTGAGAATTCATAGAGCTAACGTATCATGGCCTTGACCCACCTGTGGTTATTTGCCCGTTATGGGACCCCATGGGTCTTATATTACTTTCAGGTTCGTGTATAATCTCTCCCACTACACCGCGTGTGACACAACACTGCACCCCTCACTTCTGTGAGGTTGGTAGATACACATAATGATTATTTCATGTACCTAGAGATTGCTCAATCATACGGCCCTATGTTGGTCCACACGCACATGCTCTTATCCCCCTATTTGTTTTATTTTTTTCTTGTTGTTTCTTCTCTTTGATCACATACATTAGACATGCTTTTAATATGTCATATACGATGATTACTGTTGATATATTTGCTTTGACTGTATGTACTACTTGAGCCGTTATTTGCCTCTCTATTCCTCCTTTTTTTCTGAATAAAATAAGATTGAATTAAAAGTTCAGAGTCCCCCCAATCATCAGTCTCTGTGCACCCTGATCCGCTGGGAGCAGATCCTTGAGACACTGGTGGTTCAGCCGGCATCAGGGATTCGGCAGTTGAGAACGAGGACGCAGTTGTTCCGCATGACGTCTGCAAATGGAACCATCTTCCAGGCGGATCTTGTACATCTTGGGTCCCAAAGTCTCTGCAATGACAGCAGGAAGCCAACGGGTGTTGGAAAGCCCATAAGATCGGGCCCATACCTTTTGTTGGACGTTGAATCGGGAGAGCTCATTGTGTTTGACCATCTTGTCTTGGGACTGCAGTACATGTTCCTGGAGTGTTTGAGGGCGGAGCATATCCAAAACAGTCCATGGCTGCCGACCCAGGAGGAGTTCTGCTGGAGTTTTCCCAGTGGTTGCATGTGGTGTGTTTCTGTAAGCAGAAAGGAAGGAGTCCAGCTGCTGGGGTGACAGGGACTGTTGTTTACTTGCAGCCACTGTAGCTTTGAAATAGCGTTTGAAAGTCTGTACAAACCGCTCTGCTTGACCATTTGTAGCTGGGTAGTAAGGTGCGGTCAACTTGTGCTTGATGTTGTGGGCAGTCAGGAAATGCTGAAACTCCTGACTGGTGAATTGTGCACCGTTGTCTGTGACGATTTCTCTGGGGTATCCAAACGTAGCAGCGAGATGTAACAGTATGGAAACTGTTGTCTTAGTCGTTGGCTGAGTAACAGGAATGACTTCAGGCCAATTTAAATGGGCGTCCACTATGGTCAAGAAGGTGTGTCCTCTTATTGGGCCTGCAAAGTCCAAGTGTAGGCGAAACCAAAGAACCGTGGGCCAAGTCCAGGGCTGGACGCACCCTCGAGGAGGGTCTCTTGCCGTTTGTGCACATCCGGCACAAGCATTCACATATGTTGTGATATCTGAGTCTAGGTTTGGCCACCACACATAGCCACTGGCCTTTTGTTTCATACGTGTGCCCCGGGATGACCAGTATGTAGCAAGTCCAGAATGTGTCTCCGGAGGGTCTGTGGAATGATCACTCGGTCCCCCTATAAAACACAGTTGCCAGCCACAGTTAATTCCGTACGCCTACGGAAATAAGGTTCATACTCCTGTGTGACAGTTGCAGGCCAACTGGACCGTACCCAGGAGAGTATTGCTTTCAGAAAGGTATCCTTGGTTGTATGGGCTGCTATCTCCCCAGAAGACAATAAGGACAGGCTGGTGTAACGGCAACTCTTGACCGGTAGAGAAGAGTCAGTGGACCTCCCTGTCAGTCGGGACATTGTGTCCGCATTAGCATTGGCATCATGACCACAATACTGAATTTTGTAGCTGTATGCCCCCAAGGATAGGGCATAGCGTTGGAGGCGGGCCACAGTAGTCTGGGAGATGTCATCAGGGCTAAAGATCTGAAGGAGTGGTTTATGGTCCATCAGTATGGTGAATTCCCTACCATACAGGTAAAGATGAAACTTCTTAATTGCCCATATCAGCGCAAGAGCCTCTTTGTCAATGTGTGAGTAATTGCTTTCTGCTTTTGTCAAAGACCTGGAGGCAAATGCCACTGGTTTTTCTGACCCATCTGGTAAGATGTGGGATAGTACCACCCCCAGACTATAGGGTGAGGCATCACAAGCCAAAGTGAGAGGCTTCTAAAGGTCATAGTGCACGAGCATGCGTGACGCCAACAGCTTTCGCTTAGAAACTTCAAAAGCACGTTGGGATGCAGCCGACCAGTCCCATCTGGAGTGTTTCTCCAAAAGCTTGTTCAACGGAAACAAGGTGTGTGCCAGATCTGGCAGGAATTTGTGGTAATAGTTCAGCAAGCCAAGGTATGATCGCAGCTGCTGGACATTGATTGGGGCTGGAGTTTGACTAAAGCATCAACCTTGGATTCTGTGGTGTGTATACCTTCTGCATCCACAAGGTGGCCACAAGACTCCAATTTAGGGACCATGAATTGGCATTTTGCTAAGTTCACTTTCAGTTAGGGTTGTCCCGATGCCACTTTTTTAGGACCGAGTAAAAGTACCGATACTTTTTTTCATGTACTCGCCGTTACCGAATACCGATACTTTTTTTTAAATGTGTCCCCTAATGCAGCCATGTCCCCCCACAAATGCATCCATGTCCCCCCATACCCTTACATCAGTGCCCTTAGTCCCCCCTTAACATTACAGCTCCATTACACATCCCAGCGCCACAATTACACATCCCAGCGCCACCATTACACATCCTAGCGCCACCATTACACATCCCAGCCCCAGCTCCACCAGTACACATCCCAGCCCCAGCTCCACCAGTACACATCCCAGCTCCACCATTACACATCCCAGCTCCACCATGACACATCCCAGCTCCACCATTACACACCCCAGCTCCACCATTACACATTCCAGCTCCACCATTACACATTCCAGCTCCACCATTACACTTCCTAGCTCCACCATTACACATCCCAGCTCCACCATTACACATTCCAGCTCGACAATTACACATCCCAGCTCCACAATTACACATCCCAGCTCCACCATTACACATCCCAGCTCCACCATTACACATCCCAGCTCCACCATTACACATCCCAGCTCCACCATTACACATCCCAGCTCCACCAATACATATCCCAGCTCCACCATTACACATCCCAGCTCCACCATTACACATCCAAGCTCCACCATTACACATCCCAGCTCCAGCTCCACCATTACAGTCTGACTGTCCTTTTTATAAACTTATCAATTCAGCATTCCCCCTTCCTCCCCCTCCCCACACTTCCCTACCTTAGTCACACAAGCCGGGAAACAGCATGGCAGCTCCAGACAAAGGGCGGGACTTTTCAAGTTAAAGGCGGGTGATAGGTTGCTAGCAAGCTATCATCTACTTTGTAACTTGAAAAGTCCCGCCCTTTGTCCGGACCTGCAGTGCTTTCAGGCTTGTGTGACTAAGGTAGAGAAGTGTGGGGAGGGGGAGGAAGGTGGATTTATTCAATGTGATGGTGTATAGGAGAGACCTGCTGCGCCTCCCTGTAATCAATGATGTTAGTGGCAGAGCGGAGAGAACACTCAGGCACCGCACAGCACTTGACTTATCCCCCCTTTTGCATAGTGTAGCGCCGCATTTTTTTTAGGGGATTTGCAGATTCAACCCATGCGGCGGCTTTCGATGCGGCAGCGGCGGGGGGGGGGAGTATTCTATTTAGGCATCGGGGGTATTTCCGCAAATACTCGGTATCGGTCCCGATACTGATACTGGTATCGGTACCGGGACAACCCTACTTTCAGTCCCTGTTCTTGGAGTCTCGCCAACACAAGCTCCACGCTGGAACGCTGGAGCAGGTAAGTGATTGTTTATTAAAAGCCAGCAGCTACACTTTTTGTAGCTGCTGACTTTTAATAAACACAAATATTGGCTGGAACACCCCTTTAACAGTCTCTTTTGGGTCGACTCACAATTCAGTCCCATGACAAACTTAGATCAGTGCAGTAGGTAGGTACTCCCCAAAAGAACAGGTAGAGGCTAGTCTGCGAAGGGCGTGCACATAAACTTTAATCTCTTCATCTGTCTGCTGCTGCTTCTGATAGAAGCAAAATCTTTCTGCAATTTCTAGTGGTTTCGGCTGGAAATGATCCTCTAGCAGTGTCAGCAGCTCTGCCAATGTCTTAGTTGCTGGTTTTACAGGGAAAAGCAGATCCCTAAGAGTGCCATATGTTTTGGCCCCAACCACTATCAGAAATACTGCTACTTGCCTGTTGTCTGTGATGGCATTTGCACTGAAATACTGTTCTAGTCTCTCAACCCAGAAACTCCAGGATGTCTGTTCTCCATCAAACTCACTTAATGTCCCGACTAATGACATTTTCCTGCTGGGATCTGTGATTGCTTTTATCCAGGTGACAATCCACAATGTCTTTGCCTCTCTCTATCTCTCAGACTGATAGACACTTTGTAAATCCCATACTCGTCGCCACTGTTATATCCTCTGTGTTGTGAGAGACACAAGACTCTGGTTTGGAACAATGGATGTTTATTTCAGTACAGGCTGTACACTGCAACATGCATCTCAGGACAGTACATATCTCTGCTTCCTACATGTGCTCTCTCTAAGATGGCTACTATGCCCTTTGACCCTTGTCATCACTGCTGGGTGGAGCCAGCCTTAAAGTGCCAGTACATATGGAACCCTTCAGGTATAACAGCAATCCCAGGTCATCTGACTGAAGTCGTTGGGCGAACTCAGTTTGGGCAAACACCCCACCATCCGACATGCGCCTATTTTTCCCAACGTCGAGAAAAAAAAAACATAATTGGCTGCCACCACCGCCATCAGCACTACACTGTGGAACCCTTTATAATTAAAGTAATGGGATCCAGCGAACAGGGTGGTGGCACTATGCAGACGTGCTTGGCATCAATGGCACCTTCACAGTTTGGAAAGTTCCAACGCTGCGCGAAGTCCAATGCCACAGTCTGCCATTCTTGTGGCGTGGTGGGGAACTGTAGAGAAAAAAAATAAAAACAATTCAAACAAACATTGTGTAGTGCTACTCCCAAAGGAGCCGCTGGTTAGATTTGGGACCGGTGTGTTACCACTGTAGCATGTCTAGGGGTATGATGAAAATATGAGGAAGGTGATGAAAGAAGAAGTTGCAGGTGCAGGCCTTAACTATGTACAGAAGCAGTCCTGCTTCAATGATACCTTTGCTTTGTCGCCACTCCAGCCGGAGTGGGTGTAGTGTACCCGGACAGTCTCTCTCACAGAACTGGCAACCGGAATATCACTCGGAACCCTGAGAAGGAAGCAAGCCTCTGCTACAGACTTGGCTCAATAGAATAGGAGAGGTACCTCTGCCACAGGCCCTTGTTCTGGAATGTAACTTGGTGGAGCGATTCCTTCTCAGTAAAGTAGTTTGCCTGAATTGTCTTCAGGTAGGTCTTGATTTTGGGTGATCGACTGACAGGTTGCCATAGAACAAACTCCCAGTGTCCGGTCACTTTCATCCCCGATGGCTTGTCTAGGCCTTATTGGATCGCCTGCCTCCGGGCTCTCCTCAGATTGACTCCACACCGAACAGCACAACTCGCTTGGGATCTTCTCATAGAAGTGAGGACCCAGTAAGTCACTGGGGCCTCTCTGCAGCTTTAGTTGCTCCGGGCCATGAGGGCCCAGAGTCAGGGACTTCGCATAGCACGTGCGCCCCGGCCTGGTAAGCCAAAATGCCGGGGCCCATGATGTGCGCACACCCTAAAGGTGGGTGCCGCACCCGGATCCAACCTCGAACCCCCAACGCCAAGATGGCGCCCTAAAGAAGTACCCTCCCCAGCATGCCCTGCGAGGGAAAAGCTCCCCTGATTGGCTGCTGGCAAGAAGGCGCTCTCGCTGGTCTCCACTGCTGCCACCTGTCGTTCCAAGGTGGTAAGGTATCTTTGGAACACAGAATGAAACAACAGCAAAGCACAGCACTAAACTAACATAAATCATATGGATGAGAGCTGTATAACTCTCTCATCCCCCCTAAATTTGAACAGCGTCCGTACATGAAAGTACAGGGGCGCTACAATTGCCATCAGATTAGCTAAAAACATTCTTGCCAAAAACAACAGGATATCATTAATTTGAAGGAGAATTTTAAGAGCCACAAATAATAATGGATCACTAATCAGATTCATCACCACCTCTAAAGGCCCAAAAAATTAATGCTTATGGGGGGGGGGGGGGTCAAGATGAGTTTGGGACCTCAAAAACAAAAAAAATTGCACACTATCTGAATTCAACAACATTTTTAAAATGCACACATTTAGGGGGAGTGGGTTGGGCAAGGACTACAATGGAGCCAACAAAATACTTGGGGAAGTGACGAGGCTAGGTGTGTTTGGGCCCAGAATAGAATGCTGGAGAGGTTGGCTATTGGAAATATGCATATAGGCCAAAAAAAGAAGCATAAAAAGCCTACAGCATGCATGGGGACAAAGGGAACATTCACAGCATATTACAAACAGGTTATTTAGGGACTGATTAAAAAAAAAAAAAAAACATTAGCAAGCAATACATATATAGATTGTGAGGTTAAAGGACAAAACTTACCTTAATATAGTCCTCCTGCAGAACCTGTATTATGGCAGAACAGGTATCCAGGATTATGACACCCAGAGCCTGGGGGAAGATGCCTGTCGAGAACTTCAAATCCTGCAAACTTCTCCCTGTTGTCAGGTATCGCAACGTAGCAACTAGTGGTTTTGCGCATAACAGTGTCCTGCCTGGTGATATACGGAGACACCTAAGCCAAAAGCTGCTGAAATACAGGGTCAGACATCCTCAGAAAATTCCTGAAATCATCAGGGTTATTTTCCTGGATCTCCCGCAGCAGAGGCATATGAGAGAACTGGTCCCTGCAGAGAAACCAATTCTTGGCCCACAAACTCCTCCTCAACCTCAACAAGCACAAATCCCAGCACCAAGCACAGCACGATCTTGGCGACGAGAACGTACCCGTAATATGGTTAGATAACGGTCATCTGATCAGATCGAACTAAAAGAACGCACTGAAGAACAACAAGGCCTATGAAGAACGACTTGAAAAACAGTAATGAGCGGACAAGAACGCACTGCAAAAACAGATACGAACTGACTACAAGCACTGAAAGACAGATACGAACCCACAAGCACCAACTGAACGACAGAAAACGATCTTTAAAGCACAAAGACTGAAAAGCGCGAATCGTCTCTCTCACCAAACTTTTACTAACACGCGGTAACACAAAATCAGCAAAAGCAGCCCCAAGGGTGGCGTCATCCGCACGTCACTGCCCCTTTATGGTGCCGTTGTGCTAGAGCATTTTTTAAAAACGATCGTGTGTGGGCGCCGACGTTTTAATGATGAAGTTGGAAAAACTTTGTTTTTTCTACATGCCCGAAAAACGTTGTTTTTTTTAAAGCTGAAAAACGATCTCGTGTGTACGCCGCATAAGGTCCCATGCTCACTAGATATATGCGTTCCCGTTCGTAACGAATGTATTTTCGTACGAATTTGTTCATTTTCGTACCCGCGGAATAATGTGTACATACGAAAATATGAAAGCACCAAAATACGAAAACGACGGGATTACGAATGAGTCGCATAACGAACAAGGGCAAATACGAACGAACGATACAACAATCTTACGAAAATACGACAAAACGGAAACGGCAAAAGAACGAAAATGACATCTATAACGAATGATTTGCATTCTGTATTTTAAATCCTTTTTCTGTTCTGTTCTGTTTCAGTCGTATGTTCATATTTTCATCTGTGTGTTTTGTAAATCAGTTTTTTTGGTCTGTTTGTAAATTTGTGTACTTGATTTGTTTTTTTGAATGGGCAGTGAGTGAGTGTAGTTAGTGAATCAGTTTCTCTTTTATGCCGACTGCCGAGTACAGTAAAGCCAAAAAAGCTTTTCCGTGGATTTTCGTCTGAAGGGAGATCAGTTGGCCAGAATTTTGAACCCAAAAATGGTTTTCTGATGGAGCTTACAAACAAACGGATTTTTTGAAAACTAATGGAAATTGTTTGTTTATATGTTTGTTGGCAAAAAAGTCTGACCAAGTGTACGGGGCTTAACCACTTAAGACCCGGACCAATATGCTGCCAAATGACCAAAGGGGTTTTTGCGATTCGGCACTGCGACGCTTTAACAGACAATTGCGCGGTCGTGCGGCGTGGCTCCCAAACAAAATTTGCGTCCTTTCCTTACCACAAATAGAGCTTTCTTTTGGTGGTATTTGATCGCCTCTGCGATTTTTATTTTTTGTGCTATATACAAAAATAGAGCGACATTTTTGAAAAAAAATCAATATTTTTTACTTTTTGTTATAAGAAAAATCAATAAACTAAATTTTAGTCAAACATTTAGGCAAATATGTATTTAGCCACATGTCTTTAGTAAAAAAAAATCGCAATAAAAAATAAATTGGCTACCTAGCGGGAACAGCGACACTAATACAGCGATCAGAAAAATGATCGCTTAGTGACGCTGGCAATAGGGAGTGAAAGGGTTAACTAGGGTAGTGATCAAGGGGTTAAAACTTTATTAGGGGGGGGTACAGGGCTACCCTGAACCTAACACTAACTGACTTTTACACTGCCTGTCACACTGACACTAAATACAGTAATCATACATGTATGATTACTGCATTCAGTGACACTGTGACAGGGGGGAGAGGGGGGGCAATTGAGGGGGTTAAATGTGCCTGTGTGTAGTGTAGTGTTGGTGCAGGACTTACTGTGTGGTGATCTCTCCTCAGCGGTGGTTAAAAAAAAACGCAGAGGGAGAGATCACGTCGCTTCCTCCTTCCTGTGTTTACACAGGAGGAGGAAGTGACAGGGCGGGCGGGCGTGCGCATTGGCTGAGAGCGGACAAAAATGAATAGCCGCCCCCTCTTGTCGGATCGCTCCTGCAGCCGCGCGGACCGCCGCATGTACGGGGGGGGGTCCGATCGGACCCCCGATCCCCCCCAAGGCACCAACGTATATATACGCTGATGTGCCTGTCGGTGCCATTCTGCCGACGTAAATGTACATGCGGCGGTCCTTAAGTGGTTAACAATAGTATATATGGATGAGCCGTGTGTTGAAAGTGCCGCGAATCCCGCAATATATTTACGAAAGTACAAAATTACGAAAATTCACGAAAATTATTGTCTAACAAGAAACGACAATAAATTAAACAGAATAACGAATCATCCCGCATGTACAAAAATAAAACGGTAACCAAAATACGAAACTATCGGAATACGAAAAAATCACGTCGTACGAAATACGAACGGGAACGAACCTACGGAACGATACGAAACAGAACAAAATAATACGAACATTTTTGCTGTGCACATGTCTAATGCACACTATTATGCCACGTCCACAGAATCAGAATTTCCGACAAGAAAAGTTTGATGTGAGCTTTTGGGAGGAAATTCCGACCTTGTGTAACCCCCATCTGACTTTTTCTGGCAGAATTTCCGACAGCAAAAATTTGAGAGCTGGTTCTCCAATTTTCCGACTGAATTTTTTCGGAAATTATGATCGTCTGTATGCAATACCGACGCACAAAAAAACATGCAATTCGACGTTTGGTATCATTGAACTTCATTTTCTCAGCTTGTTTTACTGCTCTATGTTATCGTGTTCTTGACGGTCGGAATTTTGTGTGACCGTGTGTATGCAACACAAGTTTGAGCCAAAATGTGGTCGTAAAAAAATCCATGGTTTCCTTGTAGGAATTTCCGATCGTGTGTACGTGGCATTAGATTTCCTGCAGATTTTTGTCTTCCAATTTACCAAAACCATATAATATGAGGTCAAACCTTAAAGGGTCACTAAAGGAAAACATTTTTTTTGCTGAAATTACTGTTTACAGGGTATAGAGACATAAAAGTTAACTGATTTCTTTTCAAAATGATTAAAAATAGATAAAAATTAGGGCTGTGCAAATTAACTTTTAATTATTCGATTAATCTTTAATTTTTTTGATTGATCATAATCTTTTTAATCGATTAAAATTCTTTTGATTGGTACTCACCTCTCCGCCAGCTTCTGGACCTTCAGGAAGTTCCGTCGGAGATCACAGGCTCCTTTGCTGTGCCTTCATATCTGCATGCTGGCGGGACCTCACTATCTGCCACACAAAAGGGCTGTTACACTTCCCTCTATCAAGTTGGGATTCTACAGCCATCCACTGGGAGTTGTGATAGTTCCCTTCATGGGAAACCTACATGCCGACGGACTGATGTTAACCTCTCCTCATCTGGATTCAGCCGTGGTATCGTTGTACACATTTGTATACCAGTATCATACTTGGCTACATGTTTTTATGACTGCTTTTGGTACCGTTTGGCATTGTTACAGTTTATGTAGCTACATCGATTTTATCTCCAGTGCAATATTTATTTGGTAACCTACTTGAAGACGTGGGCCCAGATTCACAAAGCAATTACGCCTGTCTAACTGGTGTTAGACAGGAGTAATTTCAAATTTCGCGCGCCGTATCACTAGTTTGAATCCTCAAACCATGATACGGCGGCTTCGGGCTTCGATCCGAGAGGCTTACGTCTTCGTAAGCCTTCGGATCTACGCTGCGATATCTTTGCGGCCGCTGGGAGGAGTTCGCGTCGTTTTGATGCGTCGGGATATGCAAATGTGTTTTTACGGCGATCCACGAAGATACGAGCGGTCTTCGCAATCGCTTACGTCTGGTTTTTTTTACGTACTGTTAGACCAGCTTTTTGCTGGTCTAACGGTGCGTAGCCCATGTCAAGTATGGCCGTCGTTCCCGCGTCGAATTTAATTTTTTTTTTTTTTGCGTAACTCGTTCGGGAATAGAAATGTCCTTAAACGACGCTACTCAAACAACGAATGACGTAACGACGTGATTTCGCGCAATGCACGGCGGGAAATTTGCGAACGGAGCATGCGCAGTTCGATCGCCGCGGGAACGCGCCTATTTTAAATCCTTCACGCCCCCTACTCGTGTAGATGGATTGCGACGGGAGAAATACACTACGCCACCGTCGTTTACTGGACAAAATCTACCTGGATTCCACGTAGAGCCAGGTAAAAAACGGCGGCGTAGTGTATTTCTGATACGCTACGAGAATCCAATTCTCTCTGAATCTGGGCCTAAAAGTTTTAATGCTATTCCCATTGAGCGCTGTGCCTTTGTGTGTTTTTTGTATCCTGCTATCCATTTTTCCAGTTGTTGGAGCTGCACTGGGAATCAGCCTGCAAGGAGATCAGCTAAAAGTAGTTGGATCGGTATGTGCGTTATAATTAATCGAAATTAGTCGATTAATCGATTAAAAAGGAAAAAAAATAATCGAACACAAAAATTTTGATCAATAACAGCCCTAATAAAAATCAATCATATAATGTGCCTGCAGGTTAGTTTCACTTTTGAAATGGCTTCATGTTTCTGTCAAGTAGAAATAGACACACAGAACAAAAACAAACAAATCCAGGGCAGTGTTTTGTTTTTTAAATGAATCTGATTGGTTCTGGGAAGTTGTAGACACACAGTAATGACAGCTTAGACCACCGTGAGAAAGCTCCCAGCACTGTGGTTATAAGGAAACAGACAAGCAGGAAGTGTGGAGAACAGAGCAGGATTACAGCAACTTCAAAGCAAAAACAAACAATAAGGACATGAAACCAGTACTGCCGTAAGGTAAAGGAAGCTCTTTAGCAAAAAAAAAAAATGTCCTTTAGTGATCCTTTAAGGCCGCGTACATACGAGCAGACAGATTTGTTCAAATCGGTGGGGCCGACCGATTTGAACAAATCTGTCTGCTGGGGACATATTGGTTTGATCGTGTACACACGATCAAACCCAATTTCTCGCCGCCAGACGGCGCGGTGACGTGGCGGCGACGTTGACGCCACCATGTCACCGCACCAGGAAGTAAAACACTTCCACGAATGCGTCGTAACCATTCGGCGCGTGTGCGAGAAGACATATCTGCTGGTTAGCGTACTAACCAGCAGACATGTCGGGCGGACGGGTTCCCAGCCGACAGATTTCAAAGCATGCTTTGAAATCTGTCGGGTGGCCAAATCCGTCGGCTCGCCCGTACACACGGTCGAATATGTCTGCTGGGACGGTCGGGCCGACCGTTTCCAGCAGATAGATTTGATCGTGTGTACGCGGCCTTAGGCCGCGTACACACGAGGGGATATGTCCGCTGAAAACGGTCCGATGGACCGTTTCAGCAGACATCTCCGCTCGTGTGTATGGGCTAGTGGACAGATTTCTCCACCCGACAGATTTCAAAGCAGGCTTTGAAATCTATCCGGTGGGAATCTGTCCGCCCGACATGTCTGCTGGTTAGTACACTTACCAGCAGACATGTCGGCCCCCACCGCCGCCGCGCCGCTGCCGAATGGATTCTGCGCATGCGCGGAAGTGTTTTACTTCCTGGTGCGGTGACGTGACGGTGACGCGGCGGCGTCAACGTCACCGCCGCATCACCGCCACGTCACCGCGCCGTCCGGCGGCGGGGAATTTGATCCGATGGTGTGTACACGCCATCGGATCAAACTCCCGATCGGACATATCCGATGGAAATGGTCCGCGGACCGTTTTCATCGGATATGTCCGATCGTGTGTATGGGGCCTTAGAGTTTCAATTTGTATGCAATCAGGCAGGCCCTTTTACTACATGGTTTTGGTAAATCTGAAGACAAAAATCTGCAGAAAATCTAATATTGTGCATGGGGTCTAAAGCAAGTATAAAACACAAAATCTAACTTTGATATCAGCATGCATTGCACTTGTCTTTCATAATTGGAACACATCTAGGGCCAATTTCTTGGAATGGACTCTATCTTCAGATTATAAATAAGCATTTTAGTCCCACTGGTTACATGCACACTTGAATTAACCACACTAACCACACACACACACTATGGGCCAGATTCAGGAAAGGTTACGCTGGCGGATCGAGTGATCCGCCAGCCTAACTGTGGCTTTGAGCCGGCGTTTCTGTTTTCTGTAACCAGAAAACAAGAAACGCCGGGTTGAAGTTCCGATGCGAGCAGCGTAACTGAGTTTCGCCATCGCATCGTTACTTCAACTTAAAAATGGCGCCGGGGGCGTTCCCGCCGATTTACGCTCAAAAAATATGTTAATGAGCGGAAATCGGCAATTCACGATCGAAATCCGGCGCGACGCAATGACGATACGACGTTTCCGGACGGGATACGCGGCGCATAGATATACCTATATGGGGTTGGAGTATCCTATGTTAGGTATAGGCGTCGTCATCGCGTCGGGAAAAAAAAAAAAAAACGTCGCTTGCGTAAAACGGTCATGAATGGGAATGTGACGTCATTGACGTTCATTCACAGATTTTGGAGCATGCGCACGGGGATGTTTTGACACTCGACGCATGCGCAGTACGTTGGCGGCGGGATCGCGCGTAGTTAGCATACTACACGCCCCGTACCCGCTACATTTGAATTCCGCCAGCTCATTTGTGATGCGCTGCCGCAACTTTAGGAGCAAGTGCTTCGTGAATGACAGCACTTGCTCCTAAAATTTCGGCAGCGCAACGCAAATCAGAAGCGTTACTCCAGAGCAAAGATGCTCTGGAATACGTGAATCTGGCCCTATATGTATATATATATATATTTCGGGCGGCATGTTTTCTGTATTTTCTCGCCGTCCAGGGTAGTAGATAAGAGTTGAAAAAGTTCAATGTCCACACTTTACACTTCCTTTTCTAAGATTTATTTGCAGAACTTGGTAAGAAAAGAAGAAGTTGTTATAGGGGTGGAAGGCGTGGAAGGGTAATCAGGTAGATAGGTTCAGGTGCAAAATCTCAATTAGGAAACACTCCTGCTTCCAGCAAACAGTTCTCGTCGCCACTCTAGCCAGAGTGGGTATTGCTCAGCCGGATAGGTCCCTCTCACCGGACTAGCAGCTGGAATGGTACACAGAATAAAGTACAGTCTCTGCCACAGACACTTTCGGTCCAGAATCCCCTAACACAGGATTCAGCACCCAGATCTCTCCAGTCTAACTTCTGTAGAACTCAGATCTGCCAGGAGATCACCATCAAGCCTCTCAGTGTATGGTGCATGCTTCGATGAAGTTTCAAGGCCTCCTCCCGAGATACCAGCCTCTTGCATGGTCCTCTCCAGGATAGGTCCTCCCCTGGCTTCCTTTATCAAGTGGCTTCCTCCCGCGAACGGAAAAAGACCGAAAATGTTGAAAAAAAAAAGATATTTTCTACTTTTTGTTATAAGAAAATTCAAACAATCTCAATTTTAGTCATACATTTAGGCCAAAATGTATTCAGCCACATGTCTTTAGTAAAAAAAATATGTCAATAAGCATATTTTTATTGGTTTGCGCAAAAGTTATAGCATCTACAAACTAGGGTAAATTTTCTGGAATTTACACAGCTTTTAGTTTAAGACTGCT
Organism: Rana kukunoris; assembly: GCA_029574335.1. Classification (NCBI taxonomy): domain Eukaryota; kingdom Metazoa; phylum Chordata; class Amphibia; order Anura; family Ranidae; genus Rana; species Rana kukunoris. The sequence continues at coordinate 83,846,393 of CM056060.1, read as the reverse complement.
TATCTAAATTATTGAGGTGCTTAAATGGCAGTGCAGTACAAAACCCCCCCAAATGACCTCATTTTGGAAAGTAGACACCCCAAGGAAATTGCTGAGAGGCATGCTGAGTCCATTGACTATTTAATTTTTTTGTACCAAGTGATTGAATAATGACAAAAAATAAATAAAAAATTACAAAAAGTTGTAACTAAATGATATATTGCTCACACATGCCATGGTTATATGTGGAATTACACCCCAAAATACATTCTGCTGCTTCTCCTGAGTACGGGGATACCACATGTGTGGGACTTTTTGGGAGCCTAGCTGCATACGGGGCCCCGAAAACTAAGCACCGCCTTCAAGATTTCTAAGGGCATACATTTTTGATTTCACTCCTCACTACCTATCACTATCTATCACAGTTTTGAAGGCCATAAAATGCCAATATGGCACAAAAAAAACCCAAATGACCCCATTTTGGAAAGTAGATACCCCAAGCTATTTTCTGAGAGGCATGTTGAGTCCATGGGATATCTTATATTTTGCCACCAGTTGCTGGAACATGACGGGGATACCACATGTGTGAGACTTTTTGGGAGCCTAGCCGCATACGGGACCCCAAAATCCTAGCACCGCCTTCAGGCTTTCTAAGGGTGTAAATTTTTGATTTCACTCCTCACTGCCTATCACAGTTTCAGAGGCCATGGAATGCCCAGATGGCACAAAACCCCCCAAATGACCCCATTTTGGAAAGTAGACACCCAAGCTATTTGCTGAGAGGCATGGTGAGTATTTTACAGTGCTCATTTATTTTTGAAAATGAAGAAAGACATTTGCTTTTTTTTTTGCTTTTTTCAATTTTCAAATCTTTGTGACAAAAAGCAAGATCTGCAAAATACTCACCATACCTCTCAGGTTTTTGGAGTCCCGTACGCGGCTAGGCTCCCAAAAAAGTCTCATACATGTGGTATCCCCGTACTCAGGAGAAGTAACAGAATGTATTATGGGGTGTAATTCCACATATGCCCATGACATGTTTGAGCAATGTATCATTTAGTGACAACTTTGTGCAAAAAAATAAATAAAAAATTCCCTTTCCCACAACATTTAGAAGCTTATGTCATACATCACCCACTCTTCTAACCACTTGAAGACAAAGCCCTTCTGACACTTTTTGTTTACATTAAAACATATTTTTTTTTATTGCGTTTAACCCCCAAACATTATATATTATTTTAAAGCAAAGGCCCTACAGATTAAAATGGTGGGTGTTGCATTTTTTTTCACGCAGTATTTGCGCAGCGATTTTTCAAACGCATTTTTTTTGGGGCAAAAATACATATTTTTATTTTTTATTTTAATGCACTAAAACACACTAAATTGCCCAAATGTTTGATGAAATAAAAAAGATGATATTAGGCCGAGTACATAGATACCAAACACGACATGCTTTAAAATTGCGCACACATGCGCAGTGGCGACAAACCACATACATTTTTAAAAGCCTTTAAAAGCCTCTACAGGTTACCACATTCGATTTACAGAGTAGGTCTACTGCTAAAATTACAGCACTCGATCTGACCTTCGTGGTGATACCTCACATGCATGGTACAATTGCTGTTTACATATGACGCCAGACTGAAGCTTTTTTTTGTTTTGTTTTTTATTATTATTTATTATTATTTATTTTGCTTTTTTAATTTAATTTTAAACTGTTCCTTCCTTTTTTTTATTTTTTTAAAAACCAAGTTCGGTGTGATAAAATGTTTTCCCACTTTCCCAATGGCGCTGTTTATATCCGGGGGGGAGGACATTCCTTCCCACTGCTTGTAAAAGCAGTCTAGAGGCTAATTAGCCACTAGGATTGCTTTTACATGAAAGCCGACTGGCTGAAAAGAATGATACCAAGATGATACCTGAACCCGCAGGCATCATTCTGGTATAACCATTCAAAGTCCAGCAACATACCATACGTTGATGGTTCTTGTTGGACATGTATTGTAATCATTTTTTTTTCATGCAGCCTGTTGGCTGAACGAAAAAAAGATTGATCGGTGGGTATGCCCACCATTAGAATACCTCCTTTCATCCACCCACTTCTAATGATGGGCATACATGCACCATTTATATATGCCGAAGCATGGGGGCATCCTCCCGCAAAAAAGTAATGCCGCTCACACACAGTCGGACTTTTCCACTGGCGAGCCCCTGTCGGAATTTCGACCGTATGTACGCGGCATAAAAAGTTATGGCGCATACACACGGTTGATCTTTTCCTACGGGCAAACTTCCTTCGGAATTTCGACTGTATGTACGTGGCATTAGGAGCAAAATCTCTCCTCGCCCCTAATGCCCCCATGCTTCGGCATATATGCTGTTTTTTTAACTGTGGTGGTGAAATCACCTCCTACAGCATTGGAGTCGCTTTATGTATCGTGGGAGCAAACACTGTTGCTGTCATGCTAAATAAATCCGCACTGCAACTGAATGGCGTACCTGCTAAGCAAATGATGGTTAACATTAAAACAAAGTAACATTACATTTTAACAGTAAGACCTTACCATACCATACCTGCAAAGCAAATAGCAAAAAAAACCAGTAAAAAATAAAGCATTTTTTAACGCAACCTGTGCCTAAAAAATATATATGCCAAGGCATGGGGGCATCCTCCCGCAAAAGAAGTTATGCCGCGTACACATGGTCGAACTTTTCCACGGGCAAACCTCCGTTGGAATTTCGACCGTATGTACGCGGCATAAAAAGTTATGCCACGTACACACGGTCAAACTTTTCCACGGGCAAGCCTCCGTCGGAATTTCTACCGTATGTACGCAGCATTAGGACCAAAATCGCTCCTCCGCCCCTAATGCCCCCATGCTTCGACATATATGCTCTTTTTTTAACTGCGGTGGTGAAATCTAGTGTTGCTCACGAATATTGCATATTCGAGTATTCGCGAATAAATCGAATATCGCGGTGAATATTCGATATTGCGAATATTCGTATTTTTTCAAATTTATTTTTAAAACAGATCACATCCTAGTGATCTCCATCGATGTCTAAAAGCATTGCTGGTATGATTAGAGACCCTGGGCCGAGTAGCTGAGGCGATCGTTTTATGTTGCCGAATATTCGCAATGCGAATATTCGTAATGCGAATATTCGCGAATACTTTCTGTGCCCTTCTGTGTTTTGTGTATAAAAAACAAAAAAAAAATAGCTTTAGTTTAGTCATATAAGTTTGTGTAAGTAGAGTTAGTGTTTAGTGCATATTAGTTTAGTAATCCAGGAAATGATCTCCGTTTTCACGTGTTGACGAGAATTTCGCAATCAATTTCGCATTCGCATTATTATTTTTTTGATAAAATATCACGAATATTCGATATTAACGAATATTTCGCGAATATTCTTCTATATATTCGTGAAATATCGCGAAATCGAATATGGCATATTCCGCTCATCACTAGTGAAATCACCTACTACAGCGTTGGAGTCGCGGCTTTATGTATCATGGGAGCAAATGCTATTGCTGTCACGCTAAATAAATCCGCGCTGCAACTGAATGGCGTACAGTACCTGCTAAGCAAATGATGGTTAACAATAAACATTACAGTATAACATACCATACCTGCAAAGCAAATACAATAAAACATTGTAAAAATAGAGAGAACAATAGATATACAACAATAGTGAGTGGACAGTAGAGAGTGAACATAAGAGAGAACAATAAAGAGAGAGAGAGGAGAAAAATACAACCACAGCTATTTTTGGATTTTTTATTTTATATATTTTTTTATGTTTTTGTGTGAGTTTTTTTTTAAAAAAATCCACTTTTTTCACTTTTATAAAAACTGTAAACTGAACGTTGCAGATTATGGTCTCTCAAAATGTGATGGCCATCACATCTTCCGAAACCCTGTGTTAGTGTGCCTAGGACTGTGCTGTGCTGTAACCTACGCTAAAACTCAACTAGTGTGTGGTAGCTTTTGAAACATACACCAATGCAGAGACCAGGTTGGTCAGGACAGGAGGGACAATAAATGCGGGTGTCACACCTAAATCCGAATTTGCTGCAGACATGACATCTTCTTTGGCGGTTTCTTTGGGTAGGGGTACCAGGGAGAACAAAAGGAAAATGCCTCTCATACAGCCGGCTCACTGCATTTGTGTTGGGAAGGTGGGGCACAGCACCGTCTGCAAACAGAAGGGCTGTGACGATCTCTTCCTGGAATTTTAGGAAGGATCCAGTCCGTCCTGAAGCTCTGTATAGCACATGAGCGTTCAGCAAAGCCAATTGAAACAAATAAACAGCCACTTTTTTGTACCAGCGTCTGGCCTTACGGGCAATTAGGTAAGGCGCCAACAACTGGTCATTGAGGTCCACCCCTCCAATGTTAAGGTTGTACTCGTGGATACAGAGAGATTTCTCCAGAACACCAGTCGCCGTAGGAATTTGGACTGCCGTGGCTGCGTAAAGAGAGGACAGAACGAAAACATTCCATGAATCCCTCCACTTCACTGCTAACAAATTATTACACTGTAAGCAGGCTCTCTCCCCCCGACTAAGATGGGATTCTACAAGCTGTTGTGGGAATGGAAACCCACGGCGATTAGGTCGCACGGTGCCACATGCGCCAATTTCATAATCAAAAAGGTGACTAAAAAGTGGCACACGTAAAAGTGGTACCCCTTTCCGAATAAGGGTGACACCAATTCCCACACTATCCTACCAGCCTCCCTATGTAACCTGGTCAGCTCTTCGGCTCTACGTGGCTGTTTTTTCCCTCGTAAACCATAAAGCTAGATGTATAGCCTGTTGCCCTGTCACAGAGCTTATACATCTTGACCCCGTATCTGGCACGCTTGCTGGGAAGGTACTGCTTGAAAGACAAGCGGCCATAAAACTTAATCAGGGACTCATAAACGCAGACAACTTGATGGGGATTATACAAGGCTGCAAAACGTTTGTTGAAGTGGTTTACAAGGGGGCGAATTTTGTAGAGCCAATCGAATCCAGGGTCTCCCAGAGGACGACAGAGTTCATTGTCACTGAAATGCATGAACTGCAAGATCTGCTTGTATCCTTTCCTGGCCATGGAGGCAGAGAAAATGGGCATATAGTGAACTGGGTGCGTGGACCAATATAACCGCAGCTCACTCTTTTTAGTCATGCCCATGATGAGGGAAAGGCTCATAAAGATCTAAAATTCGGAAACCGTAATTGGTTTCCAATCTCTGGCAAGGGACAGCTGGGGATTAGCGGCGATGTATTGACCAGCATACAAATTGCTTTGGTCAAAAGGTGAAAAGCAGTGAATAAAAATCCAGTGATGTAAAATCAACTGTTTCCACCTGAATTCCGGGTTGGTCAGTGAATGGGGGAAGTATGGGTGCTGCAGAAGTGGTGGATACCCAATCAGGATTGGCAAATGCAGCAGGAAGGGCACTATGAGGACGACGGGCCTGTCTTTGTCTTCTTCTTCTTGGTGGCAGCAGGACACTACTTGTATAAAAAGTATGTTGTGGGGGCAGCCACAAAGTGATAATAGTCCAGAATTAGTAGATCAGTAAGAGCTATAGCAGTGCTAAAGGAAAATAAATAAATCCTATGGTGCTATTGGCCACCTATATCCCACATTTAGCTGGTGCGATTCCAATTAGTGAGACCGAAACATGGATAAATGTATATATGCGCATCAGAATGCGCCTAAGTGCAACCTCCAACCCAGGAGCTTATAAACACACTAAAATATAAGGTAATGTATCAATAATCCACTTGTGATGATATTGTGACAGATCAATAAATGTAAATAAAAGGTTAAATAAAAAGGTCCTATAGTCCCTAGGCCACGTTAATCTGGCTAATGTGGTTCCCGTTAACGAAGCTGGGGCCTGGATGGGAATAAGTCATGTGCATCAATATGTGCCTAAATACAATAAATGAACCTCTAGTGCAGGTGCTTATAAAACGGCAAACAAATATATAAAGTAATGTACCATTAATCCACTACTAAATGTGTGTAGCAAAACCAAACCAATAAATATACTTATGCTCACACATGCGCATAAATATGCGCACCGCTAACCAACTGGTGAAAGCTGGAATGTGAAAAATGTAGATAAAAGTAACCAAAATTAATCAATAATATGCAAAAGTCCCATCACAGATATGTGTCCAAAAATAAAGAAAATCATCTCATAAAAAACAGTCCCAAAAAGATGTGAGAACATAAAACATCCGATAGATAAGTCATTTGTAGTGCAGTGATCCGTGATAAATATTCAATAAATGCAATGTGTGATTCCGCTGTGACTCCAGTGCTCCCCCACCAGGGTTTCCACTCACCAGAAACACTCACCTTTGCAGGGGTAAAGTGCATATAATTCCACGCTGTGGGCCTTAGGTTTGTCCTGTCCTCCCGTCAGCTGTCATCTGATGTGGAACAGTTCCTACTGGTCCAAGTTCCTCCGGGAGGTGGTATGTAGAAAAAATATATGATTTATTTGCATTTCCACCACCAAACCATACGGGGAATGCAGAAAAGTTAAAATGCATACCAGGGTTAAAGCATTAACCAGTACACACACAGGAATAAAAACAACATAACAAGTTTAATAAAGTAAAAAGTAAAAAACTTCTAAATAGAGGCGCAGCACGTTGAAGGTGTAATATGCCGCCAGACTGCAGGAACGGAGTGTGTTCCAAACTGCGTGTTAGCTAGTTCACCCGGATGTGCGTGCAGTGTTTCCGCTTTACGCACTTTTCGTAAATACGTCTTCAGAAGCGGCAACACGCATACCAAGCTTCCATCCTAATAAAGGGACGTCACCACGATCCGCCCCCCCCTCATCCTAGGTCGTTGGCCAATCAATATGTGAGAGATGCCTCAACCCACCGAATAATAATTAGAAAGGACACTACTTGTGCTTGCCACCTCACCAGCTTGAACTGCACTTATGAGACTCGCCACGTCACCACGTGATACTGCAGTGCTGGATGAACGACCAGGATGTACTAGGCCACTGGTGCTTGCCAATTCACCAGAGGGAATAGCGGTGCTAGTACTTCTCTGTTCCATACGAGAGCCCTGCGGTTCTTGCACCTCAGCAACAGTAGAAGATTGGGGTCTGGTACGCCTGACCTTGGCAGGGACCACAACTCCGTCGTCAGAGCTATCTGTCAGGGAGCCGCTGTGGTCTACAGGATCGTATTCTGAGACAGAATCTGACAGATGCGTGACCTCCTCCTCACTATCTGTCATGCTCAGAAACAAGTAGGCCTCTTCACTACTGTACCTTCGATTTGCCATTTTGGGCTCTAAATTTAGGGGTACAATAGTAAGATTCACAGGTAAAAAAGCACCTGACCTGTCAGCGACTGAGTCAAACGCTACCGAAAAACTGTTAGCGAACGGAGAGGTCAGGCCTGATTCTGCAAACGCTGCAGTTATGTGTTTTTGTGTTTTGTGACAGTGATCGATCGATCGATCGATACTGCACTTGGGTGGGCTGGGTGATGGGGCTTAACGCAGGTGCTAGAAGGTGTAACGGTCACCACCGTTTATGATCTTCCATCAACTCAAGACAGCTTATCCGACACTCCGACAAACCTTGCAGACACGATCCATTCCATTTCCCAGAATAACGAGACTCAGCTCTGTTCTCTGGTTTCAAAATGTATGAACAATTTAATGGTAAACCCAGCTGGTTCTTATACAGTTACAAACATGTCACAGTTAATCACAGGGACAATTAAACTCTCCACCCCCTCATCACACAACGATTCTTCATTACACATCCCACAGACTTTTCGGCACCGGTCTGACATAATTAACATGACCTAATTACTACACCTCAGAAGTCAGACTGCCATCAATATCTATCATCAATAGTCTTTTCGCACCAAACAGTGTCATTTGCATATACAATGAAATATCTAGGAGCAGACTCAATTAACACCTCAAAAGGCATGTGTCCCCACATTGAATGAAAACACTCCATTGTCCTGTTGGAGACAGACTTTAACAACTTGTAATATTTCAAGATATCCTGCAAACATGAATTTTTATTTCTCAGTCACCCTATGTCTAAAAGGGGCACAGGATGACCCTAGACCCCAGAGTCACTAGTGACGCTGGCACAGGAGTACCCCCCATCCTTCAAAAGTCTCTGGGTGTCACGGGCCATTCTGTTACAGCAGGTATCTGGGCTGATCCCACTAACAATGTGTTTTTTGGAACCCTAAACTGCAGGGGACGCTAGTATAGATCTGATCAGATCAAGTATCGATCCATTCAGATACTATACCACTAAGGGAGGCGTATGGTGCGTGTGTGGGTGTTAGCACTACTGGCACTAATCTGACGCTGCCTGGGGCAACGCAGACCCTATTTGTCGCTAAAACCAAACTTTGATCACCTGCCGGTCGATCAGGGGGTTAAACCTTTATCGGGAAAAATATGGCGGGTGCCTTGACGCTATAAAAAATAAACTAGCTAAACTGTGTCACCCGTGACACTTATACTGTGATCACTGGTGACAGGGGGTAATCAAGGTGTTAAAACTTTATTGGGGGGGGTTAGAGGGGGTCCCTAGGCTTATTAGGGCCTAAGACTAATTACCCTAACAATAATTTTAGTCACTAATGACACTAGTACAGCGATAAAAAAAAAATCTGATTGCTGTACTGGGTGACACAGTGACAGGCAGTGAAGGGGTTAGTTTGGGGGTGGTCGGGGGGTGAATTGTGTGCCTACGTGAACTGGTGTCAGTGTAGTGTTGTGCAACTCACGTTTAGATGTTCTCTCCCTCTCGGTCTGGAACGAAAAGACCGACACGAGGGAGAGAACATCACTTCCCCTGTCAATGTTTACAGTTACAGAGACAGGGGAAGTAAACCATTGGCTAAGAGCGATCACCAGGTCCTGGCCAGATTTTATTGGCCTGGACCTGATGATTGATCAGTTCTGAATTGAATCTGATCGTTGGGAACGGCGGGGAGGTGCGCGCGCGCCCGACCCGACGTAGAGCTACGGGCTCTCGCGCAGGAGAGCCGGCCTCCTTCCGCGGCTGGTCGGCAACTAGTTAAAGCAGCACCTGCCCAACAGGAGCAGGCCACTACATATATATACACATGCACTGTATGTATTTACACCTACTGTATTTGCTGGCATATAAGACTACCTTTAACATTTAAAAAAAATGGCCAAAAAGCAAGAGAGGTGCATGCTGGGATTTTTAGGCACAGAGACTCCTGGGAAATGAGTGTCATCAATTCCCAGGAGGCAATGAGGTCTTAGGACAGGAAGTTAAACCACCTTGGACTAGGAACTAGGCAGATTACGAAGCTGAACCACCGTGGACTAGGAACTAGGCAGATTACAAAGTTGAACCACCACGGACTAGGAACTAGGCAGATTATGAAATCTGCCTAGTAACAGCCATATACAAGTGAGGAAAAAAAATAAGATTTTTTTTTACATTAAAGGCAAGCTGTTAATAAAGAGTTTGGGCCAGATTCACGTACATTGGCGCATATATTGACTGGCGTAGCGCATTTCCTTTACGTTACACCTTCTCAATTTGGAGGCACAAGCACCATATCCTCGTAGTATTTGCGCACAAATTTGCGCCAGTGCAACGCAATTTCCGAGGTGTAAGGCGGTGTAATTCAAATTGGAAAGGATGTGGGCGTGCTCCATTGAAATGAGCCGTGACCCCATGCAAATGAAGGGCCGGCCGGATTGCGCATGCGCACATGAAGCAGACCATACTCAGCACCTCTCTGCGCATGCTCACAACTCGGCACGGCGCAATCAGTGAGATTGGAACTAGGCCCGGTCAACTTAGTGAGCTAAGCAGAGAGCTTAAATAGACAGAGACAAACGCCCTTCCTTTGCAAAAGTACATCCATTTGTATCCCTTCCTATACAGCAAGGTGCTTTTGTTCTGTTGTCTGTTCGCGTGTGTCGGTTTGTGACTTGTGTTTGAGATCTTTGTTGACTGTTTTGTATATTATTGTTGACATTGTTTTTTGGTGACTGTTTTTGAGACTGTTTTGTTGCTAGATTTTGGTTGATTGTTTTGTTGCTAGATTTTGGTTGTTGTTTTGTTGATAGATTTTGGTTGATTGTTTGCGAGAGAGTTGTTGTATGAATATGAGTGAAAGGAAGCGAAAGTTAAATTTTTCTTTGCGGGAGAAAGAAATTATTGCCCGGGCCATTCTCCTATATGGGCGTTTCCTGCACGGCCCGGAGAGTGCCAGGAAGGCTGAGATATTGCAGAACATCGCAGATGAGGTAAACTCGTTTGGGGAGGAGACCCGGACATGCCAGGGGATCGCCAAGAAGATCAATGATCTCCGGCGTGTGGTCCGTGGGAAGCTGGAAAAGATTGCAGCCCATGCCAGGGGCACTGGAGGGGGCCCACCATGTCCTGTTCGGCTGACAGTGGAGGAGCGTGCGGTGGCCCAGACCTTCAACAGGCAGCAAGTGGAGGGGCTGCCTGGCTTTGACTCCAGTCAGGAGGCCGTGAGGACAGGTAAGCTTTTTTTTTTTTTCTATCTGGTGTGTAGCATGTGTGGGGGGGGAGGGAATATGTGGCAAGTGTGTAGATCCTCCAACCTGTGAATGTTTTGTGTCATCCACAGATGTGCAGGAGGGTGCTGGGCCATCTGGACTGACCGCACCATCCCCGGGATAACAGCCTGATGAAGACCCCCAGACAAGGCCGGAGACCTCTGAGGAGGTTGAGAAAGGAGGAGTTTGAGTTGGAGGAGGTCATGTCAGGGAATGACTTGTTATTTTTGGAGGAGTCTTCCCCTTTGGCTGACAGCAGCCAGGCCTCCATCAGGGGTAGCCCCTCCCACTCCTCCCCCAACAGGACTCCCCTCCCAAGGGGCTCCCCTTCTTCCCAGCCACAAGCCTCATCTGGGGGCAGGAAGGCGACCCAGAAGACCAGGGGGGTGGCTGAGGTTCTGCCCACCAATCTCAGAAGGGACCAGGCCCTTCAGACCCGCCATCTGGGACAGGTCAGCCAGACTTTGGGGCGGATGGAGGAGAGCCTGTCCTCCATAAAGGATACACTTGGGGACATGGACTGCCACTCCCGGGCTCTTATAAACTGCCTAAACGAACTGCAGACTACTGCAGTAGGCGTTGGGCAGGATGTGAGGGCCCTCACCCAGGCTATCCAGGCCAATACGGCAAGCATAAATGCTGGCCTGAGCAGAATAGCCGTGGCCTTGGAGGGCAGGCCGCCAGGCGGGCAGAGACCAGGGGCTGCTCCTCCTTCCCCGGATTACCCCCCCTCATGAGTCTACCCTGAGAAGCCGGGGGCGTGGCCGTGGGCGCCCCAGGTGTGGGTCCCGCCAGCTGCATTAATTTCTTTCTCCCCCTTTTTTTTTGGCTGGGCATTTTTTTTTTTTTTGCTGGACATTTTTTTTTTTTGCCTGATTTTTGAATGTGGGGGTGACATTCCTGCCGGAAAAGGGGTGTCACCCTCATTTGTGATGGAGAAGGGTTCCCCAGGACCAGGGAGAAGTGATCCCCAGGTCCGTGTGAATGGTGTATGAATGTACAGTGACATAATTGGAGCCATGGCGTGGCGTTGCTTCTCACAAGTCCTGCATGGTGGTCTTGTGCCAATACAATTTGATGAAGATGTGGGGTGTGTGTGCTAGGGACCACAGTGGTGTACATGCATGCATTCTCATTGTGCCATGATTAATGTGTGTGTTTAACGTGCAAAGATGCCTAATGTGAGCTGTCTCCTGGCTGCTCTTTCCTCAGAAGACGGGGTAGCCTCGGTTAGGGGGGGATTGTCTGGTTCGGGGGTCAGGTCATCACTTATGTCAATCTCCAGGCCCTTTCTCACTGCGAAGTTGTGCAGCATGCAACATGCACCGCTGATCTGACATACAAAGTTTGGGGAATACAACAGGGTACCCACAGACTTATCCAGGCATCGGAAACGTGACTTCAGGAGGCCAAAGGTGCGCTCTACCACTGCACGGGTTTTGGCGTGCTTCATTGTATCTTTTCTCTCCTGGGGTTTGGGAGTTCCGGAAAGAAGTCATGAGATGGGGTCCCAGTGCATAAGCAGAGTCACCTGGAAGGGAAAAGACAGGAGGATGTTAGTAGTGCATGTGCCCCTTGTGATGTGTGCATCATGGGGGGGGGGGACAGTCATGCCTGCCACCCATGTCACTCACCAACCAGCCAGCTGTCCCCATACACGTTCTGTTCAAATTCAATTGGGATGGGGCTATGATTGTATATGTAGCTGTCATGGCTGGATCCGGGGTGTTTGGCACGTACGTGCCATATGAGGCATTTGGCATCGACTATCACCTGTACGTTGATGGAATGCCAGTGCTTCCGATTGCGGCATATGTGCTCTGTCTCACGGGGGGGGGGGGGCTGGAGTGCCACATGTGTGCAATCAATGGCCCCCACGGTGCGTGGGAATCTGGCAATTCTGTAGAAATCTGTCATTGCCTTCAGCCGCAGGTCCTCAGTGGTTGGTTTGATGATTTGGTTGGCCATGCGTCTGAGTCCACTTGGGGACATGGACTGCCACTCCCGGGCTCTTATAAACTGCCTAAACGAACTGCAGACTACTACAGCAGGCGTTGGGCAGGATGTGAGGGCCCTCACCCAGGCTATCCAGGCCAATACGGCAAGCATAAATGCTGGCCTGAGCAGAATAGCCGTGGCCTTGGAGGGCAGGCCGCCAGGTGGGCAGAGACCAGGGGCTGCTCCTCCTTCCCCAGATTACCCCCCCGTCATAAGTCTACCCTGAGAAGCCGGGGGCGTGGCCGTGGGCGCCCCAGGTGTGGGTCCCGCCAGCTGCATTAATTTCTTTCTCCCCCTTTTTTTTTTGGCTGGGCATTTTTTTTTTGCTGGACATTTTTTTTTGCCTGATTTTTGAATGTGGGGGTGACATTCCTGCCGGAAAAGGGGTGTCACCCTCATTTGTGATGGAGAAGGGTTCCCCAGGACCAGGGAGAAGTGATCCCCAGGTCCGTGTGAATGGTGTATGAATGTACAGTGACATAATTGGAGCCGTGGCGTGGCGTTGCTTCTCACAAGTCCTGCATGGTGGGCTTGTGCCAATCCAATTTAATGAAGATGTGGGGTGTGTGTGCTAGGGACCACAGTGGTGTGCATGCATGCATTCTCATTGTGCCATGATCAATGTGTGTGTTTAACGTGCAAAGATGCCTAATTTGAGCTGTCTCCTGGCTGCTCTTTCCTCAGAAGACGGGGTAGCCTCGGTTAGGGGGGGATTGTCTGGTTTGGGGGTCAGGTCATCACTTATGTCAATCTCCAGGCCCTTTCTCACTGCGAAGTTGTGCAGCATGCAACATGCACCGATGATCTGACATACAAAGTTTGGGGAATACAACAGGGTACCCCCAGACTTATCCAGGCATCGGAAACGTGACTTCAGGAGGCCAAAGGTGCGCTCTACCACTGCACGGTTTTTGGCATGTGCTTCATTGTATCTTTCCTCTCCTGGGGTTTGGGGGTTCCGGAAAGGAGTCATGAGATGGGGTCCCAGTGCATAAGCAGAGTCACCTGGAAGGGAAAAGACAGGAGGATGTTAGTAGTGCATGTGCCCATTGTGATGTGTGCATCATGGGGGGGGACAGTCATGTCTGCCATCCATGTCACTCACCAACCAGCCAGCTGTCCCCATACACGTTCTGTTCAAATTCAATTGGGATGGGGCTATGATTGTATATGTAGCTGTCATGGCTGGATCCGGGGTGTTTGGCACGGACGTGCCATATGAGGCATTTGGCATCGACTATCACCTGTACGTTGATGGAATGCCAGTGCTTCCGATAGCGGTATATGTGCTCTGTCTCACGGGGGGGCTGGAGTGCCACATGTGTGCAATCAATGGCCCCCACGGTGCGTGGGAATCTGGCAATTCTGTAGATATCTGTCATTGCCTTCAGCCGCAGGTCCTCAGTGGTTGGTTTGATGATTTGGTTGGCCATGCGTCTGAGAATTGCAGGGATAACCTGGTGCACACATCTGCTCATGGAGGATTGCGACATCCCAGCCACCACTCCACTTGTTCTTTGAAAAGAGCCACCGGCAAGGAAATGGAGTGTTGCCAGGACCTTGACCAGTGGCTGCACTGCATGTGAGCGGTGTGTTGGGCTGGTAATGTCCTCCTGCAGGGTTGTGGTTAATTCCATGATGGCAGCAGGGGTGAATCTGAAGATGCAATACACCTCAGAATCACTCATGCCAAAGAGATCTATGCGTGTGCGGTATATCCTCTCCCGTGCCCTCCTCCATGCCCTCCTCCGTGCCCTCCTCCTTCTGCGCTCATCTAAAGTCAGTAGTATAGCTATGAGCAAGGATGTCCCTGGCATGTTGGCATACAGATTGTTGTCCTGCAAGTGTGGCTATCAGCTCGTCCCTAACAGTGTTGCTTTAGCTGACATGAAGACGGATTGTATAATTTTAAACCTGCTTTTATATGGTCTAATTTTAGACAGGACGTGCAGCTGATGCGCACAGCGCGTAGCCTGCGCCGCACAAACTTACTTTTGTGGATCGCCGTAACTCCCTCATTTGCATATTTGCCTAGCAAATCAATGGTGTGTTTAGCGCATTTTTTGCGCGCACGATGCGCCGGTCTATCGAAATTACGCCGTTTGTAAAAATCTAGATTTCTGGCGTATATCGTTTTGGGGATACGGCGCATAGATACGCAGGCGCATATTTACAAGTACGCCTCGCATCTGAAACGCCGAGTTAAGTGCTCTGTGAATCTGGCCCTTTGTTTTTAGGGTGGAACTCCGTTTTAAGAGTGTGAAAAATTGTTTTTTTTTTCTTTTGCTGAAGCTACAGGCACCCTAAAATGATCCTAAAATGCCCGTAAACATGTACTAGAAGTCTTAGTATTAAAACCTGCTAAGTTCCACAGCTCACTATTAACTGAATGATTTAACTGAACATAGCTTCAAACCACCGTGACTGACCACAGACTATGTTTTACTACACATTAAAGTACATTTCTATGTTGGGTTGAAGGAAAATTATTATACGTATTTATTTCACCCAAAGACACAGCAAATAGAGGCAAAATGTGGTTAAATTCTTCAACAGGGTGTACTTTGGTAATACCTAATAATTATGTTCTGTATAAATGTCTGGCTTGTCCTGGTTTTTACATGGCATGTAACGTGACATAAGTATAAAGAAATTGCATTAGATGTAAACCCTAACTAAATTACATTTAGGTAGCAAAAGTACTGTGTATTATAAACAATTGCCATGCTTTGTCTTTTAGTAAATAAAGTTTATCCTTTTTTTTATTTATTTTTTAGTGCTGCAGGCTTAAAGCCTCTGCCTATGTAGATGCACTCTATATATGGCTATACATCTTTGCCCAGGGTTGGCTTTCTTGTGGTGGGAATAGTGGACTGCCTATGCTTGCACAATGAGCAATGACACATGTGAGAGAAATCAGGAAACAAGTGCAGAGCAGTGTCATCATCTAACAAAAATTATCTGATTAAGTCCTTCGTGACAGGATCACTAAGACTCCGTTCACATCTTGGCATAAGGGGGCGAAAATCATGGTAAAAACGTGCAAATAGAATCGCGTGACGCCTGTCATCCAAAAGAAGCTCATGTACTTCTTTTGGGCATCGGTTGTCCTGCAATTCTGTTTACGCAAATTTACGCAATTGTCGCCTTACGAATCATAGGAAAATCATGCCGCGTTTGGAGTGCTTTTGATATTGATGGGCAACACGCGGGGAATGCACGGACGTCCCGTAATTTGACGCTATTGCAAATCGCGGACAGAATCGCAGCGATTCCACCCACAATTCTGTAAACGCTGAGATGAGAACGGAGCCTAAATATTATATAAACCATTTTACGACCAGCAATTTAACATTTACTGCCAAGTGGCAGCTTTGTTGTTCCCTGTGATGTACCCGTACGTCGCAAGGAAACTTCCAGGTTTGCAGGCATTAAAACCATACAGTGGAAGTTTCAAAATATCCTCTCGTCTACGCGTTTCACCTGTTGGCTTCCTCAGGACGAGGTGGGAGAATTTTGAGAGTAGGATAAAAAATGTTTCATTTATCTGGAATGAGAGTAATCAATTATAATAATTGACAAACAGTGATTTTAATGAAATAAAACAATAATGGCTAGCTATTAGCTAAATAAAATCTCCCCTAGTACCGGTATGGTTATCAGACATCCAATGTAATACGAACATTTATATTCGTGGGTATGCGGAAAAAAAGTTTATATGTGGCCAAGAGAGAGCGCTTTCGCAGCTGAAAAAAAGAAAACTAAATTTTTCTATTTAGTTATATAAATACAAACCCAGAAGGAAGCATAAATTAAAATAAAATATGCAAAAAATCAACATAAAAGGAAAATAGAAAAATCAGCCTACCCAGATATCAAAGAATGACTCTGAGTAGCACCAGAAACATCAGATTCGTAGTAGAACCTTCACTCTGCAGAAAGCAATAAAGCATATACTTATAATATATGTATATTTTATGATGTCAGCAGACAGCCATCTAGGGTAAAAAGGCACAAGTACCTAGCAAACAGCCATAATATCAAGAGAACCGGGACCAGAGGAGCGGAGAGCAGGGTCACAGCAGGAAATATGTCCAAACTGGGCAGCCAGATTGCAACATCCAAAGCAGTGCAACGCCTTTATAGGTTAAATCTAACAGGACTGATAGATAAAAATAAATAATAAAAAATAAATAATAAATAATACATTTAAGCCAAGTAGAGTAGGTAGATAGCTAAGAGGTGCTTACCTCACGTATGGAAAAAAAATAGCGCGTCCCAGTGTATAGCCAGTGCTGTACAGCAATCAGCTGGCATGTTCGTGATTTATATAGGTTAGAGAGGGGGGCGTGGAAGCGGTGGCCGCTGCGTGATTAACCACTTTAGCACCGGACCATATTGCTGTCCAAAGACCAGAGCACTTTTTGTGATTTGGCACTGCGTCGCTTTAACTGACAATTGTGCAGTTGTGCGACGTGGCTCCCAAACAAAATTGCCGTCCTTTTTTTCCCACAAATAGAGTAAGATGTCATCTATATAACGGTACCAGCCCAGTATACATAGTAGTAGGTCAGTAACGGTATCACTGGAAAAAAGTTCACGCTCCCCCCCCCAGGTACAGGTTCGCATAGGATGGTGCACAACATGTGCCCATAGTGACACCCTGTACCTGGAGGAAGTGGGACCCATCAAAAGAAAATATATTTTTGGTCAAAATATGGGCCAAAAGTTTACAGACAAATGCATTCAAATTACAAGATTTGGGGCCTCTCTCGGCAAGAAATTTGGTTATTACTTCTAGACTTCAAGGAGGTGTGAATTACTGGGCGTGCCACAATGCATACTAGGAAATGTAGTTCTTACATGAACGAGCGCCGCAAACCAGGAAGCGAATGAGAGAACAGAAACTAGAACGCCGGAGGTGATATAGATGAAGAAATGTAATAGGTATTTACTCGTTTTTTAACAGAATCATTACACTATTCTGTCTGTCTACCTTGCAGACATTAATTTTAGGCAAAAATTTCCTTTACAACTTTTAGGCGATTAATATGGCAGAACAAATCTCCTCGCATTAAATTGGAGACTCTACAAAAATGCGGACGGTCTGGCAGTTCCTAACCCAAGGAAGGTTATACTTTTTTCGCATCCCAACTACAGCACTTTGCTGAATGGGAGTCTGAGCAAACACCTCTTCCTTCTCAACGACTATTTTCTTATGTATTTAATGGTCGGTTACCACTCTATGTCCTAGATGGTGCAAGAGGGGGGTCTCGCTTGCCGATATACCTACCTGCGCGTTAATATGTAAAATATGGGATACAGTTAAAAAAATACTGAGTATCTCTTATCCTACTAGAAATACTCCCATATGGGAAAATTATAGACTTCCTCAAATTTTGTCCGTTAGGGCAAGGGTCATCAACCCCCAGGCCGCGGGCCCACTGCCGGGCTGTGGCCTGTTTGCAGCCGGGCCGTGAAGGCTGCACTATCTGACGAGCGGCGGTGGAGCGACCAGAGAGATGACATCATCTCTTACCTCCCGCCCGAATCACCACTGTTCTGTTCTCACAGTGGGGGCGCTATACTGAGGCGAGCGAGCAGAGGGATGAGATCAATTCTCACTGCTCACCCGCATTACTGCTCCTCCGCCGACACAGCGTGGAAGAACACTGATACACTGCTGGAGGTTAAAGCAGAGAGATCAGATCATCTCTCACTATCCACACCCCCCAATTAACGCTGTTCTCACTTCCCACTACTCCAGGTTTGCCTCTGAACAAATGTGCACACCTGTGCTGCCACCACTGCAGTGACAATCTTCATGTGGTGGCAGACGATGTGGCAAATGACAAGCTGCATCTGATGGCAGGTGACGTGGAAAGTGACAATACAAATCTGGTGGAAGGTGACATGGCAAGGGACAAAATGAATCTCTTGGCAGGCGAAGTGGCAAGTGACAATCCTAATCTGGTGGCAGGTGACGCGCCCGCGACCCACAGCTGGGCATTCTGCAGACGTATATCGGCGTTTGGCTGTCCTTAAATGGTTAAAAAAATAACTATACCAAACAGTTGCTCTGGCAGGGTGCTGTACAGGTTCAAGGGAGTGCACCCTATATACAAAAGGGACCCTGTCCTTGAAGGTCCTTGAAGGTCTGTCATGACAAAACTTGACCTGCAGCGAGGAATTGTGAGTCTGCATTTGTTTGCAGTTTCTCTTTTAAAAAGAGAGAGATCTGACTGTCTGTTTCTCCCAGTAACACTAATTAATCAAAATTAATAAAAATTCAGTGATAATAGCTAAGTGAATATAACCCCTGGTTTAAATTCACCGGAATGCTAGCTGGACACTAAAAGGACATTCACAAATCCAAAAGTGATACAATACAGCATAATATACGCGCTTGTAGATTTATTGCTTAATTGCATGTTTGAAAGACATGAGCGTGGGTGCATTTTAGGGAGTTGTATCTCCAAAAAAGTGCATTTGTGCTATCCTACAGGTCTAAAGTATAGAACCAAGTGCAGTTGTGCAGATGCTTGCTTAAAACTTGCTAAAACGCACAGTTGCAAAAATGCACAGTTGCTACAATGCACAGATGCTGAAATGCACAGTTGCTAAAATTCACAGATGCGGAAATGCACAGTTGCTAAAATGCACAGATGTAAAACACACAGTTGCTAAAACACACAGATGTTGAAATGCACAGTCGCTAAAACAAACAGTTTCTAAAACACACAGATACGGAAATGCACAGTTGCTAAAACGCACAGATGCTAAAATGCACAGTTGCTAAAATGCACAGTTGCTAAAATGCACAGTTGCTAAAATGCACAGATGCTGAAACGCACAGTTGCTGAAATGCAGCATTTTTCTTGGCTCGTCATAGTGTTGTACGTCACCGCGTTCTTGGCGTTTGGAATTTCTGACAACATTTGTGTGGCCGTGTGTTTACAACACAAGTTTGAGCCAACATTCCGTCGGGAAAAAAAATCCACGGTTTTGTTGTCGGAATTTCCGATCGTGGGTACGCTGCATTAGTTGTGCACTCCAAAAATCTGGCCTTTATGGAGAAATGGCAAGAAGAAAGCCATTGTTGAAACAAAGCCACAAGAAGTCCCGTTTGCAGTTTGTGAGTAAGGATGGGCTAATGCCGCGTACACACCATCACTTTATGTGATGGAAAAAAAACGTTTTTAAAAACGTCAATTAAAATGACCGTGTGTGGGGGAAAACGTTGTTTTATGTCTTGTGAAAAACTACAAAAAATTTTTTTTATGCTTCAATTTTTTGTGCCGTTTTTCAAAAGTCGTTTGTTTCGCAAAAAATCACCGTGTGTAGCAAAAAACGATGTTTAAAACAAAGTTTTTCAACCCGCGCATGCCCAGAAGCTAGTTATGAAGCGAGCTTCAATGGAAAAGAGTGGTGAACGTAACCTCGCTTTGCTAGACCATTGTGAAACAACGATGGTGTGTAGGCAACATCGTTTTTGAAGTTTCAAAAACATAGTTTTTTACTTTACAAAAAATGTCATTTTTTTCATCACATAAAGTGATGGTGTCATTGGTATTGAATGAGGAAAAACATCCGTAGCAACACACCACCACAGTGCCACACCAATATGTTGATAAGTGATCCCTTCACCGAGATAAGAATGGCTGCTTACCAGAAGTAAGCTCAAGCAGAGCAGTTGGCTATAGCCCAGCCACGGCCTTTGTATCCGGAAGTCAGTGATTGGTATATGGTTCCTCAGAACTGACAGGAAGGGACACTGTAATGTTCATTCACCTTGATGCACTTGGGCGTTTTCCAACATTCATCCACAGGGGGGGTTAAAACAGAAAGAGCTCCATAGCATAATTCCGTTTGAGAATTTTATTCAAAAAATATAAAATGTACTTACAATAAAAAGCATAAAAACGAGCATATAAGAGCCGGCCGGCAAGCGATAGGGATTCTCCCCCACGTGGTGACGTCACAGAGCGTCCCCCAGACGCGTTTCGTCATCAATCGGACGTTTTCAATGCGATACCATTGATGTTTTTTCTCATTCAATACCAATGGCAGTATCTTTGAAATTCAGATTGGACTTATGCTGTGTTGAATCCTTATGAAAACTGTACACATGGTTTTTTGTTTGTCATTTACTAGTTTATTTGTGGCGCAGTTTTGCTTTTGTTTTTTGATTCTGTTTGTGTTATCCCACGACAACTGCAGCCTAATTTGTTTTCTTTATTGAATGATATATTTTCATTATTTTTATTGATTTTTACTTATTACCAACTAGCGCAGTTTTTCTGTTTTATAAAGTGATGGTGTGTACGCGGCATAATGGTTCAGCCCGAGCATGAGTTTGGGCCGAACATTGGCTGTTTAGAAAGTTCTCCAAACAAACCGAAGGTTGTTTGACCGTTTGTTCTGCCTGCCAAATGCCCAATCAGGGCACAGAGCACTGTCAGAGCCATGATTGGATGCTGTCATGATGACTGCATCTAATCATGGCTCATTGCTCCTAATCCGACCCCACACTATAATGTAGCGTACACACGGTCGTTTTTTGTAATGAAATAAAACAACGTTTTAAAAAACGCCATTTAAAATGATCATGTGTGGGCAAAACTTAGTTTTATGTCTTCTGAAAAACGACCCAAAAAAATTTGAACATGCTTCAATTTTTTATGTCGTTTTTTTAGAATGTCGTTTTTTGTGTCATAAAAAATGATCGTGTGTGTGTGCAAAACGATGTTTAAAACTACGTTTTTAAACCCCGGGTATGCTCAGAAGCAAGTTATGAGACGGGAGCTTCAATGGAACAGAATGCCGTCGAACGTGGTGTACGTAACCGCGCTTTGCAAGAGCATTTTCAGAAAACGATGGTGTGTAGGCAACGTCGTTTTTTAAAATGAAGTTTGAAAAACGTCAATTTGTTTCGTGAGATAAAACAAAGTTTTTTTACATCACAAAAAGTGATCGTGTGTACGCGGCATAAGAGTATTCTTTCTATAGCAGCCATTTGTAGTGTGATAGCGACGTGGAGAGGGATAGAACAGGGCTCTGTTCAGTGTTATTAGTTAGTGTACTATAGTGTGCGTTTCTGATTCTATTGTCAGTAGAATATCAGTTTAGTGTGCATCTAGGCATAGTCCAGTGTGAGTGTAGTGTGACCATTCATCTTTACATTAGTATCAATGTAGGAATAGTTCAGTCATTGTGAGTGAAGTGCGACCATTCATCTTTAAATTAGTGTGAATGTAGGGATAGTTCAGTCAGTGTGAGTGTAGTGACCATAGTAGTGCGTTACTGCAAGTTTAATCCCATATATAGTTCTGTGCATTACTGCAAGTTTAACGCCACATAGTTCTTTGTGTTGCTGCAAGTTTAACTTTATCTTCTAAACCCAGCTTGTTCAATTGAGCTTTGGTAATAAAACCAGGAAGCTCATTGGTTTTTATGCAGAAGTGAGCCTGATGTTGTGCTTTGCAGCTTTAGTAAATAAACCCCATTGTGTACTTAAAAGTGGGGTATGCCTGTACTGCAAGTTTAACACCATATAGTTCTGTGCGTTACTGCAAGTTTCACGCCATATAGTTCTGTGCGTTACTGCAAGTTTAACGTTGTATATTTCATTGCATTACTGCAAGTTTAACACCATATAGTTCTGTGCATTACAGCAAGAAAAAACGCCATATAGTTCTGTGCATTACAGCAAGAAAAAACGCCATATAGTTCTGTGCATTACAGCAAGAAATAACGCCATATAGTTCTGTGCGTTACTGCAAGTTTTATACCATGTTGTTTTGTGCGTTACTGAAAGTTTAATGCCATATATTTCATTACGTTAACAAGTTTAACACCATATATTTAATCAAAGGGGAGTTCCACCCACAATTTCACTTTTTAAATATAAATACCCCTGTAAAACACAAGCTTAATGTATTCTAGTAAAGATAGTCTGTAAACTAAGGTCCCTTTTGTTAGGTTGTTACAGCATTTAGATTAGTTTATAATCTAGAAATAGACCGTGGCCATCTTAAAGCGGAGGTTCACCCAAAAATCAACTTTCTGACATTAGATCCAGCATACTGCTAACATCTGCAGTATGCTGGGGTTTTTTTGTTTTTTTTTACTTATTGTTTTATAAGCCTTTGTTATCCAGCTCCGAGCGGGGAATCCTGCAGGGAATGGGCGTTCCTAAGCCAAGCGGAGTTGATTGACGGGCTGCTAAGGCGTAGTATTTTCAGTAGGCGTGACATGCCTTAGCAGCCCTTAATCAACTCCTCTTGGCTTAGAAACGCCCATTCCCCGCAGGATTCTCCGCTCAGAGCCGGATAACAACGGCTCATAAAACAATAAGTACAAAAAAAACCAGCATACTGCAGATGTTAGCAGTATGCTGGATCTAATGTCAGAAAGTTGATTTTTGGGTGAACCTCCGCTTTAAGATGGCCACGGTCTATTAAGCGTGGGCATCATGAAGCCAGACTGTATGACTTCCTGGATTTCAGCTTTGCATATCTCGCACATGCTCAGTGCTGCACAAGCAATGTAATAGGTTTCAGTCAGGTTTGCAAGGACTACTGGGAAACATGATGCCTATCCCAGAAACCCTTGCAAATAGCCATGTGACTTAATAGCCTAGGCTAATAAAGAGGAGGAAGTAATGAAGGACTACAAAATAAAGGTATTTTCAAGCAACAAAATAAATAAAAATTGTCCATTCTGAACACTATGAGATTAGGGCATGCAGCACAGACAAACATAAAAAAATGGGTGGAACTCCACTTTAAGTTACTGCAAGTTTGATGCCATACAGTTCTGTGCATTACTACAGGTTTAACGCTGTATATTTCATTGCGCTACTGCAGGTTTAACGATATATAGTTCTGTACGTTACTGAAAGTTTATTGGCATATATTTCATTACGTTAACAAGTTTAACGCTATATATTTGATTAAGTTACTACAAGTTTAACGCCATATAGTTCTGTGCATTACTGCAAGTTTAACCCCATATAGTTATGTCCATTATTGCAAGTTTAAAGGATCACTACAGATAAAACATAAAAAATAAAATAAAATAACAAACATGTTATACTTACCTCTGGAGTGCAGCTTGTTTTGCACATAGTGGCCCCGAACCTAGTCTTTTGGGTCCCTTGGCGGCTGTCTCGGCTCCCCCTCTGCAAGGACTCAACACCTTCATGCGAGCAAGCGAGTATGGTTTGGAGTTATTGCGGGCACGCTCCTGTGATACAGCGGCGGTCGTAGCTGCCGACTGTATCACTCGGCCCCCACCCCCCGGCACGCTGCGTCATTGGATGTGATTGACAGCAGGGCAAGCCAATGGCTGCGCTGCTTTCAATCAACCAATGAATGAGCCAGGAAGACGGCCGAGAATCCTGCGCGTTCACAGCGCAGGACCTTCGAAGGGTCAGGTAAGTAAAGGGGGGCTCGGGGGGGCGCTAATCAGCAGATGTTTTTTCACCTTAATGCATGGAATACAACCCCTTTAACGCCATATAGTTCTGTGCATTACTGCAAGTTTAATGCTGTATATTTAATTGCGTTACTGCAAGGTTAATGCCAAATATTTCATTGCGTTACTACACATTTAACGCCATATAGTTCTGTGCATTACTGCAAGTTTAATACTGTATATTTCATTGCATTACTGCAAGGTTAATGCCAAATATTTCAGTGCGTTACTGCATGTTTAATGCCATATAGTTCTGTGCATTACTGCAAGGTTAACGCCATATAGTTCTGTGCATTACTGCAAGGTTAATGCCATATAATTCTGTGTTACTGCAAGTTTAACGACATATATTTTGTTACGTTAACAAGTTTAACGCCATATATTTATTTGCATTACTGCAAGTTTAACGCCATATAGTTCTGTGCGTTACTGCAAGTTTAATTCCATATATTTTAATGCATTACTGCAGGTTTAACACCATATATTTCATTATGTTACTGGTAGTTTAACACCATATAGTTCTGTTCATTACTGCAATATTATAGTGTATCCGTAGTGTGTTTTTTCATTGAATAAAGTTAATCCACGTACACATTTACACATCTTTATTACATTTTGTTAATAAGCACCCCCCATTTCCCCCATCATGTCTGGAGGGCAAGGAGAGGCAGACGTTCCCATGGCACTGTAAGGAGACCAGCAGTGTATGTGTCCACAAGCAAAGGTGTACGTGGTCAGTCCTCAAGCAGGGCACCATTTCCTCTGTTTAGTGATCTTGCCCATGCTATCCAGCCACAGCATGCAGAGGAGGTGGTGGACTGGCTTACTAAACCGTCCTCGTCCTCCTCACTCTCTGTCACCCATGCAGAGACTAGTGCATGGTCCCCTGTAGTTGTCATAGTGGCAAAACCTGCCTCCTTGTCCACAGCTATTCCTGCCATAGCCCCAGCATCAGGCATGGAAGAGCCAGTGGAGTTATTTGAACACAGCATATGCCACTTGCTCCTTGACAATGCAGAGCCATTACTCGATTTAGATGTTGGTTCTGACTCTGAAGTTAAGGAAGGCAGGCAGATGAGCCTACAGAAAGGAGAGAACACTGGTACACAACTTGCTAGCCATATTCCCCCAGCGCAACATATTACCAAGTTGTCTCCAGTGGTAATGAGGATAGAGGAGATGATGATGATGATGAGGTCACTGACTTGACTTAAAGGGGTTGTAAAGGACATTTTTTTTTTTTCATAATAAGCATCCTTTACCTGCAGACATTCCTCTTTTCACTTCCTCATTGTTCGTTTTTGCTCAGAAGTTGCTCTATTTCTTCTCTGTTCTGTTCAATTCCTGCTTGTCTGATTGTTACTCACCAAGGTGAAGGGAGGCTTTACTGCGGTGGTCAGTAACGTGGTCGCCCCCTCCTGGGAACTACATCTGTGCGGCAGGACGCTCTCTACGTGTTAGAGACTCCAAGGAGGTGTGAATTACTGGGCGTGCCACAATGCATACTGGGAAATGTAGTTCTTATATGAACGAGCCCTGCAAACCAGGAAGTGAATGAGAGAATAGAAACTAGAACGCCGGAGGTGATATAGATGAAGGAATTTAATAGGTATTTACTCTTTTTTTTTTTTTAACAGAATCATTACACTATTCTGTCTGTCTATCTTGCAGACATTAATTTTAAGCAAAAAAAATGTTTTTTTCTTTACAACTTATTTAAGTGACAGATAGACACGAGGAGAAAAGTGAGGGTGAGGCACAACCCCAACAAGGCAGCCATCATGTAAGAGTAGAGAGCAGGCACCCTATTCCATCACATTGTGGAGCTGTTCCCGTCCCACTTCCCACAGCTCAGCTGTCTGGGCCTTTTTTAGTATGTGCAGTATGTGCAGTCAATCACACTGTTGCTATTTGCAAACTTTTACGCAAATTTTGTTTGTATCACTAGAAAGTGAAACTGTGGATATGAAAATAGGTACAAAAGTGCCACGTCCCGATATATTGGATATATTGGAATTGAAAAGAAAAGATGATGGACTTTTTAGGCACCATGCTAACAACGTATTAAAATAGTAATTAAAATGTATTTTATTTACAAAGAAATATATACATTTTGAACAATTGATAATGGATTGTTTAGTTACAGAGAGACCAAGGACCGAATGCCATTGGTAATATAATATTGAATGTAACGTAGAGTAGTAATAGGCGGTATGTTGTAATTTGTAATAGGCGGTATGTTGTAATTTGTAATAGGCGGTATGTTGTAATTCAGCTCATCTCTACATGTTACACATATTCAACACTTCTTTATTTGCTTAGGCATGTTCTATGAATAGAAAATCAACAATAAATGTCTTTGGATGTTAACATCAGCAGAGATCCCCCTCATTTCAGAGCTTCCCCTCAGATCTACAGCGACTGCACTTACAAGTGCACTTTCAAATGCACTTGCAGCGTACTTGTAGTGAAGAGTGTATTTGCCTTTAGTAAATCAACACCATTAATAGAAAAAAAAAACGTTTTATATAATTATTTAATGCAATGATAATATGTGCTTGCTGTCCAATACCCCACACATAGCATAACCAAAGTTGTGGTTCTGAACCAAACTTTGGTTCTGCTATGTATGGGGTATTGAACAGCAAGCATATATTATTATTGTATTAAATAATTATACATTCAATGTTCTATTACCAATGGCATTTGGTCCTTGGTCTCTCTGTAACTAAACAATCCTTTATCAATTTTGGTGCAATAGGTGGTGTGTTATATCTCCTAAGGCAACATTCAAAATGTATATATTTCTTTGTAAATAAAATCTATTATTACTAAACTTTGTCTTAGGCGCATTAAGTGTGGCAAAAACACGAACCATTTGGGTACCACATGTTTGACAAGGCATTTAACCTCCCACCACCTCTCATCACGTGGAAGGCAATGTTGTGGCATCGTTGGGCAAGGAAGTCAGCCGCAAAGTCTGCATTACTGCTGACATGTGGTCCAGTAAGCATGGGCAGGGACGATATATTTTGTTTGGCATCGTTGGGCAAGGCAGTCAGCCGCAAAGTCTGCGTTACTGCTGACATGTGGTCCAGTAAGCATGGGCAGGGACGATATATTTTGTTCACAGCACTTTGGGTAACTCTGCTTACAACTCAGAAGGATGCAGAACAGGGCTTAGTGCTGCAGCTTGTTGTGCCCCCACATCTACAAACAACTGGTGATGATGCCACATTCATCAGCTCTACCCATTCCTCCCCATGCCCTCCTCTGCTGAATTGTCCTATGTACCTCAAGTACCCCCTAAGCATTCAAAGGACTATTCAATTAGTCTAAAAGGTGCCATGCAGTGCTTTAGCTGGTGTGTCTAGGGGATGGGAAGAACACCACAGCAGAGATTCTTGCAGCTCTGCAGGGACAGGCCCAGAGGTGGTTCATGGCACACCGCCCTGTCTCGTCTGCCCTTAGACAGGGAAAGTTGACACATGGCTGGCATATGTCCTCAATTTGGTGGTGTAAAGGAAGAATGCCCCAGGGGTTTTACACTAGAAAATTGTTGCTCAAAGGTATGTTTGAAAAAGAAAAACCTGACACAGAAGGATGCCGTACGTTCAGTGTTATCGAAAGACCTTATCGATACCATCGATTTAGAGTCTATCCTTAAAATTTGTCCAAGAACCTCCTCATTAAACCAAGTGATAAAGGAGAAAACATTGTCCTTATGGACAATGCACAATACAGTGGTATGTGTAATAACATCTTGAGCAAGCAGCTGGTACCGCCCAATAAGCCACGACATCATTAAAGCTTTCAATCAAAAGTTAGATTTATTTGTGAATGATGATTTTTCCGATAGAACCATTTTCAGACAAACTTGGGAGTTTATTTGCAATCCATACCCAAAAGTTGCTACATTTTACGCACTCCCAAAGATACACAAGAACGCCATTGATCCACCAGGGAGACCTATATTGTCTGGAAATGGTTCTATCACGGAAAACGTATCTAAACTAATTGACGAACATATTCGTCCCTATTGTTTTTGTAATACCCTCTTACATTTGTAATACTATTCACCTATTGCAAATCATAGAAGATGTCCTGGTTCCTCCCAATTGTATCCTTGCAATCATTGATGTCAAAGATCCTTATAGCTCCATACCGCATTCTATTGGGCTTACCTGTATTCGTTGAGTTTTGTCTTCTGTATTAGCCATCATGAGGCATCAGTCAATTAATTTATACTTCTTTTCCTAGATTATGTTTTGAACCACAACGTGTTTTCTTTTGAAGGCCGCTTTTTCCTCCAGGTACAGGGAGTAACCATGGGCACCTGTTGTGCCCCTGGCTATGCCAATCTGTACCTGGGGGAATGAGAAAATGCCATCTTCAGTGATGAGAACCTCCCTATGTACCTGTGCCACGTCGTCATGTGGCACAGGTACTTAGATGACATCTGTGTTGTCTGGGATGGACCCCAGTCTCTTTTGGACGAATGCCTGTCTGCATTGAACATCAATGAATTTAATCTCAAATTCACAATGAGCTCTAATACATCTAAAATCAACTTTGTGGATGTTGAGATTTTTTAAAATTATGCCAATTTACTATGCTGTAAGCTATTTAGGAAGCCCACTGCGGGAAACACAATTCTCCATTCCTCCATTTTTCATCCAAGACCACTTGTTAATTCCATCCCCTATGGACAATATTTGTGCATCAAGCGCAACTGTTCAAATTCCCTTGACTTCAAACATGAGGCTAACAACCTTAGAAAAAGGCTACTTGAACGTGGCTACAGCCACAGATGCCTCAAAAGAGCTTTTCATCGAGCAGAGTCTAGCAATAGACACGTCTTACCAGCTCCAATGAAAAACCTATCTTACAACACTCAGAGAATAATCGTCACTTATACAAATGAACACACTAGATTAGTGGAGATATGCAGGAAGTATTGGCATCTTCTAACAGCTGACCCCACCATAGTACCTATATCCCAGACTCCAATGATCACTTACAGAAGGGCAACTTATGCGGGTGTCTTGGTGGTTCAAAGTAAGTTTCGGGGCCAAAACCGGGGAGATCCATGTAAAACAATGGGAACTTTCTCTTGTGGAGCATGCTCCTATTGCAAATGTATAGACCAGAGAAAAATGATCTACTTACCTAATGGAATGCGATTCTTTCCGAAACATTACTCTAATTACCAGACCAAAGGCAACATATTACCTCATATTATCGGTGAAAAAATACTGCACAAACAGTGAAAGAGTGAAAAAACAATAAAAAACAATGAATAATGGATAGTTTAGAATCAGCTACATAAAAATGTGATGAATTTACTAATGGAAGGTGAATGGAATGTAGTACTAACCCTGATGTGGTATAGAAAAACCACATTAGAAAATGGACGTTACTCAATTCATTCAAAACTAAATGACTAGAGTCCCACGTGGTGGTAATCATTCAGTATATAAAGAACAAGAGTCCAATGTCCTAAACAAAGTAGTTAAGGCTGGTCTAGTCCAAGGACCTGGATCTAATCAAAGAAAGCAAATGAATCAAATCAACATTGCTCTTATATTGGGTCACAGCAGGCTAATAAACCAGTCATCCGCTGGAGACATCAATCCTCTCAAATGAAGTAAGAATTAATACCCTTATCGCATCTGATGGACCCGTATGTCAGCGACAGCGGATCATATGAGCTTGGATAACCGGATCGATTTGTGTAGCCGAGATGGTGGAAGGAGCCCATGTTGACTTCTGGCGACGCCGCGTCACAGATGCGGTGACGTCAGACGCCACGCTGGCCGAGTAGTCGCTGGAGATCAGATGCCTCCGTCCCCTCGTTGTGAGACACAGGTGCAGGCTTGTACTCATTTACCTTTGGCACATCAGTGCCTCTTGGCTTATTTGCTAATATATTTTATCGACGGACTTTAGGATTGGGTAATTGATCATGGCCACCCCCACTTCTCGTGTATTTGTCAGGCAGAGTGTGTGCTATACCCTTGCTGCACAGCCAGGATTTTCAGTTCGAGTTACATAAATGTGAGAGGAAAATCACAGGTACGCTTCTGATAACTACTTCAATGCTGGCCAATGTTATATGTGCTTAATTTTTGATGCACACTCTGGGCTAGATTCAGAAAGACTTAAGAGGGGCGTATCAGTAGATACATCGTCGTAAGTCTTAATCTGAGCCAGTGCACATTTAAGCTTATGCTCTAAATGACATAGGTTTAAATGTTGCTAAGATACGAGCGGCGTAAATCACTTACGCCGTTGTATCTTATTTGCATATTTATGCTGGCCGCTAGGTGGCGGTCCCATTGTAAAATATGCAAATGAGCAAATACGCTGATTAGCGAATGTGCGCCCGGCCGGCGCATCTGTTTACGTTGTTTGCGTAAGGCTTACGCCCGGCGTGACGTTACCCCTGCGTTCAGCGCTGGGGCGCGCTTGATTTGAATACTACACGCCCCCTACCCGCCTATTTTTAATTCCGCCGGGTCATTTACGCTACGCCGCCGCAACTTTACAGTCAAGTGCTTTGTGAATAAAGCACTTGCCTGAAAAATTTGCGGAGGCGTAATGTAAATGACATACGTTACGCCAAAATAAAGATCCGCTCTCCTATCTGAATCTGGCCCTCTGTCTTTACCCCTTTGGAAGCTGTTTGTCTTCCATCAAGGGTGTAACCATACATATATTTTTTTTTTTTGACAATCCAAGATAACTCAATCCATTTCCATTTAAAGCGGAGATCCACCCTGATATATATATATTTTTAAAAAATCTGAAAAAAATAAATAAAAATGAAATGGAAAAAAAAAATACTCACCCTAAATAGGCTGTTGCTATGCGGAAGTCCCGAATCTGCCCTCACGATCCGCGGTGCTGTTTTCTTCCTCCTCCTCTTCTGGGTGTCTTCTTGTGAATGGGCCGCGCTGCATTCTGGGAACTGTGTGTATCCCAGAAAGCAGCCGGACCATTCACAAAGCGCCGCGTCGCTCGCACATGCGCAGTAGGAAACGGGCAGTGAAGCCGCACGGCTTCACTGCCTGTTTCCCTGACTGTGGATGGCGGTGCCGGGATCGAGGATCGGCATCGGCGGGGGCCGTCAGCGCGGGCACCTAGGACAGGTAAGTGTCCTTATTCAAAGTCAGCAGCTACACTGTTAGTAGCTGCCGACTTTAAAAAAAAAAAAATGCGGGTGGGTGGAGCTCCGCTTTAAGCCGCATACACACGATCGGTTCAAATCGATAAAAAAGGACCCCTTCGGTCCGTAAGAGTCGGTTCACACTGGGGCGACTTGGGATCCGACTTGAGGTCGCCTCAAGTCGTCCCAAGTCGCACTGTAGAGAAAAACAATGTTAGTGAATGGGAGCGGTGTTAATACACACTACTCATGTCGCTCCGACTTCAGAAAAGGTTCCTGTACGACTTCAATCCGACTTGTCGCCTCAGAAGTCTGATCACTAGCTACTTTCCAGATAAGATAACATACATTTCTTAGGCAAACCTCTCCTTCCCCCTCCCTCTTCCAGAGCTGATTGTTGTTTTATTGGCCACTGGAATGTCTCCTGTCTTGGAGATGACTTCAAGTCGTGTTGTAAATCTCCCCAGATCGTCCTGTGGTTCATGCTCAAGTTGTGTCTGAGTCGTCTCTGAAAGTCGCGCTGGAAGTCGTGTCGCCCCAGTGTGAACCGACTCTTATCCTTCGGTCAAAAAACAGAGGGCTTGCTTTAAAATTGAACCAATGGACGGCTAACCGATAGGTCAAAACCTATCGTTAGTACGCACGAGCATCAGTTAAAAATCCACGCATGCTCAGAATCAAGTTCACGCATGCTTGGAAGCATTCAACTTCGTTTTTTTCATCACGTCGTTGTGTTATACGTCACCGCGTTCTGACACGATCGGTTCATGAACCGATGGTGTGTAGGCACACCAGTCCATCAGTCAGCTTCATCGGTTAACCAATGAAAATGGTCCGTCGGACCGTTCTTATCGGATTGACCGATCGTGTGTACAGGGCTTTACACATTTAACTTTCTATGTCCATAAGATTCTTGCCTCCATATGTGTCACTGGTGACTCCTGCGAGTTTTGATTTGCCGCCGCGGCCACTTAGTGGGATCCGCTTTCTAGTCATATATCCAAGATTTGTACATACCCTTATCTAGCCTATGATAAGAAAAAGACTGGGAGGACCAAAAGTTACAAAATATGTCACCTTTGACCAGGCCCGGAGTGGCTAATCGGGAGAACCGGGACAATTCCCGGTGGGCTGGTCCAGTTCGGGCCGGTTGCGGGCCGGTCCCGTGGCCGCCTTACGGCTCCCTTAAAAATTTAGCCCCCGGCGCGCCGGCCTGTAGCGTCCGCATTAAACAGCCGGTGATTGGCCAGGCCGGGTGCATGTCATACCAGAGGCTGAAGGCTTTAGTGGGTTTGAGGGGGGCCCTCATTATTTGGGCTGCCTCCCTCATCATTTCTAGGCCCTCCTCCTCCATCTGCCTCATGCGCCTCCTTGGGCCTGGTCGCCTCATCTGGAGGGGAGGAACCTGGCTGATGGTGCTGAGCCTGGGGACATGCTGACTTCCACTGGCCCCGGCCTCCTCCTGGCTGTGACTCACCCCTTCCGCCTGGCTGATATGGTCCTCAGGAGCTGCCACCTCCTGGCTGGTCTCTTCTTCCTGTGTATAAAAAAGGGACATGTTGTAATATTTTGCACAATCAATCACACACATGTTTGGGCTCTAGACTCTTTTCTTTTTCTTCATTTAAATTAAACAGACTGTCCTTCTTACCCCTCAGTTGGCATCCCTGACACCTAGTTTTAGGCCCATGCCTTTTTTTGGTTTTCCAAGCTTTCTATTTTTTATACAATATTATCTCAATAATCAAACACAAATTAGCAGCTCAGAAATATTTGTGAAACTACTATACCTCATCACTGAAGACTGCCAGATCTGGGTCCATGTCAGCCAGGCCCTCCGCTGACTCTGCAGGGGCGTGGGGATCCTGGGAAGTTCCGCTGGAAGGAAGCGTGGAAGGAAGGCTGGAAGGAAGATTCGAAAGTGATGGCCGGCCCTCCAGTTCATCATTCAAAAATGTGAGCTCCCTGAAGTACCACAGCCTGGGCTCCTTTGGCGCATGTGCTGCTGATCCAGATCTTTGGCTTTTAAGCTCTTTATAGACTTTTCGATACCTGGTCCTAAATTGCTCATTTTATCCTTGACCATGGTCGCTGTGCAGCCTGGAACCCAAGTCTGCATGTAGGTTGCTATTTCTTTGAGTGTTTCCGCTCTCAGGGGTTTATTTGGGTAGCCTGGGTGCCTGCTATCCCAAAGCATTGTTTTTTTGCGATACACTTAAATCAATCGCAGAGTATTTTCTTGTATCGCCAATTGGTCCATTTCGGCTTTTTTCTGGCGATATTAATGGTCTAGAACAGTGATGGCGAACCTTGGCACCCCAGATGTTTTGGAACTACATTTCCCATGATGCTCCACTACATTGCAGAGTGCATGAGCATCATGGGAAATGTAGTTCCAAAACATCTGGGGTGCCAAGGTTCGCCATCATTGGTCTAGAATATACAAAAATCAATATAAAAAAACCTGCATAAAAAATGGCTCAGCTTTGTCATTGTCAGAATATGTATGTGTACAATCATTGTGCCAAAGGCATTCTCGACTACCATCCGGGCCCTGGCCAGCCTAAAATTGAACACCCTCCTCTCCGGAGTGAGGGTCCTCTGGGGAAAAGACCACATGAGGTGAGGTCCAAGCCCAAAAGCTTTGTCCGCTACAAAAACAAACGGAAGTCCTTCCACATTGTCTTCATCCGGTGGCAGTTCCAGACCACCAAGTTGTAGACGCCTGTAAAATTCGCTCCGCGCGAACACTCCCCCATCAGACAGCCGGCCGTTCTTCCCCACGTCCACATACAAAAATTCACAGTGTGCCGACACCACCGCCATCAACACAATACTATGAAAACCTTTGTAGTTATAATAGTACGACCCCGAACGAGGTGGCGGCACTATGCGGACGTGTTTCCCATCTATTGCTCCTCCGCAGTTTCGAAAATCACAACGCTGGGCAAATTGGGAAGCCACAGTCTGCCAATCCTGTGGCGTGGAGGGAAACTGTGGGGACAAACAAATATAAAATAAAAATTACTTTGGCACATAAACATTGCAAACACAATACAAAACCATCCTTGTGCAACATCACAGTATTAACATTTCATATTATTATTGTGGTGGAGTTCTGGCCACAAAAATATCCCACTTATTATCACACTCCCCACTCCTCTGATGGGGCAACACATTTTTTTAGGGGGGGGGGGGGGGGTTGAAGTAAAATGCAGCAGACAAAAAAATGCCTCACACACCCCAAAAAAATAGGCTAGGTGTGTTTGTCCCTAGGATAGCATGCTGGACAGGTTAATAGTGATGTAAGGTAAAAATATGTAGGTAGGCCAACAAAAAGAACATGGAAAGCTTATGAACATGCATGGGGAGAAAAGGGAACATTCAACACACAGCATCGAAAAATCATGGTAATTAGGGGAAAAAGCCAACTAAATTAACATTAGCAAAAATTAGTAAAGACATAGATTGTGAGGTTCATAAAAGAGGAAACTTACCTTAAGATACTCCTCCTGCATGACTTGTATGATGGCAGAACACGTCTCCGGTATGATGATCCCAAGCGCCTGGGGAGAGATGCCTGTGGAGAACTTGAGGTCCTGCAGGCTCCTCCCAGTCGCCAGGTACCGCAACGTGGCAATAAGCCTCTGCTCGGCCTGCCTCGTGATATAGGGGGACAGAAGATCCAGCAGACGGGTGAAAACGGGGTCCGTCATACAGAGAAAGTTCCTGTAGTCATCAGGATTATTCTCCTGGATTTCCCTAAGCAGAGGCATATGAGAGAATCGGTCACGCTGGCGCAACCAATTCTTGGCCCAGGAACTCCTCCTCCCCCTGTTCCCGGCCAAAGCCCTGGAATAATGATAACATCCAGAAGCAAGCCCATACCCAGCACGAACTCTAGCAAAGTTACGCTGCTGCTCCATAATGGCTTCAAACCAGCCGGCTGGTCAGTCAAGAACACACTCAAACAGAAAGCACCCCCAAATACAGCAATACCTGCAAAGTACGCACGACAAACAGATATCCGCGGACAGGACGCCACTGCAAAGCAGAAACGACTCGACAGCCAGCACTGACTGCCAAATACGCACCCACAAGCACACACTGAACACGAGAATACGATCTGTAAAGCGCGGAGACCAAAAAGTGCCAATCGGCTCTAACCAAACCTTAGACACATTTGCTCAGATTTGTCTCCTCGTGTGTACGCGGCCTCAAAGGAACACTGAACATGTGAGTACTGAGCACTATAGATTTTATAATGCAGTTTCAGACATTTTTAATTAAACATTGTATTTGTAAATATTCCATTTACTATGATATACATAAATAAAATCACATGCTTATACATATATATTCCCACCCTTTTTTTCTTTATCAGAAATACAACAGCATGCTTCTTCCTTAAACACAAGAAGAAGGAATTAAACACGCCTGAAAAAAAATCCTATTTTGGCGTTATCCGAAATATGTCAGTTTTTATGATCACAACTCTTATATGATTTATCTTTAAGGCCGTGTACACACGAGGAGACATGTCCGATGAAAACGGCCGACGGACCGTTTTTATTGGACATGTCTCCTGGGATGTTTTGGTCTGATGGTGTATACACACGATCAAACCAAAATCCTCGCGGACAGACAGCGCGGTGACGTGGCGGTGATGTTGACGCCGCGACGTCCGCAAACCAGGAAGTAAAATGCTGACGCATGCGGGGGATTTCAGTCCGCTGGTTAGGCGTACTAACCAGCGGACATGTCCGACGGACAGGTTTCCAGCGGACAAGTTTTAAAGCATGTTTTAAAACTTTTGTCTGCTGGAAACCTGTCCGCTAGGCCGTACACACGATCGGATATGTCAGCTGAAACTGGTCTGCAGACCAGTTTCAGCAGACATGTTCGATCGTGTGTACGCGGCCTAAGTCAGAGGTGTCCAAACTTTTTTGAAAGAGGGGCCAGATTTGATGAAGTAAATATGCGTGGGGGCCGACCATTTCGCCTGAGATTCTTTGAATCATCAAAATTTGGTCCAAGTGTGTTTGTCCGAGCGCTAATACACTGCACTACAAGAATTCTCTTGCCTTTGTGGCTGTGTGGTGAAGAGACGATCTCGAGCCTGTTATTTGGATATACCGTATTTATCGGCTTATAACACACACCTTCACTTTAAGATGGAAGTTTCAGGATTTTTTTTTTTTTTAAATAAAGAACTGTGAAGCAAATTAAAGGTCAGTGCCCATCAATGCAGCCTAATCAGTGTTCATCTGCAGCCTCACCATAGCCATGAATGCAGACCCACCGCTGCCATGAATGTAGACCCACCGTTGTCATGAAGGCAGACCCACCGTTGCCATGAAGGCAGACCCACCGTTGCCATCAGTGCAGCCTGATCGATGCCCATCTGCTGCCTCGGAGGGGACAGGATGAGCGCCAACAGATTACATACAGGATAATCTCCTGTTTACTCGGCAGCCTCTTTAATACGAAGTCCCACCTCCTATGATAGACAGAACAGCCGTCCAATGGCAGCTCAGGAGACAGGACTTCCTATTACAGATGCCACTGAGTAAACAGGAGATTCTCCTGTATGTAATCTGAAGGCGCTCCTCCTGTCCCCCTCCCTATCCCCTGCAAGGCAGCACAGATAAATACGGTATATATTTTTTGTGGCCCAGGTGCCACAAAAGATATATATATCCAAATCACCAGGGGGGCCGTACTAAACTGGAACGCGGGCCGTATTTGGCCCTTGGGCCGGACTTTGGACATGCCTGCTTTAAGTGGTTTGTGTCAGCAATTATTAGCAGCTGTAATCAATTGGTTGTTTGTTCCCTTTGATGTTTTATACATACCCTTTTATTTTTGTATACCAATAAAATTTGTTACTATTTTTACTAAACGATCCTGCTTGTTTACCCACCCGTAAAATCCCTGGGCCTCCTTTACAAATTCTTTTCAGGATTTTTCTCTAGTTAGTTTATCCTCTCTAATCCAATTTGGTGGTGTAGCATTTCCTAAATAGGTACCCAGGGTTGAAAGATCTACTAAAGTGGGCCAAAAGAACGTGTAGCCATTTTAGGTGGTCATACACATCCAGTTGGCTGAAATTCAGCAGGTATTCCTCCAGCCTGTAAACCACCTGATTTTTGACATGCCCACGAGGTGGAACTTGACTTTGGCAGTGGCTGCACGTGCAGCAGAGGGCCATCAACCAGTACCTGTGTGAGTATGGCCCAATGACAGGCCAGGCTCTGCTTTTTTCCCCTACACCAACGGCTGCTCATAAAGGATGCATGCACTGTACTGGCATGATTGGAGGTGACCACGGATGGTGAGCCATGACAATGCATGCATCAGTGACACAATCCCTGTACTGGTCCTGCTGAAGCAGACTCTGCGTGGCACTCAAGGCAGAGCTGCGGGACGAAGAGGAGGACTTCCTTTCCTTTCAAGGCCCACTTTATGCAGACACCATTGTTCCTGTGCCACAGAACACACAAGAAGAGAGAGAGGAGGAGGAGGAGAAGGAGGATTCTGGCAGTTTCAGCGGCATTGAAGCAGTGGAAGACATACGAACAGTAGACATGTGCAGACTGGAATATTTCGTTTCGTTTTTTCGTTTTCGTTTGGAAAATAAATTGATTTAGTTACTCCCAAAAATGGAAAATTGTATACTCACCTTTCCGTAATTTTCCTTTCCTGACGCATCTTCATGGCAGCACACACTGGGTTGTGACTCCGCCCCCACAACCTGACAGGATTGGTTAGCTATAAATTTGAAGGGGAGACGCCCCGCACCATTCTCTGTATATATCATCATAAAACAGCAGGGTGGGCATCTGTGTGCTGCCATGAAGATGCGTCAGGAAAGGAAAATTACGGAAAGGTGAGTATACAATTTTCCATTTTCCTGATGCATTGATGGCAGCACACACTGGGAAATAACTCGCCAGTCGGGAGGGTGCAAGAAAACAGTAATATTTATTCTTTATAGCGCTGAGGATTTGGCTCTAAGAACAGATCTGCCGAAGTCGACGGTAGCCAGGAGAGCAGAATTCACTCTGTAGTGAGAAATGAAGATGTGTTGGGTAGACCAAGTTGCTGTTCTGCCTATGGTTTCCGGTGAAGTCCCGAAATATGCTGCCCAAGAAGTGGCCTCTGCCCCTGTCGAATGAGCCCTAATGCCCTCTAGGAGTCGTAAGTTGCTGGATGGAATAGGTCTCTTTGATAGCTTTAACAACCAAGAGTTAATGGTACGGGAGGTAGCTGGCTGACCTCGTCTGCTCCCGTGTGGGATAATCAAGAGAGAATCCGTCTTCCTGAGATGTAGCTGTGACGTAACTGGAGATGGTAGACTTGACATCCTAGTCATGGGACTCGCCCCTCTCATTAGTAAAAGACGGAAGGACGATGTCCTGGTTATAATGAAAGGAGGAAGTTACCCTTGGATAAAAATGGTCTGAGGGCTTCAGAACCACTCTGTCAGGGAAGAACACTAAATAGGGGTTCCGTAGCCATAAGTGCTGTATCTCCGACGCCCTCTTAACTGAGGTGATAGCAATACGGGAAGCCATCTTCAGAGCTAGGTTCCACGGTGACCGGTGAGACTAAGTTGAATGGAGAAAAAGGTGGATTGGACAGGGCCCCGAGTACTACACAGAGAT
The DNA here is from genome assembly GCA_029574335.1 of Rana kukunoris. Lineage (NCBI taxonomy): Eukaryota > Metazoa > Chordata > Amphibia > Anura > Ranidae > Rana > Rana kukunoris. The sequence continues at coordinate 83,807,523 of CM056060.1, read as the reverse complement.
CCCCTGTTGGAAAGGCTGGCCTCCTAGGTGGTCTGATCTTACGTAGGCCCTGAGGAACAGAGTGACCGGATGATGAAGAGCCCATCTAGTACCTGTCATGGCTGAAAGGGCAGATACTTGCACCTTCAGGGTACCCGAGCCCGGGCCCTTGTTAAGCCCTGACTGAAGAAATTCAAGAATTTGAGATGGGATTCCAATCTCTTTGCTGCGATGACACGAACCTCTCCCAGATCCTAGTATAGGTGACAATAGTGGAGCTCCTTAGAGCTTGTACTAAGGTTGATATTACCTCCTGAGAGTATCCTAGTTCCCCTAACCTAGCCCTCTCTGCTTCAAAGCTGGCAAATGCAGCTTCTCTGGGCTGGATGGAAGAATTGCCTCTGATGTATGAGATCCCAGGTTACTGGAAGATGTATTGGAGGCCACGTACCTAGCTGTAGCGGGGTCGTAAACCATGGCCTCCTCAGCCAGAACGGTATTAGTACAATAACCGTGGCTGAGGACTTCCGAAGTCGGGACAGGAATCTTGTAATCCGAGAAGTTGGAAGAAAAATGTACCCTAGCTCGCAGCTCCATGGAAGAACTAGGCAGTTTGTCCCTTCAGGTAATGGAAAGTGGGCTCTGGACAGGAACTTCTGACACTTGGAGTTCTTTGGCGTGGCCGCTAGGTCGACTTCTGGTACTCCACAAGTTTTCGTAAGAATGGAGAATACCTGTTGGTTCAGGGACCATTCGTTGTTTGAAAGTGTCGCTCGGCTTAGGTAGTTGGCCAACGAATTCTGTGTTGCTGGGACGCATACTCCCCACAGATCTAACAGGTGCACTTGTGCCCCTTCCATTATGGGTGAACTTCCTCCTGAAGCGTGCGACTCCTGATGCCCCCCTGTCTCTGGATACATGACACCACTACTTGTTGTCCATCCTGATCAGGACACTCTTCCTCTCTAGAAGAGGCGCAATGGCCAGGAGGGCCTGAAAGGCTGCTCTGAGCTCTAAAATATTTGACACTATGCCCTGAGCCCGAAAGTGCCACTGTCCCTGGGCTACTCAGTCTAGATAGTGTGGACCCCATCACCCCTGGCTGGCGTCCGATGTTACTACTTCTGGACTTGGGGGAACTTTTGGAATGGACTCCCTGAAGTTGGACGGGTGTGTCCACCACCATACTAATTGCTTTACCAAAGTTCGGGATGTGAATGGTTTGGAGTATTGATGTTCTATTCCACTGCCTGAGAAAGGAGTTCTGTAAGACTCGCATGTGCCACAGGGGCCACTGTATCAAGGGTATGGATGCTGACATGGACCCCAGGGTACTGAGGCAGGCTCTGACAGTTAGACGTCTGGATGATAGCAGATTCTGTATCTTCTGGAGCAAGGGCTTCAGCCTCTCTTGAGGGAGTTGCACCCGGTACAACCTGGTATTTTATTCTGCCCCTAGGAACACCCTAACTTGCCGAATGCCCTGGGTGCTGAGGCGATGCCGAATGGGGGGCACCAAAATTGGAAATGGGATTGATCGATTGAGAACCGAAGGGACCTCTGGAAGTTAAGATGAACTGGGATGTGAAGGTAAACGCCTGAAAAATCTAGAGATAGCATCCAGTCTCCCACGTCCACTGACAACAAAATGGACTGAAGGCTTTTCCAATCTGAGGGCCTCTATTTTGATCGTCTGTTGAACTTCTTTAGGTCCAAGACTGGACGTAGATCCCCGTTTTTTTTTTTTTTTTATATACCAGAAATAAAGGAGAATAAAACCCCCTCCCTTTCTGGTGCGGAAGTACTTGGTAGGCTGGAATGTGTTCCTTGGCAATGTGCCCATGAATTTCCAATTGTGACCGGTCTTGATAGAGGATAGTGTCCATGGATCTGTTATACGAGTTGCCCACATCCGAGCGAATCTCTTGAGTCTGGTGCTCACCTGAGCTGGGTGGGCAGACGGACCCTCAAAAAGGACTTCTGCTGTTCCCCAGCTGTGATTGGCTTACTGTATCTACATGAAGGAGGGTCGAGTCTTCCAGTCCCTCCTAAATTCCCTGCCGGGGCGGTAGGATCTAACATCCCTGTCTTTGACAGGAAGATCACGCCTGTAAGCGGGGCCCTTCTGGGGCTCTGGTTTCCTATCGGAGGGAATCAGCCCGGACTTTCCCCCGGTAACCTTGGAGATGGCCGAGTCCATCTTTGTGCCGAATACACTTGAGCCGCCATATGGAATTTTGCACCAGTTGATTTTGATGCTGCCTTCACTATCCAGGGTCTCAGCCATAAGGCTCTTCCCAGCCATGAAGTCGCCCCCTCAGGAGCCGTAAGCCAACTTAATTTTCCTTCAGGGAGGAGAATATCTTCCCCTGGTCGGCTCCTTCTAGAATGGAATTCTCAACATTAGCCGCCCATGCAGCGATAGTTTTAGCGACTGCCGCCATGGTGATAGCCGGCCTACAAGCGTCTCCTGTCGTGGAGCAGGCTTTCTTCAGTTCTATATTGATTTTACAATCAAGAGCGTCCCGGAAGGTAACTGCATCTTCAATCGGTAGAGAAACGTTTCTAGCGAGTCGCATTAAAGATGAATCCACCGTAGTTGCATTAATCAAAAGAATTGATCTTAGAATCCCACAAGGGGTACAATCTGCAAACTTGTTGCTCATACTGGGCCGCTTATGCGATCCCCCCACTTATCCTTTATGAGGTTTTCCAGCTCTTTGATGAAGGGAAATGATTCAGGACCCCCTTTTCAGCACCGGGAAATATTTCTGAACCTTCAGAAGTTCTGCCATAACCTCCTCCCAGCCGATCGCTTCCTTGACTGAATGGGCAAATGGTTCAACTAAAAAGATACAGTCTGACGCCTGCTCACACTCCTCATTCTTAGAGAGGGTTACTGCAGCCTGGCATAACGGCCGGGCGATGTGCTTGGGGAAGGATCGCCCACATATGATCCCTGTGGCGATTCTCCTAGGAGTTCAGTATCTACTCTGGCCTCTGAATCCTTGGGTATTTCAATGAAGCACGAGCGGCAGGCCAATTCCCCTGGCAAGGCTGGCACCCCGCATATTTGGCAAACATTTGCCGTGGTGCGGGTAAGATAGCTCTGTCTGGGATGAAGGTAATCGTCTGCGGTGGGACCGACTATGACGGGAGTGGCTGTGACGCGAGCGGCTATGCCTTGATTGAAGAAATCAAGAGGGTAACCTTGAGCGACTTCTTGCGCCTTCTGCCAGAAGCATGGCTGGAATCTCCCTCTGTGCCGCAAACTTGCGTCTCTTGACCCGATAGGGCTACCAAAACTGTAGCGTCAGTGGCCAGGCTCTCTTTTTTGTCTCCCCTCTACTTACCACCTTCTGGACGGCCTCATACCTGGTCAGCTGACGGTGGTCTGCGAGGGCAGTGGCCCCCATGAGGATAGCAGAGAGACAGCCCGAAAAGGTGGGAAAAAAAGAGAGAAGGGAAAACATTACAATATGTTCCCCCCAACATTTCTATTTATTAAATTAATATAGTAATTTTATATACATATATCTATCCTTTTTTTTTTTTTTTTTGATTATATTAATTGTTTAATTATGGATATACTTTCTCCTATGGTATGTTATAAATTAATATATAAATGTATTAGATCTTCTATCCTATATGTTCCTTTTTTTTTTTTTTGTGTGTGTAATCAATTAGCCCAGGCTGATCTGGGACATGCCTGCACACACCTGGTGCAATCTTCACTCTGAGTAGAGCAGAGCAGCAGGGCGGCAGCCAGAACTATAGAGCAATAGGACTGTTTCTTTTTTTTTTTTTTATGACGCGCGCATGCTCAGAAGCACCCCGCTCGCCCGGCGCCATCTTGGAAGAGGGCAGAGGAGACAGGCGGCATCATCACTGAGCTGCGCGCATGTGCAGAGCACCAAGGGGTACGCAGCGGTGACCCCGAGAGTATGGGGTGTCAGAGGAACCACAGGGCTCAGCAGAGCTGAGAAAAAAACAACAGGCAGACAAAGGTACAAAACGGACTAACCTTAGGTGGTAAATGTAATGATACAAATACCTTTGTGGAAGCACACACTGCACTGGAAGGAAAGACAGAGCGAAAGTGGGGGCCACTGCGAGATTTGAAGCTTCTTTAAAGCTTGTTACAGATGCCAGTATAATTCCAGAGCCCCTGAGACCACCAGAACGGGGTTCCCACCATAAAGCTCATTTAGAGACTGTACAGGAGGGACTTCCAAACAGGAGAGGCTGAACCTGCTGGGGCAATTTGCGGTAAGAGGCATGCTTTTTGCTTGTTCATCCAATCTGTCAGGTGAGGATAAAAAAGAGAATGGTGCGGGGCGTCTCCCCTTCAAATGTATAGCTAACCAATCCTGTCAGGTTGTGGGGGCGGAGTCACAACCCAGTGTGTGCTGCCATGAATGCGTCAGGAAAATCGTTTTGATTTATTTAGTTTTTCGTTGGGGAATAGCTTTCGTCCGAAAATCCAATAATACTTGGTTTCTGTCGAATGGGCAAAAAAATAAATAAAAAATTCGACGGAACGTCGAATCTTTTGGTTGATGGTGATTGATCAAAGAATATTCGGCGGAACGTCGAATCTTTACGTCTCATAAATCGAAATCTATTCTCTGAAATGTCGAATCTATTATTTCTATAGTGTCGAATATTTTCTCTATGATGTCAAATCTTTTCCCTATAATGTCGAATCTCTCTATATCGAATTTTTACCACAACGAAAACGAAAATAAAGCATTTTTTATGTCGGATCTTTCGGTTTTCGTTTCTTGCACTTTCGTTATCGTTTGTTAATACGATAACGAAAAAACCTGATTTTCGGATGAAAATGCATTCTAACGAAAACGAATGCACATGTCTAACGAACAGCGAGATGGTTTTCCATCCACAGGACCCTTGGAAGTAGTATGTGGCTGGGAGAAGGCAGTTCCAGATACTCTAATCCTCAGTGACCCAGAGGAGTCTGCTTCTCATGCCTCCACAAATTTGTGATGCATGGGCTCCATCATGCTTCAAAGCCTGCGAAAGGACCCAAAAATAGGTGCTGTAAACGAGAAGGATCTCTATTGGTTGGCAACCCTCCTTAACCACCGATTTAAGGGGAAAGTCTCAGAACTCATCCCATCCCCACAGAGAGTGCAGAAGATAAAATATCTGCTTACGGACTCTGGTAGGTTACAGTGTCGTGGAGAATGTGGCTTTGAGGCTTCTGTTGGTCAAGAGAGGAGCGGTGGAGAAGGCGGCCTTCTAAGTGATGCATTTATTAATTTTTTTAGTTCTTGCCGCCCAGGGCTGTCAGCTTCCACATCCCATTGGCAGCATCTGCATCACATGGTGGATAATTATCTAGGGGCAAAAACAGAGATGGAGAGCTTTCCAGTCGATTATCCACTGGCTTACTGTGTCATTAAAATAGACCGCTGGCCAGAGTTTGCCCAGTATGCTATTGAGCTGCTGGGCTACCCTGCATCCAGCGTGCTTCCTGAACGGTCATTAAGTGCTGCTGGAAGTTTTGTTACTGACCATAGAACGTATCTTTCCACAGACTCGGTGGACCGTCTGACTTTTATCAAAATGAATCAGTCCTGGATTACCAGCAGCTATGAAGCCCATGATGCCAATGTCACCAATTAAGTGTTGTTGGGATGTGGAATCTGCAGGACTTCTAGGCTGCTTAGTGTTGTGGGTGTTGATTTCATCTGGAAGAATGTTTTTGCTGTAGGTTTTATGGGCACAATTAACACCCAAAGAACAATTTTTCTGCACCTGTTTGACAGGTGCATATTATTGCAATTTTTGACAGCAATGCCAATTCTTGCTTTCATCAAGAGTACCTCTATAGGGTTACAATGTGAAGGCGCCATTGACACCAAAAGAACAATCTTTCCGCACCCGTTACAGAAGTAGAAATCCAAAGTCTGTGTTAGGCCGCGTACACACGACCAAATACATCTGTTCAAATCGGTCTGACAGACCGATTTGAACAGATTTGTCTGCTGGGCTGTTTTGGTTTGATCGCTGTACACACGATCAAACCAAAATCCCCGCCAGCAGACAGCGCGGTGACATGGCGATGACGTTGACGCCGCCACGTCACCGCTCCAGGAAGTAAAACACTATATTACCAAAAGTATTGGGACGTCTGCTGTTACACGCACATGAACTATAAAGGCACCCCAGTCTTAGTCTGTAGGGTTCAATATTGAGTTGGCCCACCCTTTGCAACTATAACAGCTTCAACTCTTCTGAGAAGGCTGTCCACAATGTTTAGTAGTGTGTCCATGGGAATGTTTGATCATTCTTCCAAAAGTGCATTTGTGAGGTCAGGCACTGATGTGGACAAGAAAATCTGGCTTGTAGTCTCCTCTCTTATTTATCCCAAAGTTGTTAGGTGCAGGCCAGTCAAGTTCCTCCACCAAAAACTTGCTCATCTCTGTCTTTATGGACCTTGCTTTGTGCACTGGTGCTCAGTCATGTTGCAATTGGAAGGGGCCATCCCCATACTGTTCACACAAAGTTGGGGGGAAGAAATTGTCCAAAATGTATTGGTATGCTAACGCCTTAAGCGTTCCTAAAGGGCCAAGCCCAGCCCCTAAAAAACAACCCCATGCCTCTAAATGATTTGGACCAGTGCACAAAGAAAAGTGCATAAAGACATGGATTAGCACATTTGGGGTGGAGAAGCTTGAATGGCCTACGCAATGTCCTGACTTCAACCCAACAAAACACTTTTGGGATGAATTATAGCAGAGACTGTGAGCCAGGCCTTCCTGTCCAACATCAGTGCCTGACCTCACAAATATCCTTTTGGAAGAATGGTCAAACATTCCCATAGACACACTCCTAAACGTTGTGGACAGTCTTCCCAGAAGAGTTGTTATAGTTGCAAAGGGTGGGCCAACTCAATATTGAACCCTATCGACTAAGACTGGGATGTCATTAAAGTTCATGTGCATGCAAAGGCAAGCGTCCCAATACTTTTGGTAATATAGTGTGTGTATATATTGTAAGGGGTTAGCTCGGTAGCGGGTGTTTTGTGACCCTTTGGATGGGTTCACTACACACTGAAGTGTACAGAGAGGCAGCCGAGGATGGTTGAAAACAAAGGTTATGGTTTATTCTTCCATATTGCTGGAAACAAGTGCAAGCATCCAAACAGCATAAACAAAACAAATCATAAAATAAACCCTGGCCACTTGGGGCGTCTACCTTCACAACACAGGAACCTACCTATGGAGTTTGGCACAGCCTACTGCTGGGCAGACACTGCTGGTCATACAGCAGAAAAACAATAGTCTTCTTGATTTTTATCACACAGAAAAATCAACAACCACCTCACTTTAGAAGTCTTTCCCAGCTCACTGCTCTCCTTAACTCAAAAAGCCTCAGGATGCAGCAATCAGTAGTAATTCTCTGGATAACTTATAGAGGCCTTAATTGCCTCATTCTGAACAGTTGAAGCTTTCCAACGGCCTAAACCTTTCTGGCTACTTCTGCAGCCGACACCTGATAGTAATTGGTAAATTGTCTAAACAAGGCAGAAATGTATCTCCCATCTGTGACAACACCCACAGATTTACCTGACTTCCTTTCACATACCCCCCCTCTAGTTTTAACCCTAGGGTTGGGACATAGGTTGCCAGACACGCATGCCCTCGGGACAAACCATCTGCATTCCCTATTTTAACACCGGGGCGATACGTTACCACAAAACTAAATTCCTGAAGGGCCAGGAACCACATATTTATTCTCCTATTGGTCTCCTTGTTCTGTGCCATCCACTTCAATGGGGCATGACCTGTCACCAGTTCAAACTGTCTACCCACGAGGTAGTACCGGAGAGAATCCAAAGCCCATTTCACCGCCAAACACTCTTTTTCAATGGTGGCATAATTTTCCGTATGGGCCTTCAACTTTCGGCTGAGGTACATAAGAGGGTGTTCCTCCCCCTTGATAATCTGGGACAGTACAGCTCCTAACCCCACATTTGACGCATTTGTCTGAACCACAAAGTCCCGTGAAAAATCTGGCGAATTTAAAACTGGCTGACTACATAAGGCCTGTTTTATAGCCTGAAAAGCTGTTTCTGCTTCGGGAGTCCATTTGGTCACGACAGACGCCTTCCCTCTGGTCAAATTGGTCAGGGGAGCAGCCTGTGAGGCAAAATGGGGGATAAAGCGGCAATAATAACCTGCGATCCCCAAAAATGCACAAACCTGTTTCTTGTTGGTGGGACGTGGCCAATACTGAATAGCCTCAACTTTGTTTATTTGGGGCTTGATTAGACCCCTTCCAATGGTATACCCCAGATACTTCGCCTCTTCTAGCCCAAGGGTAAATTTTTTTGGATTGGCTGTAAACCCGGCTTTCCAGATGGAATCCAACACAGCCTGAACTTTTGGTAAGTGTGAGTCCCAATCCTCACTGTGGATGACAACGTCATCGAGGTATGCAGCAGCATAGGCTTGATGAGGCCGAAGGTTCTTATCCATGGTGCGTTGAAATGTGGCGGGAGCATTCTGTAACCCAAAAGGCATCCTCTGATATTGGAAAGATCTTGAGTTACAAATGCTGTTTTTCCCTGGCCGACTCCGAGGAATTTGCCAATAACCCTTGGTCAGGTCTAACGTCGTCATGTACTGGGCAGTGCCTAGGCGATCAATCAGTTCATCTATGCAGGGCATAGGATAGGTGTCAAACTTAGTGATTTTATTCAGGAGGCGAAAGTCATTACAAAACCACCAACTTCCATCTGGTTTGGGAACTAAGACAATGGGACTGGACCAATCGCTATTTGACTCTTCTATCACCCCCAGCTCAAGCATTTTTTTTACTTGTGAGAAGAAATTCTACTGCGCTACTGCGAGTGTTGGAATGTAACCAATGTTGAAAGGACTGTGAACTGAAGCCGCTATATCTAAAGGTAACAGGCCGCTAGTGAATATATATTAAAACCCCCCTCTTGTTAAACGGGCTTCACTATTTTTTGGTATCCTTTATCCCACGCTCTGACTTGGTATCATGAGCTGCTAGATTCTGGACCTTATACCACGGACGACCACCTCTAACACAGCGCCAGGAAACCCCATAGAGATTACAAGAGAAGGAACCATCATTGCCTACCTACTGCACTGTTACCATCATCTTAAGGTAAGGGCAATATGAGATCGTTTTCTGGATGAAGTTCACCCCTTACAGAAGACCCACCAGTCATTTTAACCCATCGTGTCTCTTCACTATAGACTTTCACTTGTGCTATATATTGCTCACCTAGCATTTAGGGTGTAGTCACTAACATTCATTGTGTTAGTCTGTCTCACCACCCACCAGTTTAGCACTTTGTTTGACTTTGTTTGATTTTGATTTAGATTTCACGCTATGTTTTGTTTTATTTTTCACGTTTTATTTATCTTTGTACACTTTTCACTTACACTTTAGCGCTTATCACTTTTTTATATATATTCACTAGCGGCCTGTTACCTTTAGATATAGCGGCTTCAGTTCACAGTCCTTTCAACATTGGTTACATTCCAACACTCGCAGTAGCGCAGTTGAATTTCTTTTCACATTGTCACAGTTTTACACACCACTATTGCAGCAACTATGGATGTCTTTACATTTATAGAGAACAGGAATGTCAACCTAGAAGAGGTGTTTAGTGTACACAGTAAATCACACAATTTTGATTTGGAGAGCCACACTAGAAAACTGGGACACTTAATGGAAAAGAAGGTATCCCTATGGTGGGATATACATACCTTCGATCAATACATTAAGGATAACATAGCACCCAGAAGAATTAGATGGGATATACCACCCAATGATGGGCTAGATGATAAAGAATCATTAGACGAATGGTATGAATTTTTTAACAACAAAAGTGTAGAAGGAGTCAAATTTTTACTTAAGAGAAAACAGAAAAAAATCCGCACAGTCCAACAACAAATTGAAGAGTTAAAATTGAAACTAGATCCTCACAAGGAATCAAGTGACTTCCAAAAATTGGCCACATCATTGAACAAGGATTTAGTATCTAAAGACTTGGAGGTCCAACAACGGAAAACCAAAAAGTTTCAAAGAGACATGGCAGATTACAAAGCAGGTCACGTCTTCAAGTGGCAACAAAAGACAGAACCAATACAACCAAGTTCGACACAATCTACACCAGTAAGAGAGGTCAAAATACAAGATCCGACTATGTCACAAACAAGGGCCCCTCCCAGATGGGAAGAACAAGGACCCAATCGGGACAATATGAGACCCCAATATGGACAACCCACTAACGGAAACTATGTATCACATACCCCTAAAAAACAATGGAAGAAACCTAATAAGAAGCCATACAAGAAACCATATAACAACGGTCAATCCCATAATTTATATAATAATGAAAGGAATCCGAGAGAAAATAGAGGACCTCCCCCTCCTAACTATGAACCACAAGGAGGATACAATAGAGGACCTGTACAGAACTACGATCAATATGGCTATTACTCTAGAGGACCATCACATATGACAGACTACTATGGAGCACCTAATAGAACTCCATTAATGACTCATAATAGATATGAACCACTGAGACATTATCAAGAACCTTACCAGGAAGACCCACGTCAATATTATGGCTACCAACAACAGACAGCACCACGCCCTTTTTTAGACAGGGACAGGAGAGAACTCTCCCCTCGAAGATATGCACAAGATCCTCACCTCTCCCCCAAGAAACGCCCACAAGAAACAGGACCAAAAGCAAGTCCAGAACAAAAAGGGGAAACAGAGCAGGAAAGAGACAACAAAAGAAAAAGATCAAACGAGGAGAGAACGTGGTAAACTTGAGCTCGGTCCCACTCACGCCTGAAGAACTAGCAGTCTTGGACAGGGGACTTAAACATGCACCAGTGAAAAACCTGAACAAATTTGACACGTACATCGGGATTAGGAAATATGTTAGAAAATTAAATATGAAGAAATATTTCCTAAATGATAGATTTCATAACATCCAACCCAGTGCCAAAATTGATCAAAATACATCACCCAAAGCTAAAATCAGCTATAGTTCATTAAGAAACAATTCGACATTTAATCCACAAGTCTCTGACAATCACCATATAGAAGTATTCAAAAGATCAGTACTAGAAGACTTGGAATCTCTCAAAGTGAAGAAGAGCTTTGACCCAATACATATGAAAAAGGGCATCAAACTCCTCACAGATAGAAATGATATAGTTATCCGCCCTGCAGATAAGGGCGGAGCTATAGTCATTCAATCTAAAGAACAATATATGGGAGAGATCACCAGACAACTGTCCGATAAGGACACATATATCAGACTGTCTGGTAATCCAACACACAAATACAAAAAGGAATTAAAACTAGTGGTCAACTTAGGAGTAAAAAAAGATATTTTAAACAAAAAAGAAGCTAAATATCTTATACCAGAATGCTGCCGCATCCCAATAATATATACTGTACCGAAGATTCATAAGTCGAAAGAAAATCCACCGGGACGCCCCATTGTCAACGGTATAGAGTCCCTCACATCAAGGATGGGACAGTACATCGACTACTTTATCCAACCTGCGGTTCAAAACACCAAAGCCTAACTAAAAGATACCAAACATGTACTTCAACTCATTGACTCTGTAACAGTACTAGAAGGCCGGACACTACTAGCTACGGCTGATGTTACATCACTGTACACGATAGTGGGACACCATGAGGCCTGCCATGCTACAAAATGGCTATTACGCAACCATAGCAACTTGATATGTCAACAGCGGAAATATCGAATCAAATGCCTTGAATTCTGCTTGAAATATAATTATTTCTGGCATGACCAAATTTATTACAAGCAAGCCATAGGCATAGCCATGGGTGCTAAATTTGCCCCAAGAGTGGCCAACGCCTTTATGGCCCAGTGGGAAGAACTAGCGGTCTATACCAGTATGCCAACAGAACTCACACTATATAAAAGATACATCGATGATGTAATCATAATATGGAATGGCAGTAAACAGAGTCTGGAAAATTACCTGAATGAGTTGAACAACAATAATAAAAACATCAAACTAGTTTGGAAAATAGATGATAAATCAGTAGACTTTTTAGATTTAAATATCTCGTTGGAAGAGAACAGAATCACAACAAACACACACCAAAGCAGTAGACACCAACAGCTACCTATCTATAGACAGCTGCCACTTCAAACCATGGCTATATAATATACCCAAAGGCCAACTAATTAGATTAAAGAGAAACTGCACAAAGGAAGAAGACTTCCAAGAACAAGCCAATTTCATTGGCAATAGGTTTGAAGAAAAAGGATACGACAGACTATGGTTGAAAGAACAGATCCAACATGTCCAGAATTTAGACAGAAAATCAATGTTGGAGAACAAAAAGATCACGACGGTCAAACAGGACAATGCACCATGTCTTATATTAGACTACAACACCCAACATAGGGATGTGAAGAAACTTATCGGACGACATTGGCCTATACTACTAAGTGACAAGGATTTAAAACACATACTTCAACCTAGACCCAATATTGTATTTAAGAGAGCTCCCACACTCAGAGACATATTGGTTAAAGGAGTCATTGTACCCCCTCCAAAACCCAACTTTTCCTTTTTTGATGGAAAAGGTTTTTTTCCCTGTCGAAATTGTTTCGCATGTAGACATGCGAGACAATTCCAGGGGAAAAGAATGCAGTTCACTGGTACCAATACAGGACAAATGCATCAGATAAAAGACTTCATAGGCTGTCATACTATAGGAGTCATATATGTACTTCAGTGTGACTGCAAATTGCAGTATGTAGGCAGAACCAAAAGAGCCTTGAAAGTACGAATAGAAGAACACGTACGCAACATTATCAAAGGACGCACTAAACATAGCGTACCGAGACATTTCGCACAGGTACACAACCAAGACCCCAGCACTCTCCAATTTTGGGGAATAGAAAAATATAAACCATCATGGAGAGGCAGACATATGATCAGGGTCATTAGCCAAAAGGAATCACGTTGGATTCATACATTGAATACATTAACCCCTGCAGGCCTCAACGTGGATTTTGACCTTAATTGCTTCTTGAATAATTTTTAGAATACCTTCATTACATGCAGTCCCACCATACCTATATCTATTAGATGTAGGACGATGCATGGATACTGGCTGATCCACATAGAATTTATTCACAGTTGACTGTACCTGCAGGTTCAGATATCAGCAACATCGGCACATCAGGCCAATAATATAGGGAGTGCCACATATTATGTAATTTAGTTTATTTCATTTATTTTATTCCATTCTATTATGCTCCGTATATATTGTATGTCCTATATATATTGATTTATATTTATATATATATGTACGTATTCCATACATAGTTTGATATGGTACTATACTATCTATGTTATCTGCTGACCTCAGGTTGGATGTGAGGGTATTGGTCTAGCTAACTATATGCCTATGCATCCGATACAGTTGGGCGTACATGGGTATGGGTATCTATCATATTCCATATTATGGACAATCTCACCTACCCACGTATATAGAATAATACTGTTAATACGGGTTGGCCAAGAGAGATATATATTCTTCTCCGATTTTATATATTCAAATTTTCATTTTTTATATATTTTTATATATCCTCAATTTCCTATTTTAATTAATTTAGTTTCTGGAGTGTCTTATATATGCCCTGATTATGTTTAGACCGCAAGCAATCTATTGCATTTACTGTATGGTCTTTTCCAGAAAGCCACTTTCACACATTGAATAACAGGATGTGTTTTTAAGTATATTCAGCGTCATATATCTGGGTGTATGCTGCAGTGATATATATCATTTCCAGGCATAGTTATGCATTATATATTGCCATTCGCGGCTCCACCTAGTGCCAGAATACAGTCCTAAGTCATGGACTTCAAGAAAATGGCGCTCTGTTTACTTCCGGTTATCGAGTATTTAAGGTCCGGCCAAACAGCCAATCAGCATCCCTGAAGAAGTCACGAGACCGTGACGTAACGACGTAGGAAGTGCGACCACGTGACACTCACAGCCAACCGGAGGCTAACAGACGCAAGACGGCGTTTGCATTCGCCGTGCTCTGTATCCATTTGTTTGTTTGGCGTGTTTTTACTATTTTAATGTAAGAGGCTTATTTTTTATTAAAACCCCCCTTTTGTTAAACGGGCTTCACTATTTTTTGGTATCCTTTATCCCACGCTCTGACTTGGTATCATGAGCTGCTAGATTCTGGACCTTATACCACGGACGACCACCTCTAACACAGCGCCAGGAAACCCCATAGAGATTACAAGAGAAGGAACCATCATTGCCTACCTACTGCACTGTTACCATCATCTTAAGGTAAGGGCAATATGAGATCATTTTCTGGATGAAGTTCACCCCTTACAGAAGACCCACCAGTCATTTTAACCCATCGTGTCTCTTCACTATAGACTTTAACTTGTGCTATATATTGCTTACCTAGCATTTAGGGTGTAGTCACTAACATTCATTGTGTTAGTCTGTCTCACCACACACCAGTTTAGCACTTTGTTTGACTTTGTTTGATTTTGATTTAGATTTCACGCTATGTTTTGTTTTATTTTTCACATTTTATTTATCTTTGTACACTTTTCACTTACACTTTAGCGCTTATCACTTTTTTATATATTTTTTTTACTTCCTGGCAAATTGCCTCTCGCCGGACTTCTGGAATTATATAAGGCTTCAACTTGACCTTATCCCCTGGAGTGGTGATAATGTCATGTTCAACTTCGGAGACCCAACCTGGCAGGTCTGAAAACTTCTCCCTATTACAGAGCACAAATTCTTTAACCTCCTGTTGCTGAGTTTTTGACAGAGTCTCCGCTATCCCAACTTCAGGGACAGCCAGGTTAAATGGAGCAGAAAATCAGGTAGTCTTAGCGACCAAGGACTCTCTATCCTTCCATGGTTTCAACAAGTTCACGTGATAGAGCTGCTCAGGTTTTCGTCTTCCCGGTTGGCTAATTTTATAATTCACCACCCCCCATTTTCTCCAACACTTCATAGGGACCCTGCCATTTGGCTAGGAATTTACTTTCGACCGTGGGGACAAGCACCAACACCCTATCACCAGGTGCAAAGGAACGGACCTGGGCCCCATGATTGTAAATCCTTTGTTGAGCCAACTGGGCTTGGGCTAAATGTGCCTTCACATTCGGCATCACTTGGGCAATTCTATCTTGCATTTGTGCCACATGTTCAATTACACTTCGATGAGGGGAACTCTCACTCTCCCATGTTTCCCTGGCAATGTCCAGTAGGCCCCGGGGGTGCCTCCCATACAGTAGCTCAAATGGAGAGAACCCTGTGGACGATTGGGGAACCTCTCTTATGGAAAACATCAGATAAGGGAGCAGATAATCCCAATTCTTTCCGTCTTTATCCACCACCTTCCTCAACATTTGTTTTAAAGTTTTATTAAACTTTTCCACTAACCCGTCTGTTTTAGGGTGATATACTGATGTACGTAATTGGGTCACTTTCAGGAGTTTACAAAGTTCTTTGGTCACCCTAGACATAAACGGGGTGCCCTGGTCAGTTAGGACTTCCTTAGGAAGACCCACACGGCTAAAAACCTGAAATAACTCTTTGGCAAAGGTTTTAGTAGAGGTGTTTCAGAGAGGAATCGCTTCTGGGTAACGGGTGGCATAGTCCATTATTACGAAGATGTGCTGGTGCCCTCTAGTGGACTTCAGTAAGGGGCCAACCAAGTCCATGGCGATCCTCTCAAAAGGGACCTCGATAATGGGCAGGGGAACCAACGGACTGCGGAAATGTGGCATGGGTGCAGTAATCTGACACACTGGACAGGAAGAGCAGTACAATTCCACTTCCTTAGTGATCCCAGGCCAATAAAACCTCTGGGTGATTCTCTCCTGGTTTTTTTCTGCTCCCAAATGTCCCCCAAGAATGTGGCCATGGGCCAGTTCCAAAACCATCTTGTGGTATGGTTTAGACACTACCAGTTGCTCAATGGTGTCCTCTATCCTCTGTGACACTCGATATAACAGGTCCCTTTCAATAATGAAGTAAGGGAGGGCAACCCTCTCGTCAGGGTTAACTAACTCCCCATCTATCTTCACTACATTCTCCCGGGCTCTTAGCAATGTGGGGTCCCTCAATTGCTCAGTGTTTTTCTCTGTGCACCTCTTCTGAGGTAGCAGGCTCCTCCCTAGGGACTGGTGTTTCCCCTGCTAAGACTGAGAGTGGAAACTCAGGAGAATCCTCACAGTTAGAGGATTCTGAAGTAGATGTTTCAGGCTCAGAAGAACTACCTACTGGGTAATCTGGGCAATCCCAGAGTTCCCAGAACTTTGGGAAATCCCTTCCCACAATGGCGTCATGTGGCAGTTTTGGAACTAAACCCACTTGGTGACACAAGTTACCGAGGGAGGTTTCAAAGGAAACCGTAGTCACCGGATATTCTCGAGTATTCCCATGTACAAAAACTACAGCCATTTTCCTAGGATGTAAGGTTTTTCCCACCACTAGATCACTTTTCACTAAGGTGACCAGGCTACCTGAATTCAACAATACCACAACATCTTTACCATCTAAGCACATTCTACATCAAGGTTTCTCATTCCCTTTTACTGCAGTGCATGTGGTTGCAAAAAGGGACTGTCGTCTCTCTGTCAGAAAGTCACACTGCATGGGTTCATCACCCGCTGGGCAAACCGCTGCTACATGTCCCTCTTCCCGGCAACAGTAACAAATCAACCTTCTGGTCTTCTCCTGTGGATGGGTCTTCCAGGCCGCTCTCATCAAACATTAGCTGTAGTCTTGATAATAGCTCTAGTTGCTCTTTGGTCCCTCTCTCCACCCCCATCCCTTGATGCAGTCTTACCTATAGGTGGGGAGGGTCTGGTCTTGGGGTGGAGAGTCTGTGCGTCTCTGGGAAAAGAGGACAAATTCACTGTTGTTAGGTACCTTTCGACCAGGTCTACTAATTTGTCTGCGGTTTCCGGACCACCATGGCTCACCCATTTCAGCATGGTGTTAGGAAGAGACCTAAGAAATTTGTCCATGACTACTTGCTCCAAAATTTTTGGTCCAGACAGAGTTTCTGGCTGCAGCCATTACTAGCCAAATGGATGAGGTCATACATCTGCGACCGAGGTGGCTTCCTTAGTTGATGACTCCAATTGTGGACCCGCTGAGCACGGACATCCAGGGTTACACCAAAATGTGCCAATATTTCCTCTTTTAACCGATCATCATTTTTTTGCATCTGCAAGCTCCGAATCAAAATATGCCTTTTGGGCTCCTCCAGATAATAGGGGAGCCACAAGTCCAGCCCACTGTTCTTTAGGTCAACTCTCTTTTTTCGCTGTTCTCTCAAACGTGGTCAGAAACATCTCAGGGTCATCATCTGCAGTCATCTTTGGCAATAAGTGGCTCACCCAAAAAGTCGGTATGTTACTGGCTTGACTCCCAGCCTCGGTCTGCTGTCTCTGAACCTGTTTCATGATAGCCTCCATTTGCTGCTGGTGTCTCTGTTCCAAGCCTGCAATGCTTTCTTGGTGAGCTGCAAGGCTCTCTTGGTGAGCCTGTTGTTAAGCTGCAATGCTCTCTTGGTGAGCTGCAAGACCTGCATTTGTCTGCTGTTGATTTGCATTTGCTATAGCCAGCTGTTTTAGTATATTCTCCATTTTGGGTTTACTTTAACTCCCTGCATTCTCCACCATGTGTAAGGGGTTAGCTCGGTAGCGGGTGTGTGACCCCCTGGGTGGGTTCACTACACACTGAAATAAACCCTGGACACTTGGGCCGTCTACCTTCACAAAACAGGAACCTACCTATGAAGTCTGGCAAAACCTACTGCTGGGCAGACACTGCTGGTCATACAGCAGAAAAACAATAGTCTTTTTGATTTTTATCACACAGAAAAATCAACAACCACCTCACCTTCAGAAGTCTTTCCCAGCTCACTGCTCACCTTAACTCAAAAAGCCTCAGGATGCAGCAATCAGTAGTAATCCTCTCGATAACTTATAGAGGCCTTAATTGCCTCATTCTGAACAGCTGAAGCTTTCCAACGCCCTAAACCTTTCTGGCTACTTCTGCAGCCGACACCTGATAGTAATTGGTGAATTGCCTAAACAAGGCAGAAATGTATCTCCCGTCTGTGACAACACCCACAGATTTACCTGACTTCCTAAAATGGCCCAGGAGCAACCTGTAAATGAGGGAGTGGGCAAGTGGACTATAGCGGTACTGGATACAAGTAAATACAATGGAAGGATGAAATGAGGTAAAAAATTATTACATTCGTTTATTATACATAATAATGGGCAATTTGAACACACATTATTGGATTATAAAAACAAAGACAACATTAAAAACGTGACACAGTGCATGACCAACCAAACAGGTCACCAAGATGTTAAAGGGCCCTACACAGAGGGGGGCGGTGAGAGGAGTGGGGTCATGCCCGTTGAATCTCGACTAGTTTCGCAACAAAAGTTGCTTCGTCAGGAGAGGTGGTCTAAAAACATAATATACAATAGTTACAATCACAAATTCCATACATATAAGTAGATATGCATGATGGTGTTCAACAGAATTGATATACAAATGTTTTGCTTATAAGGAAAAACATTATTGGGGATTCAAAAGATGCCGAATGGCTTACCTGCACAGCTAGAGATGGACACCTGGAGCTACAAGCCGCAAATGGAGGAAGGGAACTTCTAAAAAATGGGTGGATGGAAGATGGAACCGCACTAAGAGCTATCACTAAAATAGCTATATATAAGAGTAGGGGTCAGGAAAATTCTCTGTAATAACTACAGTATAAAATGAGGGTGAGATCCGATCGGTGCTAAAGGGAAAATTTAAATGTGGATCTGTGCACGAAGCCAACAGAAAAATGTGAATAACAGAGAAGGGACAGTTGAACAGACAACAGTGAGGTCTGGGGACAAGGGAGGGGAAGGGAGGAAAAGAAGAGAAAAGGAAGGGAGAAGAGAGAAGAAGGGAATTAGGATGAGCAGAAAAAGGTAGAAAGGAAAAAGGAAGAGCGGAAGGGAAAGAAAAAAGAAGAGCGAGAAAGAAAGAGAGAGAGAGAAAAAGAAAGAAAGAAAGAGAGAGAGAGAAAGAAAGAGAGAGAGAGAGAAAAAGAAAGAAAGAAAGAGAGAGGAAGAGAAAGAGAGAGAAAAAAAAGAGAGAGGGAAAAAGAGAGAGAGAGAGAGAAAAAAGAGAGAGAGAGAGAAAAAAAAGAGATAGAGAGAGAAAGAAAGAAAGAGAGAAAAAGAAAGAGAGAGAAAAAGAAAGAGAGAGAGAGAGAGAGAGAGAGAGAGAAAGAAAGAAAGAGAGAAAGGGAGAAAGAAAGAAAGAAATGGGGAAAGAAAGAGAGAGAGAGAAAACAAAGGGACGTGAAGAAAAGGAGACAGAAAGGAGGAAGGAAAGGGTAAGAAGGTGTGGGGGAGGGGGAGTGATATGTGAAGGATGTAAAACAACAAGGACTAGGGATGTGCTCAAAAATGGTGAAAACAAGGTGATTTAAGATGCATATAGGTACAAGCCAGATGCAAGGGAATTGAGGCGTAAATTATCTGCAGGTGTAAAGGGAATTTTTACCTGTGTAGGAAAAGGGATAAATCAGGACCTGCAACCATATTCATGGTTCAAAACTGAAACATGGCTGACGTGGGTTGTTGGTAGCAATCCCACAGTAAGTATACAAGGTAAGTAACCTAATTTCATGGGGAAGAAAAGAGATAAGAGAAACAATTATATACCCCCAGTGGCACGAAGAAGCAGCAGCAGTGCGTCGGAAAGGTAATCTAAAGGGAGAGGTAGACTTACCAGTGGTCGGTAGAGTACACTGTAAGGTTCACAGGATCCGGTGTGTGTCACACCTGGTATGGCCCAGAGGTCTGTGTTAAATAGTGGCTCAGCGTCCCGACAGCCAATCGGTGACGCGGCGCGCTATGATGACATCACGCAGCGCCGTTTATACACATGTCCCTGATAAGAGATGTGAAGCACTGATGGAATAGTCAAAGACCAATCGGGAGCTGATTTCCCACAGTAAATGTGACCAATGGGGGAAAGGAAGGGGGAGGAAGAGGAGGGAGGAGGAGGGGAGGGGGAGGAGGGGGCGACGCACGCTCTGCAATAACCACTGGGAGTGTAAGCAATAAACGTTCAGCTTAAAGGGGAGGTTCCCCTAAAAAGAAACTTTTAACATTGCATGTCTCTTCTTAATTACATGTAGAATCGTCTGGTAGTTTAAAAAAAAAACGTCCGTACATACCATTTTCGGCATTTAGTCTCACCGCCGCTTCCGGGTATGATGTTTGGGGACAGGCATTCGATCGACGCATACAGCGCGTCACGAGATGCCGAAAGAAGCCGAACGTTGGTGCGGCTCTATACGGCGCATGCGCACCAACGTTCGGCTTCTTTCGGCATCTCGTGACGCGCTGTATGCGTCGATCGGATGCCTGTCAATCAAGTAGGCACGCCCTACCCCGACCGCCAGACCCGGAAGCGACGGTGAGACTACATGCCGAAAATGGTATGTACGGACGTTTTTTTTTAAACTACCAGCCGATTCTACATGTAATTAAGAAGAGACATGCAATGTTAAAAGTTTCTTTTTAGGGGAACCTCCCCTTTA
Source organism: Rana kukunoris (assembly GCA_029574335.1). Lineage (NCBI taxonomy): Eukaryota > Metazoa > Chordata > Amphibia > Anura > Ranidae > Rana > Rana kukunoris. The sequence continues at coordinate 83,786,840 of CM056060.1, read as the reverse complement.
AGGAGAGGGGGGGAGAAGGGGAGGGGGGGTTATTAACACAGTAGTGGCCATTATCTGCTGATCAATGCATAGATAAGACAGGGGCCAAGAAGATAAAATTACACCTAAAGGCCAATGTAAGGATGGAGTGCGGGTATTGTAGAAATATCCAGGCGGAGTAGGAGGAAGGTAACCCATAAGGCATCGAATACAATTTACATTTATCATGGACAAAACAAGCATGGTTAGTACACAGAAGTATAAGATAATCTATGTGACTAATACAGTTGTTACACATAAACAAAATAGTGATGGGAGGGAGGCGGGGAGGAAAAAGGGGGGGGGGGGAAAGCAAATAAGGGAAGCCAGCAGTAATGAACAAATAACCTCAATGGGTAACTAGTTGGTACTAAAGAGAACATGTCCTATTTGGAAGGGAAAGGAAGGGGGGGGGTTTAAAGAAAAGATTTGAAGGAGTTAGCACAGATCGGACCTCACCGGTGTCCCCCTCCTTTTATACTGTAGTTATTACAGAGAATTTTCCTGACCCCTACTCTTATATATATCTATTTTAGGGATAGCTCCTATTGCGGTTCCATCTTCCATCCACCCGTTTTTGAGAGGTTCCCTTCCTCCATTTGCTGCTTGTAGCTCCAGGTGTCCATCTCTAGCTGTGCAGGTAAGCCATTCAGCATCTTTTGAATCCCCAATAATGTTTTTCCTTATAAGCAAAACATTTGTATATCAATTCTGTTGAACACCATCATGCATATCTACCTATATGTATGGAATTTGTGATTGTAACTATTGTATATTATGTTTTTAGACCACCTCTCCTGACGAATCAACTTTTGTTGCGAAACTAGTCGAGATTCAACGGGCATGACCCCACTCCTCTCACCGCCCCCCTCTGTGTAGGGCCCTTTAACATCTTGGTGACCTGTTTGGTTGGTCATGCATTGTGTCACGTTTTTAATGTTGTCTTTGTTTTTATAATCCAATAATGTGTGTTCAAATTGCCCATTGTTATGTATAATAAATGAATGTAATAATTTTTTAACTCATTTCATCCTTCCATTGTATTTTCTTGTATCCAGTACCGCTATAGTCCACTTGCCCACTCCCTCATTTCCAGGTTGCTCCTGTGCCATTTTGGGGTCCCAGGTACACTTGATCTATTTAATCGATATTAAGGATGATGGTACTTTTATGTTTATTGTTCCTGTGTTTACTTTAAGAGGCTCCGATTCAATCATTACCTGACTTCCTGTCACAATATATATATATATATATATATATATATACAGTACAGACCAAAAGTTTGGACACACCTTCTCATTCCAAAAGTTTTCTTTATTTTCATGACTATGAAAATTGTAGGTTCACACTGAAGGCATCAAAACTATGAATTAACACATGTGGAATTATATACATAACAAAAAAGTGTGAAACAACTAAAAATATGTCATATTCTACGTTCTTTAACCACTTGACCACTGGGCACTTAAACCCCCTTAATAACCAGACCGATTTTCAGCTTTCGGTGCTCTCACAGTTTGAATGACAATAACTCAGTCACACAACACTGTAACCAAATGACATTTTTGAAAAAGGGTTTTGTGGTGTGTGTGTACAGGTAGTGGCGCTGATAATGTGATCCTTGTAGGTGTGCTGTGGTTGTTTAAGTGTCGGGTACCTTTTTACAGTGGGCTTATGAAGAGCCTCCGCTTGCCAACGTGCCCTTATTAATGAAGGTTATAAACAGGGCTAGATAACCACCCCTGTGTGAACCGTGAACGTGAGCCTATGTGTACCAACTCTATTCTGTTCTGAGTGTATGTGTTCACCTCCTGCGGTGATTGGGAGTTATACCAGATTTTTCCAGATATCTAGTTAATCCATTCACAATATAAAAAACATAAATCCAAAATTAATAAGTGTTCTCATATAAGTGAAAAATAAAAATTAAAATAAAAATTAAAATTGCTGTGAAATCGACATAAAATAAATCATGAGTTGCATGTAATGGGGTGTCAGACCCTAGCATTAAATCCTGTAGGTGTTTCACAATAATAAAGTACATGTGCAAATTGGGTTTCCAGAGTAAGCCATTCTTGCTTCATACAACATCTGAGCTTCGGTGTTCCCCCCACATGTGTCCCTACTCACGGGATAGAAGTCCCCTATTAAGGGTGTAGAGCCTTAGGGATCAGAGGATGGTGCGATTCGCTGTCTGGAGATCCACTGGTGTTGCCTGGAGATCCTGTGTGGGTGCACGCGATCCTCCCAATTTCCGTGAGTCACAGTAATATGAAGAAAATGGAAAAAAAGAGGAATCCTCATAGGGTGATAAACCCTGTGCCCGGGTGGGTTTAATGTAAAAAATTGAGTATTCCCAAAAACATATAAAAAATAATACGATTTAAAATACAGCGGTTAAAACAAATAAATGCATCCTCCGTGACAGGAATGCCATTAGCTAATCCAATCATGCAACAAAGCCAGGCAGATACCGGGGGTGGCTGTGAGCAGTGTACACTAATGAGTGTAGAGCGGGCCGTTCGTTTGCGTTCCAGCAACAAGCCGCATCCCTCCCAGAAGCTGTAACTGGCGTAAGCGTGTGACGTAAGAGCGGTGGTCACCTGACCGGTTTCGTCGTAGGACGTTTTCAAAGGTGCTGCTCGCCTCTCTTCGTCACTGATGTTATATACTTTAAACAGCATTAGGTCCCCGCCCATATGGGAGTAAGGTATTCCCCCCTAATCCAATCAAATCTATGGGAGGGTTTCTATGGTAGAAACACAATTGTGAGACCAATAATAAAAAGTAAAATATGGTGTAAACGCGATCCACTCCCACATAGTGGGAGATAGATGTCCACACTAAATCGCAATGTTAGAGCGAGTAATTCTGTGATACATTTATATTTAAGGGTACCGGGTCCCGAGTGTCATTTGCCACATTGGTTGTATACGTGAAGTAAGTGCAAGTAATGCAAAGTATTTACAGAGTTCTGGTAATCTAAATTAACTGTAACTATAAACTGGATCACAGAGATGGGTAACCAGGGAAAATAGTCCAATAGGCTAAATATGGGTTTTACCTAAAGCCTTTATGTGTCGAATATGGTTAGTTTGCTTGAAAGGTGTAAAACCAGAGTGCATAAGATATTACTATGTATATGAAAGTGTTGGTAACTTTGTATTATATGCGGATATCCATAGTGTGAATATTATGTGGTGAAGATATTTTATCTCCTAGTGAGGAATATTTTGGATAAGTCCATAGGTCCCATTAAAAACAAAACAAAGAGGGGAAGCAGGAGAGAGCTGATGGGGCCTCCTAATGATTGATCATATCTGTATTTACGCTTCCCCTGTGCAATGATACTGTCCAAGGCTGTCCCTTCCTAGGTCCGTATTATTTTTTTTTTTTCTGCACCATAGTGACTAGGTATTGGAGTCCTTCTGTACCTCATAGTCATTTAGTTTGGAATATAATTGGGTTGCTACTGGTAGGTTCAATGTAGGAAAAAACGTTTCCAGGAGAGGAGTGAGTTGGAAAAATTAAATTGTACATTTACGGTGAGTCTCTACTGATTAGATATGTAACAGTTGAGATCTATATCTAGATTCATGCCCTTGGGTGCCAGGGAGCCCAATCGGTAGATCCATTTGGTTTCATTCTGTGATATTAGGATCTTTTTATTCCCACCTCGCCAGTGGTCCTGTACCATATCTACCCCGTAGAATGTCATCAGTGATGGATCTTTATTATGACACTCATCGAAGTGTCTGGATAGGCTGTGATAAGGGAACCCCTTCCGGATGTTTTTTATGTGTTCCCTTATACGGACTTTGAGGGGTGCGCCCCACATATTGTAATTTGCAGGGGCATTCCACCACATATGTAACATGGGTGCTGTTACAGGTGATCAACTTTTTGATTTCAAATTTCTTATGGTCTTCTGTTTTCTTTCTTACTTTTTTTACACGGTAGGCATCTTTAATTCAGGGCAAATTTCTACCTTTTTTGGCGGATTCACCACATTGTGGACCAGGTGATTTCTTAGTACAGGAGCTCTACGATAGATGAAACTGGGTTTTTGTGGGAGGATGCTTGCGAGTGTCCTATCTTCTTTTAGAATGGGCCAGTACTTCTTGAAGATATGTTCTAATTGTCAGTGTTGTTTACTGTAGCCCGTGATGAAGGGTATGGTGTTGACTTCTTTCTTAGGTTTCAAAGGTTTAGGTTGTAATAAGGTTCCCCTGTCCATATTACGTATTTGTTCTTTCAATTGAATAAGTCCCGGGTACCGATATCCCTTCTCTCTAAACCGGTTGATAAGGACATCTGCTTGCCTGTCAAAGTCCTCCTCTTTGTGGTAGTTCCTCCTGATTCTTAAAAGTTGTCCTTTCGGAATGTTTGATATCCACCTTGGGTGGTGGCAACTTTTAGTAGGTATATACCCATTCCGGTCCGTTTTTTTAAAAAAAAAACGTTTTGGTGCAAAGTACATCCTCACTTTTGAAAATTTCCAGGTCAAGATATTCTATAGTGCTGGTGTTCCATTTTCCCGTAAATTTGATGCCGAATATGTTGTCATTGAGTTCATTCATGAACGTTTCTAGTGTGTCAGAAGTTCCTTCCCATAAGATAAAGATGTCGTCGATATACCTTTTGCATAACTTCAGTTGTGTGATGTTCCGGTCATAGACATACTTAGCTTCCCACATGTCCATGAATAAGTTTGCCACACTGGGGGCATAACGAGCTCCCATGGAAACCCCCCTTGTCTGCACATAATAGTTGCTATTGTACCAAAAATAGTTGTTGCGCATGGCTAATTTAAGGCCTTGCATAATAAAGGAAATTTGTTCCTGTTTCATATCAGACAACTCGTGTAGGGCTGTCTCTACTCCTCTGAGTCCATCTGGTTGTCTGATACTGGTGTATAAGGACTCCACGTCAATAGTGGCTAGTATGTAATTCCTTGTGTTATTAAGATCCTTTATCTCATTAATAAGTTGGGTGCTGTCTTTTAGGTGGGATCTTCCCTGTTGTACCAAGGGTTTTAAAAATTGGTCCAGGTATTCCCCTAGTCTTGAAAAAATAGAGTTAATGCCACTAATAATGGGCCTACCAGGCGGATCCACCTACCTTTTATATATTTTAGGCACCTGATACATCACTGGTGTCTTGGTGGATTCTGCTATCAGATATTCAGATTCTCGTAGGTTCAAGATGTTCATGCTTTGTCCTTTCTTTACATATTCTCGAAGTAGTTTTTCATACTGTGGTTTTTGATTGCTCTTAAGCTTTATATAAGTATTTTCTACTTTCAATACATTTTCCATTTCCTTCCGGTAATCTTTAATGTTTAGGATCACCATCCCCCCCCCCCTTGTCTACTGGTCTGAATACTACTCCTTTCTTTTTGGATAGATCTTTAATAGTTCTACATACGTTTTTTGTGCGTTTGTTACATCTGTTAATAATGTGTTGAATGTCTTGCTCGACCATTTTTCTGAATGCCACGACACATTGATTCCCTTTGGTTTGGGGGTTGTATGTGGAATTGTTTTTTCAATTTTGTCTGTTTATAGTAAGGTTCATCCTGTTTTTTTTCAGTAGGATTCAGAGCAAAATGTTTTTTCAGATTGATTTTCCTGAGAAATTTTTGTAAGTCAATGAATGTCTCAAACTTTTTTCTTGCGCATATTTGAGTCCTAAATCTAGGATTTTCAATTCCTCCTCTGTAAAGATGGCATCAATTAGATTATATATCCATTTCCCTAGTATTCTCTCTGTTGTTTTCTTCTTCCCCCCTCTCTTGCCTCTGGGCCTTCGTTTCTTTCTGGGTTCCATTCCTACTGTTCCATATTTCTCTCCCATTCCTGTGTTCTTGTTGGTCTCCTGTAATCTTCTGTGTTTTGGTGTCATTGTGTGTAGTCTATTGGCTCTTGTCCTCTTTGGTAATCTCGCAGGGTGCCATATTCTCCCATTTGGCCTCTCTGTTTCCAGGTAGGTCCCCTCCAATTGGGGTTTCTGTAGGTTGGTCTGTTCTGCCTTCGTCCTGGGGGTCTGTCTTGATGGCCAGCCCTCTGAAAACCCCTTTGGTCTCTTTGGGCAGTTTGATATGTAGTTCTCGTATTTCTCACTTCGGTTTCCCTCCTATTGTAAGTTCCGTGTCTCCTAGGGGTCTCGGGTCTATGTTGGTTGGGGTTCCTGGGGTTTCTTTGTGAATGCTGTTCATTCATAGTGGTTAATAGGACTCCTCCTCATTCTTCGATTGGAAGGAGCATTTTGGGCATGGTTTTCCCTAACTGGGGATGACTCAAACCTCAGCGTTGGGCGGGTGGGCAGGACTTCATCTTCTGGTTCGTCAGATTCTGCATCGCAACTATCTTCTGTGAAAAAGTCATCCGTCCACAGGATTTGGTCGTCCTCGTTTTGCCATTTGTATACCTTGGGCCAGATTCAGGTAGATGCGCGCATATTTTATCCGGCGTAGCGCAACGCATATACGTTGCGCTGACGTGAACTAGTGAGTAAAGTCCGTATTCACCAAGCGCATGTTCGTTACTTTGCGGCGGAGTAACGAAAAAGCGCTGGCGCAACCCGACGCAAGTAGAAGTGGGTGTGATCATATGTAAATGATGGGCGGAGCCCAGCGCAGTGACTTACGTTCATCACATCATCCACGGAGCATGCGCAGTGAGGGAGGGCTCCCTTCGCTCCCCTATGCGCATGCTCACAACTTCCGTCGGCACCACTTCATGGGAAACGCCAGCGCAATGTCTTCCGTTGCGCATATAAAAGCGGCCGTAGATGCGCCTTTCCGGCACAAAAGTATATCCGGTTTCCCCCACCCCAGGGAAGTTACTTTTGCTTTATGATGGCTGCTCCCGTTCCCCCCAAATAGAGGAGAAACCTCAATTTTAATGCCCAGGAGCTCACCCTAGTGATCTCTGCTATGAAGACGTTTAACGACTTTCTCCACGGCAGGAAAAGTCGGAAGACCAGCCGTAATAGGAAGCAGGGCATCCTGGAGTCCATTGCTGGCAGGGTCAATGCCCTGGGCTACTCCACCCAGACTGCTGCCGATATCGGCAAGAAAATTAATGATCTGAGGCGCAAAGTCCGGGGCAAGGTGGCCGCCATTAGGAGGCATGAGAGGGGCACGGGTGGTGGACCCCCATGTGCGGTCAGCCTGACCACGGAGGAGGAGGTGGTCGCCCGCTGCCTGGAGAGGGAGCAGTTGGAGGGGGTAACAGGCTATGATTCTGTGGAGGAAGGCTCCAGGACAGGTAAGTGTTTTTATCCCCTATTTGGTGTGTTGCATGTGGGGGGGGAGGGTACATGTGCCAAGTGTATGGGAACACCAACATGTGTCTGCTTTGTGTCATCCACAGATGACGGAGCTGGGCCATCATCTGTTGGCGGCCAGTCCACCCCAACCCCCCAACAGGATCCTGAGGCCGACCCCCTGGGTGGTGAAGAGCATGAGATGGAGGGGAGTGCCCACACCTCACCTGCTGAGGTGGTTGAGGAGGAGCCTGCCTTTCCAGAGCAGGACTTTCTTTTAATTTTGGAGGAGTCCTCCCCTTCTGCAGGGCCCTCTCAGATCCCCTCCCCCATCATAGGAAGCCCCTCAAGGGCGACTCCATCCCCCCGGGGACAACCATCTCCTGGCCCCAGGAAGGCGACCCGGAAGACCAGGGGGGTGTCTGACGTGGTCCATGACCAGATGGCCCGGGACCAGGCCAGGCAGACCCAGCAGATGGGGGAGATTGCTGGGCATCTTGACCGGCTCCGTATCCCAGCTGACAAACGCTGTGCAGGATGTCAGCTGCAACTGCGCTGCAGTGGTGACCAGCCTGGGGGAGGTGCAGGCTGATGTTCGGCACCTCACTGCAGCCGTCCGGGAACAGGGGAGGCAGCGTGACCAGCGGCATAATGTTACTCGCCAGCTGAGGATGCAGGCCCAGACCAATCATTATCTGAGCCGGATTGCCGTGGCCTTGGAGGGCATGCAGCCAACACCTGCCAGGAGTGGCCCACCCGGGGATCAGCCACCTCCAGATGCCCCCCCACCCCCACCCACTCCCTCCAGGCAGCTGAGGAGCCAGAGAGGGCCCACAAGAAAGAGCCCCCGTCAGCCCAGATGAGGGCTTTTTTTGTTGTTATATTTTTGGCTCAGGTTATGAGTTTTTTTTTTATTTATGCTCAGGTTATGAGTTTTTTTTTTAATTTATGCTCAGGTTATGAGTTTTTTCTTTCAGTTTAACTGCACACGTTCAGGAGTGCAGGGGACAGTGTGAATGGTGTGTGAGTGTGAGGGGGTGGCACTCCTGCCAGTAAGGGGTGTCACCCTCGGCCGTTGGGGAGAAGTTATCCCCACGGCTGTGTGAATGACGTGTGAATGGTGTATGAATGGACAGCGACATCATTGGGGCCTTGACGCCGGTGTTGCTGCTCCCAAGTGCATGTTGGACTTGGGCTAATCCAATGCGATGTGGATGTGGTGTGTGTGATCTAGGGACATCAGTGGTGTGCATGCGTGCATTGTCCGTGTGATCAATGTTTTGGTTTATTGTCCAAAGATGCCTACGGCGAGGACCCTCCTGACTGCTCTTCCATCAGCTGAATGGGTCTCCTCTGGCAGGGGGGGCTGTCTGGTTGGGGGGTCAGGTCATTACGTATGTCAATCTGCAGGCCTTTTCGCATGGCAAAGTTGTGCAGAATGCAACATGCACCGATGATCTGACACACGAAGGTAGGGGAATACAATAGGGCTCCCCCAGACTTATCCAGGCAGCGGAAACGGGACTTCAGGAGCCCAAATGTTTGCTCCACAACACTGCACGAGTTTTGATATGTGCTTCATTGTATCTTCTCTCTCCTCTGGTTTGGGGGTTCCGGAAAGGAGTCATTAGATGGGGTCCCAGTGCATATGCAGAGTCACCTGTAAGGGAAAAGACAGGAGGATGTTAGTCATGCTTGTGCCCCTTGTGATGTCAGCATCATGGGGGGGACAGTCATGCCTGCCACCCATGTCACTCACCAACCAGCCAGCTGTCCCCATACATGTTCTGTTCGAATTCCGTTGGGATGGGGCTCTGATTGTAGATGAAGCTGTCATGGCTGGACCCGGGGTGTTTGGCACGGACGTGCCATATGAGGCGTTGGGCATCGGCTATCACCTGTACGTTGATGGAATGCCAATGCTTCCGATTGCGGTATATGTGCTCTGTGGCACCGGGGGGCTGGAGTGCCACATGTGTGCAATCAATGGCCCCGATGGTGCGTGGGAATCTGGCAATGCTGTAGAAATCCTGCATTGCCTTCAGCCGCAGCTCCTCAGTGGTGGGTCTGATGAAGTGGTGGGACATGCGTCTGAGAATTGCGGGGACAACCTGGTGCACACATCTGCTCATGGAGGACTGTGACATCCCAGCCACCACTCCACTTGTACGCTGGAATGATCCACTTGCAAGGAAATGAAGTGTTGCCAGTACCTTCACCAGTGGCTGCACTGCTTGTGAGCGGTGTGTTGGGCTGGTGATGTCATCATGCATGGTTGTGGTTAGTTCAAGTATTGCATCAGGGCTGAATCTGAAGATACACCTCCTCATCCCCCATGCCAAAGAGGCTCATGCGCGTGCGGTATATCCTCTCACGTGCCCGTCTCCTCCGTTCCGGGGGACCCATTAGTAGTGCTAGGACCACGGCTGCCCCTGGCATGTTGGCACACAGAGGTGTTGTCCTTGCAAGTGTGGTTGTTCAGCTTGCTAGTTTCGTCTGTAACGCTGCTGCTGTAGCTGCTCTCCTGCTGACCTGTGGCCGTCTGGAGTAAAGATAAAGCAGCTATTTGTAGGAATAACTTTGCGACAGATGGACGACATACGCGCGGCGCATGTAGCCAGCGTATGGTGCTAATCCTTTGCATATTTGCATGGGACATCAATAGGTGCGACAGATGCGACAAGTTTGGTGGGTACGGCCACATAGATAGTACGGCGCATCTTTACACTTACGCGGCGCATATCGATATACTCCAGCGCAAGTCTTGCTGAATCTGGCCCCTTGTTGTGTTTGTAATCTGTGACATCACGTTTAAACTTTTTTTGTTTTAAATCTCAATGTCATACTTTTTAATTGTATCCTGTAGCTGTACCTCTTTGTCTTTATACTCGTTTTTTCCTGCAAAGGGTAGTAGCGATTTTTTTTAATTCCACTATATGAGCTTCTATCCCTCTTAGTTTAAACTGTCTCCTTTTAATGATAGTTTGTAGGAGATCTCCTTCGCAATGGTACCATTTTTCGGTAAGGGCTGGTTCAGTAAGATGGTCATTGGGTTGAACATCCCACCTAAGTCTTCTTGGGGTGATTTTTTCCCTGACATAGGTTTCCAATGTAGCTATGTCCCACCAGACTCTTAACTGTTTTTCCAGACTATGTTTCAATTCAAAGTCCATCCATATCTTGTTTAATGCTGACTTGTTCCTGGTTAAAAATCCCACCTACATCAATATTCCTGTTATTCATGTACCCAAAAATGTCCATGTCTGCAGATTAGGCACACACTATAAGTGTGAGGCGGCGTACACACGACCGAGGTTCTCGCTGGAAGCTGCATTCCAGCGAGAACCTCGGCCGTGTGTACGCTCCTGGCTCGCCCCGCCCGTCGGGAATCCCGTCGAGCGAAAAGAGAGCACGCTCTCTTTTTGCTCGACGGCCCGCCTGGATGAATGGCTGGTTGCCATTCCCGACGGGCGGGTCGTCGATTTCGACGGCCGGCAGAGAACCTCGACGGGCGGAACGATGTGTTCTGCCCGTCGAGGTTCTCTGCCGTGTGTACACGGCCTGAGTAGTAAAGAATAGGTGAAGGGTTTTCCGCGCTAGGACTGGGTAGATGAGCTGCTGCCTCCTGTGTGATCTCACTTGGAGATAATTGTGAAAAAGGTTTTTGTGGTGTGTGTACAGGTAGTGGCGCTGCTAATGTGATCCTTGTAGGTGTGCTGTGGTTGTTTAAGTGTCGGGTACCTACAAGGATCACATTAGCAGCGCCACTATCTGTACACACACCACAAAAACCTTTTCACAATTATCTCCAAGTGAGATCACACAGGAGGCAGCAGCTCATCTACCCAGTCCTAGCGCGGAAAACCCTTAACCTATTCTTTACTACTCACACTTATGGTGTGTGCCTAATCTGCAGACATGGACATTTTTGGGTACATCAATAACAGGAATATTGATGTAGGTGGGATTTTTAACCAGGAACAAGTCAGCATTAAACAAGATATGGATGGACTTTTTAGACAATTGAAACATAGTCTGGAAAAACAGTTAAGAGTCTGGTGGGACATAGCTACATTGGAAACCTATGTCAGGGAAAAATCACCCCAAGAAGACTTAGGTGGGATGTTCAACCCAATGACCATCTTACTGAACCAGCCCTTACCGAAAAATGGTACCAGTTCTTTAATAAGTGTGAAGGAGATCTCCTACAAACTATCAATAAAGGGAGACAGTTTAAACTTAGAGGGATAGAAGCTCATATAGTGGAATTAAAAAACTCGCTACTACCCTTTGCAGGAAAAACCAAGTATAAAGACAAAGAGGTACAGCTACAGGATACAATTAAAAAGTATGACATTGAGATTCAAAACAAAAAACAAAAAAAGTTTAAACGTGATGTCACAGATTACAAACACAACAAGGTATACAAATGGCAAAACGAGGATGACCAAATCCTGTGGACGGATGACTTTTTTTGATAGTTCCGATGCAGAATCTGACGAACCAGAAGATAAAGTCCTGCTCACCCGCCCAACGCTAAGGTTTGAGTCATCCCCAGTTAGGGAAAACCATGCCCAAAATGCTCCTTCCAATCGGAGAATGAGGAGGAGTCCTATTAACCACTATGAACAGCATTCACAAAGAAACCCCAGGAACCCCAACCAACATAGACCTGAGATCCCCAGGAGACATGGAACTTACAATAGAAAGGAAACCAAAGTGAGAAATACGAGAACTACATATCAACCTACCCAAAGAGACCAAAGGGGTTTTCAGAGGGCTGGCCATCAAGACAGACCCCCAGGACGAAGGCAGAACAGACCAACCTACAGAAACCCCAATTGGAGGGGACCTACCAGGAAACACAGAGGCCAAATGGGAGACTATGGCACCCTGCGAGATTACCAAAGAGGACAAGAGCCAATAGACTACCCACAACGACACCAAATGGAACCCAGAAAGAAACGAAGGCCCAGAGGCAAGAGAGGGGGGAAGAAGAAAACGACAGAGAGAATACTAGGGAAAGGGATATATAATCTAAGTGATGCCATCTTTACAGAGGAGGAATTGAAAATCCTAGATTTAGGACTCAAATATGCGCCAGAAAAAAGTTTGAGACATTCATTGACTTACAAAAATTTCTCAGGAAAATCAATCTAAAAAAACATTTTGCTCTGAATCCTACTGAAAAAAACAGGATGAACCTTACTATAAACAGACAAAATAAAAAAAAACAATTCCACATACAACCCCCAAACCAAAGGGAATCAATGTGTCGTGGCATTCAGAAAAATGGTCGAGCAAGACATTCAACACATTATTAACAGAAGTAACAAACGCACAAAAAACGTATGGAGAACTATTAAAGATCTATTCAAAAAGAAGGGGGTAGTATTCAGACCAGCAGACAAGGGGGGGGATGGTGATCCTAAACATTAAAGATTACGAGAAGGAAATGGAAAATGTATTGAAGGTAGAAGATACTTATATAAAGCTTAAGAGCAATCCAAAACCACAGTATGAAAAACTACTTCGAGAATATGTAAAGAAAGGACAAAGCATGAACATCTTGAACCAACGAGAATCTGAATATCTGATAGCAGAATCCACCAAGACACCAGTGATGTATCAGGTGCCTAAAATACAGAAAAGGCAGGTAGGCCCATTATTGGTGGCATTAACTCTATTTTTTCAAGACTAGGGGAATACCTGGACCAATTTTTAAAACCCTTGGTACAACAGGGAAGATCCCACCTAAAAGACAGCACCCAACTTATTAATGAGATAAAAGATCTTAATAACACAAGGAATTACATACTAGCCACTATTGACGTGGAGTCCTTAAACACCAGTATCAGACAACCAGATGGACTCAGAGGAGTAGAGACAGCCGTACACGAGTTGTCTGATATGAAACAGAAACAAATTTCCTTTATTCTGGAAGGCCTTAAATTAGCCATGCGCAACAACTATTTTTGGTACAATAGCAACTATTATGTGCAGACAAGGGGGGTTGCCATGGGGGCTTGTTATGCCCCCAGTGTGGCAAACTTATTCATGGACATGTGGGAAGCTAAGTATGTCTATGACCGGAACATCACACAACTGAAGTTATACAAAAGGTATATCAACGACATCTTTATCTTATGGAAAGGAACTTCTGACACACTAGAAACGTTCATGAATGAACTCAATGACAACATATTCGGCATCAAATTCACAGGAAAATGGAACACCAGCACTATAGAATATCTTGACCTGGAAATTTTCAAAAGTGAGGATGTACTTTGCACCAAAACGTTTTTTTTTTAAATGGGTATATACCTACTAAAAGTTGCCACCACCCAAGGTGGATATCAAACATTCCGAAAGGACAACTTTTAGGAATCAGGAGGAACTACCACAAAGAGGAGGACTTTGACAGGCAAGCAGATGTCCTTATCAACCGGTTTAGAGAGAAGGGATATCGGTACCTGAGACTTATTCAATTGAAAGAACAAATACGTAATATGGACAGGGGAACCTTATTACAACCTAAATCCTTGAAACCTAAAAAAGAAATCAACACCATACCCATCATCACGGGCTACAGTAAACAACACCGACAATTAGAACATATCTTCAAGAAGTACTGGCCCATTCTAAAAGAAGATAGGACACTAGCAAGCATCCTCCCACAAAAACCCAGTTTCGTCTATCGTAGAGCTCCTACACTAAGAAATCACCTGGTCCACAATGTGGTGAATCTGACAAAAAAGGTAGAAATTTGCCCTGAATTAAAGGGGTTCTACCGATGTCAAAGATGCCTACCGTGTAAAAAAAGTAAGAAAGAAAACAGAAGACGCCTAACTTTTAAATCAAATGTAAACCATAAGAAATTTGAAATCAAAAAGTTGATCACCTGTAACAGCACCCATGTTACATATGTGGTGGAATGCCCCTGCAAATTACAATATGTGCGGCGCACCACAAGGCCCCTCAAAGTCCGTATAAGGGAACACATAAAAAACATGCGGAAGGGGTTCCCTTATCGCAGCCTATCCAGACACTTCGATGAGTGTCATAATAAAGATCCATCACTGATGACATTCTACGGGGTAGATATGGTACAGGACCACTGGCGAGGTGGGAATAAAAAGATCCTAATATCACAGAATGAAACCGAATGGATCTACCGATTGGGCTCCCTGGCACCCAAGGGCATGAATCTAGATATAGATCTCAACTGTTACATATCTAATCAGTAGAGACTCACCGTAAATGTACAATTTAATTTTTCCAACTCACTCCTCTCCTGGAAACGTTTTTTCCTACATTGAACCTACCAGTAGCAATCCAATTGTATTCCAAACTAAATGAGGTACAGAAGGACTCCAATACCTAGTCACTATGGTGCAGAAAAAAAAATAATACAGACCTAGGAAGGGACGGCCTTGGACAGTATCATGGCACAGGGGAAGCGTAAATACAGATATGATAAATCATTAGGAGGCCCCATCAGCTCTCTCCTGCTTCCCCTCTTTGTTTTGTTTTTAATGGGACCTATGGACTTATCCAAAATATTTTTCACTAGGAGATAAAATGTCTTCACCACATAATATTCACACTATGGATATCCGCATATAATACAAAGTTACCAACACTTTCATATACATAGCAATATCTTATGCACTCTGGTTTTACACCTTTCAAGCAAACTAACCATATTAGACACATAAAGGCTTTAGGTAAAACCCATATTTAGCCTATTAGACTCTTTTCCCTGGTTACCCATCTCTGTGATCCAGTTTATAGTTACAGTTAATTTAGATTACCAGAACTCTGTAAATATTTTGCATTACTTGCACTTACTTCACGTATACAACCAATGTGGCAAATGGCACTCGGGACCCCGTACCCTTAAATATAAATGTATCACAGAATTACTCGCTCTAACATTGCGATTTAGTGTGGACATCTATCTCCCACTATGTGGGAGTGGATCGCGTTTACACCATATTTTACTTTTTGTTATTGGTCTCACAATTGTGTTTCTACCATAGAAACCCTCCCATAGATTTGATTGGATTAGGGGGAATACCTTACTCCCCTATGGGCAGGGACCTAATGCTGTTTAAAGTATATAACATCAGTGAGTCGGGCAGCACCTTTGAAAACGTCCTACGACGAAACCGGTCAGGTGACCACCGCTCTTACGTCACACGCTTACGCACACGCTTACGCCAGTTACAGCTTCCGGAAGGGCAGCTCTACACTCATTAGTGTACACTGCTCACAGCCATCCCCGGTATCTGCCTGGCTTTGTTGCATCATTGGATTAGCTAATGGCATTGCTGTCACGGAGGAAGCATTTATTTGTTTTAACCGCTGTATTTTAAATCGTATTATTTTTTATATGTTTTTGGGAATACCCAATTTTTTACATTAAACTCACCCGGACACAGGGTTTATCACCCTATGAGGATTCCTCTTTTTTCTTCATATTACTATGACTCACGGAAATTGGGAGGATCGCGTGCACCCACACAGGATCTCCAGGCAACACCAGTGGATCTCCAGACAGGACCTGTGGTAAGCGAATCGCACCATCCTCTGATCCCTAAGGCTCTACACCCTTAATAGGGGACTTCTATCCGGTGAGTAGGGACACATGTGGGGGGAACACCGAAGCTCAGATGTACTTTATTATTGTGAAACACCTACAAGATTTAATGCTAGGGTCTGACACCACATTACATGCAACTCATGATTTATTTTATGTTGATTTCACAGCAATTTTAATTTTAATTTTTATTTTTCACTTATATGAGAACACTTATTAATTGTGGATTTATGTTTTTTATGTTTTTTATATTGTGAATGGATTAGACTAGATATCTGAAAAAAATCTGGTATAACTCCCAATCACCGCAGGAGGTGAAAACATGCACTCAGAACAGAATAGAGTTGGTACACATAGGCTCACGTTCACGGTTCACACAGGGGTGGTTATCTAGCCCAGTTTATAACCTTCATTAATAAGGGCACCGTGGCAAGCGGAGGCTCTTCATAAGCCCACCGTACAAAGGTACCCGACACTTAAACAACCACAGCACACCTACAAGGATCACATTAGCAGCGCCACTACCTGTACACACACCACAAAAACCTTTTTTACAATTATCTCCAAGTGAGATCACACAGGAGGCAGCAGCTCATCTACCCAGTCCTAGCGCGGAAAACCCTTAACCTAATCTCAAATGAAATTTTTGTCCTTTTTTTCCCCACAGATAGAGCTTTCTTTTGGTGGTATTTGATCACCTCTGCGGTTTTTATTTTTTTCGCTATAAATGAAAAAAGAACGAAAATTTTGTAAAAAAAAAGAATTTTTCTTCATTTCTATTATAAAATTTTGCAAAAAAGTTATTTTTCTTCATACAATTTGGCCTAAAATGTATACTGCTACATATCTTTGGTAACAAAACAAAAAAAAATTGGATATTATTTAGTCTGGGTGAAAGTTATAGGGTCTACAACTATGGTACCAATTACTGAAAATGTATCACACCTGATGTACTGACAACATCTCTCATTTCTTGAGACCCTAACATACCAGAAAAGTACAAATACCCCCCAAATGACCCCTTTTTGGAAAGAAGACATTCCAAGGTATTTAGAAAGAGGCATTGTGAGTTTTTTTAAGTTGTCATTTTTTTCCACAATTCTTTGCAAAATCAAGATTTTTTTTTTTTCCCACAAAATGTTAATATTAGCGGGTTATTTCTCACACACCGCATATGCATACCACAAATTAGACCCCAAAACACATTCTGCTTCTCCTCCCGAGTATGGCGATACTCCATCTGTGAGACTTTTACACAGCGTGGCCACATACAGAGGCCCAACATGCAGGGAGCACCATCAGGCGTTCTGGAACACCCAGACCAATTCTGACATTTCTCTTTTACATGGAAAAATCATAATTTATTTGCTAGAAAATTACATAGAACCCCAAAATATTATATATGCTTTTTTAGCAAAGACCCTAGAGAATACAATGGCGGTCGTTGCAACTTTTTTATCGCGCATGGTATTTGCACAGCAATTTTTCTAACACATTTTTTTTGATAATAAAATAGTTTTGTGTTTTAAAAAAAACCCAGTAAAGTTAGCCCAATGTTTTTACATAATATGAAAGATGAAGTTACGCCGAGTAAATAGATACCCAACATGTCACCCTTCAAAATTGCACACGCTTGTGGAATGGCTCCAAACTTCGCTACTTAAAAATCCCCATAGGCGCCGCTTTAAATGTTTTTACTGGTTACATGTTTTTAGTTGGAGAGGAGGTTTAGGGCTAGAATTATTGCTCTCGCTCTAACGTTCGCAGCGATACGTCACATGTGTGGTTTGAACACCGTTTTCATATGTGGGCGGGACTTATGTGTGCGGTCGCATCTGTATACGAACACACGGGTACAGGGGCGCTGTAATTTTATTTTTATTTTTTTATTGTTCATTTTACTTCATTTAGTTTAGTTTGACACGTTTTTCCCCAAAAATAAATGTTTTGATTACTTTTATTCCTATTACAAGGAATGTAAACATCCCTTGTAATAGGAATATAGCATGACAGGTACTCTTTATAGTGAGATATGGGGTCAATAAGACCCCACATCTCACCTCTAGGTTGGGAAACCTAAAAAAAAAAACGATTGCAGAGTATTGCGCAGGGAGTATTGCGCAGGGAGTATTGCGCAGGGAGTATTGCGCGGGAGTATTGCACAGGGGGTACTGCAGAGTATTGTTCAGAGTATTGTGCAGGGGTACTGCAGAGTATTGCGCGGGGGTACTGCAGGGTATTGCGCGGGGGTACTGCAGGGTATTGCGCGGGGGTACTGCAGGGTATTGCGTGGGGGTATTGCAGAGTATTGTGCAGGGTATGTAGAGTATTGCGCAGGGTATGCAGAGTATTGCAGAGTATTGCGCAAGGGGGTATGTAGAGTTTTGCGCAGGGGGTTATGCAGAGTTTTGCGCAGGGGGGTATGCAGAGTTTTGCGCAGGGGGGTATGCAGAGTATTGTGCAGGGGGGTATGCAGAGTATTGCGCAGGGGGGTATGCAGAGTATTGCGCAGGGGATATTGCAGAGTATTGCGCAGGGAAGGAAGAGTATTGTGCAGGGGGTATTGCAGAGTAATGCACAGGGAAGGAAGGGGTTAATGCAGGGATGGCTGAGCAGGGATGGATGGATCTGTTAGTGCAATAGTCCCAGATCTATCCAACAGCGCTGCTGCCATTCACGCTCTCCTCTCACACTGTACCAGAAAAGCAAAAAAAACTGTGCTAGCCATATAAATTACACTAAAAGAAGAATTAGGCAGCGGCTGTTGTGTGATAACACAAAATACAGTACAACTTAGCAAAACCGCGTCCACATACTCAATACATTTATGACAATAGTGATATGCATTAGTCCACTGTTGAGTAAATGGTTAATAAAATAGATCTTCATGAACTGAAGCAGATATATGTAAATTGATGTATACCACAGAGCATTTGGCACACAATAAGAACCAGAAAATACCACAAATGCCTATACAGTCTTTGCAGATGTCCAGTTCTAAAGATAAATAAAATGGATAAAAGTCCCAAAAAACAGAACACAAAAGAATCCTGGTTAATGACACCATCACTGTTACTGAATTTTTTTTAGTGATCCCTTCACCAATATAAGGGGGCCGCTTACCAGAGGGCAAGCTCAATGTAGCGATTGTCAATGGGTTGGTCAACCCATTGACAAGGTCCGTTGATGACGAAACGCGTCTGGGAGGACACGCAGTGACGTCACCACGCACGGAGGAAGGGCTCCGATCTATCTGGCGGCCGGCGATTGTTTTATATGTTCTCGATACTTTGTTTTATTGTAAGTACCTTTCGCTTATTAAATTTACTGGTTAAACGGAATCACACTATTGGCGTAGCCTTTTATTCCCATCCTTCTGTGGCTGAGTATCGCCCGGTTAAAGTCCTGCTGGAAGAAAGAACCATTCCAGGATTCTAAGGCCGCGGCTGGGCTATATCTCACACTGTACCGATCGGTACAGAGAGAGGAATTAGGAACCGGCGTCATCAAATGACACCGGTTTGTTTACATGTGATCGCTCCGTCATTGGACGGAGCGGTCACGTGGTAAACGGTCGCTATCAGCGGCAATTTACCGCGATCCGTGATCCGCCGGGTCACGGACATTTCCCTGTGTGCGCCCCAGGGGGCGCGCGGGAGCGCGATTCTGGAATCACGTTATATAACGTGATCCCAGAGTTAAGCAACCACCTTGCCGCCGTTATTTGACGGCGGCTGGTGGTCAAGCAGTTAAAGTAGTCACCTTTTGCTTTGATTACTGCCTTGCACACTCTTGGCATTCTCTTGATGAACTTCAAGAGGTAGTCACCTGAAATGGGCTTCCAACAGTCTGGAAGGAGTTTCCAGAGATGCTTAGCACTTGTTGGCCCTTTTGCCTTCACTCTGCGGTCCAGCTCACCCCAAACCATCTCGATTGGGTTCAGGTCCGGTGACTGTGGAGGCCAGGTCATCTGGCACAGCACCCCATCACTCTCATTCTTGGTCAAATAGCCCTTACACAGCCTGGAGGTGTGTTTGGGGTCATTGTCCTGTTGAAAAATAAATAATGGTCCAACTAAACGCAAACCGGATGGAATAGCATGCCGCTGCAAGATGCTGTGATAGCCATGCTGGTTCAGTATGCCTTCAATTTTGCATAAATCCCCAACAGTGTCACCAGCAAAGCACCCCCACACCATTACACAGGCATGTAAAGTCCATGGGCCAGATTCACGTATTCCAGAGCATCTTTGCTCTGGAGTAACGCTTCTCATTTGCGTTGCGCTACCGAATTTTTAGGAGCAAGTGCTGTCATTCACGAAGCACTTGCTCCTAAAGTTGCGGCAGCGCATCGCAAATGAGCCGGCGGAATTCAAATGTCGCGGGTACGGGGCGTGTAGTATGCTAACTACGCGCGATCCCGCCGCCGACGTACTGCGCATGCGTCGAGTGTCAAAACATCCCCGTGCGCATGCTCCAAAATCTGTGAATGAACGTCAATGACGTCACATTCCCATTCATGACCGTTTTACGCAAGCGACGTTTTTTTTTTTTTTTTCCCGACGCGATGACGACACCTATACCTAACATAGGATACTCCAGCCCCATGTAGGTATATCTATGCGCCGCGTATCCCGTCCGGAAACGTCGTAACGTCACTGCGTCGCGCCGGATTTCGATCGTGAATTGCCGATTTCCGCTCATTAACATATTTTTTGAGCGTAAATCGGCGGGAACGCCCCCGGCGCCATTTTTAAGTTGAAGTAACGATGCGATGGCGAAACTCAGTTACGCTGCTCGCATCGGAACTTCAACCCGGCGTTTCTTGTTTTCTGGTTACAGAAAACAGAAACGCCGGCTCAAAGCCACTGTTACGCTGGCGGATCACTCGATCCGCCAGCGTAACCTTTCATGAATCTGGCCCCATCTGTTCACCTTTTCTGCGTCGCACAAAGACAAGGTGGTTGGAACCAAAGATCTCACATTTGGACTCATCAGACCAAAGCACAGATTTCCACTAGTCTAATGTCCATTCATTGTGTTCTTTAGCCCAAACAAGTCTCTTCTGCTTGTTGCCTTTCTTTAGCAGTGGTTTCCGATCAGATATTCTACCATGAAGGCCTGATTCACACAGTCTCCTCTTAACAGTTGTTCTAGAGATGTGTCTGCTGCAAAAGGTGACTACTTTGAAGAACCTAGAATATGACATATATTTTCAGTTGTTTCACACTTTTTTGTTATGTATATAATTCCACATGTGTTAATTCATAGTTTTGATGCCTTCAGTGTGACTGTACAATTTTCATAGTCATGAAAATAAAGAAAACTCTCGGAATGAGAAGGTGTGTCAAAACTTTTGGTCTGTACTGTGTGTATATATATATATATATATATATATATATATACTGTATATATATATATATATATATATATATATATATATATATATATAAATTCTATTAATATTACAAAATGTTTTTTTTATTTCAGAGAAGCAACATCCTCTATGCCCTTTGGCCCCAAATCATCATTTGCAATTGAGGCAGAAATGTGATGTCATGCAGTTGTTGAATGCCCTTCTGCATTCAAGCCTATTTGAACTCAGCCTTAGATCCAACCTGGATGCTTACATGTTTATAGAACAACATAAAAAAAATTGTGAAGCCACAAAATTGGATCTTAGGATTGAGAAGTGCAAATTGTGAAAATAGAAAATCCGTCATGCCCAAAATAAATTAGCATTTTTGCAAATACGGTATTTATAAAAATGAATTTGTGTCAATATTTTCCATGTATATTGGTGGCAAATATCAGTGAATGAAAGGAGCTGCACATGGCGGAGTATTTGTTTTGGAGATCTGCTACTCCTATCAGGTAAAATACTTTGGAATACTTTGGAATGCTTTGAAATGTTTATTCAGGCATTTAACCACATACTACTTCAGCTTACATTACCTCCATGAAGTTCTAAATTTCCATACAACTTTATTGCTTCTCTGTCCAATGGTTAAGTTAGACTTTTGCAGTAAAGCCTCTTCAGAAGCACACAGCTTTAAAGTGAACCTTACATTGGTTATATTTTAAGTAATCAGTAAATGTAGCACCCATTACCTATAACTGAAATTACATTCCTGGGGAACATAAATTTGGTCGGGAGCATTGTTGTTTTTTGAAAAATAGATTGCTGGCAAATTGCATTTCATTTCTGGCGTCTATAAAAAAAACAGCACACAGGCCCCTCCACATTTCGGAGACTTTTGGAGTGATCAATGTGCCCTTTTTGTAAGAAGCCAGCCATTTACTGGCATATATTTTTTTCTTTGCAAATGTAAATTTTGCTGTAGCACATCCTACAGCAAGGACAAATAAAAAAAGGAAACAAAAAAATAGCCCCCCCCCCAATGCATACTTGGACCTTTCAGTTGGTTATAAATTGTGAAGCGGTACCTTATACAAAAAATAAAATGAAATACTGTATGTAAGGACCCCCAGGTTCCCTAAAAATCCAAATCAGACTTTTAGTTTGAGCATGCCTGGCTGGCCAGGAAAGGAAGGGGGGGTCAGAGTGTGCCCCCACTCCTGAATCATAGCAGGCCACATGCCCTCAACATGGGTAGTGCCTTGGGGGACCTAACCTGGCAAAGCATCTTGTCCCCCATGTTGATGAGGGCAAGGGACAAGGTTCTCCTACCCAAAACACTGACTGGTGGTTGGGGGGGGGGGGAGTCTGAGGACAGGAGGATTAATGGAATCTGGCATTAAATAGGGGACCCCTTATTCATTATTATTATCCCTTCATTATTATTATTATTATTATGTCCCCTGCTCATTCACCAGAAACAATTTACCTAAAAATATAGAAACCCAAATGTTTGACAAGTCCTCTATTAAAAAAATAGTTCCCCAAAAAGCCCCTTATTGTAAATGTATTGCCTGACAAAATGAAAAACCCAGTGCATATGAGCAAAGTGGAGGATACTCACTGAATGACAGCCCTCTAAGTGGGGGAAGGGATAGTAATGACCAGCATCAGGTTGGAGGTAAACCACCTGACCTTCAGGAGAATGATCAAAACCCATCTCTTCTTAGGGCTGAGTGAATGAATAACAAGTGCCCAGAGGCGATTCAGTTCGCATGTGCTGTGCTATATACAGTAAGTTTCTCACTCACTCACTCACTCACTTCATTGACCAAATATGGCCAGTATTTTGTTGTATATTGGAACACGTCAGGTATTTACTTGTGCATACCTGCACAGTTTCTAAGAAGTCATCTTTAAAGCTGAACACCAGTATAACAACTGTAGCGCCATCCTAGTTTAGAGTAGGCTGCTGGGTACATTTTGCTTAGCTTATCTGTAAACAGTAGAACAGGTGTTGCATAGGGCTGCTTAGTGTTTCACAGGCTGTGGTTCTGCCAGTGGCGGAACTACCAGGGTCGCAAAAGTCGCACTTGCAACCGGGCCCTGGAGTTCCGCCACTGTGGAGGGGCTCCAAGAGGCTGTGTTCTTGGCCCCTTACTCCTGACAAATGCCCCCAGAGCAAGCAGCTTGAGGTGGGGGCACCCAAGCAGGCTCATTCCAGAGCTTCGGCTCTGCATATGCGTTTTTTGCTGTGATTTTTTTCCCATGATTTTACTGCAATTTTACCGCATTTGCGGTTTTAAAAGGACATTTGACAAAAAAAAAAAAAAAAAACACACAAAAAACGAATTTTCTATCGCTTTCAATGTACAGGTGCGTTTTTTTTTTACTCTTCAAATATTCTCTGAAAATGCTGACATATAATCACACACATAGGTTGGACTTGATGGACTTGTGTCTTTTTTTACGCCTCGCCTACTATTTAACTATGTTGCTATGTAGGATTATTTGGGATTATATGGGATTATATGGGAAGCGCACCACCCCAATGTGAACACGTCATAGCCGTTCACTGTATCACCCGGCCCCGCCCCTCGGCGCGTCGCGTCACTGAATGTGATTAACAGCAGCACCAGCCAATGGCTACACTGATCTCAATCCATCTGCTCTAGCCAATCAGTGGCCAGGCTGAGCGGCGAAGAGGATCTTTGGACAACATCAGATGTTTTTTCACCTTAATGCATATATTGCATTAAGGTGAAAAAAAAAATTCCTTTGCAACTGCTTTAAAGGCTCTCTTTCCTGTACTTCTGTCTACCTTATCTCACCTATTTTTGTCTAAGGAGTCTGCCAATCTGCCTGTTGCTAAACGCTACTAAGGGTGTCATGTGCCCTATCCCCTCTCCCACATTTTTCCTGTTTGAAAAATAAACTTCCGTCTTGTTTAGGCATTAAAGTGACTGGCGCCCAACTTTCTTTCTTGTTCATCACCCACCATGCCTAGTAACCTGCACTCTGATTTATGTCAGCCCTCCCTACTAGACATGTGTGATTTGTTTAGTTCCTAATTAATATTTGGACACATTTTTATTTAATCAGAGATTCGGATAAATCTGACTACTCGATTTACAATATAAACAAATTTTACTGAATGCTCCGAATAACGTAACAAAATTTTTAGAATTTTCGGAAATTCTAACTGAAATTCAAATTGAATTTTACATTGAATTCCAGTCGAATTCTCACTACACATATTGCTAAAATCAAAGACTCTGGGCCAGATTCTCGTAAATGCGCGTCTAATTATGCAGGCGTAGCGCATCTCAGATGCACTACGCCGACGTAACACGGAGCGGCAAGTACCGTATTCCCTAAGCAAATGCGCCCCAAGATGCGCCGTGACGTGGATGACCCGCGCCGTGACGTGGTTGACCCACGCCGTGATGTGGATGCCTTCTGCGCATGCGCAAAGTCTCCCTACGATTCGCCGGCGCTGGGTATATAATGCGCCCACACATGCGCCCGTGCAGCGCAAAAGTCTCCCATTTTTTGTATTGTCACGGGAAAACTTTGTGCTGTACCATGACTTCTGTTCGGAAGGAGAGGAGGAAGAAAAATTTCTCCACAGAGGAGAGGGCCATTGTAATATCAGCCATGGAAAAGTACGATTCCAGGCTCCATGGTGCTGACAGTGCCCGGACCAGCAAGTCCCGGAGGGATCAAATCCTCATGAAGGTGGCTTGCCAAGAGAATGCCCTCTCACATGAGATCCGGACCCCGCAGGATATTCAAAAAAAGATGAATGACCTGCGGCGTCTGGTCAAGGGCAAGCTGGCTGGAATTAGTCGGCATGCCAGGGGCACTGGAGGGGGCCCACCCTGTACCATCCACCTGACTGAGGAGGAGAAGGTGGTCGCCCGCTGCCTGCAGAGGGAGCAGGTTGAGGGAGTTGGGGGCGATGAGTCTGAAAACCAGCCCTGAGGACAGGTAAGTGTGTTTTATATACTATCTGTTGTGTAGCATGTGTGGGGGTGGAAGGGAACATGTGCCAAGTGTGTGGGTCCACCAACATGGGCATCTTTTGTGTCATCCACAGATGTGCAGGAGGGAGCGGGGCCATCTGTGGCTGCCAGGGCCCGTCCAGAGACATCCCCTGAACATCCAGTCCCTCTGGCTGCCCCCCTGGAAAAGGCCTTGTTGGAGGGAAATGGTCACACCTCTACGGAGGAGGCGGTTGAGGAGGAGCTTGTCGACCAGGACCAGGAGCTCTACCTGATTTTGGAGGAGGACCATGGGTTGCCCGGACCAGCCCAAGCTATCCCCCCATCTTTTTCAAGCCCCTCAGGGTCCAACCCCAACCTCTCCAGTCCCTCTGTTTCCACCCCCCTCATCTCCGGCCGCTCAACATCCTCCCCTTATGCCCCGGAAGGCGACTTGCAAGACCAGGGGTGTTCCCAATTATTTTCAAAATACTTTATTTTCAGAAAATAAATATTGCAATTCAATACATTATGGTACATCTTGTTATGAATAAAATCTGGTAGATGACCTCTTAGAATAAATACTACTATTTTGTAGATAAATAAAGACATATCATTAAAACGATAGATGTAGTTTTAGAATGTTAAATAATTAATTTTTGTGATGAAAAAAAACGACGTTTTCAAAAACGTCATTTAAAATCACCGTGTGTGGGCAAAACGTTGTTTTATGTCTTCAAAAAAACGACCAAAAAAAAATTTGAACATGCTTGAATGTTTTGTGTCGTTTTTCAAAACGTCGTTTTTTGTGTCATAAAAAGTGATGGTGTGTGGGCAAAACGATGTTGAAAACAACGTTTTTAAAGCCGCGCATGCTCAGAGGCAAGTTATGAGACAGAGCTTCGATGGAACAGAGTGCCGTTGAACGTGGTGTACGTCACCACGCTTTGCTAGAGCATTTTGGAAAAACAATGGTGTGTATGCAACGTCGTTTTGGAAAATTAAGTTTGAAAAACGTCGTTTTGTTTCATCACTTGAAACGTCGTTTTTTTTCATCACAAAAAATGATCGTGTGTACGCGGCATTAGCTTTCTTCCCATATCTAACCCACAAACTCATCCACTGATCATAAAGTCAAAATAACAAGTTTCGTATCGTCGTATTGCACGATCGTTTTTCCGACGTTTTCTACCGACTGTAAACGACGTTCTCTATCCCTTTATACACTGCGCATGTGAGAAGCTCTGCACGTTTCCACGCCCATGACGTTCGTTCTAGTGATTGCCACGCCCCTTTTTAGTCGGTCAATGTGGAGAGGATTTTGAAGACATGATGGAGGAGAGACTATCCATGCAAAATTCGGGGTGCAGAGGTCCGGGGAGCAGTTGCGCAAGAGATGGAGTGATTTGAAAATCCGAGAGCCAGAGCAGATGGAGAGAATTCGAAGAGTCCTCAGAAGACGTAAGTAATTTTCATGTGTACTCTGAATATTTTTTTTCATTATTTTGAGGCATGTGCTTTTTATCGCAGGTTGTGTATATATACAGTTCAAGAACAGATGTTCGAAGTTAATATTTGTGTGGGCATAATAATTGGTTGGTCATTCTATTTAAGACCTTTTTATGTGAGACCAATTTTTTAATTAATGTAGATGTGTTATTAAGTTGATTTAAATTATCCAACTTAAGTCAATATACTTTAAAAGGAGACTATGCTCAGCAAAGCAGTTCATTACACATATGCACTCAGTAGCACAATGGTTGGCATGGCCGATCCGCCCTATAGGCTCACTATGCAAGCCGCTTAGGGCCCCGCAAAGCTGCAAAGGGCCCCCCAAATAACTAGAGGCTTTGCCTGGTAAGAAGTCATTTTCGCCCCCTAACCCCCGCTTCTCAACTCGCTGGCTGCATGGGAGAAGAGGCAAGAAGTCAGCACCCCTTGCTTCTCAATTTAATGTAAGATGTCTTTTTAGACAGCAGAACACAGCAGAATACCCCCTCCACCCATGTGACACGTCACTGTCGTTAGCGCCCCCCCGCTTCTCATTTTAAATGTGCCATGTCATTTTGCTTTAGGCCCCAGGGAGGTCAGGATCGGCACTGAGTGTTGGTCACAAGAACAACCTAGTTAGTTAGCGTTTCACACAGAGGTGATCCAGTGTCAACTTGTTGTTTTGACATGTAGGAAACTTGGCCAAAGATAGAGAAATGCAGCAGCTTTGGTAATGGATACAATCCTGTGTTAAGCTTAGGATTGTAAAAACACACAATTGTACGACACTTTTTAAAAAGAATGATTGATATTCCTCTTTCAGGCCTCTAATCTTTTTGATACATCTATCACTTTTTTTACAATCTCATAGGCTGCAATCAAGCTGCAGCAGTGGCGCCGACCAACCTCACACAGTGCCAAGCCCCACCCTCGCCGGATGAGCAGGAAGTGCAAAATGCAACTACATCAGGTCAGTGTCATACAGCACAGCTTCAGGTAATACATGTAGGCCTGCATAATTTTAAAACATGTTTTTTTTTTCCAAATTTCAGGTATACGAGCTGTTGGGGGCGGCTTAGACACCGACAGTGCCCGGGTGCTAATTGGGGAGATAATGTCCTGCAGGGAACAAATAGAGGACACAAACCTTGCCCTCGGGAGGATCATAAAGAACAACAAAGAGGTGGACCAAAACCTGAAAAATGTTGTTGACATTCTGGAGAGGATTTAAAAAAAATGATAATTAAAAAAACAATAGATGTAGACAAATATTTAAATGCAAAAATATAGGTCTTAAAAATAAAAAAATAAAACATTTCTATTTTGATATTTTAAAAAAAAATTTAAATCACACATTTTCAGTGTGATACAATAAATATTTTTGGATACTCAAAAATGTCTGGCTTCTTATTATATCAATGCTGCCACTGCAACCCCTCACAGATACTGTAGTTTGAGCACAACAAAGAGGCACGTGCAAAGTATTGCATTAAAAATTGTTATTAGGCGCCCCTGTTAAACAGGGGCTTAAAAATTGTGCCTTAGGCACAACACAACACTGCAACCCCTCACAATAACTGTAATTGGAGCACAACAAAGAGCCACGTGCAAAGTATTGCATAAAAAATTGTTATTAGGCGCCCCTATTAAACAGGGGATGAAAAATTGTGCCTTAGGCACTGGTGGCGGAGCCCAGAAACACAACATTACTTACTAGCTATCAGCAAGAAAAGTGAGGAGGAGGAGAAGGATATTCCATCAGCAGCATAACAGGACAGTCACTCAGCATCAGCATACGCAGTCTCAAAGGGATCCGACATTTCAACAAAAAAATATTATTCAGTAACATCAGCATCAGGTGCTTGGTAGCTGGTGTTGATCCAAGCCTGATTCATTTTGATGAAGGTCAGTCGATCAACAGAGTCGGTGGAGAGGCGCACCCTGTGATCGGTCACAAAGCCTCCAGCAGCACTGAATGTGCGTTCTGAAAGAACACTGAATGCAGGGCAAGCCAGTAGCTCAATTGCGTACTGTGCAAGCTCTGGCCAGTGATCCATCCTCAAGACCCAGTAAGCCAGAGGATTTTCGGTGGGGAAGGTGTCCAAGTCGGATCTTGCCCCTAGGTATTCCCGGACCATGTAAACCAGATGCTGGCGATGGTTGCTGGAACCGGTCAGACCTTGGGGCTGCAGACTAAAAAACTGTCTGAACGCATCGGTCAGATGGCCACCTTCTCCACCGCTCCTTCTGTGACTCACCGAAGCCTCAGCAAGACGTTGTCCAGAGCCAGGTTTTGGTAATCCCCCCGGTTCTGGGAACGCATTGCACAGACCCTTCTACAAGGCATCCCGTAGAAGTTTCATCTTCTGCTCCCTCTGCGATGGCAACATAAGGTCCGCAACCTTACTCTTGTAACGTGGATCAAGGAAAGTTGCCAGCCAGTAATGATCCCTCTCCTTGATAGCACGTAGACGAGGATCCTTACGCAGGTTTTGCAGGATCAGGGAGGCTATGCAGCGTAGGTTTTCAGAGGCATTCGGGGCACAGTCCTCTGGGTCACTAAGGACGACCGGATCCACAGGCACCTCATCCCAGCCATGTAAAAGTCCACGTGTTCCTTGGGACTGTAAATGATCCCTTGAAGACTGCTGCTGCTGATGCTGAGTGCTAGGCTCCACCTTCATGCTACTGATACAATCATCCTCCTCCTCCTCCTCCTCTTCCTGTGTGCTAGGTGGGCAAGCAGGACCACTGTCTGGGTAAAGGGGGCCTTGAGAGGTAAGGAAGTCCTCCTCTTCCTCCCTCTGTTCTGCCTCAAGGGCCCTGTCCATTATTCCAGGTAGCGTGTGCTCCAACATGTGAATAAAAGAGACAGTCTCACTGATGCATGCACTGTCACTGCTCACCATCCTCGTGGCCTCCTCAAATGGTGACAGGACAGTGCATGCATCCCTGATCAAGGCCCACTGGCGTGTTGAAAAAAAAACAAGCTCCCCTGACCCAGTTCTGCTGCCATATTGGCAGAGGTACTCATTGATGGCCCGCTGCTGCGTGTGCAGCCGCTGCAGCATGGCCAACGTAGAGTTCCATCTGGTGGGCATGTCACAAATTAGGCGGTTCTTGGGCAGGTTGTATTCCCTTTGGAGGTCTGTCAGCCGAGCAGTGGCATTATATGACCTCCGGAAATGCACACAGACTTTCCTGGCCTGCTTCAGGACATCCTGTAAGCCCGGGTACCTGCCCAAGAACCGTTGCACCACCAAATTCAGGACATGCGCAAAACAGGGCACGTGGGTAAGTTTTCCCTGTCGCAGGGCAGAGAGGAGGTTGGTGCCATTATCGCTGACCTCCATTCCAGGCTTCAGCTGGCGTGGCATCAACCACCTCTGAGTCTGCAGAGCTGACAAAACCTCTTCCCCAGTGTGGCTCCTGTCTCCCAAGCACACCAGCTCTAGCACCGCATGGCATCTCTTGGCCTGCATTCTTGCGTAGCCCCTCGTACGGCTACGGAGCACGGCTGGTTCTGAGAAAACATCACCACAGGAGGAGGCCACAGAGGAAGAAGAAGAGGAGGGGGTGGAGGAGAAAGATGTGTCACAAACAGTAGTAGTGTTTTGGAGGCGTGGTGGCGGAACAACCTTCAATACTACTGTACCTTGCCCTGCCTCCTTCCCAGCTGCCAGCAGAGTCACCCAATGCGCCGTAAAAGACAGGTAACGTCCCTGTCCATGCCTGCTGGACCATGAGTCAGCGGAAAGATGCACCTAACCACTGACCGCCCTGTCCAGCGAGGCATGGACATTGCCTTCCACATGTCGGTAGAGAGCCGGAATCGCCTTCCGTGAGAAAAAGTGGCATTTTGGTACTTGACACTGAGGTACTGCACATTCCACAAACTCACGGAAGGGGGCAGAATCTACCAACTGAAAAGGTAGCAGTTGAAGTGCTAGCAATTTCGCTAAGCTAGCATTCAACCGCTGGGCATGTGGATGGCTGGGATTGTACTTCTTTTGGCGCTGAATCAGCTGTGGCAGGGAAATTTGCCTAGTACTATCAGTAGATTGCCCGCATGTACTACTAGTACTAGGTTGTGACACACCTATTTCTACACCTTCACTGCAGGCTTCAGAGAGGACTGGGGGTCTAGTGGGGTTGGAGGTCCCAGAAGGGCAAGGGGAGGTACGCTTTTGTCTTTGGTGTGGGTCTTTCTGGTGTGCTTGCCAACGAGCTGCATGCAGGTCGACATATGTCTGGACATGCATGTGGTACCCAGGTGGTTGATGTTTTGGCCACGCGAGATACGCTTGCGACATATATTGCAAATAGCAAAGGTACGATCTAATGGACATGTTTCAAAAAAGGCCCACACCAAAGAACTTTTGCTGTACCGGTCAGACACAGCAGCGCCATGCACAAGCGCCGTACATGTGTGCTGTAATGCAGTTGGTGTGCCCTTAAGCTGACCCCTGGAGGGCATCCTGCCTCTTTGGAGATGTGCCTTTGCCTCATCCTCCTCCTCTCTCCTATCAGTCACCCAGGTAGAGTCAGTGACCTCATCATCCCCTCCCTCCTCATCACTGTCAAGAACCTGGCAGTATGCTCCAGCTGGGGGAACATCACTGCCAGATTGCTGTCCCTCTCGGCCACCCCCTCTCCCTGGACTCACATCAATGCCTTCCTCTATCTGTGTTCCATCATCAGAGCCTTCAAAACGCTGCGCATCTTCATTCAGCATGTACCCAACACGGTGTTGAAACAGTTCGGGGGACTCCTCAGGAGGACACGGTGGAACTAGGGAAGGATTGTGTGATGCCATGGTACAAAGGGAATAGGAAGCCTTGACAGCTGCTTTGCCAGACCAACTAAGATCAGTCTGTGTGAGAGAGGATGAGGAGGATGAGGACGGCTTGGTCATCCAATCTACTATTTTCTCTGCATGTTGAGGCTCAACATGGCCAGCTCCCAAAAAAAAGGACGAGCGCCACGTGCACCACCAGCATTGCCTCTAGATGCAGAGCCTGCTTGCCCTCGTGACGCTCTGCCTTTCTTTGTTGTCCTTCCAGACATTTTAATAGTCTGCACAGGACAAAATCAGAAATAAACAGCACATGTCCAGTAAGAGCAATTGCGTTTATCGGCAAAAACACAGCAAACGTGCAGTATGATCGACTGCGTTTATGGGCAAAAACAGCAAATGTGCAGTATGATCGACTGAGTTTATGGGCAAAAACACAGCAAACGTGCAACGTGCTGTATGATCTACTGCGTTTATGGGCCAAAACACAGCAAACATATAGTAAGATCGACTGAGTTTATGGCCAAAAACAGCAAACGTGCAGTATAATCGACTGAATTTATGGGCAAAAACACAGCAAACGTATAGTAAGATCAACTGAGTTTCTGGCCAAAAACAGCAAACGTGCAGTATGATCGACTGAATTTATGGGCAAAAACACAGCAAACTTATATTAAGATCGACTGAGTTTATGGCCAAAAACAGCAAATGTGCAGTATGATCGACTGAATTTATGGGCAAAAACACAGCAAACGTATAGTAAGATCAACTGAGTTTCTGGCCAAAAACAGCAAACGTGCAGTATGATCGACTGAATTTATGGGCAAAAACACAGCAAACGTATAGTAAGATCGACTGAGTTTCTGGCCAAAAACAGCAAACGTGCAGTATGATCGACTGAGTTTATGGGCAAAAACACAGCAAACTTATATTAAGATCGACTGAGTTTATGGGCAAAAACACAGCAAACGTATAGTAAGATCGACTGAGTTTATGGCCAAAAACAGCAAACGTGCAGTATGATCGACTGAATTTATGGGCCAAAACACAGCAAATGTATAGTAAGATCGACTGAGTTTCTGGCCAAAAACAGCAAACGTGCAGTTTGATCGACTGAATTTATGGGCAAAAACACAGCAAACTTATCTTAAGATCGACTGAGTTTATGGCCAAAAACAGCAAATGTGCAGTATGATCGACTAAATTTATGGGCAAAAACACAGCAAACGTATAGTAAGATCAACTGAGTTTCTGGCCAAAAACAGCAAACGTGCAGTATGATCGACTGAATTTATGGGCAAAAACACAGCAAACGTATAGTAAGATCGACTGAGTTTCTGGCCAAAAACAGCAAACGTGCAGTATGATCGACTGAGTTTATGGGCAAAAACACAGCAAACTTATATTAAGATCGACTGAGTTTATGGGCAAAAACACAGCAAACGTGCAACGTGCTGTATGATCTACTGCGTTTATGGGCCAAAACACAGCAAACGTATAGTAAGATCGACTGAGTTTCTGGCCAAAAACAGCAAACGTGCAGTATGATGGACTGAGTTTATGGGCAAAAACACAGCAAAGCACAATCTCCTGCCTGACAAATACTAATAGCAGATCTATCTAAGCTATACAGTGTATACATATATGTACAACTCCTAAGGATGTATATATATTCTCTACACACTGTACATTTAACTATATTGACTACTAGCCTTCCTTATCTATCTATGTATCTATCTATCTATGTATCTATGTATCTATCTATCTATGTATCTTTGTATCTATGTATCTATCTATCTATCTATCTATCTATCTCTCTCTCTAACTGTCTGTCTGACTTCTCTCTCTGTAAGCAAGCCGAAACACACTACACAAGGCTGCCCGGGAGGCGGCCTTTTATAGTGTGGGGCGTGTGCTAAAGCCCTGAGCCATAATTGGCCAAAGCACCCAGGCTTTGGCCAATTAGGCCTCTTCGTTTTTTGGGCGCTGTGATTGGCCAAGCATGCGGGGTCATGGTGCTTGCTTGGCCAATCATCAGCGCTCAACGCCGCAGTGAATTATGGGCTGTTGCGCGCCATTCGAACAGGCAATGTTCGATTCGAACATACGTACGTATCGAATGCAAGGCTTATCCCTAGTTACAATACTAGCTAGCCTTTCTTGAGTCATTATCCAAGATGTTTTTTTTGGGCTTCCAAGAAAGAAGGTTTAGGTTTCTTCCAGGCTTTGGCAATTGTAAGCTTGGCCCCTGTGAGAATAGAATGGATTCGTTTTTGTGTCATTTTTGGTATTTTAGGTATATGAGCATTTAGGAGAGCTATTGAAAGAGACCTAGAAACCTGGCAACCAGTGACCTTGGAGTCATAGAGCAGATTTTTCCCCAAAAGGGGCAGATTCTAGGACATTACCCCCAGATATGGGTGGTATCCCCTGAAACGGGTCAGATCAGCTGTAGGGTATATAGATGCAAGTTTAGAGGGGGTTAAATACCACGTGTTTATAACCTTGATATTAGCCTTCATCAGGGAGACATTGAGAATACCCTTGCCTTGAAGGACTTTGAGAAGGCTCTATGCCAGGTGTCTAGGTCCCAAGCCTCCATATATGAGGATTTCACTGTAGGGTGAGTGAAGTACAAATATATTACGGATATACCTCCCCTTTGCCCCCTGGCCTGGTCACACCATAGCTCATATTTCATGAACTGAGGGGGGGTTTTCCTTCCAGACTAGTTGTGAAAATTGTGAGATTTGATCAAAATGAAGTCTTTCGAAATCAGGGAGTTCCAAAGTTTTAACACAGGGGTTTAAAGACAAAGGTCCACCAGAGTAGAAGAACTGTCCTATATGGTATAATTCCTTGTCCACCCACCACACAAATGCTTCTAAATCCAAACCAGGGGGAACATCTGGGTTCCCCAACAGATTAGCAAGTGGAAATCATGCAGAAAGAAGGGCCAAATGATTTCTAAGGCTATCCCAGAGCGCAAAGGATTGTGATAGGGATGGCGCCAGTATGGGAGGTCTTTTTTTGGGAAGACACAATAAAAGATAGTTGAGAGAAAAATGCGGTGCAGCTTGTCTTTCAATGTTGAGCCAGTCCGGTTCTTCTGATTTGGAGTAGATCCTAGATATCTGTGCTAGTCTAGCTGCAAGATAATATTTATATAGATCAGGGAGACCTAGGCCTCCCTTATTCCTATGGAGGAAAAGGGTGTTTTGGAGTATTCGATATCCAGATGAGCCCCAAGTGTCAGTGCCGTTCCTGACCTCCCTGGGGCCCTAAGCAAAATTACATGTCACATTAAAGTTGAGAAGCGCGGGGGGGG
The DNA here is from genome assembly GCA_029574335.1 of Rana kukunoris. NCBI lineage: Eukaryota > Metazoa > Chordata > Amphibia > Anura > Ranidae > Rana > Rana kukunoris. Next base: position 83,751,996 of record CM056060.1, on the reverse strand, counting down.
GGGGGGGGTGCTGCCGACGTGTCACATTAAAGATTAAAGTTGAGAAGCGGGGGGAGGGGGTGTTCTGCTGTCGGAAATGACAACTTACATTAGAGTGAGAAGCAGGAGGTGCCGACTTCTTTCTTACCTCTTCTTCCATGCAGCCAGCGAGTTGAGAAACAGGGGTGAGGGGCCGAAAATTACTTCTCACCAGGCTGGGGACGTCTAGTAATTTTGTGGGGCCCTAAGCGGCTTGCATCGTGAGCCTATAGGGCGGACCGGCCCTGTCTGAAGTCTTTCAAATGGATTTTTTGGATGGGGATAAGGAGCAACCTAAAGTAATATACAATTCTACGGAGTAATGTCATTTTGATCGAATTGATTCTATCCAGCCAGGATAACTCGTATTTAGACCAGGATAAAAGGTCACGTTCTAATTTTGTGAACAGTGGGGGATAATTGTGTGTATATGGAGTTTCAATACAGGCTGTTAATGTAATACCTAAATATTTAATTGAGGTGTCTTCAAAATGTAAGTGATTGCTTTAATAAGGAAACCTTTAGAGAGAGGGAGCGAGACGTTAAGGGCTTGTGATTTTGTGTGTTTGGGAAACTGTGATAGGTAGTGAGGAGTGAAATCAAAAATGTATGTCCTTAGAAATCCAGAAGGCAGTGATTGGTTTTCGGGGTCCTGTACGTGGTTAGACTACAAAAAAGTCCCAAAAATGTGGTATCGCCATACTTGTGGGAAATAATTACAACTTCAAAAAACTCAGCATGCCTCTTACTAAATACCCTGGGATGTCTACATTCCAAAAAGGGGTCATTTAGGAGATATCATCAGATGTGATCAATTTTCAATGCTTGCCACCATACTGTGGCTTGTAGACTTATTTGGGTTATGTTTACCAAAACAATGTAGCAGTATAACTTTTGGCCAAAATGTATAAAGAAAAAATAAAAATTTGCAAAATTTTATAATCAAAACAAAGAAACATGCTTTTTTTTTAAATGGTCCCTTTTCATTTATAGCTCCTGTAATGGCTACCCAAGTAGTGAGAGGGTATCATCCGTTGGAGACGTCCTTTTCCCTGGCAAGTTGCTGTATGCAAGGGAGGCTGGTATAATCCCATCCGCGAGATCCAGAGAGAGAGTCAGGTTCAGTTGTAAAAAGAGCAGAATAATATTCCCATCGAATGCCCTTTCAAGAACGAGACAGGGCTACGTTTTGAAGGGTCAAGTAGACAGCTTTAATGGTACATCTCTAGGTTTATATCTAGTTACAAGCTTGTGAGTAATCAAAGGAACAATGGAACTCTCTACCCCCTCCTTACACAGGGGGCTTCAAGGTAGACACTTTGGCACCAGGCTACAGAAGCCACATTCCTTTATCAATAGAATTCAATTAACCTTTAGAGTATTACTCCATCACAGATAATCTTATCAGTAGCTAAACATTTCGGGACCTCAAAGCTTGACAAGTTCTTCTGTACATAATTGACATGCTAATTCAATACACCTGACAGGAGACTGCTAATTTGAAATACAATACACAAAAGAGAGTCAATTAGCTGGAGAAGAAGACATTAGAATTTAACAGTGAAGGAGTCACTCTACAATTAACCCTTTGAGCTCAGAATTAACAAACTTAAAATAGCCCTACAGATATCTCAGAATATAATGTGGATAATCCATATCTAACAATCCTATCTCAGGTAGTCAAAGATATCATTCATCCTATTGTAACACGTCATTCGGTTCTTTGTATGTCCCACTGCATGAATATTATAGGTGTACAGGCAGAATACATAATTCCGTTACAGCTCCAAAAAATAAAAATAAACATTGGTGAGTAAATTCTACCAAAATAAAGCTCTATTTGTGTAAAAAAAAAAATGACAAAAAATTCTTATGGGTACAGTGTTGCATGACTGAGTAATTATCAAATAGTGAGAGTGCTGAAAGCTAAAAATTGGGCTGGTTAGGAAGGGGGAATAAGTTCCCAGTGGGCAAGTGGTTAAAGAAAAAAAAGTTAAAGACTGTTTTGCCGATTTTCAGACAGAACTGTTATATATTATGTATGACAGACTCCCTTGTGATAGGCAGATGGCTTGATAAAATGCTGGCCATACCAAAAAAAATCTTCCTTCAAAAAATAATTCATTTTCACCACTTGCAGACCGCCACACGCAAATTTGCGTTGACACAATGTCATGGGCAGGCACATTGGCGTGCCTGTATGTTTCTTTAAATTTGCTACCCAGCGCGTGCCTCTTGAGCATGCTCACGGGTCCCAGGAACTCGATGTTCCCGGGCAACGCGCTATTGCAGACGGCAAAGGCAGAACAGGGGGGTGCCTTTGTAAACAAGGCATTCCCCTATTCTGCCTTGTGACACTTTTACTGATGGCTTTTTTCCTGTGATCGGGAATGGTCATCAGTGACGTGTCATGTGTAGCCACGCCCCCTAACAGTAAGAATCACTCCCTAGTACTGACTTAAGCCCTGCAGCGCCACCTAGTCGTTATCCCCTTCACTGCCAGTTTAATTTTTACAGTAATCAGTGCAGTGTTATAGCACTGATCGCTGTAAAAATGACAATGTTCCCAAAAATGTGTCAAAGGTGTCCGATGTGTCTGCCATAAAGGCAGTCACAATAAAAATCTCTGATCTCTGCCATTACTAGTAAATAAAAACATATTAATAAAAATGCCATAAACTACCCTCTATTTTGTAGCTGCTATAAATTTTGCACAAACCAATCAATAAACGCTTATTGCGATTTTTTGCCAAAAATATGTACAAGAATACGTATTGGCCTAAACTGAGGAAAAATATTTTTATATATTTATATATATTTTTGGGGGATATTTATTATAGAAAAAAGAAAAAATATTGAATTATTTTTTTCAAAATTGTCGCTTTATTTTAGTTTATAGCGCAAAAAATAAAAACCGCAGAGGTGATCATATACCACCAAAAGAAAGCTCTATTAGTAGGAAAAAAAGGGATGCCAATTTTGTTTGGGACGTCGCACGACTGTCAGTTAATGCGACGCAGTGCTGAATCGCAAAAAGTGGCCTGGTCTTTGACAAGCAAAATGGTCTGGGGCTGAAGTGGTTAAGAATGTTTGTTTGATTTTCTAATCGTTAGTAGGTTCAAATCAACATTCGTTTTCGGCCACAGTGACAGGAAAAATTGAAGAAGCAGAATAGAAAACTTCTTGGTCAAAGTAATTTTCAGACAGTGTATATGGTTTTAATTCAGAAATTACATTCATTTTAAAACTGAATATTAAAAGCAAGTAACATTTTCAAATGCCATTTTGAATGCCATCCGAAAATCGATACGTGTACGGCCAGCATAAGGCTTGGTTCCCATCTATGCAGTTTGCTTTTGATCCGTTTGCTGCGATTTGCATTTGGCATTTTTTATGCTTTTATTGGCCAATTTGTTGTTGGACAGAATAAAAAACGCAAAATTGCAGAAAAAAATACATGTTTAGTGCCTTCTATTAGTGCCCATTAGTGCCCTCTATAAGTGCCTTCTTTCAGTTCTCATCAGTGAATCCTATTAGTTCCCATCAGTGCCATCTGCCTTCTCAGAAAAGCACAGCTCAGAGCGGAGAGTGTGTCTCTAATGGACTAGAAGCATAGAGACACCTGCATTGATGTTCTATTTCCCCCTCCGTCCATCCTCTCTCACACTGGGTGACAGAGGACACAGCTGATCTGACTGCTGCATCTTCCCTCTCCTGTGTGTGCTCCACGGGAAATGTGAGCTCATTAGCTTCACACTGGACTAACCGCAAAGCACACACAGGAGAGGGGAGGAGCAGTCAGATCAGCTGTGTCCTCTGTCTTCCCGTGCGAGAGAGGATGGACGGAGGGGGAGATATAACATAAATGTCAGTGTCTCAATGCTACTCTTCCATGAGAGACATGCTCTCCGCTCAGAGCCGTGTGTGAATAGCAGCCCCACTGCCCCCCCCCCCCCCATAGTAAGGGAATGCCAGGGCTCCGTCGCAAGTGCGACTGTTGCGACTCTGGTAATTCCGCCGCTGCTATATTAGGCTAAATATCAGGCTGTGGCCAATATAATAAAAGTGTCAACCCAGTTGAAAAATAATTAAAGGGGTTGTAAAGACAAAAATATTTTCCACTTAAATTAAAGTCTGACAGTAGCTGATAAAGTAAAAAGTAATGTTTTGCAGTAAAACTATTTTGATACCTGTTGAAATCGAACCTTTTTATTTACCTCCATTACTCCTGAATCGTTATTCTCACTGACTTCCTGGTTTGCGGTGCGCGTTCATTCTTGCTACATCACGGCCTAATGGGAACTACAGTTCCTATTAGGCTTAGCCTCCATGCCTATGAGGGTTAAGAGAGCATCTTCACGCAGGGCTGTAGTCATAGGGAGGGGGTGAGCACATTTTGCTTTTCACCATGCAGGTGCTGGTGGAAAGCAAGAAGAGGAGAGACAGGAAATGGCATTTTCAAACCTGGATTACTGTATTTTGGAAGTCAAAAGGAAAAACGAGGTAAGTGATATTTAAATGCTCTAGCTTACAGCAATCAATTGATCTAATAAAAAACGAACCTTTAGTGTTCCTTTAAGTGTCGGTTTGGTTATTTATGGCAATGTCTATGTAAGGGAGGAAGTGAAAGCCAGATCAGTCAAGTAAATGGCAAAGTAGAGGGAGAGGACATAGGCACAGCACTAGAACTCTTACCTGTAATAAGCACTGTTCCCATGTGCCTGGGAGCCGAAAGTTCGGCTCCTTCTGAACTTTGCAGAAGCAACTCAGAAGGACTTACAAAGTGCTGAATTAAAAGTTTAACGTCAATTCTAGAAAATAATAAAGGTTGAAAAGCCACTGTGCCTGGAGTTAGACTCTCGATCAGAGCTTGTATGATTACCCAATCTTCAATGCTGCCATTATTTTCCTTCTAGCACAGAATGGCTTTATTTATGTTATAAAATATACGAACCTTGCAGATTATATTTTGGATTGTGAAAGCTCTGCAGACACAAGATACAGCCTCTATATATACACTATGAATTATGGAAGGTAATTACCTTGTTAATGTAGCTCGTCATGGGGCAGTAAATACAAAGGCCCAGATTCACAGAGCGATTACGCCTGCGCAACTGCTGTTGCGCGTGCGTAAGTCTAAATGTGCGCGTGCGTATAGTTGGACGCGATTCACAAAACAATATACGCCAGAAATCTACGTTTTTTGGTCCGGCGTAATTGAGTTAGACATTCGCTTCCCTTCGCGCAAAACTGCGCTAGACACACCATTGATTTGCTAGTCAAATATGCTAATGAGGGAGTTACGGGGATCCACAAAAAAACGCAGTTGCTGCGCAGGCTACGCGATGTGCGCAACTGCAAAATGTCCTGTCTAAAGTTAGAGCACATAAAAGCTGATCTAACTTTTGAAAAAAAGTCTAATTGTCAGATAAAGCAACACCGTTATTGAGGAGCAGACCACACACACGTGTTGCACTACAATTTGACTGCCAACATGCTAGGGGCATCGTCGCTCATAGCTGCACTAGTGAATATAGATGACCAAAGAAGGAGGAGGGCACAGAGGATGGCACGGAGGATGGCACGGGAGAGGGTATACCGCACCCGCATACACCTGTTTGGCATGAATGATTCAGAGGTCTTTCGCATCTTCAGATTCCCCCCTCATGCCATCCTGGAATTAACCACAACCTTGCAGGAGGACATCACCAGCCCAACACAACGCTCACATGCAGTGCAGCCACTGGTCAAGGTCCTGGCAACACTCCATGTCCTTGCCAGTGGCTCTTTTCAGCGTACAAGTGGAGTGGTGGCTGGGATGTCACAATCCTCCATGAGCAGATGTGTGCACCAGGTTGTCCCTGCAATCCTCACACGCTTGGCCAACCAAATCATCAAACCCACCACTGAGGAGCTTCGAATCAAGGCAATGGCAGATTTCTACCGAATTGCCAGATTCCCACGCACCATCGGGGCCATAGATTGCACACATGTGGCACTCCAGCCCCCCCATGAGACCGAGCACATGTACCGCAATCGGAAGAATTGGCACTCCATCAACGTACAGGTGATAGTTGATGCCCAAGGCCTCATATGGCACGTCCGTGCCAAACACCCAGGGTCCAGCCATGACAGCTACATCTACAATCAAAGCCACATCCGAACAGAATTCGAACAGAACGTGTATGGGAACACCTGGCTGGTTGGTGAGTGACATGGGAGTCAGGCATGACTATCCCCTCCCGTGATGCACAACAGAAGTGGCACATGCATGACTAACATTCTCCTGTCTTTTCCTTTACAGGTGACTCTGCATATGCACTGGGACCCCATCTCATGACTCCTATCCGGAACCCCCAAACCCCAGGAGAGGAACGATACAATGAAGCACACATCAAAACCCGTGCAGTGGTGGAGCGCACCTTTGGCCTCCTGAAGTCACGTTTCCGATGCCTGGATAAGTCTGGGGGTACACTGTTGTATTCCCCAAACTTCGTGTGCCATATCATCGCTGCATGTTGCATGCTACACAATCTCGCAGTGAGGAAGGGCCTGCAGGTTGAGCTACGTGATGATCTGACCCCCCAACCAGAAAATCAACCCCTAACCGAGGATACCCCGTCTTCTGAGGGAAGAGCAGTCAGGAGGCAGCTCATATTGGGCATCTTTGCACGTTAAACACACACATTAATCATGGCACAATGAGAATGCATGCATGCACACCACTATGGTCCCTAGCACACACACCCCACATCCTCATCAAATTGGATTGGCACCAGTCCACCATGCAAGACTGGTGAGCAGTAACGCCACGTCAAGGCTCCAATTATGTCACTGTACATTCATACACCATTCACACGGACCTGGGAATCACTTCTCCCTGGTCCTGGGGAACCCTTCTCCACCAAAATTGAGGGTGACACCCCTTTTCCAGCAGGAATGTCACCCCCACATTCAAACATCATTCACAACCCAAAATATGCCAAAAAAGTCAAACAAACAAAAATGCATAGAAACAAAAAATGCATAGTAAAAAAAAATTGCTTAGAAAAAACAAAAAAAAGCAGAGAACAAAAATAAAAAAGCTTTCAAAACAAACAAAAGGGGGAAAAAAAAAATTAGTGCCCTCTGCCTGAGCCACGCCTGGGGCGCCCCCGGCCACGGCCCCGGACCCTCAGGGGAGACGCATGGGGGAGGGGAAAAGCCAGGGAAGGAGGAGCAGCCCCTGAGATCTGCCCACCTGGCGGCCTGCCCTCCAAGGCCACGGCTATTCTGTCCAGGGCAGCACCAAGTGTTGCCGTGTTGCCCTGGATAGCCTGGGTAAGGGCCCTCACATCCTGCCCAACGCCTGCTGCTGTAGTTTGCAGGTCATTTAGGCAGGTTGTGGAGGCCCGGGAGTGGGAGTCCAGGTTACCCAGGCTATCATTAATGGAGGACAGGCTCTGATCCACCCGCCCCATAGTCTGGCAGAGCTGTCTCAGAAGGCGGGTCTGGGTGGCCAGGTTCCTTCTCAGACAGGCGGGCATGAGATTGGGCGCCCCCCTGGTGCTTGGGGATGACCTCCTGGCTCTTGCTGATGGTTGTGGCCGGGGAGAAGGGGAGGCCCTTGTGAGGGGAGCCATGTTGGGGGAGGAGGGGGGGGGGCTGACCCTTAGGGAGGGCAGGCTTCTTGCAGCCAGAGGGGAAGAGTCCGCAGAAACCAAAGGGCCAGTGCCTTCCATGGACTCCTCCTCCTCATGATTCTGCTCCTCCTCATGATCGTCCTCCGCATGATCCTCCCCCTCCTCTTGTTCCTCCTCTGCGGACTCTGGCCTTGTTGGGGGGGCCTCATTAGGCTGCTGTCCTGGGGTTGGAGCGGTCAGTCCAGATGGCCCTGCACCCTCCTGCACAGCTGTGGATGACACAAAACATTCACAGGTTGGAGGATCCACACACTTGCCACATATTCCCTTTCACCCCCTCCCCCACACATGCTACACACCTGAGAGAAATAAAAACCTTACCTGGCACCGCGGGGACCGGACTTGTGTCAAAGCCTGGCAGGCCCTCCACTTCATGCCGGTGAAAGGTCAGGGCCACCACACGCTCCGTCTCTGAAAATCTAACCCGGCATGGTGGGCCCCCTCCTGTGCCCCTGGCATGGGCATTTATTGCGGCCAGTTTTTTTTTCACCTCACGCCGGAGGTCATTTATTTTCTTTTCTATCCCAGAGCGGGTCCGTGTCTCCCCCTCCCCCGATGAATTGACCTGCTCCGTGATTATATCCAATATCTCCCTCCTCCTGGCCGGGGTGGTGGTGGCACTCTGCGGGCCGTGGAGAAAACGCCCATAGTCGGTAATGGCCCGGGCAAGAATTCTTTTTTCCCCCACAGTAAAATTGAGCTTTCTTTTTCTCTCAGTCATACTTCCAAACAAACTCACTAGCAGTCACCAAAAATCTGTCACAAATACAAGCACAACCAATCAGACAAGAACACACACAAAGAGAAAAAGAACAGCCAAAAATCACACTAGCACTCAGCAAGAAACACACACAAAAAAATCAGATGAAAAAAAAAAGCAAAAAAACAAACGCTCAGAAATCTATCAATCAAACAAACAGTCTCAAACACTTATCAAAATACACTTTCACAAAACTACCAACAAGCACAAGATCACACAGAACACTAATCTCACAACTACAAAACACACTCTAACGAACAACAGAGCAAAAGCACTTGATTCAATGGGAAGGGACACAAAGGGATGTACTTTTGCAATGGAAGGGCGTTTGTGTGTGTCTATTTATGCTGTCTGCGTAGTTCACAACATTGCCCTAGTCCATTTCCAATTTCAATGATTGCGCCGCTCCCGAGTTGTGAGCATGCGCACAACGGAGCTGACATGGTTTCCTTCACGCGCGCATGCGCGAGTCGGCCGGCCCTTCATTTGCATGGGGTCACGGCTCATTTCAATGTAACACGCCCACGTCCCTCCCAATTTGTATTACTCCTCCTTACGCCTACGGAAAAAACCTTACGTTTGCGCAAGCTCTTGCGTAAAAGCTACGTGAATCGCCGGATTACGCGGCTAGATTGCGCAAGTCTAACGGAAAAGTGGTGCGCTACGCCGGAATGATAATGCGCCGATCTACGTGAATCTGCCCCATACTATTTAGAGGTCTGCTGAGTGCAATATAAAGGTAAAACTGAGCCATTCTAGGGCACAAACTAGAACATGAGCCAATAAAAATAATCATATTCCTCCAGGTCATTGTATGATTGCATAATTTACCTTTTGCTCAGCAATTGCAACACTTTATAGACAGTTTTACAAAAAGGCACCAGTGTTCACTAAAATAAATAAATCTTGGCAAATTTTTTGTATACTTTTGGTATCATATTTTGGTAACTTGTCCTATTCAGGCGCACATTTTTCAAAAAACCCAAGATTAAGGCCAGAATAAAAATTAAACAACAATGACTTAGGGTCAATGTGATATTACATTATTATGTTTCAATACGGATGTTTTATATATTTTGTATTATTAGTAGAAATGTTTTATTTTACAAATTAAAGATTAAGTTTAATATATATATATATATATATATATATATATATATATATATATTAGGGCTGTGAAAAATAACTATTAATTAATCGATTAATCTTACATTTTTTTGATCGATCCAAATTTTTTTGATCGATCAAAATACTTTTGATTGGTACTCAGCCTTCAGGGAGTTCCGTCGGAGATCCGGTGACGTCACTGACACCGACGGGGCTTGCCATGTTCAACCGAAGGGCTCCTTTGCTATGCCTTCATATCTGCATGCCAACGGGACCTTACTATCTGCCACACACAAGGGCTGTTACACTTCCCTCTATCACTTCCCTCTATCAACCTGGGATTCTACAGCCATCCACTGGGAGTTGTGATAGTTCCCTTCACGGGACATCTACATGCCGACGGACTGATGTTAACCTCTCCTCATCTGGATTCAGCAGTTGCATCGTTGTACACATTTCTATACCAGTATCATACTTGGCTTTCATGTTTTTATGACTGCTTTTGCTACCGTTTGGTATTACTCGCACCATTTGTACAGTTTATGTAGCTACATCGATTTTATCTCCAGTGCAATATTTATTTTGTTACCTACTTGAAGACTATAAAAGTTTTAATGCTATTCCCTCCGAGCGCTGCCTTTGTGTGTTTTTTGTATCCTGCTATCCATTTTTCCAGTGGTTGGTAGCTGCACTGGGAATCGGCCTGCAAGGAGATCAGCTAAAAATAATTGGATCTGTATGTGCATTATAATTAATCAAAATTAGTCGATTAATCGATTAAAAAATAAATCGATTAATCGAACACAACATTTTTAATCAGTAACAGCCCTAATATATATATATATATATACACATATATATTGTGGTGGTTTGACTCTGTCAAAGCACTCCCACACCATCACACCTCCTCCTCCATGCTTCACGGTGGCAACCAGGCATGTAGAGTCCATTCGTTCACCTTTTCTGCGTCGCACAAAGACATGGTGGTTGGAACCAAAGATCTCAAATTTGGACTCATCGGACCAAAGCACGGATTTCCACTGGTCTAATGTCGATTCCTTGTGTTCTTTAGCCCAAACAAGTCTCTTCTGCTTGTTGCCCTTCTTTAGCAGTGGTTTTCTAGCAGATATTCTACCATGAAGGCCCTATTCACACAGTCTCCTCTTAACAATTGTTCTAGAGATGTGTCTGCTGCAAAAGGTGGCTACTTTGAAGAACCTAGAATAAGACATATATTTTCAGTTGTTTCACACTTTTTTGTTATGTATATAATTCCACATGGGGGTGTTGTCACAGATGGGAGATACATTTCTACCTTGTTTAGACAATACACCAATTACTACCAGGTGTCAGCTGCAGAAATAGCCAGAAAGGTTTAGGGCGTTGGAAAACTTCAGCTGTCCAGAATGAGGCAATTAAGGCCTCTATAAGTCATCCAGAGGACGACTACTGATTGCTACATCCTGAGGCTTTTTGAGTTAAGGAGAGCAGTGAGAAAGACTTCTGAAGAGGTAAGGTGGTCGTTGATTTTGAGGTGGTTGTTTTCTGTGTGATAAAAATCAAAAAGACTATTGTTTCTTTGCTGTACGACCAGCAGTGTCTGCCCAGCAGTAGACTGTGCCAGACCTAATAGATAGGTTCCTATGTGGTGAAGGTAGACGCCCCAAGTGGCCAGGGTTTATTTTATGTTTTGTTTTGTTTATGCTGTTTGGATGCTTGCACTTGTTTCTAGCAATATGGAAGAATAAACCAAACTCTTTGTTTTCAACCGTCTTCGGGTGCCTCTCTGTATAGTTTAGTGTGAAGTGAAACCATCCAGGGGGTCACACACCCCCGCTACCGAGCTAACCCCTTACACATGGTGGAGAATGCGGGCAGTTAAAGTAAACCCAAAATGAAGGAGATACTGAAATAGCTGGCTATAGCAAATGCAAATCAACAGCAGACAAATGCAGGTTTGCAGCGGAGCCTTGCAGCTTAACAATACGCTCACGCAGCTCAACAACAGGCTCACCAAGAGAGCATGGCAGTTTAACAACAGGTTTACCAAGAGAGCATTGCAGCTCAACAACAGGCCCACCAAGAGAGCCTTGCAGCTCACCAAGAGAGCATTGCAGGCTTGGAACAGAGACACCAGCAGCAAATGGAGGCCATCGTGAAACAGCTTCAGAGACAGCAGACCGAGGCTGGGAGTCAGGCCAGTAACATACTGACTTTTCGGGTAAGACACTTATTGCCAAAGATGACTGCAGATGATGACCCTGAGATGTTTCTGACCACGTTTGAGAGAACAGCGGAAAAAGAGAGTTGGCCTAAAGAACAGTGGGCTGGACTAGTGGCCCCCCTATTATTTGGAGAAGCCAAAAAGGCATATTTTGATTTGGAGCTTGCAGACGTTAAAAATATAATCGGTTAAAAGAGGAAATATTGGCACGTTTTGGTGTAACCCTGGATGTCCGTGCTCAGTGGGTCCACAATTGGAGTTATCAGCTGAGAAAGCCACCTCAGTCGCAGATGTATGACCTCATCTATTTGGCTAAGAAATGGCTGCAGCCAGAAACTCTGTCCGGACCAAAAATTTTGGAGCGAGTAGTCATGGACAAATTTCTTAGGTCTCTTCCTAACACCCTGCAGAAATGGGTGAACCATGGTGGTCTGGAAATCGCAGACAAACTTGTAGACCTGGTCAAAAGGTACCTAACAACAGAGAATTTGTCCTCTTCCACCAGAGACGCACAGACTTTCCACCCCAAGACCAGACCCTCCACACCTATTGGTAAGACTGCATCAAGGGATGGGGGTGGAGAGAGGGACTACTGCTAATGTTTGGCGAGAGCGATCCATCCCACAGGAGAGGACCAGAAGATTGATTTGATACCGTTGCCGGGAAGAGGGACATGTAGCAGCGGTTTGCCCAGCGGGTGATGAACCCATGCAGTGTGACTTTCTGACAGAGAGACGACAGGCCCTTTTTGCAACCACATGCACTGCAATAAAGGGAAATGAGAAACCTTTATGTTGAATGTTCTTAGATGGTAAAGATGTTGTAGTATTGTTGGATTCAGGTAGCCTGGTCACCTTAGTGAAAAGTGATCTAGTGGTGGGAAAAACCTTACGTCCTAGGAAAATGGCTGTAGTTTGTGTACATGAGGACACTCGAGAATATCCGGTGACTACGGTTTCCTTTGAAACCTCCCTCGGTAACTTGTGTCACCAAGTGGGTTTAGTTCCCAAAATGCCACATGACGCCATTGCGGGAAGGGATTTCCCAAAGTTCTGGAAACTCTGGGACTGCCCAGATTCCCCAGTAGGTGGTTCTTCTGAGCCTGAAACATCTACTCCAGAAACCTCTAACTGTGAGGATTCTCCTGAGTTTCCGTTCTCAGTCTTAGCAGGGGAAATACCAGTCCCTAGGGAGGAGCCTGCTACCTCAGAAGAGGAACAGCGGCGGATAGGGTTTGAGGACTGCGAGGTGCACAGAGAAAATGTTATCGCTGAGCAATTGAGGGACCCCCACATTGCTAAGAACCCAGGGGAATGTAGTAAAGATAGATGGGGAGTTAGTTAACCCTGATGAGAGGGTTGCCCTCCCTTACTTCATTATTGAAAGGGACCTGTTATATTGAGTGTCACAGAGGATAGAGGACACCATTGAGCAACTGGTAGTGTCTAAACCGTACCGCAAGATGGTTTTGGAACTGGCCCATGGGCACATTCTTGGGGGACATTTGGGAGCAGAAAAAACCCGGGAGAGGATCACCCAGAGGTTTTATTGGCCTGGGATCACTAAGGAAGTGGAATTGTATTGTTCTTCCTGTCCAGTGTGTCAGATTACTGCACCCATGCCACATTTCCGCAGTCCATTGGTACCCCTGCCCATTATCAAGATCCCTTTTGAGAGGATGGCCATGGACTTGGTTGGCCCCTTACTGAAGTCCACTAGAGGCCACCAGAACATCTTGGTAACAATGGACTATGCCACCCGTTACCCAGAAGCGATTCCTCTCCGAAACACCTCTGCTAAAACCATTGCCAAGGAGTTATTTCAGGTTTTCAGCCGTGTGGGTCTTCCTAAGGAAGTCCTAACTGACTAGGGCACCCCGTTTATGTCTAGAGTGACCAATGGACTTTGTAAACTCCTGAAAGTGACCCAATTACGTACATCAGTATATCACCCTCAAACAGACGGGTTAGTGGAAAGATTTAATAAAACTTTCAAACAAATGTTGAGGAAGGTGGTGGATAAAGACGGAAATAATTGGGATTGTCTGCTCCCTTGTCTGATGTTTGCCATAAGAGAGGTTTCCCAATCGTCCACAGGGTTCTCTCCGTTTGAGCTACTGTATGAGAGGCACCCCCAGGGCCTACTGGACATTGCCAGGGAAACATGGGAGAGTGAGAGTTCCCCTCATCGAAGTGTGATTGAACATGTGACACAAATGCAAGATAGAATTGCCCAAGTGATGCCAATTGTGAAGGCAAATTTAGCTCAAGCCCAGTTGGCTCAACAAACGATTTACAATCGTGGGGCCCAGGTTGGTGCTGGTCCCCATGGTCTAAAAGTAAATTCCTAGCCAAATGGCAGGGTCCTTTTGAAGTGTTGGAGAAAATGGGGGTGGTGAATTATAAAATTAGCCAACCGATTTTCTGCTCAGTTTAACCTGGCTGTCCCTGAAGTTGGGATAGCGGAGACTCTGTCCAAAACCCAGCAACAGGAGGCTAAAGAATTTGTGCTCCGTATTAGGGAGAAGTTTTCAGACTTGCCAGGTTGGGTCTCCGGGGTTGAACATGACATTGTCACCACACCAGGGGATAAGGTCAAGTTGAAGCCTTATAGAATTCCAGAAGCCCGGGGAGAGGCAATTCGCCAGGAAGTAAAAAAAATGCTTGAGCTGGGGGTGATAGAAGAGTCAAATAGTGATTGGTCCAGTCCCATTGTCTTAGTGCCCAAACCAGATGGAAGTTGGCAGTTTTGTAATGACTTCCGCCGCCTAAATAAAATCACTATCCTATGCCCCGCATAGATGAACTGAGTGATCGCCTAGGCTGCCTGCCTGGTACATGACAACATAAGACCTGACCAAGGGTTATTGGAAAATTCCTCTCTCGGAGTCGGCCAGGGAAAAAACAGCATTTGTAACTCCAGAAGGATCTTTCCAATATCGAAGGATGCCTTTTGGGTTACAGAATGCTCCCGCCATTTCAACGCACCATGGATAAGACCCTTCGGGCTCATCGAGCCTGAGCGGCTGCATACCTCGATGACGTTGTCATCCACAGTGAGGATTGGGACTCACACTTACCAAAAGTTCAGGCTGTGTTGGATTCCATCTGGAAAGCCGGGTTTACAGCCAATCCAAAAAAATTTACCCTTGGGCTAGAAGAGGCAAAGTATCTGGGTGTAACAGGATGACCCGTGACGCCCAGAGACTTTTGAGGGATGGGGGTTACTCCTGTGCCAGCGAAACTAAGGACTCTTGGGTCTAAGGTCACCCTGTGCCCCTTTTGGGCATAGGGTGGCTAATAAATCATAATTCATGTTTGCAGGATATACTGGCATATTACAAGTGGTTTATGTTGACCTGACCAGGTCAATAGGACAGTGACTCATTCCTCTGTGTAACGGGCTGTTGAAATGCTAAGTGAGGCTGGCTCCTGAAAGACCTTTCATTGTGTGATAACACTGTTTAAAGCCCATTGATGATCAGGTGTAAATACCTTTTTGTCAGAGACAGAAGTCTGTCTAAAGATGTGGATTGAGGGGAACAAATTGTGTGATGCTAACACTGTGAAAAGTCTATTGATGATAGATTTGTGTTGTGAGTTAGCAGTCTCCTTTTAGGGGTAGGGGAGTAAGTAAAGGAATGTGACTTGTCAAGCTGTGGTAATTACCTCCTCTAATTGCAGAGACGGGACATCTGGGGTGATGATTAATGATTAGCTCAACTGGATGTCATTATCTAAAAGAATGTGATTGAAGCCCCCCCATGGTGTGATGTGTGGGTGGAGAGTTCATTGTTCCTGTGATTAACTTTAACATGCTGTACTGTATAAAAGAAAGCTAAGTGTACCATTAAAACGTTCATACATTTTGGAACAAGAACAGAGCTGTGTGTCTAGTCCTTGTTCTGGGGAATAAAAAGGGTCCTGTCGGATGGATTGTCGGATAAGCTGTCTTGTCGTGGGTGGATGGAAGATCATAAACTGTGGTGACCGTTACACTGGGGTATACAATTGGAAGAGGTCTAATCAAGCCCCAAATAAACAAAGTTGAGGCTATTCAGGATTGGCCACATCCCACCAACAAGAAACAGGTTCGTGCATTTTTGGGGATCGCGGGTTATTATCGTCGCTTTATCCCCCATTTTGCCTCACAGGCTGCTCCCCTGACCAATTTGACCAGAGGGAAGAAGTCTGTCATGACCAAATGGACTCCCGAAGCAGACACAGCTTTTCAGGCTTTAAAACAGGCCTTATGTAGTCAGGCAGTTTTAAATTTTCCTGATTTTTCACGGGACTTTGTGGTTCAGACAGATGCGTCAAATGTGGGGTTAGGAGCTGTACTGTCCCAGATTATCAAGGGGGAGAAACACTCTGTTATGTACCTCAGCCGAAAGTTGAAGGCCCATGAGGAGAATTATGCCACCTTTGAGAAAGAGTGTTTGGCAGTGAAATGGGCTTTGGATTCTCTCCGGTACTACCTCGTGGGTAGACAGTTGAACTGGTGACGGATCATGCCCCATTGAAGTGGATGGCACAGAACAAAGAGACCAATAGGAGAATAAATAGGTGGTTCCTGGCCCTCCAGGAATTTCGTTTTGTGGTAACACATCGCCCCGGTGTTAAAATGGGGAATGCAGATGGGTTGTCCCGAGTGCATGCGTGCCTGGCAACCTGTGTCCCAACTCTAGGGTTGAAACAAGAGGAGGGGGGTATGTGACAGGAAGGCAGGTAAATCTGTGGGTGTTGTCACAGACGGGAGATACATTTCTGCCTTGTTTAGACAATACACCAATTACTACCAGGTGTCGGGTGCAGAAATAGCCAGAAAGGTTTAGGGCGTTGGAAAACTTCAGCTGTTCAGAATGAGGCAATTAAGGCCTCTATAAGTCATCCAGAGGACGACTACTGATTGCTGCATCCTGAGGCTTTTTAAGTTAAGGAGAGCAGTGAGAATAACTTATGCAGAGGTAAGGTGGTCATTGATTTTTCTGTGTGATAAAAATCAAAAAGACTATTGTTTCTCTGCTGTATGACCAGCAGTGTCTGCCCAGCAGTAGGCTGTGCCAGACCTAATAGATAGGTTCCTGTGTGGTGAAGGTAGATGCCCCAAGTGGCCAGGGTTTATTTTATGTTTTGTTTTGTTTATGCTGTTTGGATGCTTGCACTTGTTTCCAGCAATATGGAAGAATAAACCAAACTCTTTGTTTTCAACCGTCTTCGGCTGCCTCTCTGTATAGTTCAGTGTGTAGTGAACCCATCCAGGAGGTCACACACCCCCGCTACTGAGCTAACCCCTTACAATATATACAGTATATATATATATATTTATATTTATATATATATATTATATATATATATATATATATATATATATATATATATATATATATACACACACACACACACACACAGTATATATTTATGGTCAAAGCCCTTTAACTGAGATAGATATGAACCACATAAACAAGCCACAAGACTTACAACATAACAAAGTCAGAGGCAGATGGAGTGTCCTAAATAACGATTTGAGGGCCTTGGGAGCTAAATTGAGGAAAAGGACCTCCAAGGTAGTATTCTCAGGAATACTATTGGTACATCGAGCCACACCAGAAAGGCAGAGGGAGTTTAGGGAAGTATACAAGTGGCTGAAGAGCTGATGTAGTAAGGAGGGGTTTGGGTTCCTGGAGGACTGGGCCAACTTCTCAGTCGATAACCAGTACTATAGAAGGCACCTAAATGAGGAGGATGCAGATCTGCTGGAAATGAAGATGACCAAAAAGTTAGAAGGGTTTTTAAACTAGGCGATGGGGGAAGGGCCAGAGGTAGAGATAGTCAGTGCGGAACATATTCCAGGGGTAGTATTGGGGGCATCAGTGGTAGGGTGACCAAAGCACATAAACCCAAGGTAAGTATAGTAGCAAGACCTAGTTGCAGTCTTGGAACATCCAAGAGGATAGTATGTGACCGGTCTAAACTACGTGGCATGTTCACCAATGCCAGGAGCCTGGCAGACAAGAATCGGAAATTTGAAAATCGGAAATTCAAAAATTCTAAAAATTCTAAATTCGAAAATTCAGAATGTGAACTTTTTCAGAATTTGAAAATTTGAAAATCAGAAATTCGAAAATTGCAAATTTCGTTAAATTTGAAATTCGAAAATTTAACATTTCAAAAATCGGAAATTCAAAAATTCTGAATTAGAAAATTAGAGAATTCAGATTTCTGAATTTTTGAATTTCGAATTTTCGAATTCCGAATTTTCTGAATTTTTTGAAAAAAGCTAAAAAACAAATGAAACGAAAACGAAAATGAATAATTTTTCCTGCAGTGCACATGTCTAAATTAACTTTTTCTTTTACTTTTAAATCTTTTCTTTAGTCTGGCAATTACTTGACTAATTTCTGAATTCTGGTCCCGGTGATTTATTAGTGTTATGTTTCCCAAGTCTAATTCTACTTCTGTCCTCTGTTAGCCATGAGGGTGCTTCCTTTGAGGTGTCACGAGGATAAACATTGCAGTTTTGGTTACTGAAGCCCCCCCCAAATTCCCTTGTGAAGACTGTGGAGAAGAATAAATTCAATAACTTCACCATCTCCCCATCCTTTGTAACCAGATGTCTTTCTTCATTCTTTATGTGGCCAATATGGTCTGTCCTCTCTTTATTACTGTTTATATACTTAAAGAATTCCTTGGGATTTTTTTTGGCTCTCCTCCGCTATGTGTCTTTCATGTTCTATCTTAGCCCTTTCTGATTGCAACCTTACATTTCTTGTTGCATTCTTTATAACGTCTGAATGCTGATGATGATCCCTCAACCTTGTATTTTTTTAAGGCCTTCTTCTTTGCTTTTATATGCATTTTTACAATGGAGTTAAGCCATCCAGGACTTTTGTTAGCTCTTTAAAAATGTATTACCCAATGGGATACATTGGCTAATGCCCTTATTTAATACGCTCTTAAAGCAAACCCATCTCTCCTTCCCAGTGTTCTTTGTACCTAAGATGTTATCCCATTTTATGCCTTCTAGCAAGGTTCATAGTTTAGGGAAGTTGGCTCTTTTGAAATTCATTGTCTTTGTATTTTCGTTTATATTTATTATTTGACCTGTGATCGCTGTTACCTAAATGACCCCGTATTTCGACATCTGTGATCAGGTCTGTATTGTTAGTAATCAGTAGATCTAGTAACGCTGTTTCTAGGTGGTGCATCTACCATCTGATCCATGAAATTGTCCTGCAAGACATTTAGGAACTGGCGAGACAAATGTGTGGTTCCCTTCGCCCAGTCTATGTCTGGGTAAATAAAATCCCCCCATTATGATAAAACTTCCCATCCTTTCTGATAATCCAAATTGTGATAGGAGGTCCACCTACCTGTCAGGAATGGTCCCCCCTGCTGGTAAATCTGCCTATTATTTTGGCTGCAGTTCTGGCCTCCACCAGCGGGGGGTTCTTTGTATGTTGGAGCACACAGCTTTTCCTGCGTTCAGGTGTGACCTGAATGCAATCAGCACGCCTCTATTTATACCCGGCAAGTTCAAGCAGAACTCGCCCTGGTATCTGTCTATTTACCGGACCCTGAGCCTGATACCTGACCCTGCTGCCCCCGTTCTGGACTTCTGACCCGACCCGATCTGTCCCGACCTGATCCCTCTCCTGGACATTTCCTACCTGCCCATTCCCTGTCTGCAGCTTCTTTGGTGATCTCCTGGTATTTGACCCCGGCTTCGCTTTTGGTTTATGATTACGGCATTTCCCCTGCACCTGTATATATGCTTTGTGTTATTTGTGCACTGGTTGTCGTCACCTGTTTGTTTCACCTTGTAAATAAAACACCTTTTATTCTACTATATACAGTGTTGGTCTCCTCTGTGTAGGCACACAGTACTGGTCTATTTAGAATCCTTGACAGTATACCAGGGCCATCCTAGACCAGACGTGCTTGCATTAAGGAACCACCCTGTTGTGGTGCGTTTTTCTGAAGCATGGATTTCAATGAAATCTGTTACTTTTCCCTACTGGCAGAGGAGGATAGGGAGTATTGTCGCCAGGTTTTTGAGGGGTGGACAAGGGATCAGCTGATGGAAACCATCCGATCAGCTCATTCTTTGGTGGATCAGGGTTATATGTCTTTTGACGATATTCACTCATTGATTCAGTTATGTGTTGAATTGGCTCCATCTGTTGTTCCTGATGGTAGTGACGACTTCTCTCCCCCCTTCAGTCCTGACCAAGTTAAATCCCTGGTATGGTTGATGGAGGATGATCCAGCCTCCTTTGATGAACACTACTGGTCTTGTTCCCAGCAGAAGCTATCTGACTGCATTAGTTCAGTGCAGTCTTTGATTAAACAAGGTGTGTGTGAACCAGCCTTTGTTCAACCTGTGCTGCAGGCATGGTCAGATCTCCTGCTTCCAGCCAAGCCACTGCATCCCAGCCCTGCCATTAACCACTTACCTTCCCAAGGATCTAGCCGTCCATTGCCAATGACAACCTCAGCTATAGCCCAGTTAATTCCGCTTCCTACCAAGTATTACTACCCAGTTTCTACTAATTGTACCTACCCTGCCTTTAATCCACCTGTCCGTTCCAGCCCTGCTATTAACCACCTGCCTTCCCAAGGATCCATCTGTCCATCACCAATGGCAACTTCAGCCCAGATAATTCCGCATCCTACCAAATATTACTACCCAGTCTCTACTAATTGTACCTACCCTGCCTTTAATCCACCTGTAACTACTCCACAAAAACCTCCTCCAGTCACCATCCCTGTGTCTCTGCCATACTCCAATCCTTCCTCCTACTTAATTCCATCCTCTTCATACATCACTTCTGTTAGCAAACCTGCAGTGTCTAAATCTAAAAAGAAACGGAAGTACTTCCCAACCCATACCATCGTGCCAGTTACCCAGCCTGTCCCAGTGCCCTCTGCTCAACCTGTCCCAGTACCATCTGTTCCAGTGCCATCTGTTCAACCTGTTTCAGTGCCAGTCTCCCAACTTGTGACATCCGACCAGCCTGCTCTGGTGCCAGCCGCTCTGCCTGTGCCAGCTGCTCTGCCCGTTCCAGTGCCAGCTGCTCTGCCTGTTCCGGTGTCGGCTATCCCGCCTGTTTTAGTGCCAGTTGCTCAACCTTTCAACCCTGTGCCAGCCTGCCACCCTGGTGTTCCTGTGCCAGCCTGCCAACCTGATGTTCCTGTGCCAGCCTGCCAACCTGATGTTCCTGTGCCAGCCTGGCAGTCCGATGACTTCCAGTCCGCTGCCCAGCCCGATGACTTCCAGTCCGCTGCCCAGCCCGATGACTTCCAGTCCGCTGACCAGCCTGATGACTTCCAGTCCGCTGACCAGCCTGATGACTTCCAGTCCGCTGCCCAGCCTGATGACTTCCAGTCCGCTGCCCAGCCTGATGACTTCCAGTCCGCTGCCCAGCCTGATGACTTCCAGTCCGCTGCCCAGCCTGATGACTTCCAGTCCGCTGCCCAGCCTGATGACCTCCAGTCCGCTGCCCAGCCTGATGACCTCCAGTCCGCTGCCCAGCTTGATGACCTCCAGTCCGCTGCCCAGCTTGATGACCTCCAGTCCGCTGCCCAGCTTGATGACCTCCAGTCCGCTGCCCAGCTTGATGACCTCCAGTCCGCTGCCTAGCTTGATGACTTCCAGTCCGCTGCCCAGCTTGATGACTTCCAGTCCGCTGCCCAGCCTGCTGTTCCTGTGCCAGTCTGCCAGCCTGCTGTTCCTGTGCCAGTCTGCCAGCCTGCTGTTCCTGTGCCAGTCTGCCAGCCTGCTGTTCCTGTGCCAGTCTGCCAGCCGCTCGTTCCTGTGCCTGCTGCCCAGCTTAATGACTTCCAGTCTGCTGCCCAGCTTGATGACTTCCAGTCTGCTGCCCAGCTTGATGACTTCCAGTCTGCTGCCCAGCTTGATGACTTCCAGTCTGCTGCCCAGCTTGATGACTTCCAGTCCGCTGCCCAGCTTGATGACTTCCAGTCCGCTGCCCAGCTTGATGACTTCCAGTCCGCTGCCTAGCTTGATGACTTCCAGTCCGCTCCCCAGCTTGATGACTTCCAGTCCGCTGCCCAGCTTGATGACTTCCAGTCCGCTGCCCAGCTTGATGACTTCCAGTCCGCTGCCTAGCTTGATGACTTCCAGTCCGCTGCCCAGCTTGATGACTTCCAGTCCGCTGCCCAGCTTGATGACTTCCAGTCCGCTGCCCAGCCTGCTGTTCCTGTGCCAGCCTGCCAACCTGATGTTCCTGTGCCAGCCTGCCAACCTGATGTTCCTGTGCCAGCCTGGCAGTCCGATGACTTCCAGTCCGCTGCCCAGCCCGATGACTTACAGTCCGCTGCCCAGCCCGATGACTTCCAGTCCGCTGACCAGCCTGATGACTTCCATTTCGCTGACCAGCCTGATGACTTCCAGTCCGCTGCCCAGCCTGATGACTTCCAGTCCGCTGCCCAGCCTGATGACTTCCAGTCCGCTGCCCAGCCTGATGACTTCCAGTCCGCTGCCCAGCCTGATGACTTCCAGTCCGCTGCCCAGCCTGATGACCTCCAGTCCGCTGCCCAGCCTGATGACCTCCAGTCCGCTGCCCAGCTTGATGACCTCCAGTCCGCTGCCCAGCTTGATGACCTCCAGTCCGCTGCCCAGCTTGATGACCTCCAGTCCGCTGCCCAGCTTGATGACCTCCAGTCCGCTGCCTAGCTTGATGACTTCCAGTCCGCTGCCCAGCTTGATGACTTCCAGTCCGCTGCCCAGCCTGCTGTTCCTGTGCCAGTCTGCCAGCCTGCTGTTCCTGTGCCAGTCTGCCAGCCTGCTGTTCCTGTGCCAGTCTGCCAGCCTGCTGTTCCTGTGCCAGTCTGCCAGCCGCTCGTTCCTGTGCCTGCTGCCCAGCTTAATGACTTCCAGTCTGCTGCCCAGCTTGATGACTTCCAGTCTGCTGCCCAGCTTGATGACTTCCAGTCTGCTGCCCAGCTTGATGACTTCCAGTCTGTTGCCCAGCTTGATGACTTCCAGTCCGCTGCCCAGCTTGATGACTTCCAGTCCGCTGCCCAGCTTGATGACTTCCAGTCCGCTGCCCAGCTTGATGACTTCCAGTCCGCTGCCCAGCTTGATGACTTCCAGTCCGCTGCCCAACTTGATGACTTCCAGTCCGCTGCCCAGCCTGCTGTTCCTGTGCCAGTCTGCCTGCCTGCTGTTCCTGTGCCAGTCTGCCAGCCGCTCGTTCCTGTGCCAGTCTGCCAGCCGCTCGTTCCTGTGCCTGCTGCCCAGCTCGATGACCCGGAGCCTACTGCCCAGCTTGATGACCCGGAGCCTGCTGCCCAGCTCGATGACCCGGAGCCTGCTGCCCAGCTCGATGACCCGGAGCCTTTATCCGCTGCCCAGCTCGATGACCCGGAGCCCGCTGCCCCGCTCGAGGACCCAGAGCCTATGCGCGCTGCCCAGCTCGATGACCCGGAGCCTTCGTCCACTGCCGAGCTCGATGACCCGGAGCCTTCGTCCGCTGCCCAGCTTGATGACTCAGAGCCCACTGCCCAGCTCGAGGACTCGGAGCCCGCTGCCCAGCTCGAGGACCCAGAGCCTATGCCCTCTGCCCAGCTTGTTGACCCGGAGCCTTCGTCTGCTGACCCGCTTGATGACTCGGAGCCCGCTGCCCAGCTCGAGGACACCATGAGCCTTCCCCAGCAACAGCTGGTTGGAGCGTCCGGAGGCCGCTCCTTTGAGGGGGGGTACTGTCAGGAATGGTCCCCCCTGCTGGTAAATCTGCCTATTATTTTGGCTGCAGTTCTGGCCTCCACCAGCGGGGGGTTCTTGGTATGTTGGAGCACACAGCTTTTCCTGCGTTCAGGTGTGACCAGAATGCAATCAGCACGCCACTATTTATATCCGGCAAGTTCAAGCAGAACTCTCCCTGGTATCTGTCTATTTACTGGACCCTGAGCCTGATACCTGACCCTGCTGCCCCCGTTCTGGACTTCTGACCCGACCCGATCCGATCTGTCCCGACCTGATCCCTCTCCTGGACATTTCCTTCCTGCCCATTCCCTGTCTGCAGCTTCTTTGGTGATCTCCTGGTATTTGACTTCCAGTCCGCTGCCCAGCTTGATGACTTCCAGTCCGCTGCCCAGCTTGATGACTTCCAGTCCGCTGCCCAGCCTGCTGTTCCTGTGCCAGTCTGCCAGCCTGCTGTTCCTGTGCCAGTCTGCCAGCCTGCTGTTCCTGTGCCAGTCTGCCAGCCGCTCGTTCCTGTGCCAGTCTGCCAGCCGCTCGTTCCTGTGCCTGCTGCCCAGCTCGATGACCCGGAGCCTGCTGCCCAGCTCGATGACCCGGAGCCTGCTGCCCAGCTCGATGACCCGGAGCCTGCTGCCCAGCTCAATGACCCGGAGCCTGCTGCCCAGCTCGATGACCCGGAGCCTTTATCCGCTGCCCAGCTCGATGACCCGGAGCCTTTATCCGCTGCCCAGCTCGATGACCCGGAGCCCGCTGCCCAGCTCGAGGACCCAGAGCCTTCGTCCTCTGCCCAGCTCGATGACCCGGAGCCTTCGTCCGCTGCCCAGCTCGATGACTCGGAGCCCGCTGCCCAGCTCGAGGAATCGGAGCCCGCTGCCCAGCTCGAGGACCCAGAGCCTATGCCCTCTGCCCAGCTTGTTGACCCGGAGCCTTCGTCTTCTGACCCGCTCGATGACTCGGAGCCCGCTGCCCAGCTCGAGGACACCATGAGCCTTCCCCAGCAACAGCTGGTTGGAGCCTGCTGCCCAGCTCGATGACCCGGAGCCTGCTGCCCAGCTCGATGACCCAGAGCCTGCTGCCCAGCTCGATGACCCGGAGCCTGCTGCCCAGCTCGATGACCCGGAGCCTTTATCCGCTGCCCAGCTCGATGACCCGGAGTCTTTATCCGCTGCCCAGCTCGATGACCCGGAGCCTGCTGCCCCGCTCGAGGACCCAGAGCCTATGCGCTCTGCCCAGCTCGATGACCCGGAGCCTTCGTCCGCTGCCCAGCTCGATGACCCGGAGCCTTCGTCCGCTGCCCAGCTCGATGACCCGGAGCCCGCTGCCCCACTCGAGGACCCAGAGCCTATGCGCGCTGCCCAGCTCGATGACCCGGAGCCTTCGTCCGCTGCCCAGCTCGATGACCCGGAGCCTTCGTCCGCTGCCCAGCTTGATGACTCGGAGCCCGCTGCCCAGCTCGAGGACTCGGAGCCCGCTGCCCAGCTCGAGGACCCAGAGCCTATGCCCTCTGCCCAGCTTGTTAACCCGGAGCCTTCATCTGCTGACCCGCTCGATGACTCGGAGCCCGCTGCCCAGCTCGAGGACACCATGAGCCTTCCCCAGCAACAGCTGGTTGGAGCGTCCGGAGGCCCGCTTCTTTGAGGGGGGGTACTGTCAGGAATGGTCCCCCCTGCTGGTAAATCTGCCTATTATTTTGGCTGCAGTTCTGGCCTCCACCAGAGGGGGGTTCTTGGTATGTTGGAGCACACAGCTTTTCCTGCGTTCAGGTGTGACCTGAATGCAATCAGCATGCCTCTATTTATACCCGGCAAGTTCAAGCAGAACTCTCCCTGGTATCTGTCTATTTACCGGACCCTGAGCCTGATACCTGACCCTGCTGCCCCCATTCTGGACTTCTGACCTGACCCGATCCGATCTGTCCCGACCTGATCCCTCTCCTGGACATTTCCTTCCTGCCCATTCCCTGTCTGCAGCTTCTTTGGTGATCTCCTGGTATTTGACCCCGGCTTGGCTTTTGGTTTATGATTACGGCATTTCCCCTGCACCTGTATATATGCTTTGTGTTATTTGTGCACTGGTTGTCGTCACCTGTTTGTTTCACCTTGTAAATAAAACACCTTTTATTCCACTATATACAGTGTTGGTCTCCTCTGTGTAGGCACACAGTACTGGTCTATTTAGAATCCTTGACACTACCCCTCCTTCTTCAGGTTAGGGGGCCTATAGCATACTCCTAGTATTATTTTCCCCTTAGCTTCAACCCTTTGGATCTATACCCATAAGGATTCCACCTCGTCCCTATCTTTCTCAGTGATTTAATCTCTAACATTCACTTGTAGACTATTCTTGATATATAGACACACCCCTCCTCCTTTTTACCCTCTCTACCCCTGCAATAAAGGGTATACCCTTGAATGATTGACAGCCAATCATGAGAGCTGTTTAACTAGGTCTCTGAAACTCCCACAAAATCCAAATCCTCTTCGTACAACAGTAACTCTAGTTCACCCATCTTGTCCACCAGGCTCCTGGCATTGGTGAACATGCCACGTAGTTTATACGGTCGCATACTATCCCCTTAATGGTTGTTCCGAGATTGCAACTAGGATTTGTTACTATACTTACCTTGGGTTTGTGTGCTTTAGTCAACCTACCACTAATGCCCCCAATACTACCCTCTGGACTATGTTCCGCACTCATAATCTCTCCCTCTGGACGCTCCTTCCCATCACCTAGTTTAAAAACACCTCTAACTTTTTGGCCAACTTTACTCTTAACAGATCTGCACCCTCCTCAGTTAGGTGCAGTCCGTCCCTTCTATAGTACTGGTTATCGACTGAGAAGTCAGCCCAGTCCTCCAGAAACCCAAACCTCTCCTTACTACACCAGCTCCTTAGCCACTTGTTTACTTCCCTAATCTCCCTCTGCTTTTCTGGTGTGGCTCGATGTACTGGTAGTTCTCCTGAGAATACTACCTTGGCGGTCCTTTCCCTCAATTTAGCTCCCAAGTCCCTAAAATCGTTCTTTAGGACACTCCATCTGCCTCTGACTTTGTCATTAGTGCCCACGTGCACAATGACAGCTGGATCTTCCCCAGCCCCTCCCAGTAATCTGTCCACCAGATCTGTGATGTGCCGAACCTGAGCACTCGGTAGACAGCATACAGTTCGGTGCTTTAGGTCTTTGTGACAGATTGCCCGCTCTGTCCTTCTAAGAATTCAGTCCCCTACCTCCAGAAACTGTCTATCCTTTCCCTTTGCTTCCCTCCCACTCTCACTGGAGGAGTTCTTACCCTGGGAGCTAGGAGAGTCCCTCAGCTCCAGCAGCACTGGTCCCTGACTGGTTTCACCAACGTCACTCAATGAAGTGTACATATTGGGATTTTCCAGCCCTGGATCGGCATCCCTGGCACTACCCCATCTAGCCTTCCTGACAGTCACCCATCTACTCTTTTCTGGTGCCTGCGCCTTTTTGTGTCCACCCACCTCTGTGCTGGCCCCTGCCGGCACCTGCCAGGTACGATCATGGCTCTCCTTTAGTATGGAAGGTCTTCTCAGTGCTGACAGTTGCTGCCCTAGATTCAGAACCTGGTCTTCCAGGGAAAAAATGTGCTTACATTTTGCACAGCAGTATTCACCCTCGACCATATACTCAAACAATGCATACATTGCATACATTCCGCAAGATGCACACCAAGTTGCATCTCCACACCCATTGGGGATCGCACCTACCAATTTAATAAGGATTGGGGATTATACCCTGTCCAAATTACCTAACAACTAGCTTCCTAACACCAATACTCAAAAATACACTACACAGGTACTCAACAAGATAATACACAGGTACTTGCAGACCACGTGCATCCACAGACCAACGTGCACCCACAGACCCAGGTGCACTCGCAGCCTATGTGCACTCACACTACACAGGTACACACAATATTTACTATGTACTCACAATACTCAAAAAAACATTTATTCCACAATACCTAGAATCTACGCTAGACACAGTCAGTCAGTTTTTTTTTTTTAACTGGTTATGACTGCTCTGCTCAATTGCCTATGCAATCTTACACTTGCAGGGCTTGTCAGTACCTACGGTCTCCCCTGGTCAGTCTACACGGTGGTGGATACACTGCGCTGCCAAGATGAAATGTAATAGCTGCTAACACGGTTTGTATGAAGTAAAACCAAAAAAAGCCAAAAAGAGTGTGAGTGTGTAGCGCTTACATAATGCTAATTATGAAAAAACATTGTGAATTAATGAAGCATAAAACAATGATTCACATCAATAATATATGCAAACATCAATATTAGATCAAAAAAATATATGAAAAAAGTCTGTATGATGAAATAAGGCATATGTATGTCACACCGCTATCAATTAGCCAGTGAACACTCTGCATTCCTCTCCCTGCAGTACCATTCGTAGCCACATGCTGGCTGTGTTTGGACGCAGCACCTAACAGCTCCCGACATCCAGAGCTGCACCTCACGCTCCTCTCGCTCTCCCCTGGCGTCTCCCACCGATCTCCCCGGTATTCTTCCTGGTCCCCTCGGATCCGCCGCTCTCTGCCCTCAGAAAGGTAAGCCCCTAATCTATAGGGCTCTCCCACCTCCCCGAGCTCCGTTGGCGGCCGTCCTTTTCAGGATAAGCCGCGGCGGAGGCCTTCACGCCATCCCTGGAACCATTTGCGGCCGCCGCATTCAGGAAAGGCCCCGGCTTTACCCGCGGCCTAGCGGCGCGCCGCTCCACTCACCGGATAGAACCACCACAAACCCCCCGGACACCTGCAGAACCCCCCAGCCACCACCAGCCACCCCCTGAGCTGCCCCCTCACGGAATCCAGCCGCATAGCCCCCCCACAGTGACTCGGTATTTCCCCGGCTTGCGCCCCCCCCCCTGATACATCATCCACCTGCAAGCTACACAGCAATCCCCCCTGGACACCAGCAGGACCCCCCACTTTCCCTAGGGCTAGAACTGCATCCCGGTAGCTACCGGCTTACGCTTCCTAGGAGTAGGACGTGTGGCCCACGGGATGTAGATAGGTAGGGCCCCCCCTCCACCCCCCCTTCACTGCTGCGACCCGCCAGCCGCACATCTATCCCCCCCCTTGACACCAGCAGGACCCCCCTCTTCCCTAGGGCTAGAACTGCATCCTGGTAGCTTCCGGCGCACGCTTCCTAGGAGTAGGACGTGTGGCCCACGGGATGTAGATAGGTAGGGCCCCCTCCACCCCCCCCCATTCACTGTCACGACCGAGTGGCCCCCCACACCTCCCCTCCAGATACCAGCTTGCTACCCCCGTGTAATTGGGTTACCTACCACCCTCTCCTGACTCAATAACTACCAGTTGGCAATCCCCCCCCCCCTTGAGGTCACCACCCTGGCTCTTGCAGCCAGAGTGGTAGCCATCTTGCAACACCCAAGCCCCATTCCCCCCTTCCTCAATACTATTTAAACTTGATCCAGGGTTCACCCGATCGCCTCTCAAGGGGTCAGGAAGGAATTTTTTTCCCTGTCCTAGCATATTGGCATAGCACAGACAGGGTTTTTTTGCCTTCCTCTGGACCAAGCCAGGATCAAGGATTAAGTTAATCCTTGAAAATCCTCCCCCCCCTTCTCCCCCCGGTGTTTGGCGACTATGCTTAATCTGCAATATTCTGCAGAAACCATTCGGGATCTGAGGCAATTTGCCGCAATTCTACCAGCCATCACCAAAAAAGCCCTAGGAACTGAGGGACTTTTGAGAATCGATCGACTATCAAAAATCTCAGCCGTTTACCCCAGCCTAAGCATATATCATGTGCTTTGATTAACACAAGGTCGGCAGTAAAACACCGACTGGAAATCCATGATTTCATCCTACAATACGATTTAGACTGCCTCTTTATTACAGAGAGCTGGCTCACAGCCGACTGTAACACTATTCTAGGAGAACTGGTGCCAGAAAACTATCGTATTATAACTGAAAACAGAATAGGGCAAAGAGGAGGAGGACTGGCAGTGATCCATAAGACTTGTCTTGCGATCACTAAACCAGTCCTTCAAAACCCTCTTCCATTCATGGAAACCCTTACTCTGCAACTCCAAGCAAACTCCCAGGAGACCGTCCGGATTCTACTCTGCTATAGGCCACCTGGCCCAAAATCGCAGCTTCTACCATCATTGACAGACTTTATCTCCACCTATACCCTTAACAGCAAACATCTTTTGCTGCTCGGGGACTTCAACCTCTGGGCTAACTCCCCGCAAGACCCTATTGCCGACGCCTGCATCGATCACCTTGAAGGATTAGGGCTACAACAACTAGTATGTGGCCCCACACATGCTTCAGGTCACACACTTGATCTCATTTTCAGACAAGATCTGGAAATAGAAATCTTGGAAAATGAACCGTTGCCATGGACAGATCACCATGCAATTAAATTCATTATTTCCGATTTCCCTCCCTTAACTAAAACTTCAAATCCAGTGACAACACACTGGACTAGATGTCAGAAGAAGCTCCATTCGGAACTCTTCAAAACCACGTTAAGGAAGAAAATAATTACAATTCAGCCGAACCAAATGGCTGAAGAAACACTGGATACCATAAATACAGCCCTATTACAGTCAGCCGACTTAATAGCGCCGAAACGCAAAACCCGCATCCGGAAAAATAACTCTAGCTGGTTCAACAACCAACTGGCGTTACTGAAGCAAGAGCGCAGAAGGGCGGAAGCCGCCTGAAAAAGAAGCTCTTCAGATGAGAACCTCAGCGTCTACAAAGCAACAACAAGAAAATACCACAAAGAAATCTTCAAAGCCAAGAAAAACTATTTTTCTAAGGCTATTAACAGCGCCCTTAATCGCCCACGCGAACTCTTCAAGCTGGTCACTCAGACCATGAATCCAGGATGTCTTGAAGCCCCCAATTCGGACTCACAAGAATTTTGCAATGAATTGTCGGATTACTTCATTAATAAAATCGAGAAGATCCGACAAAGCATTCGGCAAAGTAATTCTCCCTTCAAGCCTCCCTGTAATTATATACACAACACCTGCAGTAATTCATCACAACCAGGTAAGTTCACGCTGGAACCTATCTCTATCAAAGACACTAATAATATCATCGGTACTTTGCGTAACAGCACCACGCCGAATGATATCATCCCCACTAAACTTCTGAAGGAAAGCGCCGACATCCTGGCACCTTCTATCACGCAGCTTATCAACCAATCTTTCAGGGAGGGCATAGTGCCCTCCCAATTCAAGGAGGGTATAATTCGACCCATTTTGAAGAAACCCAACCTGGAACCAAGGACCCACTCCACCGTCGTCCAATAACAGGCCTAAATGTACTCTCAAAGGTAATGGAAAAAGTAGTGGTACAACAGCTGCAACAGCATCTAGATACCCACAAGCTACTTGACCCATTTCAATCGGGATTCCGTCCTGGACACGGGACGGAAACCGCATTGCTCAAAATATTGGACGACACTCTCGAGGCCGCAGACGAAGGAGAATCTTGTCTTCTGGTTCTGTTGGACCTTAGTGCAGCCTTCGACACAGTAGACCACAAGCTCTTATTGACTCGGCTATCTGAAGTAGCCAGAGTCGCAGAAGGCGATTTATCTTGGTTCTCCTCTTTTTTGGAAAACCGTTCGCAAATAGTGAAGCTGGGACCCTTCACTTCTGCGAAACGCACATTATCGTGCAGAGTCCCTCAAGGATCCCCTTTTTTCGCCGGTGTTATTCAACATCTATCTTCGCCCTCTTTTTGAGATTATTAGCAGCCAAAAACTGCTTTACCACTCATATGCATACGACACGCAACTGTATTTTCGCATTTGCAAGAAAAAGGATCATCACCTCAATCTAGAGACATGCCTCTCTTTGATAGAGGACTGGATGACAAAGAGTTATCTTAAACTCAACGGAGCGAAAACAGAACTTCTCCTGTTTCACGCCAAGCGTAGGAATCAACCTGCAACAACCTGGACCCCCCCGCCCATTCTGGGCAAAATCATCACCCCTAGCGACAAAGTCAAAAGTCTTGGGATCATCTTTGACTCCTACATGACAATGGATGCACAAATAGGGTCAGTAGTCAGCGGATCTCACCATCTGCTGCGCCTACTACGTAGGCTTACTCCTTTTATTCCCAAGGAAGACTTGGCGGTCGCAATTGTAAACTCCAGATTGGACTATGCAAATGCCCTTTACCTCGGACTCCCCAAGTACCAAATCGCTCGTCTGCAAGTCGTTCAAAATACGGCCGCCAGACTTGTGACTGGAAAAAAACCTTGGGAATCAATCTCACCTTCACTGAGAGCACTTCACTGGTTGCCAGTACAAGACAGGGTCACTTTTAAAGTACTCTGTCTAACGCATAGATGTATCCATGGGAATGCTCCCCATTATCTATGCGAAAAAATAAAAGCTCATAACCCTAATCGCGTCCTGCGATCCACCAATCAAAATCTGCTACAGATACCGAAAGCCAGATACAAGTCCAAAGGAGAAAGGAGATTCGCGGTCCAAGGTCCCAAACTATGGAACGCTTTACCAACCAGTATTCGGTTGGAGGAGAATCATTTAGCGTTCAGGAGAAAGATCAAGACTCATCTCTTTTGATACCAAAGGAGACAGGAACAACAAGCGCCCAGAGGCGATTAAGTTTGCATGTGCTGCGCTATATAAGTTTTCATTCATTCATTCATTCATTCATTCAAGACACACGGACGTGATAGTGCAATTGTTAACACACAAAGAATATAATAAAGTCCATACGAATCCAGAACAATCAAGTGAATAAGTGAATAGAATATAACAGGTGACTTTCTTCAAGTGTGCAGAAATCCCATCACCGAAAGTAATGCAGGCTTACCAGAGCCTATGGACTTAAGGTAACATACGCCACCAAAAGTCTAAAAAGGCTTATAGTGATTAATATCACAGATGGTCACAACTCAGCCGATCATCAACTCCTCTCCAGGCGAAGTGCTTTGCCGCGAAACGCGTCAGAGGAACTCCATTGCCGCCCTACTTGTATACAAGCGCATTTTATCTCAGCCAAATGTAAGTTTGACAGCTGTAATAAACCTTTTTATTTATCCATACAGTATCATGCTATGTGGCCACTTTTTCTTTTCTTCCTTTATACTTTCAACCATTTATGAGACCACCAGCCCAGGGAATACTATCTCCTGCATAGCTTCCCATCCACTTCCATTCATCCATCCTGGAGAGGAGTTGATGATCGGCTGAGTTGTGACCATCTGTGATATTAATCACTAAAAGCCTTTTTAGACTTTTGGTGGCGTATGTTACCTTAAGTCCATTGGCTCTGGTAAGCCTGCATTACTTTCGGTGATGGGATTACTGCACACTTGAAGAAAGTCACCTGTTATATTCCATTCACTTATTCACTTGATTGTCCTGGATTCTTATTAGGCATGTGCATTTTGTTTCGTTCCGAATCAAAATTCGAACAAATTTTCCATTATTCGGACATTCGGATGCATACGAATTCCCGAATTGCAATATTAGCGAATTTACCGAATCCGAACGAACGTTTTCGATTCCGAATCGAAAACCCGCGGACTAAATTCGATCGGAATTCGAAAAAAAAATTCTATTCGAATTGAATTCGAAAAAAATTCTATTCGAAAAGAGACTATTTGTTTTCTAATCCGGTTGAAATTTTTTTGATTTCGACCGGATTTTTTCAAAATTCGGTCGAAAACGAACGAATTCCGAAAACGGACAAAATATTTTCGATTTCGACCGGATTTTTCGAAATTTGGTCGAAAACTAATAAGTTCCAAAAACGAATTCAACACATGTAACGAACCTAACTTAACGAAATTAAAGCAGTGTTTCAGCCGCAATTTTTTTTTTTTTAAGTCAGCAGCTACTAACAGTGTAGCTGCTGACTTTAAATAAGGACACTTACCTTGTCCTACTTGCCCGCGCTGATGGCCCCCCGATGCCGATCGCTCCGGGTCCCGCGCCGCCATTCACACTATGGGAAACAGGCAGTGAAGCTGTACGGCTTCACTGCCCATTTCCTACTGCGCCTGCGTGAGTCTCACGCTGGCTTGTGAATGGGCGGCTGCTCTCTGAGAACACACACAGTTCCCAGAAAGCAGCGCGCCCCATTCACAAGCAGAAGAAAAGACACCTCGGTGTGGAAGAGGCAGATTACGGACTTCCGCATAGCAACAGGTATTTCGGGTGAGTATTTTATTTATTTTTTTCACTTTTTTTTAATTTAATTTTTTTAAGCAATATGGGCAAATGTTGTTTTCCTGGGTGGAACTCCGCTTTAATTAAATGACGAAATTGAAACAAAACAAAACACATTTTTCACTTTTGCACATGCCTAATTCTTATGGACTTTATTATATTCTTTGTGTGTTAACAATTGCACTATCACGTCTGTGTGTCTTGATAGCGGTGTGATATACATATGCCTTATTTCATCATACAGACTTTTTTCATATATTTTTTTGATCTAATATTGATGTTTGCATATATTATTAATGTGAATCATTGTTTTATGCTTCATTAACCACTTAAGCACCGCCTACTGCACATATACGTCGGCAGAATGGCACGGCTGGGCACATCAACGTATATATACGTTGGTTTTAGTACCCAGCCGTGGGTCACGGGCGCGCACCCGCGGCGCACTCCCGTGTCCCAGTCCAAAGCTCCAGGACCGGGACTGCGGGACTCGCGGACCCGATCGCAGCTGCAGTGCGGCGATCCGTCCCTGGAGCTGAAGAACGGGGAGAGACGTGTGTAAACACGGCTTCCCTGTGCTTCTCTGTGGCCGCAGCATCGATCACGTCATCCCTGTTATAGGGGGACGCGATCGATGACGTCACACCTACAGCCACACCCCCCTACAGTTGTAAACACACACACAGGGAACACTCAAAGTCACAGCGCCCCCTGTGGTTAACTTCTAAACTGCAACTGTCATTTCCACAAGAAACAATGCAATTTAAATGCATTTTTTGCTGTGAAAATGACAATTGTCCCAAAAATGTGTCAACATTTTTCGAAGTGTCCACCATAATGTCGCAGTCACGAAAAAAATCACTGATCGCCGCTATTAGTAGTAAAAAAAAAAAAAATTATAAAAATGCAATAAGACTATCCCTTATTTTGTAAACGCTATAAATTTTGCTAAAACCAACCGATAAACGCTTATTGCGATTTTTTTCACCAAAAATATGTAGAAGAATACGTATCGGCCTAAACTGAGGAAAAAAAATCTTTTTTTTTATATATTTTTGGGGGATATTTATTATAGCAAGTAAAAAATATTGCATTTTTTTTAAAAATGTCGCTCTATTTTTGTTTATAGCGCAAAAAATAAAAACCGCAGAGGTGATCAAATACCACCAAAATAAAGTTCTATTTGTGGGGAAAAAAGGACGCCAATTTTGTTTGGGAGCCACGTCACACGACCGCGCACTTGTCAGTTAAAATGACGCAGTGCCGAATCGCAAAAAGGGGCAAGGTCCTTTACCTGCATTTTGATCTGGGTCTTAAGTGGTTAATTCACAATGTTTTTTCATAATTAGCATTGTGTAAGCGCTACACACTCACACTCCCCTGGTCAGCCTGCCTGTTACTGTTCCCTCCGCTCCTCTGTCTGCCTGTCCTTCTCCCCGTTCAGTCCACGGCACACTTACCTGCCACATCTCCCAGTCAGACCTGTCACCTCACGGGCCCCTCGGTCACTCTCCCGGTCAAACTGCCACCTCTGTCATCTATCACCCTCACCCATTACTTCTCATAGTCGGGTCACCCACCACTATGTTGAACAAAATTCTCTAGTCGTGCAGCTAGCAGCAGTTGCATTGATTCTGTGTCTCCAATCCTCACTGCCTTGCACACCATGAAAGAGGGATATCAAAGACTTTTACCAGAAACATAGACCAGTGTAAAAGAAGGTCTGCGAGTGCTATTGATGTAGACTCTTTGATTTCCTCACACAATTTCTCAGGATGAACCCCTAATTCATGCCGTCTAACCCAAATTAATGATAAGATGAAATGTGCAATTCAGACACAGAATCTTCTATATGCTCATCTTTCCAGCATCGAACCAACTGGAAGTGCCTGGGCCCTCCCATTCCTTTTATTTGCAAAATGACATCACAAGTACATAAAATTCATTGGTCAACCCATACAATCCACACCCATCTCTCCCACCCCCTTGTACTCAGCATGGGGGTCCTCATTGGTCAGTTCATATAAAAGGGTGGTTTCTTCTCACAAGTCCATTCCAGGGAAAGCTGCACACACCCTTCTTGTCATGTGGCATAAAGTCCCCTCCACAAGCTTTCAGGAGATCCGAGTGAATTGGGGTGGCTTGGGAGTGAGCTTAGAGTGGAGAGTGGGGGGGAATGACATCCCCCCTAATAACATGTCCTTCTGTTACTCCATTTCAAATGGTAACTTTTACAAGGTAATGTCTGCTTCTTCATATTTTTAATGCTGGGTTCATAACTCTAAAACATTATCTGTTTCTTCATGTAAGGATAATAACAGTGTTGCAATATACAGTATATCCATACATACATAATAACTCCATAGATCAAGCAATAAAAAGGAAACAAAGGATATAATGAAGGAAAGGCAACATCTGAGTGGCTCTATTCATAACACAAAAATATTCATTTTATTTCACATCTACCACACTTTTAGGGAGAAATCACTCTAGGGATGGATTGATGGATCACCGCTCATCTCCAGTTGTAGTGAACCAGCTAAGGCAATCAGTAATATCACCACTTCTTACTCCTTATATTAACACAGTACTGGAACAAGTCACTCCAAAGAACCACATGTAAAAGAAAGGGGATCATTCATTGTGCAGTAATTAACTGGTTAAGGATCGTCTCCTGTACATTCACGTTGGCAGAATGGCACCGACAGGCAAATCGACGTATATTTACGTCAGTTTGAATTTGTCGCCGTGCTCGACACCACGGCGCTTGCGTGCCCCTGCTAAAAAGCTCTGTGACAGTGCCCGCAGGACCCGCAGACTCGATATCCGCCGGTGTCCCACGATCAGGTCACAGAGCTAAAGTTCTGCCTAGTGACATGTCACCGATGTCTGCTCCCTCTTATCGGGAGCAGTGATCAGTGATGTGTCACACATAGCTATGCCCCCTAACATTGAATCACTCCCTAGGACACACCTAACCTCTTCCTAGCCCCCTAGTGGTTAACCCCTTCACTGCCAGTCATATTTACACAATAACCAGTGCATTTTTATAGCACTGATCGCTGTATAAATGTGAATGGTCCCAATATAACGCCAAAAGTGTCCGATGTGTCCGCCTTAATGTCGCAGTCACAATAAAAAACTCTGATCGCCGCAATTACTAGTAAAAAAATGATTACTAAAAATGCCATAAAACTATCCCCTATATTGTAGACGCTATAACTTTTACACAAACCAATCAATAAACGCTTATTGCGATTTTTTACAAAAAATATGTAGAAAAACACGTATCGGCCTAAACTGAGCAAATTTTTTATTTTTTTTAGAGATTTTTTGGGGATATATTATGGAAGAGCCCTGGGGCCATCATAAAAAAAAAATATACAAAATTCTGAGATTAAATCTCAGAATTCTGAGATTAAATCTCAGAATTCTGAGTTTCAAAGTCAGAATTCTGAGATTAAATCTCAGAATTCTGAGATTAAAACTCAGAATTCTGAGTTTCAAAGTCAGAATTCTGAGATTAAATCTCAGAATTCTGAGATTCAAAGTCAGAATTCTGAGATTAAATCTCAGAATTCTGAGATTCAAAGTCAGAATTCTGAGATTAAATCTCAGAATTCTGAGTTTCAAAGTCAGAATTCTGAGATTAAATCTCAGAATTCTGAGATTAAATCTCAGAATTCTGAGATTAAATCTCAGAATTCTGAGTTTTTTTTAAGCATAGTTATCTATATTAGGAGGATTTTAGGAGCAATTAGCAATAATGTAGTAACACCCATAGACCATCATTCTGCAGACATACAAGTCTTGTGCTCTGTATATGGATCTGTAAATCTATCTTAGTTACAGAACACAGTATGGGGAAGCAGGCAGTGCTGGGCTCTCTGGTTCCTCTACTGTTTAAATACTTCCTTTGCTGAAAACATAAAGAGAGATGCTGAAAACGATTGTATTGTGTGTGTAGGGGGGGGGGGGGGTTGGGATTGAAGACACAGCTTCTATAGATAAAAGAACACAATGCACCCAACTTTTAGGAAACATTGCACTCTTACCCCAACATGAGGGAATTGTGAGCACAATGTGTGTCTTTGTTCAGACTGGAGGGATGTTGAAAACGAGTATATTGTGTATTTGGGGGTGGGGGTAATGAAACAGCTTCCATAGATAACTTAACACAATGCACCCCAACTTTTGGAAAACATCACACTATTGCCGCAACAGGAGAGACTTCTATTGTTTGAGAAATAGCTCAAGGCATAGAGAAATGGTCTCTGGTGTGTGATGTTTTGTGAGTTCGAATCCAGGAAAGAGCACACTTTTTTTTTAAGTTTATATATACATATTATTTTATACTTTACTTTTAGATTAAATAGGGATGTCCCAATACCAATATTAGCAAATCAATATATTGAAAATATATAATAAAAAAAATAAAATTATTAAGCTCTGAGCAGGATTCGAACCCTAAAAGTCATTCTCATGGGAGACTGTTAATCTAGCCATTTAGCTACTGACCAAGACATGAATCTCTATTGTTTTTTTATGTTTATTATGTGGTGCATTCTCTGTAAGAATTGGTCCAGACATGTAATTGCTATGATCAAGCCGTTCTGACCATAAAAACACATTGTCCTTCTGCTTTGTAGCCATTCACAATTCTCTCATGTTGGTGTAACAGTGCAATGTTTCCTAAAAGTTGGGGTGCATTGTCTTCTGTTATCTATGAAAGCTGTGTCCCCCCCCCCCCCCACACACACAGAATACACTCGTTTTCAGCATGACTCTTTATGTGTTACAGCAGATGACAGCAAACTGAGGAACTATAATACAGTAGAGGAACCATAGAGCCCAGCAATGCCTGCTTCACCATACTGTGTGCTGTAACTAAAATAGATTTACAGATCCATATACAGAGCAAAAGACTTGTATGTCTGCAGAATGGGGGTCTGTGGGTGTTATTACATTATTCTTGATTGTTCCCTAAAATCCTCCTAATATAGATTACTATATTTAGAAACTCAGAATTCTGAGATTTAATCTCAGAATTCTGACTTTTAATCTCAGAATTCTGAGATTTAATCTCAGAATTCTGAGATTTATTCTCAGAATTCTGACTTTGAAACTCAGAATTCTGAGTTTCAAAGTCAGAATTCTGAGAATAAATCTCAGAATTCTGAGATTAAATCTCAGAATTCTGAGATTAAAAGTCAGAATTCTGAGATTAAATCTCAGAATTCTGAGATTAAAAGTCAGAATTCTGAGATTTAAAGTCAGAATTCTGACTTTTAATCTCAGAATTCTGACTTTTAATCTCAGAATTCTGACTTTGAAACTCAGAATTCTGAGATTTAAAGTCAGAATTCTGAGATTAAAAGTCAGAATTCTGAGATTAAAAGTCAGAATTCTGAGATTCAAAGTCAGAATTCTGAGATTCAAAGTCAGAATTCTGAGTTTCAAAGTCAGAATTCTGAGATTAAAAGTCAGAATTCTGAGATTAAAAGTCAGAATTCTGAGATTAAAAGTCAGAATTCTGAGATTAAAAGTCAGAATTCTGAGTTTCAAAGTCAGAATTCTGAGTTTCAAAGTCAGAATTCTGAGATTAAAAGTCAGAATTCTGAGATTAAATCTCAGAATTCTGAGATTAAAACTCAGAATTCTGAGTTTCAAAGTCAGAATTCTGAGATTAAAAGTCAGAATTCTGACTTTAAATCTCAGAATTCTGACTTTGAATCTCAGAATTCTGACTTTGAATCTCAGAATTCTGAGATTTAATCTCAGAATTCTGACTTTGAATCTCAGAATTCTGAGATTTAATCTCAGAATTCTGACTTTGAATCTCAGAATTCTGAGATTTAATCTCAGAATTCTGACTTTGAAACTCAGAATTCTGAGATTTAATCTCAGAATTCTGACTTTGAAACTTTAGAATTCTGAGATTTAATCTCAGAATTCTGACTTTGAATCTCAGAATTCTGAGATTTAATCTCAGAATTCTGACTTTGAAACTCAGAATTCTGAGTTTTAATCTCAGAATTCTGAGATTTAATCTCAGAATTCTGACTTTGAAACTCAGAATTCTGAGATTTAATCTCAGAATTCTGAGATTTAATCTCAGAATTTTGTATATTTTTTTTTTATGATGGCCCCAGGGCTCTTCCATAATATATATTATAGCAAAAAGTAAAAAATTTTGCTTTTTTAAATAAAAAAAAATGCTCGATTTTTGTTTATAGCACAAAAAATAAAAACCTCAGAGGTGACCAAATACCACCAAAAGAAACCACCTGAAGTGGTAAAGGTAGGTTTATTTATTAAAACTAGACAGGGCAGGCTTGATGACTTCATGGCTATAACTCCACGCTGCGCATGTCATCCGAACGGATATGGTCACTGGGGCAAGGGAGGTAGTGGTGTCGTTGTGCATAGAGGACTATATATGCCTAATACAATAAAATGATAGAGGTTGCTTCTACTTGCCGACAGGTGGACTCAAAATGAAATAACAGCTGCCATATTACCAGAGACAAATGTTCGCATAAATGACCTATAAAGAAAAATAGCGGCTGCCATATTATTAGGGCCATTCATTTTACCGATAGATTCAATAAAAAAACGTACAAAAATAAAATAAAACTAAATTAAAAATATATAATAAATATTGGATAATGAAAGAGGAAGCTCATGAAAAAAAAATGTTCATTAGGCTAATACCCCACAGGGCTAATAATAATAAAAACATGAATTATAAGAAAACATTTTGTAGCGCTACCCCATTCAGGAGCCGCTGGTTTGATTTGGGGTCGGCAAATTAGGTTACCCCAGCTTGGTCTAGGGATGCACCAGAAGAACTAAGTAGTAAACGGAGGTCCACCCAGTCAATAAAGATTTTCTCAATGCTTTAATTCCAGGCCAACATTAGCCAACATCAACTTTGGTTAAGGAATAATAGGTTGATGAGAGAAAATAAACTTTAGATGTCAGGCCTGGATATACACAAGGCAGATCAGCCTTTAGTAGCACAAATTTTCACACGTTGCCACTCCTATGAGACTGAGTGGGTAAGATGCCCCCGGACAGGTGTCTCTCACACAGACCTGGCAGCCGAGGCGCCACCTCGAATTCTGGCTGGGAGGAACAGGTCTCTCTCACAGGCCCAGCTCTAGGCCTCTGCCACAGGCCAGTTAATTTGGATAGACTAAATGTGCGAACAGAGCGAATCCTCCCAGTAATTTCTCAGCATAAGTCACCGGGTGACAGCAAAGCGTACCTGCCAGCATCCCGGTCACCGAATCCCCGTCTGGGATTCTCTTAAGCTTCGGGAACTCAATAAGTCACTGACATCCCTTAAATCTTGTCTCCGGCTGAGACTCAGGAAGGCCCAGGAACCTGGCCAGGCGGGCCATGCCTACTGGGTCCATGGCCGCGCACACCCTGAAGGTGGATGCCGCACCCCGAGTCTGGGACCCGGCGCACGTGAAAAAGAAGAACCCCGAAGACCCGACCTAGGTCCCAGATATACCCCTTCCCAGCATGCCCAGCGAGGAAAAACCCTCTCCAATTGGCTGCAGAGGGAGACTCCATCCGCCAGAAGTCCCGCTGGCTCCCACTGCCGGCCAATGATGAAATTACATCCCCAGAATGCAGTCCGAGCCAGTGGACCCTTCCAGAATGACATAGGTCAACAACCTAAACAAATCACAACTAGGAGCAACTTAACTCTCCTAGTTCAACTAGTTTTAACACAGCGCCCATGCAAAAAGCAAGGGGGCGCTACACATTTATAATATTTAACCACTTAATCACAAAGGACGTCCATGGATGTCCTCGGTAGGGATGGGCTTCGTGTTCGATTAGAACATCGTATGTTCAAAATTCGAACAAAACGGGTCGTTCGCGCCAAATTCGAGTGAAGTGCCACGGCCCATAATTCACTGCGGCATTGCACGCTGATGATTGGCCAAGCATGCACTATGACCCGCATGCTTGGCCAATCACAGCGCCGTCAGTACAGAGAGCCGTAATTGGCCAAAGACAGGGTGGCTTTGGCCAATTATGGATCAGGGGGTTTAGTACACGCCCCACACTATAAAAGGCTGCCTGCAGGTCGGCCTTGTGTAGTGTGTTCCGGTGCTGTTTAGAGAATAGATCAGCCAGAGAGAGAGAGAGTGTCATTTTTTCTAGGTAGATAGAACAGGCAGAAAGGTTAGTCAGTTAATTTTACAGTGTGTATAGGATATATATACATCCCAGGAGTTGTACATATATTTATACACTGTATAGCTTAGCTAGATCAGTTCTTCCTAATTTACTGGCAGATAGTTGATTGTGCTAGCTGCAGTATTCTCACGTGGTGTATTGCCTGTGTCCTCTACAGTGTGCACCATAAAGCTACACAGGCATACTATAGACACCCAGCAGGTACAATATGTAAAGGAATTTTTTTTTTTTTTAATTTGAGCATCAGTAAAATCACTGGTCCAGGAGCAGTGATTTTAATGATGTTTAACCACTTAAGACCCTGACCAATACGCTGGTAAATGACCCAAGGTGTTTTTGCGATTCGGCACTGCGTTGCTTTAACAGACAATTGCGCGGTCGTGCGACGTGGCTCCCAAACAAAATTTGCGTCCTTTTCTTCCCACATATAGAGCTTTCTTTTGGTGGTATTTGATCACCTCTGCGATTTTTATTTTTTGCGCTATATACAAAAATAGAGCGACATTTTTGAAAAAAAAACACAATTTTTTACTTTTTGTTAAAAAAAAAATCAAATAAACTAAATTTTAGTCAAACATTTAGGCCAAAATTTATTTAGCCACATGTCTTTAGTAAAAAAAAAAAATCGCAATAAAAATAAATAGCTACCTAGCGGGAACAGAGACACTAATACAGCGATCAGAAAAATGATCGCTTAGTGACGCTGGCAATAGGGAGTGAAAGGGTTAACTAGGGCGGTGATCAGGGGGTTAAAACTTTATTAGGGGGGGTGGGGGGGGCTATCCTGAACCTAA
This sequence comes from Rana kukunoris, assembly GCA_029574335.1. NCBI lineage: Eukaryota > Metazoa > Chordata > Amphibia > Anura > Ranidae > Rana > Rana kukunoris. The sequence goes on along the minus strand of CM056060.1, from coordinate 83,709,234 downwards.
CACTAACTGACTTTTACACTGCCTGTCACACTGACACTAAATGCAGTGATTAGATCACTGCATTCAGTGACACTGTGACAGGGGGGGTGGGGGGGCAGATCGCAAGGGGTTAAGTGTGCCTATGTGTGTGTATGTCAGTGTAGTGTTAGTGCACACTTACTGTGAGGTGTTCCTCTCATCGCAGCGGTTGGAAATACCGCTGCGATGAGAGATTACATCACTTCCCCCTTCCTGTGTTTACACAGGAGGAGGAAGTGACAGGGCGGGGGAGCGCAGGGATTGGCTGGGAGCGATCGCGGGGGGGCGGGCAAACACGGACATCCGCACGCTCGTCCCGGATCGCTCCCGGAGACACGGGGACCGCCGCACGCCGCGGAGGGGGTCCCGATCGGACCCCCGACCCGCTACTGGGCGAGGACGTAAATTTACGCCCTTGTGCCCAGCCGTGCCATTCTGTGGCCGTGAATGTGCGTGCGGAGGTCCTTAAGTGGTTAAAGAAAAAAAAAATCCTTTAAATATTGTACCTGCTGGGTGTCTATAGTATGCCTGTGAAAACGTCTTTAAGAACCCGGGTCTTGCACCAGGGAACATGTATCAATGGAATTTTTTTTTTTAAATGATCGTTTTTTCTGAAGCAGTATTTTTATTGATGCTGCATCATTAAAATTACTGCTCCAGAAAAAACAACAGTTTTTAAAACTTTTTTCCATTGATACATGTTCCCTGTGGCAAGAACCGGGTTCTCAAAGATGTTTTCCGAAAAAAACTTGCATATGGGGCTTTAAAATGATCACTTTTGAATTTGAACGCTCGAGTTCCATTGACGTCAATGGGGTTCTAAATGTTTGCGCGAACGTTCGGTCCGTTCGAAGGTTCTGGTGCAAACTGAACGCGGGGGTGTTCGGCTCATCACTAGTCCTCGGCTTTGTGCGGGGATATCTGAATGATGCCTGCAGCTACAGGCATCATTCAGATATCGCCGTCTTCAGCTGGCGATTCTGTGCACCATAAGAACAATCAAAGTGGGGCTTGATTGGTTTTATAGGCAGCAGGAGGGGACGTCCCCCCTCCCGCCGCCATCCAGTGCTTCTCCTGCCATCAGGGGCCCGGAGAGCAAATTGGCCGGTGCTCGCTGAAGAACCATAGAGATGACTGGTGACCAGACGGTCACAGTCATCTCTATGACCGTCGGAGAACCGGGCGCGACGTTATGACATCACGCCCAGTACCCTGAAGTAAACAAAGTCGCAATCGCGGCTGTCGGCATGTGATCTGTGATTTTTTTTCCACCAATTTCATGCTTGTAAGCCTGGAGGAGAGATTGACCCCACATCTCTCCATAAAGAGGACCTGTCACAGTGATTCCTATTACAAGGGATGTTTACATTCCTTGTAATAGGAATAAAAGTGATAAAAAAAAAAAATAATGTAAAAAAAATTGTAAAAATAAAAAAGTGAAAAAAGTGAAGGTCGCTTGCGTGCAGAAGCGAACACGCATGCAAGTCCCGCCCACATATGTAAACACTGTTCAAACCCCACATGTGAGTTATCATCGCATGCCTTAGAGCGTGTGCAACAATTCTATCACTAGACCTCCTCTGTAACTCAAAAATATTAACCTGTAAAAATAAATAAAGCGTCGCCTATGGAGATTTTTAAGTACCGAAATTTGGCGCCATTCCATGAGTGTGCGCAATTTTAAAGCATGACATGTTGGGAATCTATTTACTCCGCGTAACATCGTCTTTCACATTATATAAAAAAATTGGGCTAACTGTACAGTTTTGTTATTTTTTAATTCATGAAACTTTTTGCACAAATATCGTGCGAGAAAAAAGTTACAATGAACAACATTTATTCCCTATGGTGTCTGCTAAAAAAAATATATATAAATGTTTGGGGGTTCTGATTAATTTTCTAGCAAAAAAACCTTGATTTTTACATGAAGGAGAAAAGTGCCAAAATAGGCCCAGTGATAAAGTGGTTAAGAAGACCTGGAAATTTTAAAGTAATAGTGCCATCTAGGGACAAAAAAAAAATGCACCTGAAATAAAACATAAAAAAATTAACAGGGTCCAATGGGACATCAATCAAATCAACATGTTAATTATTATTAATGAAATAAGTGATGTCTCATTCAATATTAAGTCCCAAAGGAAAATGGGTTTTGAGTTCATAGATCCAGCACTCTTCCTGCCTGGAAACATTATTAATCCATAAAATCGCCAAAGGCTGCATGGGGGCCTGATAATCTGTGTAAATACAGAGGCAGACTGGTAGACATGAACCGGGGAAAGTGTAATGCCGCGTACAAACGGTCGTTTTTTGCGATGAAAAAAAACAACGTTTTTTAAAACGTCATTTAAATTGATCGTGTGTGGGCAAAACGTCGTTTTTTGTCTTCAAAAAAACGACCAAAAAAAAATTCCAACATGTTTGAATTTTTTGTGTCGTTTTTCAAAACGTCGTTTTTTGTTTCACAAAAAGTCACCGTGTGTAGCAAAACGTTGTTCAAAACGACGTTTTTCAACCCGCGCATGCCCAGAAGCTAGTTATGAAGCGAGCTTCAATGGAAAAGAGTGGTGAACGTAACCTTGCTTTTTGTGAAAAAACGATGGTGTGTATGCAACATTGTCTTTGAAAAGTGACGTTTCAAAAACGTCGTTTTTTACTTCACAGAAAACGTCGTTTTTTTTCATCGCAAAAAACGACCGTGTGTACGCGGCATAAGGAGTAAAACGGGTAACTTCTGCAAAATCTAACAGACATACCCCCACTTTGGAAAGCGAGGATGCTCCTACATGTTTAAAAGCATTTGTTAGCAGACATGACGGACTTGGAAATTCAAGGTTTTTAGTTGAACTGAGTACCTGGCTTGGGTTTGGCTTTGGAGATTGAGGTCTGTGGTAATAGAAGGAAAGCAATGAGTCTTCCATGCTGAAGCCTAAGCTTCCTATACTGTGAGTGAGTGAGAAACTTATATAGCGCAGCACATACCAACTAAATCGCCTCTGGGCGCTTGGTGTCCATTTCTCTTTTGTCCTCAGAAGAGATGGGTTTTTGATCTTTTTCCTAAAGGCCAAGTGGTTCTCCTCCAACCGAATGCTGGTTGGTAATGCGTTCCATAGTCTAGGACCTTGGACCGCAAATCTTCTTTCTCCTTTGGACTTGTATCTGGCTTTGGATATCTGGAGTAGATTTTGGTTGGTGGATCGCAGAACGCAATTGGGGTTGTGAGCTTTTCGTTTTTTTGCATAGATATTGGGGGGCATTTCCCAGAATACACTTATGCGTCAGACAGAGTGCTTTGAAAGTAATTCTGTCTTTTACTGGCAACCAATGAAGGGATCTCAGTGAAGGTGAGATTGATTCCCATGATTTTTTCCAGTCACCAGTCTTGCAGGCGAGTGATTTGGTACTTTGGAAGTCCAAGATAGAGGGCATTTGCATAGTCAAGTCTGGAGTTGATAATTGTTCCCACCACGACTGCTATGTCTTCTTTTGGGATAAAGGGAATGAGTCTGCGTAGGAGGCGCAGCAGATGGTGAGATCCGTTGACTACTGACCCTATTTGTGCATCCATTGTCATGTAGGTGTCAAAGAAGACTCCCAGACTTTTGACTTTAGTGCTAGGGGTGATGATTTTACCCAGAATGGGTGGGGGTGTCCATGTTATTGCGGTGTGATTTTTCCGATTGGCGTGAAACAGGAGAAGTTCTGTTTTCGAACCGTTGAGTTTAAGATAACTCTTTGTCATCCAATTTTCTATCAAAGCAAGGCATTTCTCTAGTGCGAGATAATGATCCTTTTTGTTGCAGATGCGAAAATACAGTTGTGTGTCATCTGAATAATAATGGTAAAGTAACTTCTGGCTACTGATGATTTCAAAAAGATGGCAGAGATAGATATTGAACAGAACCGGTGATAAAGGGGACCCCTGAGGGACTCCGCATGACACTGTGTGTTTTTCAGAAGCGAAAGGTCCCAATTTCACTATTTGTGATCGGTTTTTGCAGGAAGGAGGAGAACCAAGATAGATCACATTCCGTGACTTTGGCTACTTCAGTTAGCCGAGTCAATAACAGTTTGTGGTCTACTGTGTCAAAAGCTGCGCTTAGGTCCAACAGTACTAGAAGACAAGATTCTCCTTCATCTGTGGCCTCGAGAGCGTCGTCCTAAATTTTAAGCAGTGCTGTTTCAGTCCCGTGACCGGGACGGAAACCCGATTGGAATGGATCAAGCAGTTTATGGGTATCTAAATGATGTTGCAGCTGTTGTACCACTTCTTTCTCCATTATCTTGGAGAAGACATTTAGGCCTGTTATGGGTCGACGGTGGTTAGGATCTTTGGGATCGAGGGAGGGTTTCTTTAGGAGAGGTTTGATTATCCCTTGTTTCAGCAGGGTAGGCACCATGCCTTCCTTGAAGGATTGGTCTATAAGCTGCGTGATAGCCGGTGCCAGAATATCGGCACATTCTTTCAGCAGTTTGGTGGGGATGATATCATTAGGCGCTGTGCTATTTCGCAAGGTACCGATGATATTTTTAGTGGCCTCGATGGAAATGGGTTTTAGAGTGAAATTTGTTGATTGCGGTGCATTTATGTGGGTATTAGGTGTACGATTGAGGGGGAGGTTGAGGGGGGGGGGGTTATTTTGCTGAATACTGTCCCGATTCTTTCAATTTTGTTAATTAAATAATCCGATAATTTGTTGCAAAATTCTTGAGAATCAGAGTTAGGGGGTTCAAGACAGACTGGATTCATGGTCTGGGTGACTATATTGAAGCTTTACCGGGGCAGTTTAGGGCATTAGCCATGATATTGGAAAAAAAAATTTTTTTTGGCTTTAAAGATTTCTTTATGGTATTTTTTTGTTATTATCTTATTACCTTATAGATGGAGAGGTTTTCCTCTGAGGAGCTTCTTTTCCAAGCTGCTTCCGCTCTTCTGCGCTCTTGCTTTAGCAATGACAGGTGGTTGTTAAACCAGCTGGAGTTGTTCTTCCGAATGCAGGTTTTGCGTTAAGTCGGCTGACTGTAACAGAACAGAACCTTGTTGATGGCGTCCAATGTTTCTGTGATCATTTGATGTTGTCAGATTGTTTTTATTTTGTTCCCTAGTGTAGTTGTGAAGAGCTCTGAGTGGAGTTTTTTCTGAGATCTAATCCAGTGTGTTGTCACCGGTTTTATCGTTCTTTTTAAGGGTGCGTTTTTGCTAATTATGAATTTAATTGCATGGTGGTCTATCCATGGTAACGGCTCATTTTACAGAACGTTAATTTCCAAATTTTGTCTGAAAATGAGATTGAGCGTGTGACCTGAAGCATGTGTGGGCCCACATACTAGTTGCTGCAGACCTAATCCTTCCAAATGGTCAATGCAGGCGTTGGCGATGGAATCCTGTGAGGAATTAGCCCATTTGAAATCCCCGAGCAGCAGATGTTTGCTGTTTAGGGCATAAGTGGAGATGAACTCTGTCATTGCAGTTAGGAGCTGCGTTTTTGCACTAGGTGGTCTATAACAGAGTAGAATGTGAATGGTGTCCTGGGGATTTGTTTGCAGTTGCAGAGTGAGGGTTTCCATAAAAGGAAGCGAGTTCTGACGGTCTGGTCTGGTGTAACAGAATGACCCGTGATGCCCAGAGACTTTTGAGGAATGGGGGGTACTCCTGTGCCAGCTACACTAATGACTTTTGGGTCTAAGGTAACCCTGTGCCCGTTTTGGGCATAGGGTGACTGATAAATTATAATTCATGTTTTGCAGGAGATCTGGACATATTACAAGCTGTAAAGGTCAATGTTTCATTCAAGGTGGGGACATCCCTCATGGACTTACTAGAGAGCAGAACGGCTAGCAACCGTAAGAAAAGGGACATTATTGCAGAACTTGTCAAAATGGAAAGAGCTGAAAGGCCCAGCGTAACAGACAGGACACCCCAGGAAGAAAGTTTTGATCGGGCTGTTAAACGTGGACTGGCACAGTATGGTCATAATCATAGATCTGGTTATAGCGGCTGTGGATGCCACTTGGCTACATCAAAGAGGTGCTGCAGAAGTCACAGCAGCACCAACTGAAGAGAGAGGCGAGGTACATATATCAGTCTCCATGGAAGAGGAGTTCAAAAGGAGGTTACAAGAGATGCGGATACAGCACAGAGGACCAGTATCAGAGGAGGCCCTGCTGGGATGGTCGGATGTGATTTGTTGCGAACTCTGGAAGGAAGCGCTAGCCCTGGAGCAGCAACACCAAGGAAAGGTCCTGCCCTCCATCCATGTAAGGTACTGGCCGCAGTATGACGTACAAATGCCATTGTTGTGGGAACAACCGAAGCAGGAGTGGACAGCCAAGTTAAGCAGGCTGATTCGGGCAGAGATGCGGTTGGACGAAACTATAGAGCCCTCCGGTGGTATGCAGCCCAAGAGTGCCCGTGGTCAGCGGATGACAGCCCCACAGAAGGCTATGACTATGATGGCCTGGGATTGTTGTATTGGAGGATGTCCAGTGATCCAGACTTCGGGGATGATCGGGAGTGGCGCTTGGAGGACATAATGGAGCACAGAGAGCAAAAATTGAATATCTCGGAAGGGCACTGGTTACAAGAAGATTCTGTGTTCTGAGTCAAATGAATGAACTTTATTGGTACACTCTCAGCTTTTTATGCAGTTACAGGCATGGTACAGTTAATCAAAGGAACAAAGACACACTCCACCCACACATCATACAATGGGGCTTCAATCACATTCTTTTAGATAAGACATTCAGAGGAGTTAATTATCCCCCAGACGTCCTGTCTCTGCGACAAGTTCCCCTCACCTGTTACACAAACACATTCCTTTACTAAACATAATTGACATGCTAATTCTCTACCCCTGAAAGTAGACATCTGACCTTTCAGACTTAATTAGTACAATAGACACAACACAGTATCAGGTAAAACTTAATTAGCATTTCAACAGCCTGTTGCACAGAGGAATGAGTCACTATTGACTGGTAGGGTCAGAATAGCCAACAACTTGTAATATCTCAAGATATCCTGCAAACATGAATCATTAATGTCCCATCTCATATAATTTATGATATAATTTCTCAGTCACACTATGCCCCTATCGGACATAGGGTGACCCTAGACCCAAGAGTCATTGGTGAAGCTGGCACAGGAGTACACTGCATCCTTCAAAAGTCTCTGAGTATCACGGGCCATCCCGTTACAGTATTGTAGGATGAAATCATAGATTTCTTGTCAGTGTTTTACTGCCAATCTTGTGTTGACTAAAGCACATGATATGTGCTTAGGCTGGGGTGAATACGTATAATTTTTGACTGTTGATCGTCGATCACGTGTTAACAGTTGCTCATTCCTTAGAGCTTTTTTGGTGACAATTGGTAATATTGAGGCAAATGGTTTTAGATGCCAGATGGTTTCTGCGGAGTATCTCTGTGACAGATGAGCGCTCTTATCCCCAGTGAGATCCATGATGCGGGTGTCTAAGTTAGCTTAAAACAAGTTGATGTACATCAAGGGACATGTGCAGTAAACATTGTTTTGCTTGCCTGTTCCTCTGCCCAACATTTTTGATAAATAATTCTCTGTATATTCACTGACAGGGGACTCATATAGACAATGGGACATGTGATAATTAGTAACCTGTCAACATAATAACCTAAGGCCATTGACATGTACTCAAAGTTTTCCACAAACAGGGGATATGTTTTTAAAGGAAACAGGATCTTGTCCTACAACTCTAGTCTATTGCCCTAAAGTTTGACAGACTAGTATCATGACCAAAAATAAAATGTATCCAAATTCCATCTGGGCAGTCCAGAGTATATAAACACACTTGGGTCGCCAGCTGAACACCAGAGGGCTAATTCCAAATCACAAAAAAAAAAAAACAATAAACAAATGGTGCAGCACAACATAGAAGTTATTCAACTAAAAAGATCCCAATAAATGGTGAAACAGTTGGAAAATATAAAACACTCACAAAGTAAAGGATCCGCCATCGATAGCTGTACAGGCCACTCACTTTAACTAGTGGACTCCTGACTTAACAGAATGGTCATAAGTGCTTTAATGTGATAGCAGCATCCACGGCATCCAGCTCCAATAAGATACATTTCCAGATCTAAAAAACAACCCTGTCACAATTAATATTCCAAGATTAAACAATGTTATGATTGTTCTTTTATGGAGAAGCTTAATGGAAATAATCGTAACATTGTTTTATCATGGAATATTAATTGTAACAGAGTTGTATTTTTGGACCTGGATTTTTATAAGGAGGAGAATTGGTTTGCAACCAGGAATTATTACAAGCCAGCTCTGTAATATTTGTCTGTCTTAGGAGTGATTACCTCTGCACAGTGTCAGCTTCCTGGTGGGCACGGGCACGTGGAGTTGCAAACATGCCTGAGCCCATCCTTACTGTGAGTGCATGTTGTCATGGACCCGCCCCCCTGAGGAAACATCATCATGGTGCCCTGCACTTCATTATGCCAGTTTCACTCTCTGCTTCATTGAAGATCTCCTAGCACCAAGCAGAGGACATCTGAAAATGATAAGTATACTGTATGAAAAATAGATAAAATACACTCACGGTGGAGTGACTACTGGGGGATGTGGCCGTGGATCCCGGAGTTGAGTGTTAAATTCTCTGAGTCACTGACCTAAAGTAAGCATGCAGACACTGAAAATTGGCTTTGTTTGGACATCCTGATTTTACCTGTTTTTAACCCCAACCCCCTGGCCCCCGAGGCATTATATTGGAATGCCGAACTACAAACAAATCTTGAAATATGGTCATTGATAAGTAACCTATTAATTTCATCATTTTTGGGGAAGTCGTTGCTACATGATCTTAATACATACCCTACTATGCTCCGACAGTCACAAATATTAATATAAGTACTGTATTGTGAACAATTACATAATGAACCCATTTTAATATTGCCTGCCTACGGACAGATTCTTTTCTCTGCACATTTCACAAGAATATCATGGTTTTCAAACAGAATATTTTTGCATATCTAATTTTGATCTCCAAATATTGATTAAGTATGTCTAACACCTCTTTATAAGCACTCTCCTTTCAGTCAACTCCGTATCCTGCCTGTAAAATAATCAACCTCAACTGAACGAACTGAAAAACATTGACCTCAAGGAGGGAAGTCCATGAAACAGAATCTTGTACTTGGAATGTATGAATTTTGTATCCTGTAGCAATAGGTATTAATGCCATATCCCTAATCACAGTCAGCCCTTGGATCCCAGAACTTGCTGTAAATATAGTGGCCCTTTTATTTGTACATGTTTCAAGGTATGAGAACAATGGACAAAAGAAGCAGATTAAATGGATTTCTAAAGCTCAAATTTTCATTTCTTAGTTTTGGATAGAGTATTGAAGTGTTATGCCGCGTGCACATGCTCGTAATTTCCAACAACAAATGTTTGATGGGAGCTTGTTGTCAGAAATTTTGACCATGTGTAGGCTTCATCAGACATTTGCTGCCGGAATTTCCGACAACAAAAATTTGAGAGCTGGTTCTCAAATTTTCCAACAACAAAATCGTAAATTCCGATCGTGTGTAGACAATTCCGGTGCACAAAATTCCATGCATGCTCTGAATCAAGTACGAGACGGAAGTGCTCGGTCTGGTAAAACTAGCGTTTTGGAGATATCGGAGATATCAAATTTGTCATGCTGTAACGGACTGAAAAGCACAAGGCTGAAAAGCGTGAATCGTGTCACCAAACTTCTACTAACATGACTGTTATTGAACTTCCCTTTTCTAGTGCCGTTGTACGTGTTGTACGTGACCGGGTTCTTGGCGATTGGAATTCATGACAACATTTGTGTGACCGTGTGTATGCAAGACAAGTTTGAGCCAACATCATTCCAGAAAAAAAATCCATGGTTTTGTTGTCGGAATGTCCGATCGTCTGTACGCACCATTAGAACCACTGTAAAGTCCATATTCCTGTCTCTGTTTACTAGGGGGATTGACTCTCGATTTGCCCTGGGTACCATTGTGATGGAAAATTCAGGATTTTACAGCTGTCACCAGAACAGGAACGTTAAAAAGGAACTATCGTTTAATGTGGATATCTGTTTAACCACTTAAGGACCGGAAGGATTTCCCCTTTTAATCACTTCCCATCCGGGCCAATTCTGGCACTTCACATGTAAAAATCATAATTTTTTCTAGAACCCCCAAACATTATATGTTTTTTTAGCAGAGACCCTAGAGAAGAAAATGGCGGTCATTGCAACTTTTTATGTCACAAGGTATTTGCACAGCGATTTTTCAAATGCATGTAAAAAAAAAATGTTTAATGAATTAAAGAAAAACAAAACAGTAAAGTTAGCCCAAAGTAGCCCGAGTAAATAGGTGCATGTTAGGCCGCGTACACACGAGGAGACATGTCCGATGAAAACGGTCCGACGGACCGTTTTCATCGGACATGTCTCCTGGGATATTTTGGTCTGATGTGTGTACACACGATCAAACCAAAATCCCCACAGACAGACAGCGCGGTGACGTGGCAGTGACGTTGCCGCCCCAACGTCCGCAAACCAGGAAGTAAAATGCTTCCACGCATGCGTCAAATCCATTAGACGCATGCGGGGGATTTTGGTCCGCTGGTTAGGCGTACTAACCAGCGGACATATCCGATGGACAGTTTTCCAGCAGATAAGTTTTAAAGCATGTTTTAAAACTTTTGTCTGCTGGAAACCTGTCTGCTAGGCCGTACACATGATCGGATATGTCCGCTGAAACTGGTCTGCAGACCAGTTTCAGCAGATATGTTCGATTGTGTGTACACGGCCTTATGTTTTAAAAGTGCGCAGACTCGTGGAATGGCGCCAAACTATTTGGTACTTAAACATTTCCATAGGCAATGTTTTTTCTTACAGGTTACATGTTTAGAGTTACAGAGGAGGTCTTGGGCTAGAAATATTGCTCTCACTTTAAGGCATACTGTAATACCATGTCCATGTGTGATATGAATGCTGTTTCCTAATGTGGGTGTGACTTATTTATGCGTTGGCTTCTGTGCGTTAGCACGCAGGTATGGGGGTGCTTACATTTTTTTTTTTTTATCATTCTTTATTTGACTTTTATTTTTACACTTTCTCGTTAAAATGTTTTATTTTGATCAGTTCTTTCCTATTACAAGGAATGTAAACATCCCTTGTAATAGGAATAGTGTGTGACAAGTCCTCTTTATGGAGACACATCTCTCCTCCAGGTTGAAAAGGTTAAGATAAAAAAAAAGAACTCTCTCTGCCTTTCCAGCCACGTCCTCGGCTTTGTTTACATCCACCGGCCCATATGTGACATCATAATGTCACGTACGGGCCTCCGAGGGTCAAAAAGATTACTGGGGACCAGAAATCCCTATGTGCAACTTCCGGCATTGACCAATTCATTCTTCAGCTCGCCGATGGCACAGGTGAGACCGGAGAACCCCAGGAGGGCAGTGGAATGGGGTGTCCCCCTCCTGCCATCTGTAAGAACGCTCAACGGCTGAACTGCCACTACGATTGTTCTTATGGTGCACATAATCGCCAGCCAAAAAAAACGATATCTGAATGATGCCTGTATTCAGATATCACCACTCAAAATATATGATGTCATATGATGTACCTTGGACGGGAAGTGGTTAATGACCAGGCCTTTTTTTGTGATACCGCACTGTTTAGCTTTAACTGACAATTGAGCTGCCGTGCGATGCTGTACCCACAAATAGAGCTTTCATTTGGTGGTATTTGATCACCTCTGTAGTTTTTATTTTTTTGCACTATAAATAAAAAAGAGCAACAATTTTTGTACAAAACAACAATATTTTTTACTTTTTGCTATAAAAATATCCCCAAAAACTATAAAATTAAATTTCTTCCTCAGTGTAGGCCGATATGTACTTTGCTACACATTTTTGGTAAATAAAAAATGCAATAAGCGTATATTGATTGGTTTGCGCAAAAGATATAGCCTCTACAACTATGGGATAGATTAATGTCATGTTTATTATTATTATTATTTTTACCAATAACTGCAGTGATCTATGGGACTGCGACATTGTGGCTGACAATTTCCTGACAGCTCCATGGCAGCACAGATAGGTATAGGCTCTGCCCCGCCTACAGGACTTAACTTATGTAAATTTGAGCCCACCTACAGCCTCTGCATTCTTCTTATTTCCTCCTAATCGCAGGACCTAGGTGTGCTCCTCTACCTGGCTGGCCGTCCTTCTGTCCATACATGTGGATTAGGCTGGACGGAGTCCCTAGTGTCTTGTCTAAATGACCCATAATCCAGGGAGCCCCACTGCTGGTCCTCGAGACAGCTTTTATCATGGCTAACGGCCATGTCTGGGGTCCGCTGGTAAAGTGGGCAGCGGTGTTGGCAGAGTCTCTCCTATGCACGCGTACCCGCGTTGTTCGGGTGTTTACGGTCAGATGACGGAGTTTGGGTGAGCTAAATTTGTAAAATGCTTTGTATCCAAATGAATGCTGCATTGCTGGGTATTGTTGTGACTTGCTCCCTGCAGCCACTATGAATAGCCTGAGCTCCTCCACAGGGAGTACTCTGCATAACAGGTACACAAAGTAACACTTTGTCTGTTCACACATGGCAATACCTGTTGGTGGCTATTCATGTTTGCTGTTGTGTCATTATGCCAAACCCCCTCCAAAGACCAGCACTTCCAGAGAAGGAGTCACCTGTGGAAGTCTACAAAGAAAAAAGATAGCCGCGCCAAAGATAATGAGATGTGTAAACATCAATACATTGATTTAATAAGCACTAAAGTCCATTAGAGTCCATAGTGGTGTATGAAAAATATATGAAAAATTATGTCCCAGAAATAACCTCTTCTGTTCCACGACACAAAGTGAGATCACTCCAAAGGTGCACCCGCCACCAGATTATTAAGCAGCTTACCAGAAGACGAAATAAAAACAGCAATTGACTATAGCCCAGTCACGGCCTTTGGTTTCCTTGCGGTATCCAGGACCTCTCAATGCGATCGTTTGGATCGGGGCGAGTAGACTTTGGGCTCAGGGTGAAAGAAAGAGGCGCACATAGCGTAACTCCGTCACAGTAGATTTAATAAAACATTAAAAGAATACTTACAAAATTCACAGTAAAAAATGTCATAAGATTGAAAAGTTGCCGGCCGGCATTCAGGAGCCCTCTTCCTCAATGTGGTGACGTCACTGCGTCGCCTCCCATACGCGTTTTGTCACTACAGGACGTTATCAATGGGGGTAGGGCTTCACAGTGAATCACCATATTTAAGGACCCGCCGCCCACTGTGAAAAGCAGCACATGGATCCAGAAGCGCCATCTTTGTTATGGTAAAAAGTGCCCTTACTGAAACGGCGCTATAAAATAACATAGAGCACAAGAATAAAACTCGAGAACAAAGCCAATCATCCAAACATGTGTTAGCACGAGGGATCAGGAAACGGCTGAGAACTTGAACTCACAAAAATCTAAGTTTAAAAACGGACTAGCTAAATAGAAAAAAGAGAGAAAGGGAAAGGCTCTGGCACTAGGTTTCCCCTCTACTTTTCCCACGGCAGGCAGAGTCACAGTACCATCTAGCGTCCAAAACTGGAAACTACAGCAAAAACAATATATAAAAGAAAAAATAAACAGGAGAAGATACGAGATAAACCGTGTATATATTTGGTGTCCAAAAAATGTAATTAATTAAAATGATCCATTTAGTGAACCCCACTCAAACTGATAAGGTTACAGTCGAGTGATATATTCAGTGAAAAATACTTATGTGCATGATAGCAGAATATAATTAAGTAAATTAATGTGACTAATATATAAAGGGGTGATAAGTGAAAAAGGGACCCATAGGGGAATTTATTCTCCCAGAGGAACCAATAGGCGGGAATAATACTTCCCACACACGTGTAAAAAAGTGATAATGTTGAATATTACTTAAGAATAAAAAGAAAAGAAAAATAAAGAAAACAGTGAAAAAACTAGGAGGACAAAAACCGAATCCATAAAAATTATTCAATGAAAACACCTGCCCCCATATGTGCTTTTCACAGTAGGCCATCTTAAGCATTGTTAATAAACGCATTAACGTCAGTTTCAATATTCAAGCCGAACGGTGTATATGTTTTAAGGCGAAAAATCCAGCCCATCTCCATCTGGGATATCTCACGTACCAGGTTCCCGCCTCTCCAGTGGGCTTTATATTTATCAATCCCTAGAAAAAGGGTGTTGGAGGGATTTTTATTGTGTTTGAGTCTGTAATGATTAGAAACGGAATGATCCCTGAAACCGGACAGAATGTTTGTGATGTGTTCATTGACCCGTACCTGGAATGCCCTCTTAGTCCTGCCCACATATTGCTTCCCGCATGGACACTGTACTAGGTACACTACTCCCAGAGAGGCACAGGTAATGCATGGTAACATTTTATATTCCCTCCCAGTTGCTGTGGAGGTAAAGGATCTCACACATCTTAGTTTATTAGAATTCAGAGCACATACCCGACATCTCCCACATTTATAGTAACAGGACAGGAACGCGTATGGGAGGCGACGCAGTGACGTCACCATGTTGAGGAGGAGGGCTCCTGTATGCCAGCCGGCAACTTTTCAATCTTATGACATTTTTTACTGTGAATTTTGTAAGTATTCTTTTAATATTTTATTAAATCTACTGTGACGGAGTTACGCTATGTGCGCCTCTTTCTTTCACCCTCAGCCCAAGGTCTACTCGCCCCGATCCAAACGATCGCATTGAGAGGTCCTGGATACCGCAAGGAAACCAAAGGCCGTGACTGGGCTATAGTCAATTGCTGTTTTTATTTCGTCTTCTGGTAAGCTGCTTAATAATCTGGTGGCAGGTGCACCTTTGGAGTGATCTCACTTGGTGTCGTGGAACAGAAGAGGTTATTTCTGGGACATCATTTTTCATATATTTTTCATACACCACTATGGACTCTAATGGACTTTAGTGCTTATTAAATAGATCAATGTATTGATGTTTACACATCTCATTATCTTTGGCGCGGCTATCTTTTTTCTTTGTTGTCTTATGCCGCGTACACACGGTGGTTTTTTGCGATGAAAAAAAAAGACGTTTTTTGTGAAGTAAAAAACGACGTTTTTGAAACGTCACTTTCAAAGACGATGTTGCATACACACCATTGTTTTTTCACAAAAAGCGAGGTTACGTTCACCACTCTTTTCCATTGAAGCTCGCTTCATAACTAGCTTCTGGGCATGCGCGGGTTGAAAAACGTATTTTTAAACAACGTTTTTGCTACACACGGTGACTTTTTGTGAAACAAAAAACGACGTTTTGAAAAACGACACAAAAAATTCAAGCATGTTGGAATTTTTTTTTGGTCGTTTTTTTTAAGACAAAAAACGACGTTTTGCCTACACACGATCAATTTAAATGACGTTTTAAAAAACGACGTTTTTTTCATCGCAAAAAACGACCGTGTGTACGCGGCATGACTGTTTATCACACGCCAGCTGCAGCCTGTTTGTTGTAGGGGGAGGTTTATTACAGCGCGGTTTTTTGTTTTTATTGACCTGTGGAAGGATACTGGAGCCAGCCATGGCCTGTTGAGATATGGGATAGCCTTTTATATTTCTATGTGCTCTTCAGTTTTTTCACCAAAAAAGTGGCGAAGCAAGTTTATGATGTCTACAATTCTCTTGGTTTGCGTAAAATGCAGAAGATTATTGTATTGTAATTCTGTTGCAAATTCCTACCTTTTTTGTTGCTGTTCTGAACAAACTTTTTCATTATGTCCTTGCAGGACTAGATTTTAGCTCATTAACCTCTACCTGTAGATGGAGGCTTTACTAAACAAACTATTTTACTGCATTTAACTTATTTATTTTGACCAGGTTCACACTGGACTGCGGGAATGAGGCAAATTCAGCTTTTAGCCCTGGTTCACATTGGGCTGCGGGAGTGAAGCCGTGCAAGTTCAGCTGAACTCGCACGATTTCACTCCCGCTGGGAGTCCCGATTTCGGCCGCGATTTAAGAGACATTTGTGCAGGTTTCTGCACAGATGTCAATGTTAATCGCGGCCCGAAATCGCAAAAAGTATTACAGGAACTACTTTTTGAAATCGGTGCAGCGCCGCAGATGCGGTTTTTGGTTATACAAATACCTGATATTGTGTCCATATTGTGGGGCCTGTCCCATTGTTTTTATACCTGTATTGTTTTTTATGTAATAAATACTTTTTTACTTTATATATGCCTTCTCATCAGTGCCTTAAAAATACCATCCAACCAAACTTTGACTCAATTATTTCAGATGCATAGTGTCAAGCATCTTGTGTCTTTAATTATTTGGTCCCCCTTTTTTCATGTGACTTGACATGTCAAAATGCACCAGTGTAATTGGGGCTATGGGCTGGTTTGTTAACCACTTGATTACTGGGCACATATACCCCCCTGCTGCCTAGGTGAAATTTCAGCTTCCGGCACTGCCTCGCTGACAATTGCGCGGTCGTGCGACATGGCTCCCAAACAAAATTGACTTCCTTTTTTCCCCACAAGTAGAGCTTTCTTTTGGTGGTATTTGATCGCCTGTGCGGTTTTTATTTTTTGCGCTATAAACAAAAAAGAGCAACAATTTTGAAAAAAATACAATATTTTTTACTTGTTGCTATAATAAATATCCCAATTTAAAAAAAAAAAAAATAATTTTTTCTCATTCCAGGCCGATATGTATTCTTCTACATATTTTTGGTATAAAAAATCGCAATAAACAACTGGTTTGCACAAAAGTTATAGCGCTTACAAAATAGGGGACAGAATTATTTTTTATAATTTTTTTTACTAGAAATGGCGGTGATCTGCGGTTTTTATTGGGACTGTGACGTTATGGCGGACACATCGGACACTTTTGACACATTTTTGGCGCCATTCACATTTATACTGCGATCAGTGCTATAAATATGCACTAATTACTGTATAAATGTGACTGGCATTGAAGTGGTTAACACTATGGGGTGAGGAAGGGGTTAAATGTATTCCCTACATAGTGTTCTAACTGTGGGGGGAGGGGGGGTGACTGGGGGAGGTGACCAATATGTGTCCCTATGTACAAGGGACACAGATCGGTCCCCTCTCCAGAGACAGGACGCTTGTGGTTGAAGAAACTAAATTGTCTACAATGTCATTCCCTTCTGACAACCTGGTGGTGCAGTAAGACACCAGCAAAGTGTAGGGGAGCCCCACTTCAAGAGCAATGGGCTCAGGGCCAATGGTCTTTTTCAAGGATCCAAAACTCCGTCCTAGAGTTTAGAGCAGCCTTTCAGGCTCTTAGCTTTCAGTCTCTCACTTCTGAAGGAGGTTTCTGTAATTCTAGAATCCACCCAAGTCAATCTTCTGCAGCTATCTGTGGCCTATATGCCTGGTCGGCAGAATCTTCAGGCAAACTACTTGTCTAGGACAAGGCTGGACGACAATGAATGGTCCAGACTACTGTGAGTCTTTCGAGAACTAACAGAGCTTGGTATTTTTCTTCCAGAGATAGACCGCTTACATTCCCAGTCAACACTAAGTTGCTGCAGTTAGATTCCAGGGCCCAGAATCCACAAACAATTGGGGTGGAGGTGCTGACCGCAGAGTGGACCTCCAAGACAGCTTATGCCTTTCTGCTGCTCCCTCTGATTCTCAGCTTCCAGCTGAGGCTATGGTGAGGGAAGCATGGGCGTCTGCTCCATAGGGCAAGGGGGGCAAATGACCCCCCCTGGAAAATCAAGAAGGTGTTGAAGAGTTTCGCAGCTGCACGCTGTCTGAGCAGTCCTGCGCCGGATGTCACACAGGCACAGGCACACCAAGCTGAGTGAAGCCGCCTCCCCCTCCAGTGTTTATGTGTACACATGGGGAGGGAACCTGCTGCCTGTGCCGCGCTGATGGCTGATCTGAAGTACTGAATGGGATGGGGGTCTGTCTGTGCTGAAGGGGGGGATTGTGCTGAAGGGGATTCTGTGCTTGAAGGGGGTCCATCTGTGCTGAAGGGGGGGTATGTGCTGAATAGATGAGTCTGTGCGGAATGGGGGGTCTGTGCTGAAGGGGGTCCATCTGTGCTGAATGGAGGGGTCTGTGCAGAATGGGGGTGTCTGTGCTGAAGGGGGGGTCTGTACATTCTCTAGGCTAAATTTATATAGGCATTGAGTGAAGCTGAATTATCTCAAGAGCTATTTCACACTGCTAGCTGGCCATGTTATCGATAAATAGTTTTAGCTGAGCTATTTGGCCATTAGCGGGGCACTTTTAACCCCCTGCTAGTGTTTAAAGAAAGGGTTAAATGCGACTGTATCGCCGCTGCCGAAGTGCCCCCAACCCTGAAAAAATTTCAGCAGATGCTCATGGAGGGAAGGTGACAGTTCTGGTAGCCTCTGCTCACCCTTATAAGTGTCAAGGAGTGACTCCCTCTGCCTGGTAGATCAAATCTTCTCCAAAGTCCCATTCATCCAGCATCCGACAGGCTCAGGCTGATGACCTGGGTATGGAGAGGCAGAGGCTAATGGATTTTGAATGCTCTGTGAAGATTTTGAATAATCTTACGAAAACAAAACAGGACACCTCTAAGCGTGCCTATAGTACAATATGGCATAAATTCCCAGTATAATTGCTGATCAAGATTTTACGCTGGACTCTTTAGAGGCCTGTTCTGAAATACCTACAGGCTTGACTTGATTTAGTTCTATGTGCAAGTATGCTATAGGCATGCATTTTGGCTATCTCTGCCTTCACCGGCATACAGCGGGCATCCAAAGCTTAAGTATACAGTTTTTGAAGATGCAATTTGGTTGAAACCTCAAATTGTTTCCAGAATGAGATATCCCAATGCTGTTGGATGTTATTGCTTCAGATGCCTTCAATCACTCTGTGGTACCTCTCACTGAAAACTGCTTTACTGGTGGCAATTACATCAGCATTGGTGGCCTTGGAACCCATACTCGCATACTTCCCATACAGGATGGTGCTCGAATTTGTGCCTAAACTGCCCTTCAGAGTCCATATCACACAAGAGGTTGTTCTCCTATGTTCCCTTTTGGGGAGTACTTAAGAAAATAGCCGGATGTGAGCTAAGCCTTAAAATATTTAAACAAGGTGACTTCTGCCATCAGGAAGTCTGAGCATCCATTTGCCATTTTCAGGTGGAACACAATGATTTTACGGCTTCCAGCTAGATTATTGCCTCTTGGTTGGTAAGCTCATCTCCTTGGCCTGCAAGTTGAAAGGGTTGGCTCTGCCAGGAGAATCATGGCACTCTTCACTAGAAGGGTCTGGACCTTGAGAGTGCCAGCAGGCTGGGTGTCTGAAAAGGCAGCTACGTGGGCACCAAAATATTCATATTCATGGCTTAACCACTTGACCACTGGGCACTTAAACCCCCTTAATAACCAGACCAATTTTCAGCTTTCGGTGCTCTCACAGTTTGAATGACAATAACTCAGTCATACAACACTGTAACCAAATGACACTTTTTTTCCTTTTTTCCCACAAATAGAGCTTTCTTTTGGTGGTATTTGATCACCTCTACGGTTTTTATTTTTTTCACTATAAATGAAAAAAGAACGAAAATTTTGTAAACAAATGAATTTTTCTTCATTTCTATTATAAAATTTTGCAAAAAAGTAATGTTCTTCATAAATTTGGCCTACATATCTTTGGTAACAAAACCAAAAAAAATTGGATATTATTTAGTCTGGGTGAAAGTTATAGGGTCTACAAGCTATGGTATCAATTACTGAAAACTTATCAATTTGATCACATCTGATGTACTGACAGCCTCTCTCATTTCTTGAGACCCTAACATGTCAGAAAAGTACAAATACCCCCCAAATTACCCCTTTTTGGAAAGAAGACATTCCAAGGTATTTAGAAAGAGGCATTGTGAGCTTTTTGAAGTTGTAATTTTTTCCCAAAATGTTTTGCAAAATCAAGATTTTTTTTATTTTTATTTATTTTCCACAAAATGTTCATATTAGCGGGTTATTTCTCACACACAGCATATGCATACCACAAATTACACCCCAAAACACATTCTGCTATTCCTCTCGAGTATGGCGATACCACATGTGTGAGACTTTTACACAGCATGGCCACATACAGAGGCCCAACATGCAGGGAGCACCATCGGGCGTTCTGGAACACCCAGACCAATTCTGACATTTCTCTCCTACATTTAAAAATCATCATTTATTTTCTAGAAAATTACATAGAACCCCAAAACATTATATATGCTTTTTTAGCAAAGACCCTAGAGAATACAATGGCGGTCGTTGCAACTTTTTATTGTGCATGGTATTTGCACAGCAATTTTTCTAACGTGTTTTTTTTTTGGAAATAAAACAGTTTTGTGCTTTAACCACTTGATACCAAATCAAATGACGGCGGGCGGGATACTCTATGATCCTGACAGCATGTCATATGACGTCCTGTCATTTAAAGCGGCTAGGGGCGCGCGCGCACCTGTCGCATCACTGAGAACACCGTGCGTGTGCCTGCGATGGCCGCCCGGCACACGAGATTGCCAACAATTGAGCTGGGACGTGGAGCTCTGTGTGTAAACACAGAGCTCCACGTCCCTGTCAGGGAGAGAGGAGACCGATTGTGTCCCTTGTACATAGGGACATAATCGGTCACCTCCCCCAGTCACTCCCCCTACAGTTAGAACACAAACTAGGAGAAACATTTAACCCCTTCCCCGCCTCCTAGTGGTTAACCCCTTCCCTGCCAGTTACATTTATACAGCAATCAATGCATATTTATAGCATTGTTCACTGTATAAATGTAAATGGTCCCAAAAATGTGTCAAAAGTGTCCGATGTGTCCTCTATAATGTCCCAGTCCCGAAAAAAATCGCAGATCGCCGTCATTTCCAGTAGAATAAATTAATAAAAAAAATCATAATTATGTACCCTATTTTGTAGGCAATATAACTTTTGTGCAAACCAGTCACTATACGGTTATTGCGATTTTTTTGTTTTTTTACTAAGAATATGTAGAAGAAAACGTATCGGCCTAAACTGAGATTAAAAAAATAAAATAAATGTTTAATGGGATATTTATTATAGCAAAAAGCAAAAAATATTGTGTCTTTTTTCAAAATTGTTGCTCTTTTTTTGTTTATAGCGCAAAAAATAAAAACCGCACAGGCGATCAAATACCACCAAAAGAAAGCTCTAGGTGCACAGTAGGCAAGTGGTTAAAAAAAACAGTAAAGTTAGCCCAATGTTTTTGCATAATATGAAAGATGAAGTTACGCAGAGTAAATAGATACCCAACATGTCACCCTTCAATATTGCACACGCTTGTGGAATGGCGCCAAACTTCGCTACTTAAAAATCCCCATAGGCCACGCTTTAAATGTTTTTACTGGTTACATCTTTTTAGTTGGAGAGGAGGTCTAGGGCCAAAATTATTTCTCTCGCTCTAACGTTCGCAGCGATACCTCACATGTGTGGTTTGAACACCGTTTTCATATGTGGGCGGGACTTACGTGTGCGGTCGCGTCTGTATACGAGCACACGGGTATATGGGCGCTGTAATTTTAATTTTTTATTGTTCATTTTACTTTATTTATTTTAGTTTGACACGTTTTTCCCCAAAAATAAATGTTTTGATTACTTTTATTCCTATTACAAGGAATGTAAACATCCCTTGTAAAAGGAATATAGCACGACAGGTCCTCTTTACAATAAGACCCCACATCTCACCTCTAGGCTTGGAAGCCTAAAAAAAAAAAAAAAAAACGATCGCAGAGTATTGCGCAGGGAGTATTGCGCAGGGAGTATTACGCAGGGAGCATTGAGCAGGGAGCATTGCGCAGGGAGCATTGCGCAGGGAGCATTGCAGAGTATTGTGTGGGGATATTGCAGAGTATTGTGCCGGGGGTATTGCAGAGTATTGTGCCGGGGGTATTGCAGAGTATTATGCCGGGGGTATTGCAGAGTATTGTGCCAGGGGTATTGCAGAGTATTGTGCGGGGGTATTGTGCGGGGGTACTGCAAAGTATTGTGCGGGGGTACTGCAGAGTACTGGCCGGGGTATTGCAGAGTATTGCGCGGGGGTTTTGCAGAGTATTGCGCGGGGGTATTGCAGAGTTTTGCACAGGGGAGGAAGAGTATTGCAGGGGTTAATGCAGGGATGGCTGAGCAGGGATGGATGGATCTGTGACTGCAATAGTCACAGATCCATCCCACAGCACTGCTGCCATCCGCGCTCTCCTCTCACACTGTACCGCTCGGTACAGAGAGAGGAGGGAGGAACCGGCGTCATCAAATGACGCCAGTTTGTTTACATGTGATCGCTCTGTCATTGGCTATCAGCGGCAATTTACAGCGACCCGGCGGTCACGGACATTCCCGTGTGCACGACCCAGGGGGCGCGCGGGAGCGCGATTCTGGGATCACGTTATAAAACGTGATCCAAGAGTTAAGCAACCACCTTGCCGCCGTTATTTGACGGCGGCTGGTGGTAAAGTGGTTAATGACAATTGAGTTTGACTGAGGCATCATGGCTTCTGTTACTGTTTTAGTCAAAATTGAGGAATGTGTAGCATTATCCCTCTCCTGTTTTGGCAAGTTAGTTTCTAGCTGTGCTGACATGGAGCCATCAGGAAAGCAGAAAGTTCAAATACATACCGTAATTTTTCTTTTCTTGACGAGCTCCATGGCAGCACAGATCCCACCCAGCTTGGTAGGACTATTTACAGAACGCAGAGGCTGTAGGTGGGGTTAAATTTATATGAGTTACCGTATTTATCAGCGTATAACACACACAGGCATATACCATGCACCCAAACTTTAAGAGGGAAGTTTCAGGAAAAAAAACATTCCACAGCCCCCTGCGTATAACACAGTTTACCCTCTATTTTCAGGGTAAAAAATGTTAGTGTTATACGCTAATACAGTAAGTCCCGTAGGCATGGGGCGGAGCCTATACCAAGCTGTGCTGACATGGAGCTTGTCACAAAAGGAAAATTACAGTAAGTATTTGATTGGAATTTTCAGTTTTTGACACTTTTGTGGGACCATTGACCTTTTTACAGTGATCAGAGCTAAAAATAGCCACTAATTATTATTATTATTATTATCATACAGGACTTATATAGTGCCAACAGTTTGCGCAGTGCTTTACAACATCAGGGAAGACTGCAGGAGGGATCAGAGGGCCCTGCTCGTTTAAATGTCACTGGCAGGGAAGAAGGTAACACTAGGGGGTGATCAAAGGGTTAAGTGTGTTCCCTGGGATGTGTTGCTAACTGTATGGGCGCTGGGCTGACTAGAGGAGGAGTTAGATCTCCGTTCGTAATCACTAGGAACAATCTCTGTCTCCTCCCCCGACAGAACAGGGATCTGTTTGTTTACACTGACAGATCCCTGCTCTGCCTGTCTCTATAGCGATTGCGGGTGGCCGGCAGACATCGGCAGACATCAAGTCCACTGGACCCACTGGTTCGCTCCTCCGTTCGTGAATTGGCGTGCTCGTGCCAATAAATCAACAGGTACGCTCCAGACGTACAATGATGGTGATCGCTCCAGACGTACAATGATGGTGATTCACGCAGGGGAGCCAACTTGCCGCAGTAAAACTGTGGCGGGCGGCCTGTAACTAGTTAAGGGACAACTGTCAGAGAGGGTTTTTCTTTCATTTAGAAGAGACTTCTCATTTCCTGTTGTGTCTCCAGGACAGGAAGTCAGTGTGATGCTATTTCCAGACCATTCATTTGAACGGGCTGAAATTGCATTGGATTGCACCAAATGTAGTGCATCTGCGTTTGGGGTCTCATTAGGCTTATATTGCCAACTGAAGTAGATTGCACACCCAGTGCATTTTGCACAGTGGCTGCGTTTGATGGGCACAGTGGCTGCGTTTGATGGGCACAGTGGCTGCGTTTGATGGGCACAGTGGCTGCGTTTGATGGGCACAGTGGCTGCTTTGATGGCACAGTGGCAGCATTTGATTTGATTTTTTTACGTTTTTTTTGCGCCCCCCCAAAAAATTTTGAGCACACTTAGTAGAGCCTTCTCTGCTGCTTTGTTTTTCCTCTATATTGTGCTTCCCTCTTCTGTAGTGCTGTTGTGGTGCATTAATCACATTTCAAAAGCCGGCCATGTACTGTTTGTTAAAGTCTCCTTGTTATCCAGAGCGCCCTATTCTCCACACTCTTTTTATAATAAATAGAAGCCTTTTCTAATATCCCTTCTTCCCCAGCCAATCCAATTATGATGAGCCGAACACCCCCTAGTTCGGTTCGCACCAGATCTTGCGAACAGGCAAAAAATTTGGACGAACACATGAACACCGTTAAAGTCTATGGGACACGAACATGAAAAATCAAAAGTGCTAATTTTAAAGGCTTATATGGAATTTAAAAAAGTGTTTGGGGACCTGGGTCCTGCCCCAGGGAACATGTATCAATGCAAAAAAAATGTTTTAAAAACTAAAGTTTTTTCGGGAGCAGTGATTTTATTAATGCTTAAAGTGAAACAATAAAAATTAAAAATATTGCTTTAAATTTTATACCTAGGGGTGTCTATAGTATGCCTGTAATGTGGCACAGTTTTACCGTGTTTAGAGCAAAATTACATTTCTAAAAGGAAAAAAAATCATTTAAAACTGATTGCGGCTATAATGAATTGTCGGATCCCGACAATACAGATAAAAGTCATTGAAAAAATGGCATGGGTTCCCCCCCCCAGTCCATTACCAAGGCTTTTGGGTCTGGTATGAATATTAAGGGGAACCCCGAACCAAAAATTTGGAGTGAGATGGATCTACATTGCGGGACATTTCAATTTTTTAATAAAGGACTCGTCCCAAAGTGTCTCCTGTCTTTTTACTATTTTTGACACTTTTTTTGTGAATTGGTAGGGGTACAATGTTCCCATTACCAATTCACATAGGGGGGAGGCCAGGATCTGGAGGTCCCCTTGTTAAAGGGGCTTCCAGATTACGATAAGCAAGGGTTGTGGGGATAAGGCCTTTGTCCCCATCAACATAGGGACAAGGTGCTTTGGGGGCAACTCCAAAGCACCCTCCCCATGTTAAGGGCATGTGGCCTGGTATGTTCAGGAGGGGGTGTTCTCTCTCATTCTCCCTCTTTTCCTGCGGCCTGCCAGGTTGTGTACTCGGATAAGGGTCTGGAATGGATTTTAAGAGGACCCCTACACCATATTTTTTTATTTTGGCACAGGGTTCCCCTAAAATCCATACCTTTTTGGGGGGACTCTACACCATTTAAAAAAAAATGGCGTAGGGTTCCCCTTAATATCCACACCATAGCTGAAGGGCCAAACTCGCACCAGAGCCACAATGGAGATATGTGAACTGGCTCCATAGAGAGCCAATCAAAATCTCCTGCTATTGTGAATTGGATGCAGAGGAAACCTGCATCCAATTCACAATAGTGTGAACCCAGCCTCAAGGAGATTGTGCAATCGGATTATATAGTGTATGGTGAGCTTTACAGACTTCCAGGGACATACTTCCTCTGTTTTTAACACTACAGCTCTACCCCACATAGGCTGTTATCTGATCGCCCAGCTTCTGCACACTCTGCCAAATTAACAGCCTTTGCAGGATGAGAGAAAGGTAAAAAAAAAAAGAAGACCATTGTCTGTGTATTTAGTGAGAATGGTGATCACTGTTTGCTTTTGAAAAGCATGAACCTGCAGAGGTGGGTGGAAGATCTTTAAGATCCAGCCCACTGCTTTCATCAGGACTGAGGAATTTTGAAAGGAGTACTGAGGCAAGGAGCTGTGATGTTTTCAAAAAAGCTATGTACAGCATCCTGCTGAGCCTTCCCTCCCAGTCATGTAAGTACTCAAATGCCCCAGTTGTATAGTGTGCTCCATACTCCTTTGTTGTTTATTTTGCTGGATAGCTTGGTCTACATGTAAATGTTGTAGCAGATTGTCCATTTACTTATCATGTTCATGCAGACAAAGGCCCCCTTAACTAATTTCTCTTATCGTCCATGGATGGACACAGCCTTCTCAAGTCTTGACCAGTGGGTTATGTTTCTGTTCACAAGAAAGGACTAGGCAGAAACATGTTAGATATTTAAAAACATGTTACTTTAACAGAGTTGAACAGGAAGCGGTCCCTCCGGACATAACCCTCCTCCCTGCAGCCTCAGTTTGTTTCTGCCTAGCAAAGCAGAAGGACGTATGGCTCCCTTTGGGCCCAACGCCTTGACGAAATGTTTCCTTTTCTTTTCTTTTATTCTTTGAGAATCAACTGTCGGCTGAGAGACAGACTGGATATATAGATCCTTGCAGTCTCCTCAGTCCGGCCAGCGAGCATGAGCACACCATTGCTAAGAGGCTGGGTCTGCCACGACATACCCCATGACTCCTGGGGTGGTCGGTGAGCTTTTGCTCCAGGGCCCATATACTGTATGACTGGGCTATGGTGTTGTCTCACTCACAGTGGACCAGGCCGAGAGCTACTCCAACGTGGTTGTATGCCTGTCTGTAATGCGTCAGCGGGTCCTTGCATGGACGGTAAGTACAGTCCTTCCCGCCTCGGCGGGTCGGTACGGCTGAGCATTTCTGGGGTTAGGGGATCCTCCTATCCTCCCTTCCCTGCTCTCTGTCATGTTTCCCTCTACTGCAATGCTATTGCTGCTGCCGGGGTGGTCCTGTGGGGGGGGGGGGTCCTTTTCCCACCTGGGGACTGTGGGGTGTCTAAGCCTGCTTTTTTTCTGTGGGGGGGTTTTTTACCACAAGAAGGCCTCATTAGGCCTTCTCATCCACGTTGCGGCATTCCACTGCCAAGATCTTGGCTGCGCTGGCGCCATTTTTTTTGTAGTCTGCTGTTCTTTCTTAGGAAGTCCCATTGGCGGCCATTTTGTTGTGGCTGCACTATGGCGCAGCTTGCTATTGCGGTCTGCCATTTTACTCTGGCCATGCCCTGCTCTCTCTGTGGCATCCAGCATCCATATTGAATGTGGTTTGGCTTCTAGTGCTGGTTTCTACAGCGCGCAGCACAGATCTCCTCACAGCGATTTTACCTCACAGCTTTACTTCGCAGTTTTTTTGTCTCACACACACTGTGTGCTGAGTGCGGGCAACGGCGCTTAACAGTCTCCTCCTGTGGTTGGTGAGTCCCCTGGGTAACCCCCCAGTCAGCGCAGCAGGACGGTGTGTTTTATTCAGGTCTGAATGGGTCCCTGAGAGCTGTCTGGATGGAGTCAGTATCTGGTTCTTCTTCCCCAAACCTGCCAGAGGTGGCAGCTGGTGCTCCTGCACCTGCGGTTCCCATGGACACCTTGTCTGCAGTACTGGAAACATTTGATGCCAGGATGTAAGGGAGGTAAAAATCGCCCCCTTCCCCCATCATCCCCTGGGGAATGCTCTGACTCAGACCAGGACCTGGCTGCGGCTCAGGACCCCACATCTGTGTTATCTGAGGATGTGGACCAGGACCTTTCTTGTGAAGAAGACTTCTCACTTGGGTCAGTTCATCACAGGGCTCTTGTTAGTGCACTTATCAGTGCTGTGAGGGCTCCCTTAAGCTGGATAGTGCAGCTGAGACATCCTCTGAGGGCTCAGTCTTTTCTGGGTCTCACAAATCAGTCCGTTCTGTGAAGGTTTTTCCTTATGTGCCCTTCTTTGACAAGTTCATTGATAAGGAATGGGAGAAGCGGCAGAAGCCCTTTGTAGTTCCTCAGTGCCTGTCGGTTCAGTACCCCTTTGAGGAGAGCCTCTTGAAAAAACGGGCTTCTCCTCCGGTAGTGGACCCCCCGGTTCCCCGATTAAATAAGGTAACCACTCTCCCTATAGAAGGGACCCCTGCCTTCAAGGACCATACTGATAGGAGGTCCAAAGCACTGACCCACTCCATGTTTTCCATGTTGGGGTCTGCATTGCGGCCTATTGTAGCCGCAACCCTGGTGTCTCAGACACTCACTGAATGGGCAAAGGTTTTGCACCAGACTGTGGAGGAACACCAACTCCCTCCCGAATTTATTAGACTGGCTGACCAGTTGGTACAGGGCCTTGTATATGTCTGTGATGCTACCCTGGATGAAGCACCTTTGATATCCAGAGCTTCTGTTTCGGTGGCGGTTTTGCGCCGCCTGATTTGGCTGAAATGCTGGTCTGCTGACCAAGCATCCAAAAAAGCCTTGGCTGATTTACCCTTCAAGGGTGGGAGGCTTTTTGGTACCTCGCTGGATGACATTATCAAGGATGTCACTGGGGGTAAGAGCACTCTTCCTTCCTTAGTCCACCAAGGGAAAGGAACCGCGCCGTAAGCCGGGTCCTTCGATCCCCACTCAGAAGCGGTATTTTTGTCAGTCAGGGCCCTCGGGTAAACCCTCACAGGCCGTCAAAGGCTCAGCTGGGGAACAGAAACGTCCCTGGGTGCGTAACCCGAACAAGCCTGCACCCAAACCTGCTAATGCATCAAGCCTTGCCCCCGCTCGACTCATGGGTGGGGGGATGGCTTTGCAGGTTCACAGCTCGGTGGACCTCCCTGCTTTCCGACCAGTGGATCTGTGAGGTGGTCTCTTCGCAGTACAAGATAGAGTTTCTTTCCTACCCACCAAACAGATTTCCCTCAAGTCTCACTCTCCTTCCGGCTCTTCGGTCTGCCCTGCTAGGGGCAGTGCAGGACTTGCTGAGTTGTGGGGTAATTTTGCCCGTTCCACAGGACGAGAGGTTTCAGGGATTTTATTAAAATCTGTTTGTGGTCCCGATGAAGGACGGGACCCGTCCAATCTTGGAACTCAAAGCCCAAAATGTCTTTGTGAGAGTAAGTCCTGCATGAAATCCATACACTTGGTGGTAGCTGCGCTAGATCCAGGGGACTTTCTGGCGTCCTTGGACATCAAGGAAGCTTACTTGCATGTCCTGTCGTATAATTTCTGGCTGTTTGCAGAGCATGTCTTAGTGAAATAACCCATCTTTAAGCTAAATAAGTTCACTCACCATGCATTCCCAGCCATTCATTCAGTAACAGACCATCACACCAGCTTGTTATCAAGTCACCATCATAGCCATCATTGCCCCTAAATGGTTTATCACGGCTCATTTATTCTCACAAACAGGAAGTGATCACTCCACCAGTTAATCACCTCCCCCATGGGAGTGGTCATCACAGGATGTCCCTTTGACACAGCAAACACCATATAAGGACATCCCTCTGACAGGAAGTCCTATAGAATACATAAATAGAATACAATACAATGAATGCAATACAATGAATAGAGTACATACAATAAATACAATACAATGAATAGAATACATACAATGCTGGCTAAAGTCTTATGGGTGTGTTTGGGCAGGGGATGCATGTGCCTCCCCTGACTCCAAAAACCGATCACAAGCTCTCAGATAATCGCTGATAGAATCCCTAATCTGTGACATTCCATAGAATAACACATATCCAGATTATACCATTATTGTAGGCGTACGCTACGAATCCCAAACCATGCTGATCAGACATAACCCAGATAAGAGCGCACATCCATAACCACTAGTATCCTTGCGAGGTGAGCGCATCCCCTCCTCAACGATTGCCGGTGCTAAATGCACAGAGGGCCCCTCGCTGGCGGACATATGCCCACGCCGCTAACATCACACTCCAACCTAAAGACATTTTCTACTACCAGACAAGATTCAACCAGTCTCAGACTGCCCTAGTCAGCTCTGTAGAGCGCGTTGCTAAAGTACTAAAACTGGGTGCCATTATGACAATACATATTAAATACATCTTCAAATTTCCACAACAGTCCTCCCTTTTCGTCATATTGCTCCCACTTGTCCTTCAAATCTTGATAGGCTTCTTTTACCTAGAAACGAATCAGTCCTTACAGTCCATAAAAATGAAAACAGGGCTTGACACGTAGACTCTGTTGTTCAGGAGACATAATTTATAAGGAGGGCACAACTTGGTAAGCTGTGGTAATCGCAGATTGGGATGGGGTCCTCTGTGTCTTGTACGTGGGTCCGGCTTCGGGGCGTCTCATCGAGGAAGATGTGGTAATCTGCTCTGGCTCTGGTCACGCGTCCAATCAGGCAACAGGAGCATTCATCATGACATATAAAGAATAGAAATAAAAATGACATGAGTATATATATTCCCATTTCCATCAACCACGATCCGCTGTAAAATAAAAAATGAAAATCGCCTCAGATTCCCAGAACCTTCAAAGGACTTCCAATCTTCACTCAGCTATAGCTCTGGATTTGCCTTGCAGGGACCCAAACCGTATCCATATGGGCCTGAACTCCAATTCCCAGTATCCCCAAACCAGGTATAACAATCTTTACTTATGAATTCCCAGAAACCCCCCTTGGACCGTGGGAACTTCCTTGTAGCTTCAACAGTTACATGAAACATTCCATCCTCAATGGGTGTGAATTGTTCAATCGTATCATAAGCTCAAGCCCCCCCACTGTGTACATGCAGGAAACCATGCCCAGACCTGGCCGGGATTGCTGAACAATTCCCTTCTAGCTGTCCCTGCCATTCCCAATTTCTCTTGCGCTATCAGATCCTCACGATCGGCCGCGATATAGGATGCTTCACCACCACGCATGAACCTCTTGCATTGGGGGAATTACCTTATAAGCTGTAGATCTGCATAAACGCCAAACTAAAATTACACACTTGTGGGCTACCTATTCATCCACTAGTATCCTTGCGGAGTGAGCGCATCCCCTCCTCAACGATTGTCTATGCTAAATGCACAGAGGGCCCCTCGCTGGCAGACATATGCCCACGCCGCAAACATCACACTCCAACCTCAAGACATTTTCTACTACCAGACAAGATTCAACCAGTCTCAGACTGCCCCAGTCAGCTCTGTAGAGCGGGTTGCGGAAGTACTAAAACTGGGTGCCGTTATGACAATACATATTAAATACATCTTCAAATTTCCACAACAGTCCCAATTTGCGCAAGTCATCAGAGGTTTCTGTGCTTTGCGATAGGGGAGGACCACTATCAGTTTGTGGCCCTTCCTTTTGGACTGGCGCCAGCACCAAGAGTTTTCACAAAGGTGCTCGCACCGCCTCAAGCTTTGCTGAGACAGCGAGGCATTTCCATCATGGGCTACTTAGATGACCTTATTCTGAGAGCAGCTTCTGGCTCAGAATTAGAGGAGGATATGTCCATAGCCAGCCAGAACCTCCAAGAATTTGGGTGGGTGTTGAACATGCAGAAGTCGGTCCTGGTACCGACTCAGCGCTTGGAGTACCTAGGGGTGATTCTGGACTCCTTGGAAACAAAGGTCTTTCTTTGCCTGGAAAAATTTCATACTTGTTGCAGTGTAGGTGTTGGCATCCTGCAAATGGTCGCCTCTCCGTTTTTGCATGCGAGTCCTAGGCCTGATGGTTGCCTCCTTCGAGGTGGTACCGTATGCCCAGTTCCACACTTGTGTTTTGAGTCTCTCTGAATTGCTGGCTGAGATCCCTGGCTCTTTGGTCCGGGAAGTTGTTTCTTCCCTTTCAGTGGACAATGATTATGACGAACGCCAGCCTTATGGGTTGGGGGGCCTCTGGGGGGTCCAGTCGGCCCAGGGTCGCTGGACTCTAGCAGAATCCCGTCTACCGATCAATGTTCTGGAACTCCGGGCGATCAGCCTTTGCCTCTCCTCGTAGTCGAGGAGGTTGCAAGGTCGCCCAATCAGCCCATAGCGGTGGCTTATGTCAATCATCAGGGGGAACACGGAGCTCAGCGGCAGAGGTCGTTCACATCCTAAGGTGGACGGAAAGAAGCGTGCCAGCTCTGTCGGCCGTCTACATTCCGGGTGTAGAAAACTGGCAGGCAGACTACCTGAGTCACCAGATGTTGGACCAGGGGGAATGGTCATTGCATCCGGACATGTTTCAACTCCTTTGCAGGAAGTGGGGCACACCAGACGTGGATCTCCTGGCCTCTCATCTCAACCACAAGGTATCGAGGTTCGTGGCCAGGTCCAGAGATCCCTGGGCAGACCCGTCAGACGTGTTATCAGCTAATTTATGCCTTTCCCCTATTGAAGTTGATCCTAGGCTGGGGATCCTGATGATTCTAATCGCTCCAGATTGGCCTCGGCATCCTTGGTACGACAATTTTGTGCGCCTGGTGACGGATGCACCCTGGCGCCTGCCAATGCGGGAGGACCTTCTCTCTCAAGGTTTCAAATATACGGTGGCCATTTTTGGTTGGTGTTTGAGGTGTAAACATTGGGGGTTGTTAACACAAGTGGTAAATGTGTTTTTCAGGGAGTCCACAGCAGTCAGATGTTAGGTTTGAGGGCATGGCAGCCCATTTTTATTGAAAGAAAACAAAATAACAGTTCACACACAGGATTCCCACGCAAGGGTTCTTCTCCAGTAATGTTCATATAACCAAAATGCCAAGCCTCCTGGCTCCTAGGCTTACTTAGCCTTGCAGTACCTGCTAAACCTGGCCCACTCCTGGCCTCAACAGGATTCTCCAGCCTACTGTCCCCCAGGACTTCCTTCAACCCCCTTTAGACTCGCTAGCCACCTCAGGTCTACCAGCCTCCCAGTCCGTCAGGCACAAAGTCCCCCCTCACCAGGGATGTAGTCTCCCACAGGGCAGACAGACAGACAGCCCCCAACACACATGTCTGTCTAGAACCAGCAGCCAGCTGCACACACTCCACCTTCCTCTCCACTTTGCTCTCACCAGTCCCTCATTATATTGGTTGTGTGCACCTGGGCACACAACCTTCTGGTTATTCACAAGACCTGGACACAGGGTTGGAGATCCCATCCCGCCCAAGTCTCTGCAGGATCTCCAAACTACACAGCCCCATCCGAACTTAGAAAAACCCGGAGAAAGCTGCCAAAACAGTTTTCTCCGTTTTAAAACTATGCTGTGTAGTTCTGCAGTCCGCTGACATGCAGACTCTGTGTTCATTTTTGCTCCATTTCCATAGGGACAGGGACTCTCACTATTAAAGAGGACAGAATGCCATGGGAACCTATTAGGTTGAGGAATTGAGCGGTAATTGTTTAAGAGTCCTTAGAAACTAAGGTTAGTGTTGTGACCAGCAGCCATTTTAAGTTCGATTTTGAGGACCAAAGCCTACAAGATCATATTCATTAAGAATTAAATAAAGACATATTTGATAAAAATTACATCCGCGCCCCGTATTTATGGTGTAATCTGACTCCTCCTGTGCCGCCGTCATAGATGCTTTAAAAATGATGCTGTAATCAGCTCATATTATCACTATTAATTTATGCTAATATATATATATACTCGTCACAGATTTCATTACAGCTGTGAATGCAGAAAAACCCCTATTATAATGTATTACTAATGCCGCGTACACACGATCACTTTTTGTGATGAAATTTTTTTTTTTTAAAAAGGTCATTTAAAATGATCGTGTGTGGGCAAAATGTCATTTTATGTCTTCTTAAAAATGACCAAAAAAAAATTCGAAAATGCTTGATTTTTTATGTCATTTTTTAAAATGTCTTTTTTTGTGTCATAAAAAATGATCGTGTGCGGTCAAAAATGACGTTTTAAACCCGCACATGCCCAGAAGCAAGTTAGAAGATGGGTGGTAAAACTACCATTCATAATGAAGTAAGCACATTCACCACGCTGTAAAAAAGCAGGAATCGTCTTTTACTAACGGCAGCCTCAAGGCAAATAGAACTTCCCCTTTAGAGTGCCGTCGTTTTGTTCATCATTTTCCAAAAATGATGGTGTGTAGGCAACATCATTTTTAATGATAAAGTTGGAAAAAAAATGTCATCACAAAAAGTGATCGTGTGTACAAGGCATTAGAGGTAGAAGGGAAAATAAATTAGATATAAATATGTAAATATGTAAATAAATAGCAGATGTATAAAATAACAGTTTTGAGCCTATTGTAAAAACTGAATACAATCTAGAGAGGAACCTGTGTGAAGGCTGCTAGATACCTTAAATGAAAAAGTTATCAAGGGACCAGCTTATACCATTCATAGAAACCAATGGGTATAAAGAAAAATGAGTAACACATAAGTAATCTTACAAGAAGCAGTTAAGAAATATGACGAGGAAATACAACAGAAGAAACAGAAACAATTCAAGAGAGATGTGTTAGACTACAAGAACCAACAAGTCTACAAGTGGCAGAAGGATGAGACATATAATGTAGCAGATCAAAATATTTCTATGGAGGAATCCAGAGACAACTCACGCGAGAGAGAGAGAGAGAGGAGTCAATATGGCAATCCACACGACCAACAAACAACAGAACAACAAGAAATGTACAGCTAGAAACACCTTTACTGTCCCAAAGGAGGGAAGAAAGGAGCCCAATACGCCGTACTTACAGACAGCAAGCACAAAATGAAAATAACATACAGCAAGGAAATCTCCCTACTAATCCAAGTATACCCAGACATTGGAACAGATTCTCCCCGTTACAACAAATCCCACAAGATGATCTTTGTAGAGAATACCAGTACAGACAAAGATAGAGACCTTCAATTTGAGTTTTTTCCCAGGGGAGAGAGGGGACAATGGATATCACAGTCCACAAGGATGGAAGAGACCATTCAGGTACCCACCCCGAAACCAACAACAAGGGGACCCCAGACAGCAAGGAAGACAAAACTGGTGGAACCCAAGAATAACCAGGAACATGGGAAGGAGAGTGAACGACTGGGAACAAGAGGAACCAGATTGGGAAGAAAGGAGAGAACAGAAATTCAGACCCCAGAGATGGGGAAGAGGAAACGCACTCGAGGGAAACGAGGGGGCTTCAAGAAAAGGAAGGCAAGACTAGGAGGAGGGATTTTTAATCTAAGTGAAGAAGTTTTTAATGATGAGTAAATTAAGGTTTTTAGACCTGGGTCTCAAATATGCCCCCGACATGGAAATGGACCAATTTGAAACGTACAGTGCCTTGCGAAAGTATTCGGCCCCCTTGAACTTTGCGACCTTTTGCCACATTTCAGGCTTCAAACATAAAGATATAAAACTAATTGTTTGTGAAGAATCAACAACAAGTGGGACACAATCATGAAGTGGAATGAAATTTATTCGATATTTCAAACTTTGTTAACAAATAAAAAATTGGGCTTGCAAAATTCTTCAGCCCCTTTACTTTCAGTGCAGCAAACTCTCTCCAGAAGTTCAGTGAGCATCTCTGAATGATCCAAGGTTGACCTAAATGACTAATGATGATAAATAGAATCCACCTGTGTGTAATCAAGTCTCTGTACAAATGCACCTGCACTGTGATAGACTCAGAGGTCTGTTTAACCACTTGCTTACTGGGCACATATACCCCCTATTTTTTTTTTTTCTTAGTTTTATGAATTCCCAAGATTCTGAGGTGGGCTGCAAGACTCTGGAAGTTATTTTCTAATTGAACTATACAAACCCATAGTACTCTTCGAGGGGGAAAAAACACCGGAGCGCAGGAGAATTGTTTTTTGTTCACATATACCCCCTTCCTGCCCAGGCGGAATTTCAGCTTTCAGCACTGCGTCGCTTTAAATTAAAATTGCGTGCGACGTGCCTTACAAACAAAATTGACGTCCTTTTTTTCCCCCACAAATAGAGCTTTCTTTTGGTGGTATTTGATCACCTCTGCGTTTTGTTTTTTTTGCGCTATAAACAAAAAAGAGCGACAATTTTGAAAAAAAACACAGAATATTTTTTACTTTTTGCTATAATAAAAATCCAATTTTTTTTAAAAAATATATTTTTTTCCTCAGTTTAGGCCGATATGTATTCTACATATTTTTGGTAAAAAAAACAATCGCAATAAGCGTATAGTAATTGGTTTGCGCAAAGATTATAGTGGCTAGGAAATAAGGGATAGAATTCTGACAACTTTTTTATTTTATTTTATTTTTTTTACTAGTAATACGGCGATCTGCGAGTTTTGTCAGGACTGCGATATTGCGACGGACACATCGGACACTTTTGACACATTTTTGGGACCATTCACATTTATACAGCGATCAGTGCTATAAAAACGCACTAATTACTGTATAAATGTGACTGGCAGTGAAGGGGTTAACACTAGAGGGTGAGGAAGGGGTTAAATGTGAGTCCTGGGTGTGTTCTAACTGTGTGGGGGGAGGGGGGTGACTGGGGGAGGTGACCGATGCCGTCTCCCTATGTACAAGAGAAACAGCATCTGTCACCTCTCCCTGACAGGACGTGGAGCTCTGTGTTTACACACAGAGCTTCACGTCCCTGCTCTAAAACTGCCGATCAGCGGGTACCTGGCGGACATCGCGACCGCCAGACACGCGCATTGGCATCTCGGGGACGCGCCGGGTGCGCGCGCCCCCCAGTGGCCGGAAAAAACTATGCCGTCAATTGACGGCAGCTTGGAAATTCAGATCCCCAAAGCTGCCGTCAATTGAGCATATGCGGGGCCTCAAGTGGTTAAATCGCAGAGAGCATCATGAAGAACAAGGAACACACTAGGCAGGTCCGAGATTCTGTTGTTGAGAAGTTTTCGATACAAAAAGATTTCCCAAGCTTAAAACATCCCAAGGAGCACTGTGCAAGCGAAAATATTGAAATGGAAGGAGTATCAGACCACTGCAAATCTACGAAGACCTGGCCGTCACTCTAAATTTTCAGCTCACACATGGAGAAGACTGATCAGAGATGCAGCCAAGAGGCCCATGATCACTCTGGATGAACTCCAGAGATCTACAGCTGAGGTGGGAGAATCTAGTCGTATACTGCACAAATCTGGCCTTTATGGAAGAGTGGCAAGAAGAAAGCAATTTCTTAAAGATATCCATAAAAAGTGTCGTATAAAGTTTGCCACAAGCCACCTGGGAGACACACCAAACATGTGGAAGAAGGTGCTCTGGTCAGATGAAACCAAAATCATTTTTTTTTTTTGGCAACAATGCAAAACGTTATGTTTGGCGTAAAAGCAACACAGCTCATCACCCTGAACACGCCATCCCCACTGTGAAACATGGTGGTGGCAGCATCATGGTTTGGGCCTGCTTTTCTTCAGCAGGGACAGGGAAGATGGTTAAAATTGATGGGAAGATGGATGGAGCCAAATACAGGACACCTGCAGCAATTCACCACAACCAGGTAAGTTCACGCTGGAACCCATCTCTATCGATGCCACTAAAAAGATCATCGGAACTCTGCGTAACAGCACTGCGCCGAATGATATCATCCCCACCAAACTGCTGAAGGAATGCGCCGACATCCTGGCACCTCCTATCACGCAGCTTATTAACCAGTCTTTCAGTGAGGGCATAGTGCCCTCCAAGTTGAAGGAGGGCATAATTAGACCCATCTTGAAGAAACCCACCCTGGACCCCAAGGATCCACTCCACCGCCGTCCCATAACAGGCCTAAACGCTCTCTCCAAGGTCATGGAGAAAGCAGTGGTACAACAGCTGCAACAGCATCTAGATACCCACAACCTACTTGATCCATTTCAATCAGGATTCCGCCCCGGACACGGGACGGAAACAGCACTGCTCAAGATATGGGACGACGCTCTTGAGGCCGCAGACGAAGGAGAATCTTGTCTTCTGGTTCTGTTGGACCTAAGTGCAGCCTTCGACACACTAGACCATAAGCTTCTATTGACTCGGCTAGCTGAAGTAGCTAAAGTCGCAGAAGGCGGTTTATCTTGGTTCTCCTCTTTTTTGGAAAACCGATCTCAAATAGTGAAGTTAGGACCTTTCACTTCTGAGAAATGCACAGTATCGTGTGGAGTCCCGCAAGGATCCCCTCTGTCGCCGGTGTTATTCAACATCTATCTTCGCCCTCTTTTTGATATCATCAGCAGCCAAAAACTGCTCTATCACTCATATGCAGACGACACGCAACTGTATTGGCAACAAAAAGGATCACCACCTCAATCTAGAGACATGCCTCTCTTTGATAGAGGACTGGATGACAAAGAGTTGCCTTAAACTCAACGGAGCGAAAACAGAACTTCTCCTGTTTCACGCCAAGCGTAGGAATCAACCTGAAATAACTTGGACCCCCCGCCCATTCTGGGCAAAATCATCACCCCTAGCGCCAAAGTCAAAAGTCTCGGGGTCATTTTGGACTCCTACAATGACAATGGACGCACAAATAGGGTCTGTAGTCAGCGGATCTCACCATCTGCTGCGCCTACTACGCAGACTTATTCCTTTCATTCCCAAGGAAGACATAGCAGTCGTGGTGGGAGCAATTGTTAACTCCAGATTGGACTATGCAAATGCCCTTTACCTCGGACTCCCCAAGTACCAAATCGCTCGTCTTCAAGTCGTTCAAAACACGGCCGCCAGACTTGTGACTGGGAAAAAACCTTGGGAATCAATCTCACCTTCACTGAGATCCCTTCACTGGTTACCAGTAAAAGACAGAATCACTTTTAAAGCACTCTGTCTAACGCATAGATGTATCCATGGGAATGCTCCCCATTATCTATGCGAAAAAATAAAAGCTCATAATCCCAATCGCGTTCTGCGATCCACCAATCAAAATCTACTCCAGATACCGAAAGCCAACTACAAGTCCAAAGAAGATAGAAGATTCGCGGTCCAAGGTCCCAGACTATGGAACGCTTTACCAACCAGCATTCGGTTGGAGGAGAACCACCTAGCATTCAGGAGAAAGATCAAGACTCATCTCTTGATACCAAAGGAGACAGGAACAACAAGCGCCCAGAGGCGATTCAGTTCGCATGTGCCGCGCTATATGTTTTCATTCATTCATTCTGGAAGAAAATCTGATGGAGTCTGCAAAAGACCTGAGACTGGGACGGAGATTTGTCTTCCAACAAGACAATGATCCAAAACATAAAGCAAAATCTACAATGGAATGATTCACAAATAAACATATCCAGGTGTTAGAATGGCCAAGTCAAAGTCCAGACCTGAATCCAATTGAGAATCTGTGGAAAGAACTGAAAACTGCTGTTCACAAACGCTCTCCATCCAACCTCACTTAGCTCGAGCTGTTTTGCAAGGAGGAATGGGCAAAAATTTCAGTCTCTCGATGTGCAAAACTGATAGAGACATACCCCAAGCGACTTACAGCTGTAATCGCAGCAAAAGGTAGCGCTACAAAGTATTAACTTAAGGGGGCTGAATAATTTTGCACGCCCAATTTTCCGTTTTTTATTTGTTAAAAAAGTTTGAAATATCCAATAAATTTTGTTCCACTTCATGATTGTGTCCCACTTGTTGATTCTTCACAAAAGATTACAGTTTTATATCTTTATATTTGAAGCCTGAAATGTGGAAAAAGGTTGCAAAGTTCAAGGGGTCCGAATACTTTCGCAAGGCACTGTATATAGATTTACAAAAATTCGTAAGGAAGATGAATATAAAAAGATTTTTTGTAAACAAGGGGGCAAACAAAAAAGGAAAACCCAACAGTCTACAAACATTCCAACTTGAGATATAACTCAACCTTCAACCCCAACAAAACGAGTCTTAGGCCCCATACACACGGGCAGACCGATTTGAACAAATCTGTCTGCTGGGGATGTATTGGTTTGATCGTGTACACACGATCAAACCAAAATCCCCGCCGGCAGACGGCGCGCTGACGTGGCGGTGACGCCGCCACGTCACTGCACCAGGAAGTAAATCACTTCCGCGCATGCGTCAAATCCATTCGACGCGTGTGCGAGAAGACATGTCTGCTGGTTAGCGTACTAACCAGCAGACATGTCGGGCGGACGGGTTCCCAGCCGACAGATTTGAAAGCATGCTTTCAAATCTGTCTGCTGGCCAAATCCGTCTGCTCGCCCGTACACACGATCGAATCTGTCTGCTGGGACGATCGGGCCGACCGTTTCCAGCAGATAGATTTGATCGTGTGTACGGGGCCTAATTGTTTTTAAGAAAATGGTGGAAGAAGACATCAGAAAGCTAAAAATAAATGTGTCAAAAAGAAACAACATTTGGAAGACAATTAAGGAAATTGAAAAAAAGACAAATATAATTATTAGACCAGCTCACAAGAGGGGCAGCCTGAGAATCCTTAATAAACAGGATTACGAACTGGAAATGAACAAACTTCTGAGTGCACAAGACACATATAAGAAATTAAAAGGGAACCCAAAAAACGATTATGAAAAGAAATTAAAACCTTATGTAAAGAGAGGGGAAAGCATGGGTATCCTTACCAAAAAGAAAGCGGCAAAAACACCAGTTATATATTAATGTTCCGAAAATACATAAAGATCAAACTAAACCACCTGGGAGACCATAATCAGCGGCATAGATTCGCTTTTTTCAAGACTGGGTGCCTACCTAGACGGCTATTTACAAATAATTGGTAAAGGAGGGAAAATCCTATCTAAAAGATAGTAGACAACTAATTGACGACCTAAAGAACTTTGAGGTGGATGAAAGTGACATATTGGTAACAATCGATGTTAATTCATTGTATACAAATATAGTGCAGAAGGATGGCATACAGAGTGTCGAATGGTCATTATACAATCAAACTGACATGAAGGAGGAACAAATCAAATATATTATTGAAGGCCTAACGCTAGCCATGAGCCACAATTACTTCAGGCACAACAAAGGAGAATTTTTCAATCAAACAAGAGGCGTAGCAATGGGGGCCAAGTATGCCCCTAGTGTAGCGAACATCTTCTTGAATCACTGGGAGGAAGAACAGATTTATAGTGGACAAAGGAAAAAATTTAAATTACACCACATGTATATCAATGATATAGTGATAGTCTGGAGTGGCACAGAAGCTGAGTTGCAAAACTTCTTCGATGAAATCAATCATAATGTCTATGGTATCACTTTCTCTGGATCTTGGGACAGAAACGGATATATTCCTACCAACAGCTGTCATCACAGGCAGTGGATAGGTAATATAATAAAAGGACAGCTGATGAGAATATACAGAAATTGCAGTAACATCAATGATTATGATACCCAAGCAGACACGATAATAAGTACATTTGTATCAAAAGGATACAAGAAGAAATACATGATAGCGCTGAAAGAAAATGTGAGAAAAATAATAAGAATCTTATGATAAACAACGTATCACAAAAGAAGCTTAAAAAGAAAAAAAAAACGCATTGATATGGCCTTCCTTAC
Source organism: Rana kukunoris (assembly GCA_029574335.1). Classification (NCBI taxonomy): domain Eukaryota; kingdom Metazoa; phylum Chordata; class Amphibia; order Anura; family Ranidae; genus Rana; species Rana kukunoris. Next base: position 83,668,161 of record CM056060.1, on the reverse strand, counting down.
TGGATATAATATACTGCATAAGGCTGTGGAAAACATTATAAAAAACACTGGCCCATCTTGCAATCAGACAAAGTGCTGAACAAAATAATACCAATTAGGCCTTCCCTTATTTATAGAAGAGCTCCGAATTTAAGAAATAGACTTGTACACAATGCCCTGGACCCTCCAAATCAGATTAGATTTTTTAAACACCTCAAAGGATTTTTCAAATGTGGTACCTGTCTTCCCTACAGAGTAAGCAAAAAAACAAAACAAAAAAAAAAACAAGAAGAAAGTGAATTTTACCTCCTCATCCAATGGATCAGAATATAATATCAAAGAACTTATCACACGTAAGAGCACTCATGTAACATATGTTATAGAATGTCCCTGCCAAATGCAATATGTTGGAAGAACCACGAGAGAGCTGCATGTGAGGATTTGTGAACACATAACTAACATAGTTAGTTATAACAAACATAGTGTTTCACGACACTTTAGAGACTATCACAATCGCGACCCCACATGCATTATCTTTTATGGTATCGACAAAATTAAAGGGCATTGGAGAGGGGAAAACAAAAAGATAAAAGTATCCCAGAACGAAACCCGTTGGATCTTCCAGTTGGACACCCTTCAGCCATCAGGCCTAAGGCTGCATGCACACCTAAGCATAGGCGATTTGCAGCGTTTCAGGCAACAAAACGCTCAGGTGTGAATGCAGCCTAAACATTGATTTAGACCTGAATTCTTTTCTAACTAATTTTTAATCCCACCTCATCATTTTTTTCCTATTTTTGTCATATTCATATTTTTTTAATCCATTAATTTAATTCTCCATTCATCTAATATACATTAATTTTAAATGGAATCCCACATTCTTGGCTCAACTATATATATTTTTTAATTTTTTAATTAATTTCATATTACTTATTCCTATATTTGATACACTATTATTTAGGTTGTATCAGTTTCAATTGTTTCAACTTTTTTATTTAAGGTATCTAGCAGCCTTCACACAATATGAGCTGATTACAGCATCATTTTTAAAGCATCTATGACGGCGGCACATGAGGAGTCAGATTACACCATAAATACGGGCCGCGGATGTAATTTTTACCAAATATGGCCCAGATTCACAGAGCGATTACGCCTGCGCAACTGCTGTTGCGCGTGCGTAAGTCTAAATGTGCGCGTGCGTATAGTTGGACGCGATTCACAAAACAATATACGCCAGAAATCTACGTTTTTTGGTCCGGCGTAATTGAATTAGACCTTCGCTTGCCTTCGCGCAAAACTGCGCTAGACACACCATTGATTTGCTAGTCAAATATGCTAATGAGGGAGTTACGGGGATTCACAAAAAAACGCAGTTGCTGCGCAGGCTACGCGATGTGCGCAACTGCAAAATGTTCTGTCTAAAGTTAGAGGACCTAAAAGCTGGTCTAAATTTTGAAAAAAAGTCTAATTGTCAGATAAAGCAACACTGTTAGTGAGGAGTTCAGCAGTCACACGTGTTGCCCAACAATCTGTATGCCAACATGCCAGGGGCATCGTCGCGCATAGCTATACTACTGACTTTAGATGAACAAAGAAGGATGAGGGCACGGAGGATGGCACTAAGGAGGGCACGGGAGATGTTTTTTTTTTTTTTTTTTTGGCTTATATCAAATTTACAATTTAATCTAATCTAATACAATATTCTTATCTGATACAAGCCCCTCACTCTTCACTTGATATATCACACACGCATAGACATCTTTGGCATGAGAGATTCTGAGGTGTCTCGCATCTTCAGATTCACCCCTCATGCCATCGTGGAATTACCACAACCTTGCAGGAGGACATCAGCAGCCCAACACATGGCACTACCCATGACACCCATGACAGCTACATATACAATCAGAGCCCCATCCCCACAGATTGCGAACAGAACATGTATGGGGACAGCTGGCTGGTTGGTGAGTGACATGGGAGTCAGGCATGACTATCCCCTCCCGTGATGCACACCTCACAAGTGGCACATGCATGACTAACATCCACCTGTCTTTTCCCTTCAAGGTGACTCTGCATATGAACTGGAACCCCATCTCATGACCCCATCTCATGCCAGCTCACATTATGCATCTTTGCACGTTAAACACACACATTAATCATGGCACAATGAGAATGCATGCATGCACACCACTATGGTCCCTAGCACACACACCCCACATCCTCATCAAATTGGATTGGCACCAGTCCACCATGCAAGACTGGTGAGCAGTAACGCCACGTCAAGGCTCCAATTATGTCACTGTACATTCATACACCATTCACACGGACCTGGGAATCACTTCTCCCTGGTCCTGGGGAACCCTTCTCCACCAAAATTGAGGGTGACACCCCTTTTCCAGCAGGAATGTCACCCCCACATTCAAACATCATTCACAACCCAAAATATGCCAAAAAAGTCAAACAAACAAAAATGCATAGAAACAAAAAATGCATAGGAAAAAAAAAATGCTTAGAAAAAACAAAAAAAAGCAGAGAACAAAAATAAAAAAGCTTTCAAAACAAACAAAAGGGGGAAAAAAAAATTATTGCCCTCTGCCTGAGCCACGCCTGGGGCGCCCCCGGCCACGGCCCCGGACCCTCAGGGGAGACGCATGGGGGAGGGGAAAAGCCGGGGAAGGAGGAGCAGCCCCTGAGATCTGCCCACCTGGCGGCCTGCCCTCCAAGGCCACGGCTATTCTGTCCAGGGCAGCACCAAGTGTTGCCGTGTTGCCCTGGATAGCCTGGGTAAGGGCCCTCACATCCTGCCCAACGCCTGCTGCTGTAGTTTGCAGGTCATTTAGGCAGGTTGTGGAGGCCCGGGAGTGGGAGTCCAGGTTACCCAGGCTATCATTAATGGAGGACAGGCTCTGATCCACCCGCCCCATAGTCTGGCAGAGCTGTCTCAGAAGGCGGGTCTGGGTGGCCAGGTTCCTTCTCAGACAGGCGGGCATGAGATTGGGCGCCCCCCTGGTGCTTGGGGATGACCTCCTGGCTCCAGCTGATGGTTGTGGCCGGGGAGAAGGGGAGGCCCTTGTGAGGGGAGCCATGTTGGGGGAGGAGGGGGGGGGGCTGACCCTTAGGGAGGGCAGGCTTCTTGCAGCCAGAGGGGAAGAGTCCGCAGAAACCAAAGGGCCAGTGCCTTCCATGGACTCCTCCTCCTCATGATTCTGCTCCTCCTCATGATCGTCCTCCGCATGATCCTCCCCCTCCTCTTGTTCCTCCTCTGCGGACTCTGGCCTTGTTGGGGGGGCCTCATTAGGCTGCTGTCCTGGGGTTGGAGCGGTCAGTCCAGATGGCCCTGCACCCTCCTGCACAGCTGTGGATGACACAAAACATTCACAGGTTGGAGGATCCACACACTTGCCACATATTCCCTTTCACCCCCTCCCCCACACATGCTACACACCTGAGAGAAATAAAAACCTTACCTGGCACCGCGGGGACCGGACTTGTGTCAAAGCCTGGCAGGCCCTCCACTTCATGCCGGTGAAAGGTCAGGGCCACCACACGCTCCGTCTCTGAAAATCTAACCCGGCATGGTGGGCCCCCTCCTGTGCCCCTGGCATGGGCATTTATTGCGGCCAGTTTTTTTTTCACCTCACGCCGGAGGTCATTTATTTTCTTTTCTATCCCAGAGCGGGTCCGTGTCTCCCCCTCCCCCGATGAATTCACCTGCTCCGTGATCCTATCCAAGATCTCCCTCCTCCTGGCCGGGGTGGTGGTGGCACTCTGCGGGCCGTGGAGAAAACGCCCATAGTCGGTAATGGCCCGGGCAAGAATTCTTTTTTCCCCCACAGTAAAATTGAGCTTTCTTTTTCTCTCAGTCATACTTCCAAACAAACTCACTAGCAGTCACCAAAAATCTGTCACAAATACAAGCACAACCAATCAGACAAGAACACACACAAAGAGAAAAAGAACAGCCAAAAATCACACTAGCACTCAGCAAGAAACACACACAAAAAAATCAGATGAAAAAAAAAAGCAAGAAAACAAACGCTCAGAAATCTATCAATCAAACAAACAGTCTCAAACACTTATCAAAATACACTTTCACAAAACTACCAACAAGCACAAGATCACACAGAACACTAATCTGACAACTACAAAACACACTCTAACGAACAACAGAGCAAAAGCACTTGATTCAATGGGAAGGGACACAAAGGGATGTACTTTTGCAATGGAAGGGCGTTTGTGTGTGTCTATTTATGCTGTCTGCGTAGTTCACAACATTGCCCTAGTCCATTTCCAATTTCAATGATTGCGCCGCTCCCGAGTTGTGAGCATGCGCACAACGGAGCTGACATGGTTTCCTTCACGCGCGCATGCGCGAGTCGGCCGGCCCTTCATTTGCATGGGGTCACGGCTCATTTCAATGTAACACGCCCACGTCCCTCCCAATTTGTATTACTCCTCCTTACGCCTACGGAAAAAACCTTACGTTTGCGCAAGCTCTTGCGTAAAAGCTACGTGAATCGCCGGATTACGCGGCTAGATTGCGCAAGTCTAACGGAAAAGTGGTGCGCTACGCCGGAATGATAATGCGCCGATCTACGTGAATCTGCCCCTATGTCTTTATTTAATTTTTTCCATCATTTCTTTTTTATTCAATGTTTACATTTATCATACACTTTGTGCAAATATTCAAGTACAAAATACAGTGCATATTAAATAGATAATAAAATATATAAAATTCTAGTTCCCAGACTTGCTCCCTTTTCTTATCTATATCCCTTTTTGTGCATTATTTTGTGCGTGTTTCTATTTGCCTCCCTTCCCTACCCACACCACCTTATCAGGAACATTTAATTTTACCTCTCATTTATTTTCTTGTTTTCGTACACTACTCCTCCTTATTCCTTATATTTATCTCCGTAGTCTATCCCTTATCGACTGTGGCGGGGAAAGTCTGTCATCGCTCAGCCATGTTTGCCAAATCTGATCAAATTTCCCAGTTTCCCCCCTACGACTATATGTTAGTCTTTCTCTAAGAAGTAAGGAATTTACTAGTAGGATCCACTGCCTTCCTGTGGGGACTTCTGGTGCCATCCAGTATCGTGCTATAAGTTTTCTTGCTAGATATAATACTCTAGTTAACATTGTATACATTCCTTTTGGGAATGTTTCCGCCTCTATGGACCCCAGTATATATACCAGGGGGTCCAATGGGATGGGTGTCTGTGCAAGTCTACTTATGCATTGGGAGATCTCCTCCCAATACTGGTGTAGTTTTGGACATCTCCAGATCAGATGTATAAAATCGCCCTGATGTATTTTGCACTTCGGGCATAGCGGGGAATCTCTTCCTCCCCACCTGTGCATCTGCTCTGGTGTTCTATATGCCTGGTGCAAAATAAATAGCTGTGACAATCTATGTGATGCTGATACCGATACTACGGGAATACATTCTACGGCCCTTTTCCAGAGGCTTTCATCTATATTCCCTACATCTTCAGCCTATTTGCTGCAACATTTTAAGTATGTATAATCCTGAGCCCTAGATAGTAGTTCGCTATATATTTTGGAAATTAGACCTTTCCGATCCTCTATTCCAAATACTGCCTTGATTAAGGGGGCTGCCGATGTTGTTAGGGATTGTGTTTTTTGTTGTACCTGTAACGCGTGTCGAAGTTGGAGGTATTGATAAAATCCCTTTGGGTTTAACTGGAATTCCCGACATAACTGTTCGTATGTTTTCAATACCTCCCCTTCGTACAGCTGCTCGAAAAAATATATCCCCTTCTCCTTCCACACAGTGAATCCCCCTAGTTCCTGTATTTCCGGATATCTTGGGTTATGCCATATCGGGGTAAAGGGCAACGGTCCCCTTATTCCCAAGGATTTCCTGACCTCCCCCCAAACCCTTTTAAGCAAAATACCTGTCGGGGCAGATCTTGGTATACTAGGGAGGTCCATTTCCAGGTGAGATGCTGCCACTAATGTAGGGGCACAACTCGTTACCATATTACAAATGGAGTCCTCATTCTTTTCTCGTCCCCATCCCGCTAGGTGTTGAGTCTGAGCAGCCAAAAAATAAGTTTTAGGATGTGGGACAGCAAGGCCTCCCCTATATTTTCTGTACTGAAGGGTAGCTAAACTAATCCTGGCTGTCTTCTTCCATACCAAGCCTCTCATCAATGCTTCAATTTGTTTAAACCATTTATTCGTAATACACATAGGAGAATTGTGGAAGACGTACAGGAGTTATGGTGCCCATATCACTTTAATTAGGTTTGCCCGTCCTACCACCGATAGTGGGAGTTTACACCAACTATTGCATTTCTCCTTCTGTCTGGCCAATAGTGGGCCCAGATTTAGCTGGAGATACTCCGCCGGATCTGGAGATACCACCACTCCTAGATATTTAAAACTGTTGCTTATTACAATCTGCTCTGCTCCATGCGGCAGTGGTCCCCTCCATTTTGTCTATAGGCATCAGGATTGACTTTACACCAGTTAATGGCAAACCCCGAGAAGCGACCGAACTTCCCAATGATCTGCATCACTGCCTGCAGCGATGCAGAGGAGTCGCCTAAGTAGATTAGTGCATCGTCTGCATACAATGATATCTTATCTTCCTTCTGGCCCCTACGAAATCCCACCACCTCGGTGAAGTTGCGAATAGAGATGGCCAGGGGCTCAATAGCCAATGCAAACAGCAATGGGGACAATGGACACCCCTGCCGGGTACCTCTATAAAGCTTAAACGCAGATGAAAGATTGTTATTAATACAGAGTCTGGCTCTGGGTTCAGAGTACAGCACCTTCACCCATTCTATAAACCTGTCTCCCATTCCAAATCTTGCCAAGGTCTCCAGGAGGTAGGGCCACTCCACACTGTCAAACGCTTTGGCAGCGTCTAACGACAGAATGGCCCTACCTCCCGGGTTGTCCACCGGCATCTGCAAATTCAGATAAAGTCGCCGAATATTATCCGCCGTGGAGCGGGATGGTATAAAGCCACATTGATCTCTATGTATCAGCTTTCCTATCACCTGTGATAGCCTTGAGGCCAATATTTTGGCCAATAGCTTGACATCTGCATTTAGCAAGGATATTGGGCGATAGGAATCCAGCGACAGTTTATCCTTTCCTGACTTTATTATGACGATAATTATGGCTTCCTGCATGCTCTCTGGTAGGGTACCTGTTTCAGTTACCTCCTGCAAAGTCTGTAGCAGAAACATCTCTTCATACTGAGAGTATACCTCTACCGGTATGCCATCTGGTCCTGGGGACTTATGTAACGAGGCCTCGTGCAGGGCGTTCTTCAGCTCTAGCATAGTAATGGGCGAGTTTAACATTTCCCTATCAGCTTCAGACAGTTGTGGAAAGGTACATGATTGCAAAAAATCAGTCATATCTGATGGACTGTATCTAGCTTTAGAGGAATATAGTTCCTCGTAGAAATTTTGGAAATCCTTCAGAATATCGGGCCCTGTAGTATGCAACTCCCCCGTATTCGCCTCTATTGCTGTAATATTTGAGGTTTCCCGCTGCCCCCTTACTATAAGGGAAAGGAGGGGTCCTGTGTTTTCCCCTTCCTCAAAATAGGTTTGTTGTTGAAAATATCTGCTCTTCTCTGCTGCTGTTAATAGAACAGAGTTATATAGGGATTGTGCCTCCCTCCAGGATTCATGCCTAGCTTGAGAGGGGTCTGCAATCAGGGCTTGTTCCCTGTCTTTCAGTTCATCTCGTACCCTTTTTTCCCCATTTCTTAGAGCGAGTTTCGATACCCGAAATCTCCTTTATCAGGCAGCCCCTCATGAACGCTTTAAGAGCATCCCATACAGTCGCTGCGCTAGCAGAGCCCTTATTAAAGTGATAGAACTACCGTATAGCCTCCCCTGTTCCATCTGTGGGTGGTAACAGGGTGAGCCAATATGGGTTCACTTTCCAGGGCATGCGGTCCGATGTCATAGTGACATTGAGCTTTACCCAAAATGGCGAGTGATCGGATAGTAGACGGGGCTCGTAGGCCGAGTCCACTATCCGGTGCATTAGCAACTTATTCCCCAGCCCTAAATCAATACGGGAGAGTCCATCATGTGTGGCAGAGTAGCATGAATTGCATCTCTCGTCTACATGCCTCTCTCGCCAGACGTCATGGAGTCCTATTTCCGAAAGCAGTGAAGCAAAGGCTGTTTTATTGGCCCTCTGCCCAATCCCTCTAGATGACAAAGATATTTTGTCCAGACTTCTGTCTAATGTGTTGTTAAAGTCGCCTAGTGCTAATACCGGTACATCTGGGGAAAGCGCCATAAATTGTGCCAGATTCCTAAGTGGTGCTGCTGTAAACGGTTGAGGGACATATATTGAGGCAAGAATACACACCAGACCATTAATTTTACACAGTAGAAAAACATATCTGCCCTCTCTATCTATCTGCTGTTGGAAACATTCAAAAGTTACATTAGCTGAGATCATCACACCTACTCCTCTGGAATAGGAGGAGTGTGTTGAGTGGTATTGCACGGGGTATTTTCGTGACTTCAATAAATGTACCGAATCAGGCCGCATATGTGTTTCCTGCAGACAGATTACTTGAGGTTTCATTTCATCAAAATATTTAAATATCGCCTTCCTTTTGACCTTATCCCCTAGACCCCTGACATTCCATGACATCAGCATTATACCCTTAGTATTCCTATTCGCCATTACCCCTGCCGGAGACCCATTCTATATGAGCCACCAATGGGAAAAATAAATAAATAAATATAAAAAACAAGCTTAATCTAATAATACCTGTGTTGCCCCTTCTTCCAGTGCTTATTTGTGACACAATTCCATTCATCTAGCAAACCTATATAGTCTGCATAACAATCTTTATATTTAAACATTATATCGATATATATTGGTGGTGTGACCCCCTCTTCCCTCCCTATCCCCTCCTCCCCCCTTCCCATTCTCCCTCCCAGCCCTCCCTTCCCCCCTTCTCCCGTCCCCCCTGCCCAACTGGGCCTACCCTTGGGGCTATAACCACTTCACTCCACCCACCCCTTCTCACTTTCTCACTATCATTCATCCTGGGGGCTCCTCCTCCCCCCCCCCCTTGTTAGTGGTACTATCCTAGTGTTCCCTCATCCCTATCTTCTCTTCCCTTCAGGGTTCCTCCTTCTGTTGTGACTATTTAATTTAATTTTACTCTTCCCTTTTTCTCTATACCCCTCTTCCTCTCCTTTACCCAGTGCTGTGTTTTACTTCCTTCTCTCCACCCCCCCCCCCCCCTTTGTGATTTGATTAATTAAAAAACAAAAAAAACAAGAAAAAAACCGAAGTGGTTGTCTTAATTTCTTATTTTCTGGTTCTTAAGTTCTATGACTCTCTCTTGGTTTCTTCTAGCCATTTTTCTACACTCGTTGGAGAGTCAAACAATCAAAAACCATCCGCTATGGTTACTCGTAAACGGGCGGGGTATAGCAGGGCATAGGTCATCTTATGTTGTTGAAGGATTCGCTTAATCCGTCTAAAGGCCGCTCTTTGTCTTTGGAGGTCTGGTGAAAAATCCTGATATAGTGAGATCTTTGCCCCTTTATAGGCAATCTCTCCCTCTTCTCTAGCTTTTCGAAGCAGGGTTGCTTTGTCTCCATAGTTGAGCATTTTCATAAGCATCGCTTTATTTAATTCTTGAATATGATCTTGTAGACTTCGGTCCTCAAAATTTAACCCAAAATGGCTGCTGGTCACAACACTAACTTTAGTTTCTAAGGACTCAAACAATGACCGCTCAATTCCTTAACCCAATAGGTTCCCATAGACTTCGGTCCTCAAAAACCAACCCAAAATTGTCGTTGTATATTTTCTGATATATGAAGATACAACAGGCTACGATCTTCAAAAACCTACCAAAAATGTCCGCCGTCATAACTTGCTATAAATAAGGAAGTAATAGAGGCGTCCTGCATGCTCCAGATGACGTCAGTAGACAAAAATGGTCGAGCAGCATTAACGCCACACCACTTCCTAATAGGATTACATGCGATTTGTTCTCCACTAAAGTGTGAGTACCCATTTTAAAAGCTTTATCAATAAACTTTTTAAAAAAAACTATAAAACACTATGTGGGCCCTTTTTTCTTGTACATGAGCTGGAGTGGAAAAACCAGAACAGCAAAAAGGTTGGTTTGATTGCCAGAGAGCAACACAGTGGCTTGCACTGTGAAGGTTCCATACCCCAAGAGGGGGTGCAGGGGCATGGATTGCAGTGTCCACCCACTGTAATTAAAAGTGTCACTTTCACCAAGCACGCATCTATAAATATCCAGCACAAGGGAAATTCTTTTCAGAATTCTTTCCTGTTTTTTTAACTGCCAACAATGGACTTTCTCATAGCCATTTGGTATTTGTTCATATGCACTTTAATATGTCTGCACCAGCTGTTTTGTATTGATTGCAGCAGATAATTATTATTCCTAATTTGCACAGGTTTATTGAACTTATTGATTGCACAGTTTAATCAGCACAGGTTACAGACACCCCCCCCCCCCGTTACAGACACCCCCCTCAGTGCACAGACCCCCCTCAGTTACAGACACCCCCCTCAGTGCAGACCCCCCTCAGTTACAGACACCCCCCTCAGTGCAGACCCCCCTTAGTTACAGACACCCCCTCAGTTCAGACCCCCAGCAGTACAGACACCCCCCCACAGGATAACCAAAATAAGCTGTTTGTGTTATGTACTCTTTACTGAACTAGTAATTCTCATGTAGACTCTCAATAGCATAGTCTTATATTGACTAGGCTATGCAGCTATATGTCACCCTGATTGAGTCACCATGCCATTGTGTGAAGAGTTCATGTTTGTGCAGCTTTCAATATTCTTTTATTAATCGTTTATTAGTATTTCACTATTCTTTATTATTATTCATTTTTACATGATGTTTGCCATCATGACACTGTTTTACAATATTGTTTCTAAATTTGCACCTGTTTAGTAAACAGCGAGTTACAGTTCCAGAAACATTGGTGCCGCATAGAAGCCAGAAAGAGACGGGTATTTCAGTTCTCCGCCAATCTTACTCTTTATCTGTTCATACTTGGAATTACTAAAGTTCCTTTGAGGAGATTCACACATGGACTAGAGGCTTATATCAATTCATTACAAAAGGGACTTTGTTGAAGGCACAGAGTGAGAGGGGGGATTTCAGAAAAATACTTTCTCTAAGTTAAAAACACTCGCTGGCAGATGGATTTTCATGAGAGCAAAGGTTGTGTAACCAGTGTCAGTGATATTGATAGTAGGGGGTCTCTTTTACTTAAAAGGAAGAAGTGTGTAAATTGGATTAATACAAGAATCCCTATGTTTGTGTAGACAGAGCCAAGTCAGACATAATATACCCTGGATGCTGGCCTTGATTTGACACAAGAGCGCAAACGTGGAAAAAGGAGAGAGTTTTCTTTGGACAGCAAATAGATGGAGGAATTGCTAGAAAGTATTTAAAGCTCAGTAAACTAAGAGCAATTTACAAGATGTTTTATGGTCTGATGCTCTATTGGTGTAACACAAACATGGTATATGATAGAATAAAATGTGTTAAAGAAAAATTCCAGGTATGGATATGTTTACAGTTGGTCTGGCTTGCCCCAATGTAAGTATGTATGTTCCATTACTGTTGGATCCACATGGAAGCTGGAAATCACTGTAGTAGGCACCACTAATACAAAGATTCTTGCTAGCTTCTGGGGTGCCATTCCAAATAGCTGTACTGCGGTTACTAAAGGCAGGGGGCCTCTTGCTCATTCAAAGGGACACTTTGGATTTCCTAACAGCAGAAGCTAGCATGGAACCCAGAAGTTAGCATCAATAAATTTGGGGTCATTGTTCTGCTGAAAGGTGAACCCCCGTCCTAGCTTCAAATCACACACAGAGTGGTACAGGTTTTGCTCAAGAATATCCCTGTATTTAGCACCATCCATCTTTTCCTTTACTCTGACCGGCTTCCCAGTCCCGATTTCTGAAAAACATCCCCACAGCATGATGCTGCCACCACCATGTTTCACTGTGGGGATGGTGTTCTTTGGGTGATGTGATGTGCTGGGATTGCACCAGACATAGCTTTTTCTTTGATGCTCAAAAAGTAAAATTTTAGTCTCATCAGACCAGAGCACCTTCCTCCATACATTTTGGGAGTCTCCCACATGCCTTTCACAAACTCAAAACGTGCCATTTTGTTTTTTGCTGAAAGTAATGGCTTTCTTCTGGCCACTCTGCCATAACGCCCAACTCTATGGAGCGTATGGCTTATTGTCGTCCTATGTACAGATACTCCAGTCTCCGCTGTGGAACTCTGAAGCTCCTCCAGGGTTACCTTAGGTCTCTGTGCTCCTCTCTGATTAATGCCTTCCTTGGCCGGTCCATGTGTTTTTGGTGTGTGGCCATCTCTTGGCAGGTTTGCTGCTGTGCCATGTTCTTTCCATTTGGTTATGATAGATTTGATGGTGCTCCTAGGGATCATTAAAGATTTGGATATTTTTTTTTCATAACCTTACCCTGATTTGTACTTCTCAACAACATTGTCCCTTACTTGTTTGGAGACCCTTGGTCTTCTTGGCAGTGTTTGGTTAGTGGTGCCTCTTGCTTAGGTGTTGCAGCCTCTGGGGCCTTTCATAAAGGTGTGTATATGTAATGACAGATCATGTGACACTTAGATTGCACACAGGTAGACATCATTTCACCAATTATGTGACTTCTGAAGGTAATTGGCTGCACCAGAGCTTTTTATGGGCTTCATAACAAAGGGGGTGAAAACATACGCACATGCCAATTATCATTTTTTTATTTCTGAAAAATAGCTTTATGTATATAGTATGTGTACATTATTTGTTTGTTTATCTGTAGTAGGGCCAGGAAACTCTGGTGCATTTGTTTTCTCCTATTTAAAACACACTGGCATAATAATAACAATAATAATAAGAACATTATTAAAGAAGTTGTAAAGATAAAAATTGCAATCTATGCATTAAGGTGAAAAAACATTGGATGCTGCTGCGCCCCCCCCCCCCCCCCTGGACCCCCGTTTATACTTACCTGACCCCTCAAATGTCCTGTGCAGTCCAGATATCCTCTTTGCCGCTCAGCCTGGCCGCTGATTGGCTAGATCGGATGGATTGAGAGCTGGCGCTGTTGTCAATCACATGCAGTGACGCGGCTCGCCGAGGGGCGGGGCCGAGTGATACAGTGAGCGGCTATGGCCACTCGCTGTATCACGGGAGCGAGCCCGCAATTACTCACCACCATGCGAGCTCTCGCATGACTGTGGTCAGTAATTGCGGGGAGGACAGAGACAGCCCCCGAGGGACCCCAGAAGACAAGGATCGGGACCACTCTGTGCAAAACAAACTGTGAAGTATCACATGTTTGTTATTTTAAAGCAAAAAAAGTTTGTTTTACACACACTTTTTTTGTGTATGTTCTTCTCCTCTGTTTGGTCAAATATAAAAGATAATGTTATGCTGCGTAAACTGATACCTAATGTCACTCTTTATTTATTAAAATTATATACGCTTGTACAATAGAGGCAAACTACAGTATATATAACATTTTCTATAGGCTACTGCATGACGGGAGGTTTTTCAACTTAATGCATAGATTTAGAACTAGTTTAAGGCTGGATGACTGATCCTAGAAGCTCTCTGGTGCCCTGTTTATGGGACATTGGAGAAGGTTCTAGACCTAGTGGGTGGAGGTTAAGAGGGGCTGCTTTGAATGTTTATGGGACCTTAGCCAATCCCCAGAAGTGGGCTGCCAGGGGACTGAGAAATTCCCATAAATAGTTATGGGTCATATCAGTAGCGGAGTCGGGTGTAAGATGAGATGAAGTGCTGAGGAGAGGCTGTCGGTGGCCCTTGAGGGACCCCTGCCAGGGAGGGGTTTTACCTCGGCCTGGAGCTTGGGATAGCTGGCCTAAAAGGATCCCACTATAGGAGGCAACTGAAGGGATTGATGCGGGAAGAGGCAGCGAGAAAGAGCAAGCAGGGACAGTGAGTAATATCAGCACAATGCAGGGACAACACAAGGGGAGAGACTGTCAGCTATAGCAGTGCTCTCTGAAGACAGCAGTTTGCTCAATATTTCATTCTTGTCCTGGGGAATCTCTATGGATATGTGCCAGTCAGGAAGGACTGGGAAAGACTGGGGAAGCAAGCAGCCAGGTAGGCTGTTATCTTCTGCAGAACTGGGCTCAGGGTCTCCAAGAAGGCAGAAGAATATGCTGTTCACTCCATATTGTGCTACATTATCTACAAAGTGACAGGATGTTCCCAGCCTGTAATGGGCAGTTGCGGAATTAGCACAGAAGACTGTATTGCCCTGTACACACACGATCGGTCCATCTGATGAAAAAGGTCTGATGGATTGTTCCATCAGTTATCCGATGAAGCTGACTGATGATCAGTCGTGCCTACACACCATCAGTTAAAAAAACGATCGTGTCAGTGACGGAAAACACAACGATGTGCTGAAAAAAATGAAGTTCAATGCTTCCAAGCATGTGTCGACTTGATTCTGAGCATGCGTGGATTTTTACCCGATGGACGTGCCTACAGACGATCGTTTTTTTCTATAGGATTTTTATCCATCAGATATTTCTAAAACAAGTTCCTAATTTTTTAACCGATGGATAAATAACCGATGGGGCCCACACGCGATCGGTTTAGTCTGATGAAAACAGTCCATCAGATCGTTTTCATCAGACAAACCAATCATGTGTACGCGGCATTAGTTTTCCTGGAATTATCAGCAGTAGGTACGAGCCGAACACATGGCAGAACATGCAAACTATTGAAAAGTTTGTGCGAACACGCGAAAACTGTTAAAGTCTATGGGAGCCGAACGTGAAAAAACGAAAGTGCTAATTTTAAAGGCTAATATGCAATTTATTGCCATAAAAAGTGTTTGGGGACCCGGGTCCTGCCCCAGGGGACATGTATCAATGTAAAAAAAGCTTTAAAAATATTAGTTTTTTCAGGAGCAGTGATTTTAATAATGCTTAAAGTGAAACAATAAAAGGATTTATTCCTTTAAATATCGTGCCTGGGGGGTGACTATAGTAAGCCTGTAAAGTGGCACATTTTCCCTGTGTTTAGAACAGTCCCTGCTGCAAAATGACATTTCTAAAGGAATAAAAGTAATTTAAAACTGCTTGTGGCTGTAATGTATTGTCGGGTCCCAGCAATGTAGATGAAAATTGAGAAAAATGGCGTGGGCTCAGCCCATTACCAGACTCTTTGGGTCTGATATGGATATTAAGGGGAACCCTTCACCCAAATACAAAAAAGGCGTGGAGCCCCCAGGCCCTATATACTCTGAACAGCAGTATATAGGTGGTCCTAGGGTTACAAACAAAATAGGGACTGGAGGTTTGTTCTTAAGTTGAATCTGTTTGTAATTTGGAACAGGTGATTTTTTTAAGTGTAGCTCCAGCCAAAAAAAATGTAAGCTTTTTGGATAGCATAGGGAAGGGTTATCACCCCTGTAACATTTGTTTTGCTGTCTGTGCTTCTGTTCAGAAGATTTCACCTCACTGTGGAGACACCTTTTTCCCATATTATCTCTTACATTTTGCTTCCTAGGGGTATATTTCGTCTCACTCCCTGTTGTCTCCCTCGATTTGTAAGTAGGAGTCATTTATAAGTCAGAGGGGCCTACCCTGTATACTTGTACCAGAACACTGTAAGCCCTCACAGTTACTCTTGGTGGGCACTGGAATAGACCCTGCTGTAAAATATTATATCAAGAATTGTAATTACATGGCCCTGTTAATCAGGGGCAGAAAAATTGGGCCTTAAGCAGTGCCACAACACTGTAAGGCCGCGTACACACGATCAAATCTATCTGCTGGAAATCTGTCCCAGCAGACAGATTCGACCGTGTGTACGGGCGAGCCAACGGATTTGGCCACCAGACAGATTTCAAAGCATGCTTTGAAATCTGTCGGCTGGGAACCCGTCCGCCCGACATGTCTGCTGGTTAGTACGCTAACCAGCAGACATGTCTTCTCGCACACGCGCCGAATGGTTTCGACGCATGCGCGGAAGTGTTTTACTGCCTGGTGGAGTGACGTGGCGGCGTCAACGTCACCACCACGTCACCGCACTGTCTGGCGGTGGGGATTTTGGTTTGATCGTGTGTACACGATCAAACCAATATGTCCCCAGCAGACAGATTTATTCAAATCGGTCGGCCCGACCGATTTGAACAAATCTGTCTGCTCGTGTGTATGGGGCCTCACAGTAACTCTTGGTGGGCGCAGGAATGGGCCCTGCTGCGAAATACTATATCAAGAATTGTAATTACATTGCCCCTGTTAAACAGGAGCAGAAAAATTGGGCCTTAGTGGTGGTGCCACAACACTGTAACCCCTCACAGATTCTCTTGTGGAGCATAGAAATATTAGAGCAAACATTGTAATTGCACACCCCTGTTAAACAACTGTCAAAATTGGGACTTAGGCAGTGGTGGTGGTGCCACAACACTGTAACCCCTCACAGATTCTCTTGTTGAAAGCAGGAACAAGCCCTGCTGTGAAATATTAGAGCAAACATTTATTGTGGAAATGCAGCATATTCCGTTGTGGTCTGAAAATGTTGCCAACAAAGTTTGTAAGTGATTTGAGCAATAGAGATGCCTTTGATATCCGGATTCTTCTTTAGGCATAAAAGCAAAGATTCAATTGAAGGTTGGAGGTCACAGGGACAGAGTCGGTGGAAGTTGGTGGGGTCACAGGAAAAGAGTTAGTGGAAGTTGGGGGTCACAAGGACAAAGTTAGTGGAATTTGGAGTCACGGCGACGCAGTCAGTGGAAGTTTGGGGGTCACAGGGACAGTCATTGGAAGTTGGGGTCACAAGGACAGAGTCAGCAGAAGTTGGGGTCACAGGGATGCAGTATAAGTATGTGAAGCTCTTGCGCCACCAAATAAATAAAGTGAAAAAGGGGGGTGTATGTGCTGCTCAATCTGAATTGTGATATGCGATAAAACAACAGATAGAATAATAAAGTGATAAGTGCATATACATTAAACACTTAGGCTGTCAAAATACAGTCTGTCAAAAACAAAGTGCAATCCGTGCAAAAAGTGCAAATGCATATATATCAAATGATAAATAGTCCCATCCGTGGTGCAAATGCATATATATCAAATGATAAAAAGTCCCATCCGTGGTGTTGCAGCTGATTCTGTGAAATAGGTGACTTTCCTTAAATAAATGAGCTCACATTGCGCTTACCTTAATAAGGCAATGAAAAAGCCTTGGGTTTGTGTAGCACTCTCGTGGGTCTCCAGTAGGTGTCCCTCTATCCTCTCTGTGAGATGGTGTAGTAATCCTGGTTGGGGTCCAATGTTCCAGGGTTTGGGAAGGGAGGTTTTCCAGTGGTGCTCAAATAAGAAAAAATAGTGCCATAGTGAAGTTTATAAGGTACGATTTTAATGATAAAATAGAAACTTACATCAAAGTTAAAACAGTCGAACGAACGATCGGATTACAAGTCTACTTCTGGTTCCGGAACCGGAAGTAGACGTGTAATCCGAACAATTAAGAAAAAGGTCCCGAGACGGGATGAAATAGATCAATGTGTCACATATTGATAGACAGGCAATTGAGCATGTACAAATACAGTGTGGCGCTGGAATAAATGTGACATAAACAATATCAAATCACATGGTAATAAACAGAAACACTAAATTTAAAATGTGAATCAGTGAGTGACTGAAGAAACACATATAATGCAAATACAGCAAAAAGTCCACACATAGAGGGATGTATTCAACCCCTTCCAATCCAGGTGATGAAAAATCCTCTATAAAGTTAAGAAAATAGAAGTCCAGTTTAAGAAATACAAGGGTGAAAAAGGAGGATGATCAATTATTATAAGTGACCCAGCACCATTTAGATTTAAGGCTTACCGGAAAGCCTGCAAATTTTCACTTTCAGGAGAAGTCTAAACAGGCATAGCAGATGGATGAAATCCTATGTGATGACAGGAGAAGTGCAGTGTCTCTTCACAAAGCAGGAAACCAGGATCCACAGCTCCACATAGGGTTAACTACAACTCCCTGCATGCAACTGGCTGCAATAACCCCCCCCCTCTCCCCCAATGTGAATGTACAGGGTACATTCACATGGGCTGGGGCTTACAGTGTGCTTCTAGCTGAAGCAAATTTGGCGCTGCAGCTCAAACCCTCAGCGGGAAACTACTGTGAACCCCACGCCCCTCTGACTGTACCCTAAAAACACTACACCACACTACATAAAAATAAAAAAACACAACATATACACATACCCCTACATATCCCCCCTCCCCTCCACAATAAAAAAGAAAACCGTCTGCTACGGCACTGTTTACTAAACGAAGCCTACAGCTGTTGCAAAACAACTCCCCAGTATTACCGGACAGCCATTGACTGTCCAGGCATGCTGGGAGTTAAAGTATAATTGTGGTACAGCTGGTGACATTGAGCTACATGGTTTATCAGAGCATGCTGGTAGTTGTAGTTTTTAAATAACATCAACTCCATTATTTATTCAAAATTA
Source organism: Rana kukunoris (assembly GCA_029574335.1). Taxonomy (NCBI): domain Eukaryota; kingdom Metazoa; phylum Chordata; class Amphibia; order Anura; family Ranidae; genus Rana; species Rana kukunoris. The sequence continues at coordinate 83,649,616 of CM056060.1, read as the reverse complement.
ATTCATCAAAAAGTCAAAAGAAACAAACATATTATTGTTCATATATAAAGATAGGGATGAAAAAAAATAATCTATTGTACAGGCCCAGTATAATGCCGCGTACACACGGTCGTTTTTTTGCGATGAAAAAAAAGACGTTTTTTAAAACGTCATTTAGATTGATCGTGTGTGGGCAAAACGTCATTTGTCTTCAAAAAAACTACCAAAAAAAAATTCCAACATGCTTGAATTTTTTGTGTCGTTTTTCAAAACGTCGTTTTTTGTTTCACAAAAAGTCACAGTGTGTAGCAAAAACGTCGTTTAAAACAACGTTTTTCAACCCGCGCATGCCCAGAAGCTAGTTATGAAGTGAGCTTCAATGGAAAAGAGTGGTGAACGTAACCTCGCTTTTTGTGAAAAAAACGATGCTGTGTAGGCAACATCGTCTTTGAAAAGTGACGTTTCAAAAACGTCGTTTTTTACTTCACAGAAAACGTTGTTTATTTCCATCACAAAAAATGATCGTGTGTACGTGGCATAAGGGTCAAAAAATAAATTATAGCGGTCAGATGAATAGCAACTCATTTCTCCCCTATACGTGTATCCTGTGATGTTACTCATATATACATAATTATGCAAATGATAATGGCTGCTATATTTATGCAAAAAAGGTGGCGACCAAAATGGCAAGATATAAAATCTGTCATGTTACCCCTGTCAGTGATTAATAAGGCGAGAATGCTTCCAATTGTTGAATACCATACATTTACGTCATATATCCATAAGGGTTTAAACAAAAGTATTATAATATACTTTGTTCTTCATCTTGCAGAGGTTCCTGCAATAGGGATATGATGAAACCCGGAGCCAGCAGGACAAAAAAAAAATAGTCCGCTCCCTATTGCGGGAGTTACGTCAAGTTCATGGCCGCACACATGACCACATGGCCACCCTAAAAAAAGTGGTCAGACCTAAAGAGGCGCCACATGGCCCGAGTCAGTCAGATCCGAGATGAATTTCATCCAGGTAAGTTATTGGTGACAGTTATGTAAGGTCATATGTAATTAACCTTAGGGCAGATGTTGTTAACCCAGACGCCATGTTGTGGTAACATATATCACCACCCAAGGTATTCATAGTACTGTTGAAAAAAGACATTATTCCATCAAGTTAAACCATGGAATTAAAGTGGTGGTGTGGTGGGTTAAAGGGGAAGGGGTGGTATTTTATAACTCAATTACCACTAAATTTCTGTGCTTGGCGTGGGGTTATCATAGTAATCCTGTGTACTCCATCAGGCCCTTTTTTTAACATGAGATCGTCAGAATAATACAAAGGAAACACAAACAGCTCATTTTACCATGGTGGCAGCCCAGCTCACACTCAGTCCCCTGTAGTGCCAGCAAGACCCTTTAGTATAACATTATCCCATTGGTTAACTGTCTATATAAATAAATTTGTATTCATATACAATACAGCAGAGTACACAGAATTTGCATACGTTATTAGAAATCATTTTTACATATATGAACATTGTGTTATTATAGGAGATCCTCTACCATCTGTGTGCCCCAAGTGCACAAGGCGACAGGCCGCAGAGGAGGAGGAGGAGGATGAAGAGGAGGAGCATGCACAGGAGGAGCAGGAGGAGGATGCACAAGAGGAGAGGGATGAGGAGCAGCCAGGGCCCTCCCAGTGTTTACCACCCCCAGCTCCTGTTGAGGAGCAAGAGGAGGAGCTGCAACCCCCCCCAAACTCCTGGTGAATCGGGTGATGGAGAAGAGGAGCAGGAGGATGAGACGGTTTCCTGTGAGCCCCAGGCAGGAGGGTAAATATGTGCACAAAGATTAATAACATTTCAACAATAAGATGTAGATATAAAAATGGACAGCATTTAATCCTATTTTTTTTTCTTATATCCTAACAGTTTTCAAAAAGATGGAGGAAAATTGCAATCTCATCCAGAGGACCAATGAGAAAATCCTCTCAAATCACCTGAAAATGCGAATATTAGACCTCCAAAACCAACAGCTGGAGCAACAGCAGAGGAAGAATTTGGACGCAATGGCTGAGCTTCACAAGCTCATGCAAAAATACATGTAATTTTTTTTTTCTTGTAATAAAAAAAATGTTAATCTTTTAAAATGTTTCCTTTCTTATTGAGATTGTTAGGTTTTTCAACACATCTAACTTCATAATAACCAAAAACATTTTATACTATTATTTTATTTAACGCAAACTAAAATACACGGACACAGACACTACTAACACAAACTAAACTGTTGAAAAATTACTATAACAAAAGCTACAATATATATATAGATATAGAGAGAGAGAGCGAGAAAGAGAGAGAGAGAGAGAGAGTGCTGATTTGCTCTTGCAGACAGGCTAATGGTTGCAGTATAAAGGCCGCAAACCAGGGTTTAACATAAAGTTCAGTCTTTTAGTCACACTTGCTGTTACGATCCGGTCTGGTAGCCTGTAGCGGAGGCTGTTGGTGGATCCGCTGTGCCAGAGAGGTCATGAAGCATTACTCAGCATGAAGGCAGCAGCAGTAGTATTAAAATATAATGTAATTATCACACAGGCAACATTTACAAGCAGTAGTGGTAATAGTACTAGATATCATCTAAACACTTGGGCAAGACTTGACAGCAGAAGTAGTGGTAATAGTAGTATATAGTGGCAAATAACTCGTGACATAGGTGTCGTGAGCAGCAGCAGTATTAGTAATGGTAGACAATATAGTGTCAAATCACTCGGGCAAGAGTGGAGGGAGAGCCAAGGAGAGGGAATGAATGACAAGGGACCCTTCAGCGCCCTGAACCGACGGCGGGTGCCAGAAAGTCACCGCCGATCCAGGACTCATTCATCTTGATGAATGTGAGTCTGTCCACAGAGTCTGTGGACACAAGGGTCCTCTTGTCCGTGACCACCCCACCTGCCGCACTGAATGTTCGCTCAGAAATGTGGTGGTCTGAGGGAAACAGCTGAAATGGAGCTGCTAGCCTGGCTCCGCTGTACCCTCACCGACGCCTGGGTCTGACTAGGTGCGGGTGTTTCCTGCCCAAAAACACCAGCACCACTTGGAAGGGATGTCTCTGGGATACTGACAGCAGGTACCCCATCCTCCTCCTCCATCATCCCTTCCAAAAGGTCCTGACCATCAGTACAGAACTGGATGTCTGCCTGATGCAGGACCTCCCCCAAGATATCCCTCTCACTGTCGCTGTCAAACAGTAAGAGGCTGGACCCTTGGGGGCTGGGGGCGGGTCCTAAAGGCACCGGTGTACTGGTGGTGCTACTGGGAGTCGGGACTGACGACTCTGTGGCACTGCTGTGCCCCATATACTCCAACACTACTGGAGCCTGAGAAGGCAATATTGGGCGGCTGCCCGAGGGAAAAAACTTGCGGATAAGGCGGACTCCCCTTCCACCTGATCCACTACCACTAGTAGGGGCGCAAGAGTTACCCCGTGCTGGCAGCGACCCAGCACTGGGAGTAACTCCCCTACCCCTGCTGCCACGGCCACGTATGCTACTCATACTTGCTGATGTGGGGGGGGGACTTTATTGGGGGGGGAAATGTGAGAAAGGAGTGTTTTTTGTTTTTTTAGCAAGACAGGCACACAGACAAAGACGCAGACAAAGACGTAGACAGCTACTAAACAAGAATAAAACTACTACACCTAAATTTATTTATTTATTTTTATTTATTTTTTACACGGACAAAGACGTAGACTATGACACGGACAGCTACTAAACAGGAACTAAAATACTACAGCTAAAAAACTTTTTTTTTTAGACTGAAGGACGCAGACAAGGACGAGGACTACAAATACTAAACTAATATGCACTAAACACTAAGTCTACGTACACAAACTTATATGACTAAACTAAAGCTAACATTTTTTTTTTTTTTTACACTGACTGACAAGGACAAAGACGAGGACTACAAATAATAAACTAATATGCACTAAACACTAACTCTACTTACACAAACTTATATGACTAAACTAAAGCTAATTTTTTTTTTGTTTTCTTTTTTTTTATACACAAAACACAGAGACTAAACACACACTAAACTAAGCTACCTTAAAGACATGTACACTTACACTAACTACACAGAAATCTATCTAACACTAAGCTACACTAACCTGGACAAAACAACACAAATCTGAGCTTTTAGAAAAGCTGTTGGATCTTTTGCTTTGAAAAAAGCATTTGGTTTTCGAAGCAGGAAACTCAGAACTGAAAGCACTATAGGAAGCACAATGCTAAGCTCTAAGATAGCAATACACAGGAAAAACAAACAGAAACACTCCACTCTCTCTAGCCATCTTGTGAATCTGCACTGAAATACTGCTGGGAGTGATCTTATATAATGGTCGTGCAGGCAGGTTCCTATTGGTTGCTATGGAGGTTGCTAACCTCTCACAACTGTGGTAGGAGAACTCTGGTTGGCTCTGATGCAAAAGAAGGGCAGAGAAAGTATTCGCGAATATTCGTAATACGAATATTCGCATTGCGAATATTCGGCAACATAAAAGGATCGCCTCAGCTACTTGGCCCAGGGTCTCTAATCATACCAACAATGCTTTTAGACGTCTATGGAGATCACTAGGATGTGATCTGTTTTAAAAATAAATTTGAAAAAATACGAATATTCGCAATAGCGAATATTCACTGCGATATTCGAGTTATTCGCGAATACTCGAATATGCAATATTCGTAACGAATATTCGCAATGTGAATATTCGTGAGCAACACTACACATCACCAGAGCCATGAGGTAACATGCCATCCCTTTTTAACCAGCGGCTCTTTCAGGGGTTAGCGCTACACTTATTATCAATCGAACATAAAATGGTTTCACAGATTAATGTAGACGCCATAGTAGAAGATTTTGCTACAGTCAAAGCGAGAAAAGAGAAATTTAAGCACAATATGAAGCATGAGTATAATATGAATACAGATTCTTGTATTTTATTATATTTAGCACCTTTAAAAATGTAAAATTTGTTATATTAGAAAAAATATAAAACCTGTTAATGTTTATACGGTTTTATATTTCTTATGAATGTGATAACGTGTTAATCCTAAATCTCATCTGACTACTATGTTTATATGCAATATTTTATTTTCAAAAGGCAAAACAATTGAAAAGGGACTGTATGGCCTAAACATTATCTTTAATGGATATGCAGACAATTAAAAATGAGAGGAAATTGATGTAAAAAAAACAAGCAACTGAAATTCTAAAGCTCTGTACACAGGATCGGTTCGTCTGATGAAAACTGACCGATGCATCGTTTTCATCAGACAAACTGATCGTGTGTGGGACCCATCTTTTTTTTTCCATCGGTGAAAAAAAAATAGAACTTGTATGGAAGAAAAACTGATAGAAAAAAAACAATCGTCTGTGTGGAAGTTCATCGGTGAAAAATCCATGCATGCTCAGAATCAGGTCAATGCATGCTCGGAAGTGTTGAACTTCATTTTTCTCAGCATGATGTAGTGTTTTACGTCACTGGGTTGGATATGGTCAGATTTTTGACTGATGGTGTGTAGGCAAGACTGATGAAAGTCAGCTTCATCAGATATCCAACGAAAAAATCCATCGGATTAGATTCCGTCAGATATCCGATCGTGTGTACAGGGCATAACTCTTTAATGAAGGGGGCTGCCGGGGGGCGCACCGATACATATTCTCGCCAAGGGCCCTGGAGACCCTAGGTACGCCTCTGGGTGACAGAGTTGTCAGACGGTGGTAGCCTTTGCCAGGAGCGGAGCTTGTTTTATACTGTTGTCAGTAGCGGCAGGCATCGTGATTGATGATGGATCTACACTGGGGGACATTTTTTCTTTTGTTTTTGTTTTTAATAATGGACTTGTCAGAAACTGCCCCTGTGTTTTTTACACTATACTTTTTTTGGATGGATGAGTAGGGTTGCTATGTACCCCATACTCATTCACATGGGGGTGGGATCTGGGAGCATGTGGCCTGGTATCAGTGCCAAGACAAGATCATCCAGTGCCCGGGAAGAAAATGGGAAAACTGCACCCCAGCCTATAAACCCCTCCAATCCAGCTATCTGTTGAATAAAGAAGGGGCATGGCCAATATATTGGCATGCACCAAAATGTTTATAAAGTTTGTGGCATGCAATTACATATTACCAATATTTTTTATGTCAGACAAATGCAGACTTTAGCATGCTGTCGGTTGACTATGGGTCAGAGGAGTGCAAAAATAAGTGCACTCTGGTGACCTACAGGAGAGGTAGGGCAGAAAGAGCTTTGGTCCTTCATCTCCTTTAATGCCGCGTACACACGATCACTTTTTGCGATGAAAAAAACGAAGTTTTCTCTCATGAAAAAAAACAACGTTTTTCAAACTTCATTTTCCAAAACGACGTTGCGTACACACTATCGTTTTTCCCAAAAGCTCGAGCAGTGCGCGGTGACGTCCATCACGTACGACGGGACTATAAAGGCTCATTTTCATGCGGAAGCCGGCCTCTTTTGCTGATATCGTGTTGCTGCGTGTTAGTAAAAGTTTGGTGAGAGACGATTCGCGCTTTTCAGTCTTCGTGTTTAAAAAACGTTTTCTTTCTTACAGTTTGTGCTTTTGTGTTCGTATCTGTTTTACAGTGCTTGTTTTCAGATCGTATCTGTTTTGGCAGTGCGTTCTTGTTTGCACGTTACTGTTTTGCAGGTCGTTCTTCAGAGGCCTTTCTGTTTTTCAGTGCGTTTTTTTTTTTAGTCTGATCTGATTTGACGACCATTTTCTAGCCATGTTGCGGGTACGTTCTCGTCGCCGTGAGCATGCTTTGCATCTTGTTAGGATGTGTGCTGCATCCCGGCTCCGGTCCTTGAGGAGGGCGAGAAGGACTTTGTGGGCCAAGGACTGGTTTCTTCGCAGGGACCAGTTCTCTCATATGCCTCTGCTGCGGGAGATCCAAGAAAATAACCCTGATGATTTCAGGAATTTTCTTTGGATGTCTGACCCCATATTCCAGCAGCTTTTGGCTTCGGTGTTGCCTTATATCACCAGGTAGGACACCGTTATGCGGGAAGCCATCACTGCTGAGCAGCGGCTAGTTGCCACCTTGCGGTACCTGGCAACAGGGAGAAGTCTGCAGGACTTGAAGTTCTCGACGGGCATCTCCCCCCAGGCTCTGGGCCTCATAATCCCGGAGACCTGTTGTGCCATAATCCAGGTTTTGCAGGAGGACTATATTAAGGTAAGTGGTGTCCTTTAAATGCACAAACTCTGTTATTATTTTTCATATTTTTAAATAATGTACAAGCCCACCTAGCCTAGTCCCTATATCCCCCTTGATTTTTGTTCCCTATTGTTCTGTATTTTTAAGTCCCTATATCCCCCTTGATTTTTGTTCCCTATTGTTCTGTATTTTTAAGTCCCTATATCCCCCTTGATTTTTGTTCCCTAGTGTTCTGTATTTTTAAGTCCCTATATCCCTCTTGATTTTTGTTCCCTATTGTTGTTCTGTATTTTTAAGTCCCTATATCCCCCTTGATTTTTGTTCCCTATTGTTGTTCTGTATTTTTAAGTCCCTATATCCCTCTTGATTTTTGTTCCCTATTGTTGTTCTGTATTTTTAAGTCCCTATATCCCCCTTGATTTTTGTTCCCTATTGTTGTTCTGTATTTTTAAGTCCTTATATCCCCCTTGATTTTTGTTCCCTATTGTTCTGTATTTTTAAGTCCCTATATCCCCCTTGATTTTTGTTCCCTATTGTTGTTCTGTATTTTTAAGTCCCTATATCCCCCTTGATTTTTGTTCCCTATTGTAGTTCCCCCTCCCCCCCAATCTTTTCTAATTTCCCTTTTTTTTTTTAAGAGAAATGTTTCAAGGTCGCAAACTCATCTTGGGCCCCCCCTCACCCTATTTTGTTGGTGTTTTGTGACCATCAGAGGGTGTGATTAATATGCTTAGTAATTCTTTATAATTTATGATTCGGTCAATAATACTTGAACTTAACGATCTTCTTTTTTTAGGATCCAAGAATGTTTTTGGATATTCTATTAGGAACGTTTGTTTGAATAAATGTTTTTGGGTTTCTCTACAGTTCCCCACCACGCCACAGGAATGGCAGACTGTGGCAGCGGAATTCTCCCAGCGATGGAATTTTCCGAATTGTGGAGGAGCTATTGATGGCAAGCACGTCCGCATCGTGCCACCACCCCATTCCGGATCCCATTTTTTTAACTACAAGGGTTTCCACAGTGTCGTGCTCATGGCGGTGGTTTCTGCCAATTATGAATTTCTCTACCTAGACGTTGGGAAGAATGGGCGGATGTCGGACGGCGGGGTCTTTGCCGAGACCGAGTTTGCCCAACGGCTTGAGTCAGAGGACCTGGGATTGCCACCTGTGGAGGAGAACACAGAGGGGCTTCCTTTTGTGTTCATTGCAGATGAGGCATTTGGCTTGGGTCCCCACCTCCTGAGGCCATTTCCCCAACGTGCCCTCACCCATGAGAGGAGGGTCTTTAATTATCGGCTGGCCAGAGCCAGAAGAGTGGTTAAGAATGCGTTTGGCATCATGGCCAGCCGGTTCCGCTTGTTTTTAACTGCCATAAACATGGCTGAATATAAATGGGATACCATCATTTTATGTTGCTGTATCCTACATAATTATCTCAGAAGACATTCTGTCAATTATATAGCATTATTGCCTGACGAGGCAGTTCATGTTCCTGATGTGGCCCGTGAGGCAGGCCATCCAGGCTTGGCCCCCCAAAACGCACGTGCGGTGCGCCAGGCCTACGTGGACTATTTTATGGGTAGGGGGGCCATTCCAATGCCAGATCTTGGCTGATTTACATAATAAAAATCTTTGAGGAAAAAAACAGTCTACTTATTTTTTAGACAATATTGTGAATGTTTGTGTATTTTCATTGCCTCCTAGGTTATCATAGTGCTATGTGTTTTGAATGGTCTAAATATCCATCATTGTTTGATGTTACCAGCAGTAACATATTTTTAAGGTCAGCATTCATATAAAATAACAAGCCACACAATTGTGAAAGTGACCATTTTTTTATTTTTTTTAATTATTTTAACAAGAAAACAGGTACAATCCTTTTTTTTTCTGGTGATTCAAACAAACACAATCATTTTTTTTTCTGGTGATTCAAACAAACACAATCATTTTGTAAAAAATTTTTTTTTCTGGTGATTAAAATAACTATAAAATCATTATTATTTTTTTCTGGTGATTAAAATAACTATAAAATCTTTTTTTTATTTTTTTGTATTTTTTTCTGGTGATTAAAATAACTATAAAATAGTGTTTGTTCCTCTCATTAACAAAACATAAATAAAAAACATTTAAAAGACTTTAAACCCTCCCCAAAACATCCAGGACATTTTTGAGTCCCACCCTTTTTGTATTTTCCAGGATTTGTCTGGATGCTAGCTGGATGTCCTCGATTTGTTCTGCGCAGGACCATATTTCTCGAATGACGAAAGGTGCAGTGTCCTTATCAAGTGCTGACCCAGCACGACTTGCTCCTGAAATGTGCGAGCAAACCATGTATTAATAAAAAGTAATCCTACACCTACATTACCTGTGTATCTGTGTTATCTGATACATTACCGGATGTGGTGGCAGCTTCCCCTTCATCCAGATCCCTCGGGGGTGTTGCTTGAGAACTTGCGTCCTGCCTCGATGCTTCCTTACGCCCTACGAAATTGAAGAAAGGGAAACCAGAAAGATAAAAAATTAGAGGGATGAAAGATAATTCAAAATACAACTACAGAGTCCACATGTGTAGAATCCACTGCTGAGCACACTTTCCTTTTTCTGCGTATTGTTATTACTATTAATTATTCACATCTACTAGGTACACATCTACATTAAAAAAAAAACAATTGATGTCACATTAAAAACATAATAAGATGTCACAACTTTAATGTTTGTGAGAACAATAACTGGTCGTAGGAGTCGTCGTAGGTTCAAACTGCAATCATACAAATATGCTCTTTTTAGAGGATACAGTGATTGCACTCCGATTTGTCCACGGGAACTAGGCATGAAGAGCGTCGTTTATTAGTACAAAAGGCGACGAATGATCGACTACTCCTACGACCAATTTTAGTGTGAGCACAAACATAGATACAGTACAACCTGAAAGAAGAAGCACATGGCACAAAGAACAAACACCAAAAATGAGGCCACATCAAAATTACTTACTTTTGTTTCGAATCATTCTTTTTATTCGCTGCAGCTGCTCTGGCTCTCTATTCTTCAGGTCAGACCACCTCTTTCTGACTTGTTCTTTGCTCCTGCTTTGACCAAATTTCTGCCTGAGGCTCCTAATGACTTTATCCATTATGTCCGCCTTCAACTTATTGGGATGCAGGTAAGGGCCGTGCTTGCCATCATAGTCCTCTTGCAGAAAGATGGTCACCATCTCCACCATCTCTTTGAAAGCCATGTTTGACGCCTTGTACCTCCGCCTGGAGCTTCTTCTGGTCTGGCCCTGGCCTGCCTCCTGGCTTGAGCTTGCCATATTTTTTGCCCGGGCTTGTTCCTCCAGAAATGACACCCACCAAAAAAAGTTAGAGAAAGGGGCGTGTAAAGGACGAGACCGAACGTCAGGGGCGGGGTATGCCTCGCGTCACACGTGTGCGTCGCGTCACACGTGCGCAGTGTTTAAAGGGATCCGACGTCATTGAAAGCGACGTTCACAGTCTGCGGAAGAAGGCGCAAGTCACGATCGAATAATACGACGGTATGTAACTGTATTTTGGACATTAATATTATTGAACAGTGGATGATGTTGTGTGCTAGAGAAGATATGGTGTTAAAGCTTTTAGTAGTAGGAGTGGCTTCACTGACACTAGGGGCCAGATTCACGAACAGTTAGGCTGGCGGATCGAGTGATCCGCCAGCCTAACTGTGACTTTGAGCCGGCGTTTCTGTTTTCTGTAACCAGAAAACAAGAAACGCCGGGTTGAAGTTCCGATGCGAGCAGCGTAACTGAGTTTCGCCATCGCATCGTTACTTCAACTTAAAAATGGCGCCGGGGGCGTTCCCGCCGATTTACGCTCAAAAAATATGTTAATGAGCGGAAATCGGCAATTCACGATCGAATTCCGGCGCGACGCAATGACGATACGACGTTTCCGGACGGGATACGCGGCGCATAGATATACCTACATGGGGTTGGAGTATCCTATGTTAGGTATAGGCGTCGTCATCGCGTCGGGAAAAAAAAAAAAAACGTCGCTTGCGTAAAACGGTCATGAATGGGAATGTGACGTCATTGACGTTCATTCACAGATTTTGGAGCATGCGCATGGGGATGTTTTGACACTCGACGCATGCGCAGTACGTTGGCGGCGGGATCGCGCGTAGTTAGCATACTACACGCCCCGTACCCGCCCAATTTGAATTCCGCCGGCTCATTTGCGATGCGCTGCCGCAACTTTAGGAGCAAGTGCTTCGTGAATGACAGCACTTGCTCCTAAAATTTCTGCAGCGCAACGCAAATGAGAAGCGTTACTCCAGAGCAAAGATGCTCTGGACTACCTGAATCTGGCCCTAGGTTTTTATTTTCCATTTTACATGCAGACAACATGGAGGCCTTCAAGGAGCAATAATTTTTTACTGAATTCATCCAAAGATGGAGGGAGCAGCCAGTGCTCTGGCAAACAAAAAACAAAAAAATAAAAACAAACAGGCCAGGAAGCAAGCACTGGAGACCATTCTGGTATTTGTGAAGACAAGGGTCCCAAATGCAACAACTGAGACTGTGAAGACCAAAATAAATTTGATTAGGGGCACCTACAGGACCCAACGGTCACTAGTCCAGGCCTCAATCCGATCAGGAGCTGCAGCTGAGTCCGTATATAGGCCAAATCTGTGGTATTATAATCAGCTGCAGTTCCTGGATGACCATATTGAATCACGGCCATCCGTGTCGACCCTTCCCCCAAGGAGACAGGCCCCTCTTCCCTGCAGTCAGTCCTCCAATCTTCCCTGCAGGCAAGAGCAGGCTAGCTCGGAGGAAGAGCCCGAGTTCCTGGAGGACCCAGATTGTGACCCATGGAGCCAGGTATTGCATTTTACTAACAAATTATGAACTGCAATGTAGAATAATGTTGACAAATTGATGTTGCAAGTGTTGAAAATTATATATGATTGCAGCAAAAATTAGGAACATGTCACTAGGCAATAGCCGCAAAACAGAATGGGGACAAAATCCATAAAATGCACAGGTCATAATGATTGTATGTAATTTTCGGGTACGCCACTAGGGGGGTAAACACAATACACCGGGAAGGGGTCGCAGATGAGAAACAGGCTTAATGTTAATTTCCATTTTGGCCACCCCAAAAAAAAAAAAAAAAAACATCCATTTTTAGTTTGGGGAAAGGCCCCCTACTGAGCAATTTCAGCCAACATCAACCCCCCACCTCTAGGGGGCACATATCTGTAGCTGGGTAAGGGGCCACAAAATTAGGGATGTGTGCCCTGTGTGTAAACTATTTTTGCAGACAATTAGCATATGTCAAAGAGGGCTTTGGAGCGCTCATCGCGGCCAAGCTCCAAAAGCTGGAGCCGGGCCAGCGTGTGCGCTGCAAGCTACTAATCTTTAAGGCCATAAGCATGGCCACACTGGGCAAGCTCAATGACGACATTGACATTGGGCTGATCGGCACTCCTGTCGTCTCTGCTCTTCCTGCTCCGGCTCCTGCTCCTGCTCCTTCTCCTGCTCCTCCTCTTCCTGAGCCTGCTCTGGCTCCTGCCACAACCTTGCCTCCAGGAACCCAGCCCACAAGGACTCGGGCTGCAGGGAAGGCTGCAGGGAAGAGTAAAGGGAAGAAGAAATGATGGTGCCCCTAATCAAATTTATTTTGTCTTGACAGACTTCAGTGTTACTTTGTTGGAACCTTGTCTTTTCAAATACCAGCAGGGTCTCCTTTGCTTTCTTCCTGGCTTTTTTGTTTTTATTTTGATTCCATTTTTGTTTGCCAGATGTGTGTAATTTTGTTTTTTTGCTTTATTGCTTTGCGACAGAAATAAATGTCTTTTTTGTTTCGGTGCAAAATTTGTACATGTGTATTTTGAACAATATATAGAGATCATTTACTGAGTAGGCAGACACATTTTTTTTTTTAAAAAGGAACAAGGGACAACAACCTCCTTGTTGGTAATTTATTTAAAAAAAAATATATTTTTGTTGGGTCACTTCACACACTCCAAAATCAACCACAATTCACATTTTGATAAACATTAAAAAAAAAAAAAAAAAAAAGGGAGATGATGTGCTTAAACAAAAAAAGAGGAAATAAAGACATAAAGAAAAAAAAAGAAAAAAAAGTCAAAAGGTTAACAGAACTATGTAACAAGATCTGTTAACCTTTTGACTTTCTTTGTTTTTTGTTTTTTTTCTTTATTTCTTTATTTCCTCTTTTTTTGGTTAAGCACATCATCTCCCTTTTTTATTTTTTTTTATTAAAAAGTTTTTTTAAATGTCAACTATGTAACAAGATGAGCCACAACAAACTAGGAATTTAGTGTAGCATTTAAATGCATTGGTTCAGATGCAGCGCATTCTTTGCTTCATTATACTTTTAAAAAGAAACGAATGTGCTTAATCCATTCTGAACAGTAGTTTTGCCAGAACAAGCGCTCCCGTATGAGAAATTGCTTCTGAGCAGGCGCGGGTTGAAAACGTCGTTTTGCACATCGTTTTGCCCACACACGGTCACTTTTTATGACACAAAAAACAACGTTTTGAAAAACGACACAAAAAATTCAAGCATGTTCGAATTTTTTTTTTTCATCGTTTTTTTGAAGACATAAAACTATGTTTTGTCCACACACGATGATTTAAAATGACGTTTTTGAAAACGTCGTTTTTTTTTTCATCGCAAAAAACGATCGTGTGTACGCGGCATAAGGGTTCTTTCACAAGGGTACTCCATTTAGGTCCTCCTCTCAATTTTTCAGGAGGAACTGATCAGAAGGTCCATGCAGCCCTATGGAATGGTTGATGTAAATTGACTTGTGTCTGTTTACCCCTGCCTAGCTCTGAATCCATCCTGGTCTGGGAGAAAAAATAAAGGACTGTTTTCTCTAGATAGTAAATAGACACTGGAGTCTGTTTTCATCCACCCGCACATAGAGCTGTCACAGGTTCACCTATGTCTGCTGGCATAAAAGAAAACAGGCACAGATGTAAAAAACTGACATCCATCCTGTTCAGCGCTGATTCAGCAAGGGATCTGCTCACCGATCCCCTGCTGATTAAAGTGGGCTCAGCTCTGTTTCAGAGGATCCTTAGGTCTTGTTCATACAAGTGTAGCGCTACCCCAACAGGAGCCGCTGGTTGAATTTAGTCCTCTGTTCTTACCTTGACCTCTAAAAAGACCTTTGTATCTCTGAAACCTTGGGTATACCCATCAATGAGCGCAAATTGATAACTTTTGGTAAGTGCCTCAGGGTCACCCTGAAATAAGACTTGAGATCTTAAAGATTGATAAGAAGTTATATTAGAAATAACAGGGAATCACATGCAGTACACCTTTTTGGCATTTACAGTTTCAATGTAGTAGGAGTACCTCCTTAGGTTTTGATAACGAACATCATAAGGCAACTGTGAATTTGGTATCAATAGAAAAATGACTAAGTGGCCTAGATCCACTTATGGTGAGGAGACTAGGGCCTAGGCTGCAATGCAATGATGGGAAAACTGGGAAAAACTGGAAACTCTTGACTAAACAGAATAACAGACAAAGAAATGGGGTGGTGGCGCTGGAGATCAGTGGTATATTGAAGTTATAAAAAATAAACAAAGTCCGTATAGATACAAGTCCTTATGGTGTTAAGGTAAATATTTAAAACTGGGGATGAATGGGAACAATGTGAGGAAGAGGAGGGGGGACACTGTCCTATATGAAGCTGATGAACCAAGTCCATATTCCGGGGCAGGCTTTCCAAAGCGGGGGAGACGAGAGCAAAAACTCCAACATATGCAAAGTAAGAGAGAAAAGAAGGCGCCTCCAGGTTAAGGACAAAATAGCTTTAATTAACAATAGGTGACAGCATCCACTTGCATAAAAAGTGATAGAGATCCGGTGAATCCTTTGGTAGTGGTCCCGGATGTGGCGTTTTTCCGCTCTAGATGTTAGCTGAAATGGTGCTCTGGTGCCTCTCTATGTCAGACCGTCCGTGTTGCAGGAAGTCCAGCTGGAGCGATGAGACCATCGGGAGCGAGGGGTGGAGCGCAGCGTGAGTCGTGGTGACGTCACTGGAACCTTTTGCATGCGACGACGTTTCGAAACTGGCGCTGCGTATAGCTGCTGTGTGCAGACTCTCCTGTAGATAACACAGAGGGCAGCAATGCCGGTCCTGTTAGTATATGGCGGTGCAGGCTCTCCCTCCCTCTATATAGAACACAGAAGCACTCCTCATTGCTCCGTCTCCCCGGGACAGTCAGTCTGTCTGTAGTGTTATTTAGTGTTACACACTGTTTCCCTACTTGCCACTTCCCTTTCCTCTTTTCATTAAATTGTCACAAAAGTATCCAGGCACACCTGACTGAAATCTCCCCCTGTGGTTTAACCCCAATTTGCAGGAACTATACTCCCTTCCTGATCCCAATCGCTGGTACTCCAAGGGGGGTTAAATATTTATGCCACCTGTACAATGCTCAGGGCTTTAAATCTTTTTCTCAGCTACGTTTAGATTTCAATTTACTAAGATCGTACCTATTTTATTACTACCAGCTTAGGCACGCTATCCGTGCCCAGTTTAGCTCCCTGGATGATCCCACTGAACTGCCCCCATTGGAAAAACTGCTCAGACAGGAAGATCCCACTAAACTTGTCTCCACCTATTATGCAGCCCTAATGACTGACTTTAGCCCCAGGTTTCACAAAGCTCAGGTAAAATTGACCTCTCTGGACATCTCCCTGGTAGACGAGGACTGGTCAGAATTTAGTGATACGTATGTAGCGCCCCTCTACTTTCAGTTAAGGACGCTGTTATAAATTTAGTGGGGTGAGAGACTTATTTGCTCTCACCAGTTTGAATTGTTTAAATTTGGCTGCCGTCATCCCTGGACTGTCCTGTGGGTCATGCTGTGCTTCAGAGATGTAGTTCCATCTCTGGGCAGGGGATGGTGCCAGAGGGGTTCAGGCGGAGCCACTTTTTCCCAGCAGCCAATTGGAGGGGTTCTCCTCGCGGGGCATGCTGGGGAGGGGTATATCTGTGGCAGACGCCATTTTACCGGGGTTGTTGGCGGGTTCCTGGTTCCAGGTGGGTGCCCACCTGGCCGGGCCTGTGCAACGCGGAGTTCCTGGCTCTGGGCCCATATGGCTCAGAGAAACTAAAAGGGGGGATTCCAGTGACTTACTGGGACCCCACACTTAGAGAGAGATCCCAAGCTTGATGCTGTTCGGTGGGGAGTCGGTCTGAGGTGAACCGGGAGGCAGGTGATCTAATAGGATTTAGACGGAACCATCAGGGATCTTGGTGACCGGACACTGACAGGTTGTGAGTTGCAAACTGTCAGTCGGTGACCCCAACTATTGACTGAGAGGATCCGCTTTAATTCTTGTTCTTGAGTATTGGACCTGTGGCAGAGGCCTTTACTAATTTACTAAAGCCAAGTCGGTGGCAGAGACTTGTTCCCTCTCAGAGCTCACAGTGACACTCGGGCTGCCAGGTCTGTGAGGGAGGCCTGTCCGGGTGTACTGCACCCATCCTGGCTGGGGTGGCGACGAAAAGCGAGAATACTTGTTGAAGGCAGAACTGCTTCCTTTCCTATCCATAGCCTGAATCTGCAAAGTTGCTCTTTTCACCAACCTATCCTATCTATTCCAAGTTGGCTGTTGGTCGTGTTGGACCCAAATAAAAGCATTTAAAATGTCAATCAACTGCCTGGACATTCTGTCACTGCTATCATCCCCTAGACATACTATATAGGTAACTTAAATTACGTCGATCCTAAATCAAACCAGCGGCTCCTGCGGGAGTGAGCGCTACACATATAAAACCTCTGTTATTGCTTCCGGGGACCGCATCATACAGGTCATACAGGTCTCCTGCCCTCGGCTGCCTGTTTCCGTGGCTGTGGCCGGGAGGCTGATTTCTTACACTGCTTCTGGGTAGTCCAGGACTTCTGGGAAGAAGTGGGTGCATTCATCTCATCGGCGCTAGGCATCCCAAACATAATCCACCTCAAGAACTGCCTATCTAACGGGATATTGTGTTTCCCCATAAGTTACTGGGGTCCACAATTCCCATATTACCAGGTGTGTCAAGGGAGGGTTTTGAGCCACTTCAATGGGTTGATCACAGAACGTAGACCTAAAACAAACCAGCAGGTCCTCCGGGGTAGTGCTACACCTGGGGCTCGTCTGTGATTTCTACGGCTTTGGCGGTCAACCTCCCCCTAAGAAAAACCCTCGCTAACATCACAATGGATCCTGTTGCCATGACCAAGTGGTGTGAAGAGGAGAATGCCTCTCCTGATGCCTGCCTGGTGGTGGAGATAAAAGGGAAAGTTTGGACAGAGGAAGAACTGGCCCCAGTCCTGAAAACGCTGTGCCCAGGTAGGAAGCCCTGTGTGAATGATGTAAAGACAAACACTCAGGTCCCACACACCTATGCTTTTTGTGAATGGAAGAAAGCGATCCCTGACCAATTTAAGGGGCCCAGTGTGAAAACAGCTGATCAGACTGAACTCTTTGGTCCAGACCTATCTAGAGGGAGTCCTACATCCACTAGTCAAGCTACTCCCAGTTGAAGCGTGGGACCCAAATCCTGTGGGTCTAGCCCGCCCACAGACCAAGAAGGATATGCTGTCCTTCCATGGCATGATTGGTTACTGTCGCCAATGGATACCTGACTGTTCCCACTATAACATTTTGAGACAAACCACAGGTACTGACATGCCAGATTGTATAAAATGGAATGATGAAATGTACAATGCCTTTGTATACCTTAAAGCATCTATGGTAAGAGCTCCTGATCTTGGCCAATCCAAGTATAGCAAAGGGTTTCACCTATTTGCTAGGGACAACTGTAAAATTATGACGGTAGTCCGAGCACAAGAACACGGAGGCAAACTGCACCCTATCGCTTCTTTCTCAAGAGTGGTACCTATGCCAGTTAAGGGTATGTCGGCATGTCTAAGAGTTCTTACATCCTGTGCTATGGTTGTGGAAATGGCCACATCTTTCACTTTAGGTCACCCAACTACCCTTCATACCACCCATAATGTATCCATCCTCTTAAAGAATATCCATATCCAACATACTGTACGTTCGCACAGCGCCTGAGTGTGTATGAGGTAATTTTGCTTTCAAAACCTAAATTTGAAAAAAATATGCATCCCCACAGAGGATGAGGTAGCCCAACAGCATGAATGTATTGAAGCCATACAGCAGGACACATCTCCTAGGGAGGATATGTGTTTGAGTGCAATTCCCGGAGCTCAAAATGTGTTTGTAGATGGATCTTGTTCAAGACCAAATGATCACATATATCATGCTGGATATGCTGTCGTCCAGCTCCCAGATGTTGTACTCGAAGCAAACACAGTCCATTTTTCAATCTGCACAAGCAGCTTCCAAACAAGAGGCCACTATCCAGATGCCTTCTCTAGCCCCTGAAATACCCCTACTTGACCAAACTCTCATATTTACAGACATATGCTACTGTGCTGCCATGCAGCTTTACTGTCTAGCAGTATTGTCATATTCAGCCCATTCAGCTCAGTCTGCTTAATAACAGAAGTTATTACCTACAGAGCTCAGCTCTGGCAGATTTCTAACAAGACACCAAAACTACAGCACTTGTCATTATGTCTGACAGAGATCCCACAGAGTTACCTGCATTTAACCAAGATAAAGTAGACTCTTACTTCATTCTGCTCATCCTGCTAGAACCCCTCATCCATTAGACATGTGCATTCGTTTTCGTTAGAATGCATTTTCGTCTGAAAATCAGGTATTTTCGTTATCGTTTTAACGAACGAAAACGAAAGCGCAAGAAACGAAAACCGAAAGATCCGACATAAAAAATGCTTTATTTTCGTTTTCGTTCAGATCCGACGATTTTCGATGCTTTGTCGAATTTCCGTCGTTCAATTCGACAAAGCATCGAAAATCGTCGTTCTGAATACAGTGAAGAGGTAGGAATTCCTACCTCTTCACTGTATTCAGAACGACGATTTTCGATGCTCTGACGAATTTCCGTTGTTCGATTTCACAAAGTCATCAAAAATCGTTGTTCTGAATACAGTGAATAGGTAGGAATTTAATCAAATTCCTACCTCTTCACTGTATTCAAAACGACGATTTTCGATGCTTTGTTGAATTTACGTCGTTCAATTCGACAAAGTCATCGAAAATCGTAGTTTTCGGGCGAAAACTTTCCCGACGAAAACTAAATAAATCAAAACGATTTTCGGGAGTAACTAAATAAATGTATTTTCCGGACAAAAACGAAACAAAATATTCCAGTCTGCACATGTCTATCATCCATCCTTGAAGGCGAGGGAGGTTTATGAAGCAAGTAAAGAAGAAACATCTAGTAACCTGACTGCATTATGGGATAAGACTTTAAGTTCTATAATAACCACTAATGAAACTAGCAACAATCTTGAGCAATTGAACACTGCTCTCTCAAGGGTTAAGATGGCATTTGAGAATTATAAAATACTTTCTGAGAAGTACTATTCCCTATTGTCACATTCCAAAATAGAAGAATCTGCATTGGAATTAAAGGACTTTACTTCTTTTTTTTTTTTTTTTTATAATTATCTTTTATTTATTTTTATAAACAAGAAAGCAACACGAAAAACACATGAAAACGGGATATGCAGAATCCAATACAACAGCTTGTTTATATATGGACATTATAATACATCTCTATCTTAGACTCTTTTACTATTCCTGGTCTGCAGCAGAGGGAAATTATAATATTTTATATCACAAGCAATTTCCATTCCCCCCCTAAAATACTATTTCAACTTTTAACTAAATTTCAAACTTCCCCAAATGTTCCATCTCCTCCCTGATTGTCCATATATTCTCTATGTATTCGACAAATTCCCTCTTTTATCTCCATCACGTTGCCTTCCCTATTTTATCCCCTCATTCCCTCCCCCCTTATCCCCTCCTCAAGACCCCCATCTCCACCTCTTCTCCTCCTCCATCCGCGTACACCCACGGACACGGAGGGAAGAGGAGAGGAAGAAGGAGACAAAAAAAAAAACAACACAAAAAAACAAACACCACACACAAAGCCCCATAACACAACAACCCTCCCCCCCCCTCCGCTGTCCCCCCCTCGGCGAGAAATTTCATCTTTCCTTCCCTCCTCTCTTTCCCTTCTTTCCTCGACCTCTAATCTTTATTCTTACTCCCCTAGTAACTTTTTACATTCTTCTGATTGTACAAATAATTCCCAGGGTGCCCATATTATTTTATTTTGCTCTTTCTTATCTATTGGCCTCGGTAAGAGTTTCTCCATTATTCCTATTTTCCTTACTTTTTTAAGCCACATAGATATTAGAGGTGCTTCCGGGTCTTTCCATTTTATTGCAATGCAACTTTTAGCCGCATTTATCAGATGACCTATCATTGATCCTGTATATCTTTTCAAAGAAATTTCTGTATGATGTAATAGGAAGAATGAGGGGTCATCTGGAATCTGGTGTTCTGTAAGTGATTGGGTAATTCTCCGTACTGTTTCCCAAAATTGTTGTATTATTGGACACCCCCAAAATATATGCAACATTGTCCCTTTCTCCCCACACCCTCTCCAGCATCTCTCTGAAATTTCAGGAAAGAATATATTTAGACGAGCTGGCGTATAGTACCACCTTGTTAATATTTTATAATTTAATTCTTGTATTTTCGTACATCTTGAGGAGTTTAACGCTAAATTTATGATATTTTGGCATTGTATTGGGGAAAAGGTTTGGCCTAAATCTCTCTCCCATTTGGCGAGGCTTGGCATTCTAAAGTCTTCCGGTGGTGCAGTCAACAGTGTATACATTTTCGAGACCATATGAGCCAATGGTTCCGCTCCTCCACAATACTCCTCAAACTTTGTAAGTGGGCGTCTGTACTTTTCTGCACCACCTAGAGTCTCCAAAAAATGTCGTAATTGTCGCGCTTGCCATATCGGGATTTCATATCCCCCTTGTGAAATTTCTCCTATTGTTTTCCATCCCCTTTCTCCTAGAAAGTGAGAGGCTTGAAATCTTCCATTATCTCTTAATTTCTTGAATATTTGAGACTCCATGCCTGGCTGAAATTCTGGATTTCTTATTATTGGATAGAGGGGGGAGTTTTTAGTCGAAAATTTTGAATTATAACATACTTTATTTCCGGTCCATAATGTTGGACCTATCGTAGGGTGGGTTTTAACTATAAGGGGTAATGCTGAATAACACCATATTGCCCTATTTAACGGTACTGGGCTCATTTGTTGCTCTAAAGTAATCCATAGTTTATAATCCCTGTGTCTGCTCCAATCGGCTATCCTTCCCAGCTGGACTGCTTGATAGTATTTTAGCATATCCGGTGCTGCTATTCCACCAGCCTTCTTGGGTAGGATCAATAGTTTCCTACCAATCCTAGGCCTTTTACTCCCCCATATAAATTTCATAAATAAAGCCCTGACTTGATTGAAGTATGCCATGGGGATCTGAATTGGTAGCGCTTGGAAAAGATAGAGGAATTTTGGCACTACACTCATTTTTTAAATATTGGATCTCCCGAACCAAGAGTGCATCCCTCTACTCCATCCATCCAGCATTGTTCTAACTGTACTCAGTAATGGTTTAAAATTTAACTCAAAAGTATCCTTTAAGTCTGGTGGCATTTGTGTTCCCAAATAATTCAGTGCCCTGGTCGTCCATTTAAATTTAAAGCTATGTTCTAAACCGGTTTTAATCAACTCCGGGATAGCGACTCCCATCGCCTCTGATTTACTGTAATTTATTTTAAAATTTGACATATTCCCATAGATTTCTACTTCTTTCATTAAATTTGGTAAAGATATCTGTGGTTTGATTAAGGAAAAAAGCATATCATCTGCGTAAGCTGATACTTTATATTCCATTCCCCCTAGTTGAATACCCACTATGTCTCTATTCTGTCGGATCTTATTTAATAATGGTTCTAATGTCAATGCAAATAATAAGGGAGACAAGGGGCAGCCCTGCCTGGTACCGTTTGTAATTGCTAGGGGTTCAGAATATACCCCATTTACCTTTACTAAGGCTCTGGGTCCCGCATACACCCCTGCTATCCACTGTAACATCCGCTCTCCCAGACCCATTTGTTTTACTGTTCCCAGCATAAACTCCCAATTCACTCTATCGAATGCTTTCTCTGCATCTGTATTCAGGAAAACACTCGATATCTTTTTTTTATTTGCTTGGTGTATTAAATTTAACACTTTAATAGTACTATCTCTCGCTTCTCTAGTTGGTATAAACCCAACTTGGTCTAAATGAACCAATTTTGAAAGGTAGGGCTGTATGCGGGATGCCAGAATCTTTGTCAGTATTTTAATATCTACATTTATTAATGATATTGGTCTATAACTAGAGCATAACCCTGGATCCTTCCCTTCTTTCGGTATAACCGTAATATGTGCCAATAGCGCCTCCTGAGGTAGAGATCTTGTTTGTCCGACTGTATTAAATAATTTGGTCATATAAGTCCCCAGTAGTGTACTAAAGCTTTTATAGTATTGTATTGTAAACCCATCTGGGCCCGGGGCTTTACCATGTTTTATTGTTTTCATTGTTGATTGCACTTCCTCCAGAGTAATTGGTTTTTCTAAATCTCTTCGTTCTGGAGATGTTAATCTGGACAGACCTGCTGAAGATATGTATTTCTCCACAGACCCAGAGGGGTTCACCATTCCTTGAAGATTATATAGAGAGGCATAATATTTCTTAAATTCTTGCGCTATTTCTTTTGAAAGGTAGAGTTTTTGATCTACTTTTGTTTTAATAAATGGAATATATGACCGTGATTGTAGTTTTTTTAATTTTTTTGCTAGTAACTTCCCACATTTTTCACCTGAGTCATACGTCATCTTCTCTGCATATTGTAAAACTGCTTCAGCTTTATATCTAAGGAGATCTGCTACCTGTCTTCTTAAATATGTTAATTCAATTCCTATACTCGTTTCTGTCTTCTTTTTATGTTGTATCTCCAATCTCTGTATCCTTTCTAATATTTCTTTTATTTGTTTTTCTCTTGCTTTCTTAACTCTGGAGCCATGTTTTATTAGAACCCCTCGGGTTACTGTTTTATGGGCTTCCCAAACTATTCCTGGAGCACTTTCTTCGTTATCATTTATCTGGAAATACCACATTATTTCTTTTTTTACATCTTCAATTATATCGGGATTCTGTAATAGACTCTCATTTAATCTCCACCTTCTTTCTGACGTCTGAGTTCCCTCTCCCCAAGTTATTTCCATAGTTACCGGTGCGTGGTCTGTCCATGTTATATTCCCAATTGAAATATCCTGTACTAGGTGTAACCACTGATGAGGTATCAGAAAGAGGTCTATTCTTGAATAAGTTTGATGTGGGTTTGAGTAGTACGTGTAATCTTTCTCTCCTGCATGTAGGATACGCCATCCATCTACTAACTGAAATTCGTGTAATTTTTGTATAATTCGTTTTCTGGTGCCACTGGGTACCGAAGATACCCCTTTCGAGGTGTCTTCCTTTGGATCCAAGGGGATATTCAAGTCCCCGCCACAAATCAACTTACCCTCTTTAAAGTTCATCAGTTTAGTGATCACCTTCACTAAAAAACTATCTTGATGTACATTTGGTGCATAAATGGTGGCTAGTGTTACCTTCTCACCCCCTATTGCCCCTTTAAGAAAAAGGAATCTTCCTCCCGGATCTGCGTATTTATCCGTTAGGGACCATGGTATTCTATTTGCTATCACGATTGCTACTCCTTTACTTTTAGCTTCCTGGTTTGAGGCCTTGTATACCTTTGGGAAGTTCCTATTTTGAAGATATGTATATGCCCCTTCTTTAACCACTTAAGACCCGGACCAATACGCTGGCAAATGACCCAAGGGTTTTTTGCGATTCGGCACTGCGTCGCTTTAACAGACAATTGCGCGGTCGTGCGACGTGGCTCCCAAACAAAATTTGCGTCCTTTTTTTCCCACAAATAGAGCTTTCTTTTGGTGGTATTTGATCACCTCTGCGGTTTTTATTTTTTGCGCTATAAACAAAAATAGAGCGACAATTTAAAAAAAAATGCAATATTTTTTACTTTTTGCTATAATAAATATCCCCCAAAAATATATAAAAAAACATTTTTTTTCCCCAGTTTAGGCCGATACGTATTCTTCTACATATTTTTGGTAAAAAAAATCGCAATAAGCGTTTATCGGTTGGTTTTCGCAAAATTTATAGCGTTTACAAAATAAGGGATAGTTTTATTGCATTTTTATTAATTATTTTTTTTTTACTACTAATAGCGGCGATCAGCGATTTTTTTCGTGACTGCGACATTATGGCGGACACTTCGGACAATTTTGACACATTTTTGGGACAATTGTCATTTTCACAGCAAAAAATGCATTTAAATTGCATTGTTTACTGTGGAAATGACAGTTGCAGTTTGGGAGTTAACCACAGGTGGCGCTGTAGGGAATGTGTGCCCTAATGTGTTGTTTACAACTGTAGGGGGGTGTGGCTGTAGGTGTGACGTCATCGATCGCGTCCCCCTATTACAGGGATGACGCGATCGATGCTCCGGCCACAGAGAAGCACGGGGAAGCCGTGTGTACACACGGCTCTCCCCGTTCTTCCGCTCCAGGGACGGATCGCGACCCACGGCTGGGTACTAAAACCAACGTATATATACGTTGATGTGCCCAGCCGTGCCATTCTGCCGACGTAAATGTGCAGTAGGCGGTCCTTAAGTGGTTAAAATGTGTTTCCTGAATTAGTCCTATATCTGTTTTAAGAGATTTTAATTCATTTAATAATATCTTACGTTTTTCGGGGATATTAAGTCCTCTCACATTTAGGGAAGTTACCCTGATCTTATCCATCTCTCTCACCACGTTGAGCCAACAGCGGAGGAGGAGAGATCACAACACGACAGATAAAAAAAAAAAAAAAAAATGTTACACAAACACAGTCTCCTCCTATAGGGGTCCCAGGAGGTTCTATGTTACGGCTTCTACGTGGGACTTCAACTATCCCGTAGTTGCCGAGAATAGGGGGAACTGACCTCTAACAGCAAGAGTGGCTGAGCTCCTGCCTCCTCTCCTCCCTCTGTTTAATTTCTCTCTAAACCCTTTCTATCTTATTTACCCTGTGACTGCCCCCCCTTTTTTATTTCTTATTCCACTCTCTCACCTTCTGATCTCTGTTCCAGTGTCATGACTAGTCTTTATATTACATACATACTCTACCCATTAATATCTCCAATTTCCCTTAATTTCATATAAATTCTGATTTGCTTTCTCATTTATAGCAGGTCATACATTTAAAATATATGCATTATTTATACTCTTCATAATATTCATATATTGATGTACTGGGTCAATTATTTATACATAACCCCGATTTTTAGATCCGATTTAATTCTTCCCCCCATCTACCTCCCCCTGCCTTGTCATATATATTCCCTAACTCCCTACTTTCGTGACTCCCTCTTTATATTTCTCTCCTTATTAATCGTTATAGTACTGGATCTGCATATTTCCCTTCTTAACCCCCCCTGTACCCCTTAATGTGAATTACCTTATCCCCCAATATGTGTAGTTGTCGGGCTTCCCACAGGCCCAAACTCCTTTCCCCCCCTAATACATTGTTTGGCATGATTATCATGTGAGGCATAAAATGCCATTCTAAACTATAATGTGATGTGTTTTAACTCAATTGTGTCTAATGTATATCCCCCCCTCTAGAATCCCCCCATTTCCCCCTTCCCACTCATCCCTTCCCTTTATCATTCTATTGATTCTTAATAAACCCTCTTTCTACCCTCCCTCCCTCTCTCCCCTCCCTCTCAAAGAAAAGAAAAAAAAATTAATAATGAATCCCCCTAAACATACTAGTGTGGATGGTCCTGTGCCCCCCCCTCTTACTTTTATTTATTTTATCTTGTGTTAACCCATGGTGTCGAAAATAAAAAAATAAAAAATACACATATATATACATTCCCTGTGGTTTAGGATATCCTACCTTAATCTAATTGCTAATATGCAGTCCTGAAATATTTATATTATATTAAATTATATTACATTATAAAATGTTTATTCATGTTATATTTCAATAATATCTAAGCATTACAGTAGGGGGTCATAGTATTCATAGTATTCATTCTTATTCATTCATAGTCCCTGGGAGGCGGGAGATAAAAAAAAAAAAAAAAAAAAAGGACAGGGGAGAGGGCTCTTATCAGAGCTCTGCGTTAATATATCCATGTAGAATAACTCTTCCCATTAACCCCCCAAAAAGGGAGAGAGAGCAAAAAAAAAAAATGTGTGTATGTACCCGGGCAGAGTCAATCCATTTCTCCCTTACTCCTTCTCCTCTTGACCCTCTTCATATGTTACGCCTGAAGGGTGTCCAGATGGTGGCCGTATTGGGCAGCCGAGAAAAAAAAAAAGGAGAGGAGCAGGGGGCAGGGAAAAAAAAAAAAGGACTTTACTTCAACTGACCAGCAGAGGCTTAGCACATATCTTGAAGCAAAGGCACAGATAGAAGGGAGATTAGCACAGCTACATGAAACTACATCCTGTAAATCTGCTTCTTCCAGACACTCAGGACAAGTATCTAGATCTGCCCGCCCTTATAATAATTCCTCTTCGAAGTCACTGCCGTCCTG
Organism: Rana kukunoris; assembly: GCA_029574335.1. NCBI lineage: Eukaryota > Metazoa > Chordata > Amphibia > Anura > Ranidae > Rana > Rana kukunoris. The sequence goes on along the minus strand of CM056060.1, from coordinate 83,622,742 downwards.
CTCTGTAAGGTCAACACTGAGTGACCAAATAGTCAAAGCTCGCCAGAAGGTTGCAGCAGCCCTGGTTCAAGCTGCCTGTTCTGAAAGAGAAGCAGCCATCAAAGCTCAGCTAGAGAACACTTCCGGTTCCAGCGCCGCATGTGAGGGAAGCAAGATCCAGAGGCTCCACTCTGACCTCCCAGAAATCAGCATATAAAACCTCGACATCACCCCCAATTGCACCGCTGTCTATACCCCCTTGCTACCGCTGCTCCAGCGCATGGATCGGTACCTGACACAGCCGCGCGTATACCGGGGCTCCGGCACTACGGACACTCTGACAGAGCTCGCTACTCCGTCCATCATGGCCGCCACAAGGCCCCCCTCCTGTACAGGCCTCGCAGCCTCAGGAGATGCACGGATCCGGGGTAAGTGATGACTCGCCATCCGAGGACATGGACACCTTGGCCGCCAGAGGACTGGATCAGGATAGCTCTTACGATAAGATCGCCAAAGCGGTTGCGGCGCTCCTCTCCCCCTCCATTGCTGCTGCTGTGGAGAAAGCAGTCACTGAGGGGATGATTCAAATACGGAAGGAGCTGGGTGAACACTCCCTGAGAATCTCCTCAGCTGAACAACGCATAGCCTCGGTGGAGGATGACCAATACCACATGAGCGCCACGCTAGAAAAATTCACCCAAGACCAACAACACCTCCATGAACGCATGGAGGACCTCAAGAATCGCTCCAGAAGGAACAATCTGAGAGTTATTGGCCTTCCTGAGTCCTTCAAACCAAACTCCCTGATTGACTTTTGCTCCAACGTGCTCCCCGAGGCTCTGGGCCTAGGACGGGGGTACACGGTGGAACGTGCGCATCGCATCGGTGCTGCATCTGAGGATCGTGCCCACCCTAGACCAGTGATTGCCAGATTTTTGAACTATGCAGATCGAATGGATATACTGCAGAGCTTCCGCAAATCGCGCTCCCTGGAGTTCGGTGGCCACAAGATTTTGCTGTTCGCAGACTACTCAGCAGAGGTCTCCCGCAAACGGAAAGAATTTCAACCGGTCTGCGCAGAGCTATACAAGAGAGGCGTCCGCTTCTCGCTGGCATATCCGGCCATTCTGCGCTTACAGACTCCCGATGGACAACAACTTTCTATCCAATCGCTAGACAAGGCCCGGGCCTATCTACACTCTCTGCCAGGGGACCAAGGCACAGCGCCTACATATGCTGACAAAGCGAATCAGGGTCCCAGGGACCAAAGAAGCCCCAGGAAAGAACCACCCAAGCGACTGAAAGCTACACCCGTGCAAGATCACCTGGGGTCTGGGTGAGGCCATTCCATCCCTCACTAAGGCTGTCTGCGAGGCTACATCCTGCTTGACCTAGTCTTTCTTGACCTTCCTGGACTTGGGTATATAGAAAGCTGAGGAGGGGCCCCCCCGGTTCTGGCCCGTTTTGTTTTGTTTCTTTTTTTTTTTTTTTTGTGACTATCCATCTTCACCTTACAGGCCGACTAGTCGCATTCCCCTCCACATGGAAGCGAGACTCCCTCCTTCCTCTTAACTATCTCCCCTACGTTTATTGGTCCGTGAATAACACCACGGGCGCTTTTATTTTATTTTTTTTTATTTGCCAGTTTAACATGCCTGACTGTGGCTGCGAGGCCGCTGTGAGATAAGACCCGCAGTCATTTCTATTTTCATTCACTTACGTTTTTATTACTGTTAAGTATTTTTGCTTTCATGCGTTAACCTTTTCATTCTAGGTACCTGATCCGTTGCCTATGTCGAGCGGTGACATGTTTTCCTACTGCTGGGATGGCCGTGTGGCGTACTCCTGCCTTATTTAGTAACTGGCTGGTTAGTATGACTCCACTTATTCCTTACTACCACTGCCATCCCATCTTTGGGGTGATGCCGGAAATCACACGTCGAAACAGTTTGACATGCATGGTGGGCGGTCAGGCGGCTCATCCGGACGTGGGAAAACATGCGAAAAAAAGAGAAGTCATGGCATATTATATTGTGTGTTCCCCCCTTTTCCCTTGTTACTTACCTCTCTTCTTTGTTCTCTTTCTCCCCCCCCCTGTGTGGCCCTTTTTCCACTGAGAGGATGGTTCCCCCGACGTTTCCAACGACCTCATAGACGCAAAGCCCGCTTACCGACAACAGATGCTCATCTTTCGCCAGGTAAAATATATTTCCTTTACATTCAGTCGAGTATTACTCACTCTTCACACTCATGTCACAGACGTGCATAGTATCCTGGAACGTTAAGGGGTTACGCTCGCCAGTTAAGAGAATGAAAATCCTGAGACACTTGAAACGACTCAAAGCTGACATAGCATTACTCCAGGAGACACACCTGGAAGAAAGAGATTTCTTCCATTTACAGAAGATCTGGGTGGGGCAGGCTCTAGGGTCGGCCTCCTCGGGTCGCAAAGCAGGGGTAATTATTTTATTACACAAAAACCTGGTATATGACGTACTGTCCATAGACAGAGGCGATGAGGGCAGGCGCATTTCCCTCCACCTTAAACTCCCATCTGGTGAACTACGGGTTACCAACATCTATGCCCCTAACTCCCCAGATCAAACCTACTTTTCTGCATTAACACCCAGGTTGGCCACAGAGGAATTCACTCCACACCTTGTGGGGGTGACTTCAACTCCACTATGTGCGACCTGGAGGATAGGTCCAAACTTCACTCACGGGTCCCGACCACTCGCTCGGATCGCCCGACTCTCCTGTCACATATGGTCCAGGCCCTTGATTTGTTGGATGTATGGCGGGTACAACACCCCACGGAGAGGGAATACACTTTCTTTTCCCCCGTCCACGGGTCCCTAGCCAGACTGGATTACTTTCTGAGCACCCACTCCTTGATGCCGAAAATAACCTCCACCCACATACACGACCTTGTGATCTCAGATCACTTCCCCGTCTCGGTCTCTCTAAGTAACCTGCAACATCGTTCGGAGGTCAGGCAATGGAGGTCCCCAACCTACCTCAGTCAAAATGACAGCTTCAAACAGATGCTGGCCGAAGCCTGGGAGGACTACCTCCACAATAACGCCCAACATGTAAATGACCCCAACTTACTTTGGGAGGCGGGCAAATCCTATTTGAGGGGGAGGATTATATCCTTCTCCTCGGCATACAAAAAGAACGCCCAAAAACAATTTCTAGAAGCTAGCGAACGTGTTAGACTGGCCCACTCACTTCTTAATGCTCACCACACTGAAGCCCATCTTTCTGCTTCGAGAGAAGCCAAAGATTGCTTCGACACTTGGGCAGAAAGAGTGGAACAAATGAAGCTGTCTGCATTGCAACTTCAATACCACAAATTTGGTAATAAGGCCGGGAAACTTCTGGCGAGGATCACTAGGGGTACTTACACACCTACCCACATCAGTAAGCTGCGCAATCCTGATGGTACTATGTCTTCTTCACCTAAGGCAGTGAACAAGACATTGGAAAATTTCTACTCAAATCTGTATGGCCCAGACTCTACGGAGGCTGGACCGGCAGAAAAATGGTTAGATAATGTTACCCTGGATCAGATAGACCAGAGCCAACTGACACGCCTAAATGCCCCCATTACACTGGAAGAAATCAGAGGTACTATCGGTGGGCTTTCTAACGGTAAAGCACCGGGCCCGGATGGCTTCACGCCTGAGTTCTTCAAACTACTTAAGCCTGAAATCACCCCCACACTGCTGTCAGTCTATAACCACATCTGGGGCAGGGGACCGTACCTTCAGACAGGGCACCTCGCAAACATCAAACTAATCGCTAAGAAAGACAAGGACCCTTTAGACCCGGGCTCTTATCGTCCCATCTCCCTGTTGAATGTCGACTCTAAAATTCTTTCTAAAATTGTTGTGTCGAGACTGGGCGAAATAATGCCCTTGCTTATACACAGCGCCCAATCGGGTTTTACCAAGGGGAGGTCTGCGGCTGCCAATATTCGTAAAAAGTCATGGCTGCCTTGGAATATGCTAAATCTAACCCCTCGCGAGACGTAGTCATTGTCACCTTAGACGCCGAAAAGGCATTCGACAACGTTAGTTTTCAATGGTTGTCGAGAGTCATGCATAGAATCGGTTTAGTGGGCCCTTTCAACACCTTCATCCAGGCCATGTACTCCGCCCCGGCTGCTACTGTTACAGCGGCGGGAGTCCAATCCCCCCCCTTTAGGCTTTACAGGGGCACGAGACAGGGTTGCCCCCTCTCCCCCTTGCTATTCAACCTAGCCATAGAGCCGCTCTCACGCCTCCTTAGCAACACCCCCCTACTACATGGGATACCGTTCGGAAGTGCAGACATGAGGGTGGCTCTATTTGCTGATGACATACTCACAGGGCTTTTTTTCTGGGGGAACTTGGGGGAACTGAGTTCCACCACCTTTGGCTCAGACCCTTTGGTGCCCGCTCACCACAATCACTTGTAAACACAGAAGTCTGGTTTCTGTGTTTACAAGTGCCAGCTCTTCACTCTGTGTGTAACCCCCCCCGAACTCTGCACTCTGTATTAGTGCAATTCTGGTATTTAATGCCCTTTTAAGACCCTTCTACTGTTTGTGAAATCTGAACGGGTCGTGGTTGAGTTCCTGCACCTATTTTCTGAGAAAAAAAGCTCTGCATACTCATATTCTCTACCTCCCCTCACACGGACATTCCTGCAATACAGACCATCTTCGACTCTTTCCGCATATGCTCTGGCCTGAAAATTAATTTCTCCAAGAGCGAAATTCTACCCATAGGACCATACTCCTCACGACCTTAGCTCCCTCCCTCCTACCTTCGGCTAGCGGGAAGACACATCACCTACCTAGGACTTAAAATTGGTAAGGAACCATCCTCCCTATACTACCTAAACTATCCACCTCTGATTGCTAAATTGATAAGTGAACTGGAAGTATGGGCTGGCTTACCCCTCTCGTTCTTTGGGAGATGTGCTCTCTTCAAAATGATTAGCTTTGCCCGCCTACTCTATCCTCTACAGACCCTACCCCTTCTCCTGAAGCATAAGGATGTACAAGCACTGAATAAAGCTCTGACCAAATTTATATGGAAGAAGGGTAGGCCCAGAATCGATCTGTCAAAATTATATCTCCCGGGGAGCGAAGGGGGGGGGGGGTGGGCCTCCCCAATATAAGAGTGTACAACCTCGCCTGCCTCCTGAGAGTTATAGTGGACTGGATACTTAAATCGTCTCGCTACTCAAATTTTGACCTGGAATCAACTATAGCCGGTCTCTTGGACCTAGCAGCTCTTCTCCACAGCTCGCTTCAAAAATTGTCCAACCCCATCAAGCAGAATCTGCTCTTTCGTGACACCATTGTGGCATGGAGGGAAGTAAGGAAAAAACTTGGCTTATCCCCCCACATCTCTAGATACCTCCCAATTTGTGGTAATCCCGCGTTCACGCCTAGCCTCCAATATGAACCCTTCTCAAAGTGGAAGGACAAGGGCCTAGTCAATGTATGCTCTTTATTTCAAATCTCAGCAGGCAAGTCCAAACCTTTTGCTCAACTCGCGAGGGAGTACACTCTTCCACCCGCCCACTACTATCAGATCATGCAGTACGTAGACTTTGTCAACAAACTCTGCCCAAACAAAACTATTAGATTCCAACCCTCCTTCATAGACAGGGTTATTGCAGAGAAGAAATACTCTATATCGGACATATACCGACCGCTGTCCCTAGTGTTTGTCAAACCCCTACAATACACCTCCATGGCCTCCTGGACCAGAGACCTGCCAGACCAGATCGAAGTGGAAGATATCATAAGAGGCTATAGGACCACCAGGTCTATCACCCCCTGCGAAGTATGGAGAGAATCGCAATTTAAGCTAATGCACAGGGCCTACTATCCATTTTCCACCACAAAATCTCCTGATATCGGCCCCGCCTGTCCTTGGTGCCTAACCCATAGGCCTTCTTTGCTACACAGACTCTGGACCTGCCCTCCCATTGATACCTTTTGGGCCTCGATTCTCCAATATGCACAGGACGTGACAAAGCATTCCCTGTCTAAGGACCCTCGCCTCCTGCTGTTTGGGTCCCCTCCTCAGTGCCTTGCATCAGATGAGGAGTTCATTACACTCCCCCAAGGTACTAAGCACTGGATCCTCCTCCTGCTCCTGTTAGCCCGCAGGACCATCTTTAACCACTGGATATCTGCTGCCCCCCCCCCCCCTCTTTGGCTGAAACAATAAGACACTTGAAGTCCTTGCTATATAAGGAGAACATGGACCTATGGTCCTTCCCAAGGCAATCGAGGGTCAAGTTTGACGAGAAATGGGACGCCTTTATTAGATTTAGCCTAACTGGGGCTGAGCAACAGGCCCTGCTGTCCTCACCCTTTGTCTTTTCTCTCGATGCGGGCCCACCGGAGCAGAAGGATATCCCACACTCTTGATTCTACCTCCACCTCTGGCCATGTATTCGGTGACTCCTGGTCGAAACAGGAGCCCTACCCCCACAAGGTGATTAGTGATCCCACTGTTGTCTATGCTGCATATTATGTATTTAAGGTCTTGCTTCTCTTCCTATTGGCCACTCCCCTCCCCCCCTTTTCCATTCCCACTCCTCTCTCCCCTTCCCTCAATACCCTCTGACCTCCTACCTCTCTCTTTTCTTTCTCCTCCTTTGTCTTTCCGTCCTTCCTGTTTGTTCAGCATCATACAATCTCTGTAAACTAGACAGACTCTTTTTGTGGACCTATTTGTCCCCATCCTTATATTGATGCAATCCACTGTTGCCTGTTTTTATTATTGTTATTTTTTACTTATCCTCAAATTGTTATTTCATACCTCGTTATTTCATACCTTATATATTGTATGTATTTGCCTATAATCTCAATAAAAATGTTTTGGAAAAAAAAAAAAGCTCAGCTAGAAATCCTTCAGAAGAATAGAGGAAAAGAAGTAGCCTTGGCGGAATTAGCTGTCTTGGAACAAGCCCTATTGGAAGAAGAAGGAGCAGCTTGTCCCAGCTTGGCTGCTTGTCAAGACCCCGTTGAAAGGACCCTACAGTTTGTCTTAACTCAGAACCACGACATTACAGTCCCACCTACAGTTGGAGATTTTTCTCATAATCATCCAGCATGTGGACCAGAAGGCAACGTGTCGCCAGATCAAACTGGTCAACTAGACGTACCTTTCCAGGGGTTGTGGCAAAAAATTTGACAGGGTATGGCAAGCTTGGTATAACTCTGACCTGACTGTTGGATAGGGCCTGATGGCGGAAGTGGGCTTCTTCATAATTCTCAATGCTGTAGTTGGAGGGCAATGACCGGGTGGTTTGGGGTGCCATGCTTGATTTTTCCGAAGAAGAGGTGGTGGTGCTGTTAGAGATTTTCCGGTGTTTTCATGGGAGAGAGAGTGGGAGCTGAGCAAAACGGGTGGGGGGGGGGTGGGTTGTTTCTGGGTTCTTTAATTGTTTTCTTTTTTGTACTGTTCAGATTTTGTACTTAGGCCTTGTTGGCTGGTCACTGGCCCAGTATTGTGCTGGGTCGGCTGTTTTTTTTTTTTTCTTTTGTGTTTCGGTTTCATTTGTATGTTGTCAAAATTAATAAAAATAAATTGGCAAAAAAAAACTAGACACACCTGCTGACAGAGACACTACACAACTACCGCATGTCTCAAAATCAAGTGAGTCAACCTACGCGGCTGACGTGCCACCACAACCCTATGCGAATAGAGATTACAAGGGTACAACAAAAGACTACAGGATGAACTCTATGACCCCTGTGATACAGCTCTCTTCAACTTCAAATACTCAGAGACCTTCAGACCCTTACCTAGATTGAACCCATCTGCAACACCTTTCTCTCCACCTACCAGCCAACATCAGATACCAACCATGGTCCAAGTCGGCACACCATCAGTATCCCCTGTGGCTATAAAAACTGAAAGCATTGACGCTGCGGAGCTCAGCAAGTGTATGGCTCTACGAGAATTGATTACAACTGGACTGTCTAGATTTGATGACCGCCCCGAGAGAACTACAGGAGTTGGAGATCTACATTTAAGGCGGTAATCAAGAACTTGCCCATTGAACCTCAAGCAGAACTGACTTACTAATAAATTGGTTGGGGCGACAATCTTCAGAACAAGTAAAGAGACTTAAATCTGTTTACATCTATAACTTTGAGGCAGGCCTTGATGCTAAAGGGTGTCCACAAAATTCCATAAAAATGTATGCCATACTCGATGATCAGAGTAATCGCTCATTGGCCAGTCCAGAATTCTTTGACCTATTCAACATTCATGGAGAGGCCTGGTCCTATACCTTGCAGACATGTGCAGGAAAGATCAATACTTCTGGAAGAAGAGCCCATGGCTTCATAGTGGCATCAGAATATGAGGACATAGAGTTTCCTCTTCCAACTTTAATTGAATGTGATCAGCTACTTAACAACAGGGAAGAAATCCCAACGCCAGAGGTTGCACGTCTTCACCCCCATTTGAGCCACATTGCTGACTACATTCCACTACTTAACAAGGATGTTAAGATTTTGATTCTACTATGAAGAGACGTTCCTAGAGTCCATAAAATAAGAGGGTTATGTAACCGTGCAGATGATGCTCCTCAGACCCAGAAACTTGATCTTGGATGGGTGATAATAGGAGAAGTCTGTTTAGATCAATCTCACAAGCTCGTTGATGTAGCTTCCTACAAAACCAATGTTGCCTATCGGTCTATGAAATACCCATTGCATTATTATGTGAAGGAAAGACATGATTTCAAAAATGAAGCTCCATATCAAGCACTCCAAGGTATAAATTGCAAGCTCACTTCTCAGAAGGACCTTGGTGATTCAGTGTACCAGACTACTTGCGATGACAACAAGATTTCCCCTTCAATCGAAGACAAGGAGTTCATCAAGATTATGGACGAAGAGTTCTTCAAAGACAATTCCAACAGTTGGGTAGCTCTATTACCCTTCCGAGTACCAAGACTTAATCTCCCTAACAATTGAGGACAAGCTTTAACCAGATTTGCTGCACTTAAGAAAACTCTCTGTAACAAACCTGAGATGCAAGAGCACTTTCTAGCATTTATGCAGGAGATTTTAGATAACCTTCACGCTGAACCAGCACCAGACCTTAAGGAAGGTGAAAAATGCTGGTACCTTCCATCCTTTGGAGTCTACCATCCTCGTAAACCGGGGCAAATCAGAATAGTCTGATTCAAGCGCTAAGTTCCAGGGAACCTCTTTAAATAACGTTCTTCTAACTGGTCCAAATCTAACGAACAACCTCGTAGGAGTGTTGATGCGGTTCAGGAAGGAACCAATTGCCGTGACAGTTGACGTCCAGATGTTCCACTGTTTCATAGTCAAAGAGGACCACAGAAATTATTTCAGGTTCTTGTGGCACTGCAACAATAACATTAATGATCAGGTGATAGTCCATGTCTTTGGAAATAGTCCATCTCCTGCCATGGCAACTTATGGACTGAGAAGAACAGCGCAGGAAGGTGAAAAGGAATTTGGATCGGAATAGGCCGATTTGGCAGCTGCATTGGAAGGCAAACTACTCTGAGTCTGGGTGACAGAGGATGAGGACGGCTTCTTTATCCACTCTACCAACTCTTCTGCATGTTGTGACTCAATAACATGGCTAGCAGCCACAAAAAAGGACAAGCGTGCCCCATGGCCACCTGCAGAGGATGCACCATGTCCAAGACCACAACTGTTGACTGTAGACACAGAGGCTGCTTGCCCTCTTTTAGTGGCCTGTGAGCATCTGCCTCAGCTTGGTGGCCTTACGGACATAATTTTTCTTTGTTTTGCAACACCACACTACACTGTATTAGATCGTGTGTACACCTCCTAAAATGTGTATTAGAAAGTGTACAATGGCTGCACTGTATTAGATACTGTGTACACCACCTGAAGTGTATTAGAAACTGTACACACTGTATTAAATACGGTTTACACCGTCTGCACTGTATTAGCAATTGTACAACGGCTGCACTGTATTGTATACTGTGTACACCACAATAAGTGTAGTAGAAACTGTACACACGTGGGAGTAGCCTGCACCAGAGCTGATGGCAGCTTGATCCAGAAGCTCCTGCCCACCAGCGGACTCAGCGGCACACAAGAACCGACTGGATCACCCTAAATACCTGATTCCACGGAGGATCTGTCCCCAGGACTCCTGGCAATCATGCCCAGGAAGTGCAAATAGCTGAGGAAGCCACAGCAGCAAGGAGGTAGGCAAGATGGCGGAATGTCGGCATCCACGCCTGAGGCCCGGGCACATAAGCCTAAAAAGGGGACATTGGCGCCAAATGGCAATTCCCCTAACAGCTCCCAGTCCTATCCTACCCTGCCTCCCCGGTGTCCTGCAGCCCAGCCAAAGCCAAATTTAGACTGGATGACGCTGGATGCAGCCCAACACCCAGCCCTATCATGGACTCTGTGGATGACACGAGGGAGCTGCCCGATTCTATTGAATCTTTTCCCACTAAGCATCAACCTGTGATGGACACAATCCTGAAATATATGCTCCTCTTCCCTTTTTTCAATCGGAAATTCCGATCGTGTGTGGGCCCCATCTGACTTTTTTCCGTCGGTGTTTAAAAATAGAACATGTTTTATTTCAACGATAGGAAATTCCTATGTCTGTGTGCAACTCCGACAGAGAAAAAACCCACGCATGCTCAGAATTAAGTAGACACATGCTCGGAAGCATTGAACTTCATTTTTCTTGGCTTGTCGTAGTGTTTTACATCACCGCGGAATTTGGTCTGACAGTGTGTATGCAAGACAGCTTGAACGGAATTCTAAAAAAAATTCAATCGGATTTTAGGCCATCGGAAATTCCGATTGTGTGTACGGGGCATTAGAAGCTCTCTGCATGGGGACATGATGAATTGTATGCATAGATTTAACAAAGAGATCCAGGCAGTTGAATCTAGAGTGGAACATATAGAGCACAAAATGGGGGAATATGCATCTACCATAAATGATCTAGTGGACTATACTGAAGAGAAAGTGGATTAAAGCCAAGTTAGCAGACATCTAAGATAGATCCAGAAGGAGCAATATGAAAATAAGATCCCCGAATCAATCCAGCAATCTGAATTGTGTTCCTTTGCATCATCTTTATTCCAAACCCTCATATCTGACCTCACTGACATGGACGTCACAATAGATAGAATCCTCCATCTACCCAAGCCTGCATACTTACCTGACCAAGTGCCTAGATAAGTGATCCTGTGTCTCCACTTTTACCATGTTAAGGAGCAACTTATGATGGTGATGCGCAAACAGGACCAAATCCCTACACAACACCAAAATTTGAAATGTTATGCTGACCTGTCCCAATACACATTGCAAAAAGCGAAAAAAAAAACTCAAGACCATCACTAAACAATCAGGAATCACAAAATTGCCCACAGGTGGGGGTACCCCACTAAACTTTCCATTGTCAAAGAGGACCCTGCATACATTGTTGATTCCCTGGAGAAATGAATTTCTCTGCTGGAGGAACGGAAATCCTCCCTGACCAGGAGGATGACCACCCCCCTGCAAGGCATGCAAAGCAGGTAGATCCTGACTTGAATAAATTCACCAACAAAAATGCTAAATCACACACCTAAATCCGGATGGTAACCAAGATACAGGGGCGGACAGACCATTTGGGCACTCGGGCCCTATCAGGGTTGCCAGCCTCAGTAAAACCAGAGACAGTATGTAAAAATGTGTATGTGTATGTATGCTGTGTGTGTATACTGTGTGTGTATACTGTGTATGTATATTGTATGTGTGTGTATATTCTGTGTGGCCCCATAATCTCCTATTGCCTGGGGGCCCCATAATCTCCTATTGCTTGGGGGCCCCATAATCTCCTATTGCTTGGGGTCCCCATAATCTCCTATTGCCCAGGTGCACCATAATCTCCTATTGCCCGGGGGCCCCATGAGTTGTCAGTCCGCCCCTGCCGAGATATTGCCTACTTTGAATCCATGGGAGGCCTCCCAGGAGAGCCTTTGGGCTGAACTTACCCATACCTTAAATGAGCAGCATAGTGCTGCATACGGGTATTTTCTACCTACTGTTGCTAAGGGGAAAACCCTGTTTTATTACCAGTTTTATGGTTTCTTTACCTTGTTGTTTCTATGTTTCTATGTTCTGTTTCTTCATTACTTGTTTAATGTCACAGTCAATATCTACACTTTCTCTACAATGACTGAACAAATTCGTGCAGCAGTCCCATATGGAGCGCCCCATACAAGGGAGCGAACAAACTTCTGCAGGAAACCGCAAATCTCCATGGAATGTGATTACACTATGCTCATCTTACTCTTTGCACACTACATACACTTTTCTACATATCATTTCCACTTTGGCCACAAGAGGGAGCCCATGCCTTGCAAATGAAATTATTCCAAGCTCATAAGCAAATATGTTGTCTCTTTCTGCAATGGGAATAACTTTTCTGTCCATTATCACTAAAGGCTTCAATCATTCCGTTAATAGGAAAACTATGTGGAAAGAGGTGTTATCTTGCAAAAGTGATATCATGTGCACGCAGGAAACACACTTTTGTAGACTTTCCCCACCAATCTACTCTCACAAGCAGTATCCCCATATTTTTACGGCTAACGCAGACACCAAAACAATAAGAAGTCATAACAGCCATCAGGGACACTGGCTTTCCGCTTACATGAATAAATCAAGGCAGATATCTAATTCTTGTATGCGTCCTGAACTCTGTCACTTATACAATCGTCAATGTATATTTCCCAAACCAGCATCAATTGCGCTTTTTCCACCAGCTGTGAAAATAATAATGGTCCCAAAAATGGGCCAGATTCACGAACACTTGCGCTGGAGTATTTGGATATGCGCCGCGTAACTGTGATGATGCGCCGTCTTTTCTATGTGCCCGTACCCACCAAACTAGATGCGCCCAATAACGGGTCATTTGCGACCGGCGGAACGTTCCGACGCCAGAGTATCGTCAGCGCTTATTTTCGCTGGGCGCATCAGTCGCGCCTATTGATTTCCCCTGCAAATATGCAAATGAGGGATTTTTCCCAATTCACGAACGGATTAGCACCATACGCTGGCTACATGCGCCGCGCGTATCTGGTCCGTCCGGCGCAAAGTTATTTCTACAAAAGGCTGCTTTATCTTTACTCCAGACGGTCACAGGTCAGCAGGAGAGCAGCTACAGCAGCGTTACCGACGAAACTAGCAAGCTGAACAACAACACTAGCAAGGACAACACCTCTGTGTGCCAACATGCCAGGGGCACTCGTGGTCCTAAGACTAGTACTGGGTCCCTCGCTACGGAGGAGGCGGGCACGTGAGAGGATATACCGCACTCGTATGAACCTCTTTGGCATGGGGGATGAGGAGGTGTATCGCCTCTTCAGATTCAGCCCAGATGCAATACTTGAACTAACCACAACCCTGCAGGGTGACATCACCAGCAAGACACACCGCTCACAAGCAGTGCAGCCACTGGTGAAGGTCCTGGCAACACTTCATTTCCTTGCCAGTGGATCATTCCAGCGTACAAGTGGAGTGGTGGCTGGGATGTCACAGTCCTCCATGAGCAGATGTGTGCACCAGGTTGTCCCTGCAATCCTCAGACGCATGTCCAACCAGTTCATCAGACCCACCACTGAGGAGCTGCGGCTGAAGGCAATGACAGATTTCTACAACATTGCCAGATTCCCACGCACCATCGGGGCCATTGATTGCACACATGTGGCCCTACAGCCCCCCAGTGCCACAGAGCACATATACCGCAATCGGAAGCATTGGCACTCCATCAACGTACAGGTGATAGCCGATGCCCAACGCCTCATATGGCACGTCCGTGCCAAACACCCCGGGTCCAGCCATGACAGCTTCATATACCGTCAGAGCCCCATTCCAGCAGAATTCGAACAGAACATGTATGGGGACAGCTGGCTGGTTGGTGAGTGACATGGGAGTCAGGCATGACTATCCCCTCCCGTGATGCACATCAAAAGTGGCACATGCACTACTAACATCCTCCTGTCTTTTCCCTTACAGGTGACTCTGCATATGCACTGGGACCCCATCTAATGACTCCTTTCCGGAACCCCCAAACCAGAGGAGAGAGAAAATACAATGAAGCACACATCAAAACCCGTGCAGTGGTGGAGCAAACATTTGGGCTCCTGAAGTCCCGTTTCCGCTGCCTGGATAAGTCCGGGGGGACCCTATTGTATTCCCCTACCTTTGTGTGTCAGATCATCGGTGCATGTTGCATACTACATAACTTTGCTATGAAAAAAGGCCTAGAGATTGACATACGTGATGACCTGACCCCCGACCCACACAGTCCCCACCTGCCAGAGGACACCCAGTCTGCTGATGGAAGAGCAGTCAGGAGGGTCCTCGCCGTAGGCATCTTTGGACACTAAACCAAAACATTAATAACACAGACAGTGCACGCGTGTACACCACTGATGTCCCTAGATCACACACATCACATGCACATCGCATTGGATTAGCCCAAGTCCAGCATGTAGGAGTTGGGAGCAGTAACGCCGCGTCAAGGCCCCAATGATGTCACTGTCCATTCACACACCTTTCACACGTCATTCATTCAGCCGTGGGGTTAACTTCACCACCACGGCCGAGGGTGACACCCCTTACTTTCAGGAGTGCCACCCTCTCACATTCACACACCATTCACACTGCAACGTGTGCAGTATCAAAAAATAAAAATAAAATCTCATAACCTGAGAACCAAAACAATTAACCAAAACTCATGTCCTGAGTATAAACAATAATAATAAATAAAATAAATAAACTCATGTCCTGAGTATAAACAAAAATATATAACAACCAAAAAAACAAAAAACCCTCATCTGGGATGACGGGGGCTCCTCCTTGGGGGCACTCTCGGGCTCCTCATCTGCCTGGAGGGAGTGGGTGGTGGTGGTGGTGGGGGGGCATCAGGAGGAGGCTGATCCCCGGGTGGGCCACTCCTGGGAGCTGTTGGCTGCATGCCCTCCAATGCCACAGCGATACGGCTCAGATACAAATTTGTTTGGGCCTGCATCCTCAGCTGGCGGGTGATCTGATGCCGCTGGTCACGTTGCCGCTGCCTCCCCTCTTCCCGAATGGCAGCAGTGTTGTCTCGAACAGCTGCTGTCAAGTGCCGGATATCAGCCTGCACCTCCCCCAGGCTGGTCACAACGCCCTGCACGCGACTGGGCAGCTGTGACATAGAGCCCAGGCTGTCTGCGACCCTGTCTAGGTGGCCAGCCATCTCCCCCATTTGCTGGGTCTGTTTCGCGTGGTCCAAAAGCACCTGGTCTTCGACCAAATCACACACCCCCCTGGTCTTCCGGGTGGCCTTCCTGGGGGCAGAGGAAGGTTGTCCCCGTGGGGATGGAGTCGCCCTTGAGGGGCTACCTAGGATGGGGGAGGGGATCACAGAGGGCCCTGCAGAGGAGGAGGACTCCTCCAACATTAAAATGAACTCCTGTTCAGGGACAGGCTCCTCCACAACCACCTCTGCTGAAGTGGTGTGGGCACTCTCCTCCTCCACCTCGGTGTCTCCAGCACCCAGGGCCTCGTCTTCAGCATCCCGTTGGGGGGTTGGGGTGGACTGGCCGGCACGAGATGGCCCAGCACCGTCATCTGTGGATGACACAAAGCAGACACATGTTGGTGGTCCCACACACTTGGCACATGTACCCACCCCCGCCCCCCACATGCAACACACCAAAAAGGGGGTAAAAATCACTTACCTGTCCTGGAGCCTTCCTCTACGGAATCATAGCCTGGGACCCCCTCCAACTGCTCCCTGTCCAGGCAGCGGGCGACCACCTCCTCCTCCGCGGTCAGGGTGACAGGACATGGGGGACCACCACCTGTGCCCCTCTCATGGCTCCTAATGGTGGACACCTTGCCCCTCACCTTGCGCCGCAGGTCATTGATTTTTTTACCAATGTCTGAAGCACTCCGGGTGGAGTACCCCAGCACATTGACCCTGGCAGCTATGGTGTCCAGGATGGCCTGCTTTCTCTCCCGGCTGGTCTTCCTGCTTTTTTTACCATGGAGAAAATCATTAAATGCCTCCATAGCCGATATTATCACTGTGACCTCCTGGGCATTATAATTTAGGTTCCTCCTCTCTCTGGGGGCAGCGGGAGCAGCCATTACAGGGCAAAAGTATCTTCCCTGGGGTGGGGGGAAATGGAACTACTTTTGCGCCGGAATGGCGTTTCCGCCAGCGCTTTTAAGCGCCCAGCGGAACGCATTGCGCTGACGTTTCCCAGGAAGTGGTGCCGACGGAAGTTGTGAGCATGCGCACAAGGGGGCGAGTGGAGCCGCACTCACTGCGCATGCTCCGTGGATGATGCGCTGAACGTAAGCCTCTGCGCTGGGCTCCGCCCATCATTTACATATGATCACACCCAGTTTCACTTGCGTCGGGTTACGCCAGCGCATTATCGTTACTCTGGCGCAAGTTTACGCGCAACTGCTATGTGAATTACAGGACTTGCGCTGAAAGGGTCTTCAGAGTAACGTAAATGAGAAGCGTTACTCCAGAGGAAAGATACTCTCATCTACCTGAATCTGGCCCAATGTGTCAAAATTGTCCGAAGTGTCCGCCATAATGTCGTATTCACGAAAAAAAAACGCTGATCGCCGCCATTAGTAGTAAAAAAAAAAAAAATTAAATAAAATGAAAAATAAAAATGCAGTAAAACCATTCCTTATTTTGTAAACGCTATAAATTTTGCGCAAACTAATCGATAAACGCTTATTGCGATTTTTTTTACCAAAAATAGGTAGAAAAATACTTATCGGCCTAAACTGAGGAGAATTTTTATATATATATATATATATATATATATATATATATATATATATATATATATATATATATATATATATTTTTTTTTTTTGGGGGGGATATTTATTATAGCAAAAAGTAAAAAATATTGATTTTTTTTTTCAAAATTGTCGCTCTATTTTTGTTTATAGCGCAAAAAATAAAAACCGCAGAGGTGATAAAATACCACCAAAAGAAAGCTCTATTTGTGGGGAAAAAAAGGACGCCAATTTTGCCAGGTCCTTTAGCTGCCTAAAAGTCCGGGTCTTAAGTGGTTAAAAGATGATGCTGGTAACCACCAGCCTAACCCTGACCTGGTCAATCAATTTTTACTAAAAATTATGTTACCCAAACTTTCCCAAGACCAACTAGATCAGGCATGTCCAAAGTCCGGCCTGCGGGCCAATCACGACCAACGTTCCGGTTTCGAATTGGAAATTTTGACATGTATATCTTTTGTGGCCCCAACGAATCCCCGAGCGCTGGGGGCCACAAAAGAAATACATGCTGGCTCCTGAGGAGGAGGCGGGACGAGCGCCGTGCATACAGGAGTATTTCCTGTTTGTACGGCGACCTCTGTAAAAGGAAGTCCCGTCTTCTGCGCTGGCATTCGACGACTGTTCTGTCCATCACAGGAGGCAGGACTTTCTATTAAAGAGGCTGCCGATAAATCAGGAGTTTTTCCTGAATGTCTGTCGGCACTTGTCCTGCCCCCTCCCTGTCTCCTCCAATGCTGCAGCTGGGCATGAATCAGGCTGCAATGGTGAGTCTGCATTCATGGCAAGGGGGGTGCTGCTTTTATGGCAACGGGGGGTGCTGCAGTCAGGACAACGGTGGTGCTGCATTCATGACAACAGACGGATTTACTGGGGAATATTTCAAAACTTTTAAGGCTCTCCTCTCACCTCATCTAGAATGCATATTCACTGCTGCTGCCGTCTCTTCCTTCCTACCGCCTGAAATGCTGAAAGCACTTATTGTTACGCTGCAGAAGCCAGGAAAAGATCCAACTTCACCCCCAAATTGTAGGCCAATTTCCCTCCTCAATATTGATGTGAAGCAAAATATATAGATACAGTATAAGATATACGCCTAACTCATTGCCATCCGCCTAAATTTACATTTCTTCCATTCCTCCGGAACAGACAGGTTTTCCTAAGGGTAGACAGACTGCTGACGCTACCCGCAGGTTAATTAATGTCATTCACCTTGATAGGGTGGTCTATAAAAGGTCTTTGCTGTTAGCTTTGGATGCAGAGAAGGCCTTTGATAGGATCCATTGGCACTAACTCGCCTGAGTTCTATCAGAGTTTGGTTTCTCAGGAAACATTCTATCAGCAATTATGGCCCTCTATTCAGAACCTTCGGCTCAGGTATGCACCTCCGGAGTACTATCAAAACCATTCACTATAACCAATGGGACCCATCAGGGATGTCCCCTATCGCCCCTTATATTCAATTTACTAAAGGAGCCCCTAGCCACATATGTTCATAATCACCCTGATATTAAGGGATTCCCACTACATGAACCAACTCACACTATCAGCCTTTTTGCGGATGACATTATTATGGTGCTCACGAAGGTGGATTTTTCACTGGCTACAAATCATATTTGCACTCAGAGTCTCAGGTAATCGTGCTAGGGAAAGGTCTGGGATGAAAACACAGAAAGTGACCTGGGGTGTGCCGGGGTCACGTGGTCGGTATGCCTAAAAGGGGGCATACCCAAGAAGAAGTAAAAGAGAAGAAATGCAAGAAAAAAGGGAAGGGTGGGTGGGACACGAATTAAACCGTCAGCAGGACCTACGGTCAGCCTTCCAACATATTAGGACTAGTGTTGAGCAGAATATGCCATATTCGATTTCGCGATATATCTCGAATATATAGTCGAATATTCGAGATATATTCGCTAAATACGAATATTCGTGATATTTTTTGGAAATGAAATTATTGCGAATTTTCGCTATTGCGAATGCGAATTGCGAATGCGAATGCGAAATTTCGAGAAATGCGGAATGGAGCACTCTGATTGGCTCAGAATATTCGTGATATACTACAATATAAAATAATTGCGAATATTCGAGAAATGCGGAAGGAGCACTCTGATTGGCTCAGAATATTCGTGATATATTACAATACACAATAATTGCGAATATTCGGCAAATGCGGAAGGAGCACTCTGATTGGCTCAGAATATTCGTGATATATTACAATATAAAATAATTGCGAATATTCGAGAAATGCGGAATGGAGCACTCTGATTGGCTCAGAATATTCGTGATATATTACAATACAAAATAATTGCGAAATTTCGAGAAATGCGGAATGGAGCACTCTGATTGGCTCAGAATATTCGTGATATATTACAATATAAAATAATCGCGCGATATCGCTATTGCCGAATAATCGCATTGCGATTTTTCGGCAATATAAAATGAGCGCTGCAGCTACTCGGCCCAAGGTCTCTAATCATACCAGCAATGCTTTTAGACGTCGATGGGGATCTCTAGGATGTGATCTGTTCTAAAAAAAAAATTGAAAAAATTTGAATATTCGAAATAGCGAATATTCGCCGCGATATTCGTGTTATTCGCGAATATTTGAATATGCAATATTCGTAGCGAATATTCGCAATGCGAATATTCGTGAGCAACACTAATTAGGACTGGGTACTACCCTACAAGACAAACTCAAGGCACGCTTTCCGTGCACCTGGAGTGAAGAGGGGATCAAATACCTGGGCATCATGTTGACAGTAGGGATGAGCCTAACACCCCTCCTTCGATTCGCACCAGAACCTTTAAACGGACCAAATGTTCATGCAAACTTTAGATCTTTAGATCCCCATTGAAGTCTATGGGACTCGAACGTTCAAAATCAAAAGTGCTAATTTTAAAGCTAATATGCAAGTCATTGTCCTAAAACGGTTTTGGTCTTGCCCCAGGGAACATGTATCAATGCAAAAAAAAACTAACGTTTTTTTCGGGAGCAGTGATTTTAATGATGCTTAAAGTCAATTTTTTATTTATTATTTCTTTAAATATCGTACCTGCTGAGTGGCTATAGTATGCCTGTGAAGTGGCATGTGTTTCCTGTGTTTAGAACCGTCACTGCACAAAATGACAAAAAAGTAATTTAAAAAACTGCTTGCGGCTTTAATGTAATGTCTGGTCCCTGCAATATGGATGAAAATCATTGAGAAAAATAGCATGGACTTCCCCCCTCCTCCCAGGTCATTACCAGCCCCTTTGGTCCTATATACTTTGAACAGCAGTATACAGGTGGTGCAAACAAGACAGGGACTGTAGGTTTGTTGTTAAGTAGAATCTGTTTGTAATTTTGAACTAGTACTTTTTTGAGAGCTTTCAACTCCCGTTTGAAGGGTATAGTAGGGTTCATAGGAAGGATTGCGTAGGTCTCAGAGTCTGATAGAATTCGCGCACACTGCAGGTCAGATGGGGGGAACACATCACTAATATCCTGGCAGGATTTGACAAACAAATTGTGTCCAAACACTATGACCTAAAACACAACAAGAACCCCAAGGGCACTGTCTTCATAGCCTTGGAGAAATATGTTCCCCATTGGAGAGGTAGTAATAGCAAGAGAACAATCTCCAGGGCCGAAACTAATTGGATACATAAGTTGGGCTGCCATGTACCTGGGGGACTTAACGTTGAGTGGGACATCAACTGTTTTATCAACAACAGTTGAGGGTCTCACTCACATGGAGTCAACCCCATTCCCTGGGGATTATTCCATTGCTCGTCCTCTTATTTTTTCCTTTTACATTTGCACTTTACCAATGTTTTTCATTATTCTATAGCCTTTATTGTACTTTACCACTATGTGGCACTAGCGTCATTGATTCTCCATGGCATTCTGTGCAGAATATTCAATCTCCATGGCATCTTGTGTTCATTCACACCCCTTTTTAATGCATTTTTTAGCCTTACAGTTGTCATGTTTTTATGTTTATACTTTGCTCAACAATGAGTATTAAATATTCACACCAATGCTGAAATTGATCATTAAGGTTAATAAGTTTAATTCCATAACAAGGAATATTCATATTCAGGGAATTTTTGGCTTATTGCTTTTCCTGGAGCGGCAATACGCCTTTTTCACCACAAGATAGCATAATGATTTCCATTTATAATTGAGTGGTCATACTAGCATATTATTCCTATTGCTTTTCTTTGAGCAGCAATACGCCTTTTTCACCACAAGATGGCATAATGATTTCCATTCATAATATCAGCCTATTATTCTTTAAACGGTAATACGCTTTTTTAACCACAAGATGGCATGGTGATTTCCAATCACAATATAGTGGTTATATTAGTCTATCATATGCTCCGTTCTATCCCCGCCTCTACTCAATGGTTTTGTCATACTCTTCCTCTGGGCTGTATAAATAGCGTGTGTGCAATGGTGTACGTGTGCCCCTGATGATGTCATTACGACGAAACGATCGTCGGGCAGACACACTCGCATTGCGCATATGCTAACGGCCGTAGGCGGTCTGATATTCAAACGGAGCTTTTTATCCTTGCAAGGACTTTTGTATCACTCTCTATGAAAGAGTATTTTAAGCTGTTTCAATTTTTTTAGTTTTTAAATATACCCTCTCGTTTTTTACGCCTACACTATGGGATTGTCCCTTTCTTTTTCCCCACATGGTGTTTGATAAACACACGCTCACATACATCTATGCAAGTTCCATTTGGAAGCAGTGGTTAACCCCATGAGGAGCTGTGGATTCTACCATCTAATCTGTGGAGAGATGCGGATTCGTTCCTGACACCCCAAAGGATCAGAATTTCCTGCTATGCCTGTTTAGACTACTCCTGAAAGGGATAGTCACAAACTTTCTGGTAAGCCTTTATTTCTACTGGTGTTAGGCCACTGATGTCAGAAATCTCCCTCCTTTCTCACCTGTGGATCTCCTAATTGGACTTTCATTGTTTGCATCTTTTCATCACCTGCATTGGAAGGGGCTAATAACTCCCAGCTTTTTTCTGTGGACTCTATTTGTTTTGCACCTCATATGCTGAATTGGTCACTTTATTTTTACACTGTTTATTTATCTGTTGATATTTATAAGTACTTTATGCTCAGTGCCATATTGATTGGCACAGTGTTATAATAACCTATGCACTTATAGCTTTTGTGTATTCACATTTTGATTGTTACCATTTATAGATTAACACTGTTTCCATTTGTTACTTTAGATACTTATGTGGTATATGCTGTCCAGCGCTACACTGTTTTTGCACATCTCTCCAAAACTTGGAAGTAAATTGTATACCTCTGTCAGAGACGATGCTCTTGGGAGTCCCGTGAAACCGGACAACTTCTTTAAAGAAAACTTTGGCTGTTTCTGTAGCAGAGGGGGTGCCCACCATGGGTAAGAAGTGTGCCATCTTGGAAAGCCGGTAGATGACTACAAAAATTGAGGTAAAACCCCTGGAAGGAGGGAGATCCACAATAAAGTCCATGGAGACTTCTGACCATGGTCGTTCAGGGATGGGCAGAGGCTTGAGTAACCCCCAACTCTTTATGTTTGGCCCTTTGTTGCGTTGGCAACGAGTACATGCAGACACATAGGCTTTGCAATCCTGCCTCCAGCTTGGCCACCAGAAGGCGCGAGAGACCAGTTCTGCAGTCTTTCGAGCTCCGAAGTGGCCCGCCAGTTTGTGGTCGTGGAAGGTACTAAGGACTAGGTGCCGGGTTTCTGAGGGAACAAAAATCTTGTCTCGAGACCAGAGCAACTCGTCCCGCCTTTCAAGAGGAAGAGTACCTGGTTGGAGCAGTGCCTCGAAGCAATTTTAAGAGAGGTCAGGAGATCCGACTGCGGGAGTAAGAGAAAGTTCTGTGAAGATAGAATGGTGCTAGGCTCTGATGCAATGGGGGTGTCCGGAAACATTCTGGAGAGAGCATCCGCCTTCCCATTCTTGGAACCCGGGTCTATAGGATATGAGGAAATTAAACCGGGTGAAGAAAAGAGCCCAATGGGCTTGCCTGGGCCTCAACCGTTTTCCCGTTTGGAGATACTCTAGATTCTTGTGATCCGTGAATATCATAACAGGGTGAACTGCTCCTTCCAGCAAATA
Organism: Rana kukunoris; assembly: GCA_029574335.1. NCBI lineage: Eukaryota > Metazoa > Chordata > Amphibia > Anura > Ranidae > Rana > Rana kukunoris. Next base: position 83,599,779 of record CM056060.1, on the reverse strand, counting down.
TCTCCACTCTTCCAGAGCGAATTTAATCGCAAACAACTCTCTGTCACCAACATCATAATTACTCTCTGGCGGATTTAATTTTTGAGAGGCAAAAGCTACCGGATGTAGAAAGGATTTTAGTCCTTGCCTTTGGGATAGGATAACCCCAACAGCTGTCTCGGAAGCATCAACCTCAAGTATAAAAGGTAGCGTCGGATCGGGGTGGCGTAGAACAGGTGCTGACGTAAATGCTGACTTGAGTTTAAGGAAGGCTTCCTGGGCTTCCTGTGACCAAACAAAATGATTGCCTTGACGAGTGAGTTTGGTAAATCGGTGCTACTATGGCAGAGAACCCAGTAATAAACCGTCTATAAAAGTTTGGAAACCCGATAAAACGTTGCACCCCTTTTTTGTCTTCGGGAGCTGGCCAGTCTTGAATGGCTTGAATTTTTTGTGGGTCCATGGCAACTCCGCAGGTGGAGATGATGAAACCGAGAAATTGTACGGTACTCTTTTCGAACTCACATTTCTCGGCCTTCAGGTACAATTTATGATTTCTAAGGATAGTGAGAACTATCTTGACATGTTCCAGATGAAGCTCAATGGAAGCGGAAAAAATAAGGATGTCGTCCAGGTAGACCACCAAAAAGTCATCCAAGTTATTTCGAAAAATGTCGTTGTCGAGGTGTTGGAAGGTTGCTGGGGCGTTGCAGAGGCCGAACGGCATCACGAGGTACTCAAAGTGTCCGAATCTGGATCTAAAAGCGGTCTTCCACTCATCCCCTGCTCTGATCTGGATGAGGTTGTAAGCACAACAAAGGTCCAATTTGGAGAAGATCTTGGCAGACCGGAAACGTTAAAAGAGCTCAGGAATGAGGGGAAGTGGGTATCTGTTTTTTACAGTAATTTTGTTCAACTCCCTGTAATCTATGCAGGGTCTAAGGGAGCCATCTTTTTTTTCCCACAAAGAAGATTCCTGCTCCTGCAGGGGTGGAGGAAGGACGAATACACCGTTTTTCAAGGTTCTCGTCAATGTAGGCCTTGAGGGCCTTTAGTTCAGTCTCTGACAGAGGAAAAATACGGCCAAAGGGGACTTCTGCACCTGGTAAAAGATCAATAGGGCAATCATAAGGCCTGTGAGGGGGCAGGCGGTTGGCCTGTTGTTTATCAAACACGTCTGTGAATTCTGGAGGAACATGTTGGAGATTTTCTGATGTGGCGGTGACTGTGGAACAAGCGGTGGTAACTGGTGTGAGGCAATGTTGAGAGCAGTAAGATGAAACAAAGTTGACCTCCTTGCTACCCCAATCAATATGCGTTTGATGAGTCTGTAGCCAGGGAAGGCCCAAAATAATAGGGAATATGGGAGATGGGATTAAATCCAACTGTAGAAGTTCCTGGTGTCCGGAATCGGTGGTGGCCAAAACAGGATCAGTTTGTTGTGTGACTAGTCCCGAGCGGGGAGAGAGCCATCTGCTAGGCGTACTTGTAGGTTACGATCCTTAGGATGAAGAGGGAAGCGTAGCTTCAGAGCAAGGGCGGAGTCCAAGAAGTTATTGCAAGCGCCTGAATCAATGATCGCTGGTAAGCGGGTTACCCCTTCCGGTAGCTGTAGAGATATAAAGAGAATAAGGTAAGTCTGTGGAGTGCTGACAACCGGGCAGTTGGAAGCGAGCTTGGGTGCACACTTACTGGGTTTCACCGCACAAGTGCGATGGAAGTGGCTGGTGCCTCCACAATACAGACACAGGTTGGCTTGATGCCGGTGTTGCCTTTCTTCGGAAGTAAGAGGAGAACGGACCAGGCCAAGCTGCATGGGTTTCCGGGTCGGAAACCGGGTTGGTGGAAGGGACTGGAGGAGATGAATGCATAGGGACTGGTCTCGGAGGGATCCAGTTTGGACGAGACGTTTGGAAGCGCTCAAAGCGCCGTTCCCGTAGACGTCTATCCAAGTGGCTGGCAGACTGGATTAAGTCCTCCAGAGTAGCAGGGGTTTCAGTTCTGGCTAGCTCGTCCTTGAGAGCTTCCGAAAGTCCCTGCCGGAACTGATATTTTAGCTCTGCTATATTCCAGCCAGTATCGGCTGACCACTTCCGAAATTCGGCGGTGTAGTCTTCTACTGGTCTCCTTCCTTGACTTAGGTTGTGAAGGATGGTTTCAGCCGTAGCTGTGCGTTGTGGGTCATCATAAAGTTTGGCCATTTGTTCAAAAAAAGCATCAAGCGTATCCAGTACTGGACTTCTCTGTTCCATTAGGCCGTGCGCCCATGCCTGTGGTTCCTCGGAGAGGAGGGATATGACGAAGCCCACTTTTACTGCTTCAGAAAATAAAGTTCTGGGCTGCAGTGCGAGATATAAAGAGCAGGCATTTTTGAAGGCACTGTATTTTCTGCGATCGCCTGCAAATCGCTCAGGAGTTGGAACTCTAGGTTCAGGGTGAGTCTCTACTACGGCCAGGTTTGCAGAGGCCTGTGAGACTGTGGCCCCAGGAGCAGTTGCTGGAGCGGAGGGACCAGGTAGTCCAGCAAGCTGCTGAAGGCGGCCATTGACTTGGAGGTATCCGTCCTGCAATTTCTGTACTGCTTTTTTAAGTGCAGAGACCTGCTGGCAGAGGGTCTCGAAAGGTGAGCGCACCCTGTCGGCACCCTATCGGCTACCAGCAGTGGATGATGCGTGGATAGTAGATCACTGGAGAACAGGTAAGCGGACACAGAGCAGGACTGTGGCAGGTACAGACAGTGATTCAGATGTCAGCAAAGTTCAGGGAACTGAGAGCCAGTTCAAGTCGGGACTGTAAGCAGATCCGGGATACGAGCCAATGGTCAGGGATACAGAAGGTAGGAAGTCCGAGGCACAAGCCAGAGGTCAAAGGGGTAGAGACAGCAGCAGATTCGATGAAACAAGCCGGGGTCGGGTACAGGAGAAGGCGTAGAGATGTCAGGTCCAATCCGGGTCGATAACAGGTCAAGGTTCAGGTTTCAGGAATTTGTTCAAACAGGAAAAGCTGACAACAAACCAGCAACCCACCATAGGCTTGGTGCTGGTTTAAATAGGCCGGCTGAGCCTTGATTGGTGGACGTGCGTGCAGATGCGCGCATCGGCGCGCGCCCGCGCCGTAGAACAGAACCATGCTGGAACGCAGAGGCGCGCATGGTTCCCTGACACCAAGCCTGATTCATTTTTATTAAAGGTCAGTCGATCGACGCACCCTGTGATCGGTCACAAAGCCTCCAGCAGCACTGAATGTGCGTTCTGAAAGAACACTGGATGCAAGACAAGCCAGTAGCTCAATTGCGTACTGTGCAAGCTCTGGCCAGTGATCAATCCTCAAGACCCAGTAAGCCAGAGGATTTTCAGTGGGAAAGGTGTCCAAGTCTGCTCTTGCCCCTAGGTATTTCCGCACCATGTAAAACAGACGCTGGCGATGGTTGCTGGAACCGGTCGTACCTTGGGGCTGCGGACTAAAAAGTTGTCTGAACGCATCAGTCAGAAGGCCACCTTCTCCACTGCTCCTTCTGTGACTCACGAAGCCTCAGCAACACATTGTCCAGGACCAGGATTTGGTAACCCCCCAGTCTCTGGGAACGCATTACACAGACCTTTCTGCAAGGCCTCCCGAAGATGTTTCATCTTCAGCTCGCTCTACGATGGCAAGATAAAGTCCGCAACCTTACCCTTGTAATATGGATCAAGGAGAGTTGCCAGCCAGTAATGATCCCTCTCCTTGATAGCACGAATACGAGGATCCTTCCGCAGGCTTTGCAGGATCAGGGAGGCCATACAGCGTAGGTTTGCTGAGTCCTCTGGGTCACTGAGGACAACAGGATCCGCAGCCACCTTGTCCCAGCCAAGTACAAGCCCATGGGTTTCTCTAGCACCGCATTGGCATCACTTTGCCTGCATTCCTGCGTAGCCCCTCATACGCCTACGGAGAACGGCTGGTTCAGAGGACACATCAGCACAGGAAGAGGCCACAGAGGAAGAAGAGGAGTGGTGGAGGAGAGAGGTGTGTCACAACCAGTAGTAGTGTTTTGGAGGTGTGGTGGTGGAACAACCTCCAACACTACTGTACCTTGCCCTGCATCCTTCCCAGCTGCCAGCAGAGCCACCCAATCCGCTGTGAAAGAGGTAATGTCCCTGTCCAGCAAGAAGGGGATGAAGCAGAAATATTGGAAAAAGTAAATCAGCACTTTGACACCAAAAACCTCGGCAACATAAATAATTACCTCTGCTTTCAGATCGAGAGAGAAGAAGATGGCAGCTTTCTTCTGAATCAAAGACACAAAATACAAGAAATAATTCAAACTTTTGGAATGGAAGACGCCAAACCAGTAAAATCTCCCATGGAAACCAACTACCTAAAGGAGATGAATTGTCAAGATAACCCATTACCTACTAATACTCAATACAGGAAAGCAATAGGGAAATTGCTGTACCTTACCACTTCTACAAGGTCAGACATTGCAGCAACAGTTGGAATCCTATGCAGAAAGGTTTCAATGCCAAATCAAAAGGACTGGAATGCTGTAAAACAAATAATTCGCTATCTTAAAGGGACTTTGCACTACAATCTCAAGTTACCATCAAGCGATGAAAGCACTGTAACAGGACATGTGGATGCTGACTGGGCAGGAGTCACCAGTGACAGAAAATCTACCAGTGGCTACTTATTTTTCCTGTCAGGAGGCGCCATCAGTTGGACTAGTAAAAATCAACTCTCTGTTTCACTGTCGTCTACTGAAGCAGAATACATTGCTGCAGCGGAGGCAAGCAAAGAAGTTATATGGCTGAGACAGCTATTAACAGATTTAGGTCAACCACAGTTGGGACCAACAGAAATTCTATGAGGACAATCAAGGATACATTGTACTTGCGCATACGGAAGGAGTTAATTCAAGAACCAAGCACATTGATGTGAAGTTTCACTTTCTTAGGAATCTTCAAAAGCAAGGTCTTCCTGAGTTAATCTATTGCCCGACCGAGGATATGACAGCAGATATCCTTACAAAGCCTCTGACCGCCAAAAGACATTCAAGGCTCACAAAGAAGACTAAGCCTTAGTTGTTGAGAAGGGGTGTTGGTGATGCAACAAACCTACAGCTTAGCCTACAGTATATGCAGTATATGCAGTTGCAGTTTAGAAGAAAGGACACAAGATGTCGCTAATGCTCAATGATACGCTATGCTATGCGTTGTATTTCCTGTACACAGACATGGTCTTGTTGGTTTATTTTTCCTGCCTTGTTCTGTGTGTTGTTCTTCTTACAATGATGTGGAGACATCTTTGCATGTGTGTGATGATGTTCCAATAAAGAAGCCAGTTCCTGTTATTACACAACGTCTGATCTCAACTGACTCCGCTGCACCTATCAATCGTGCTCTGCAACATCCGCAACCAGCAATGTTGCCTGTAGACGCAGAGCCTGCTTCCCCTCGTGACTCTCTGCCTCTCTTTGTTGCCCTTCCAGACATTATAATGGCCTGCAAAGGACACGTGCAGTACACACACCTCGTAGCTTTTGGTGCAAACTGCAGAGGACACGTGCAGTACACAACAAGTAGCTTTATGTGCAAAGTAATGCGCACACTTGCACTATGCACCAAGTGGGTTTTGTTGCAAAGTAATGAGCACACTTGCACTATGCACCAAGTGGGTTTAGTTGCAAAGTAATGAGCACACTTGCACTATGCACCAAGTGGGTTTAGTTGTAAAGTAATGAGCGCACTTGCACTATGCACCAAGTGGGTTTAGTTGTAAAGTAATGAGCGCACTTGCACTATGCACCAAGTGGGTTAGTTGCAAAGTAATGAGCGCACTTGCAGTATACAGCAAGTTGGTTTAGGTGCACTGAGCACACCGGCAATACAACACGTGAGAACACTGCAGCTAGCCCAATCAACTGCCTGACAGATTAGGAAGAACGAATCTAACTAAAACTATACAGTGTATAAATATATGTACAACTCCTGGGATGTAGGTGTAGCGCTGATATTCTCCTATGTTGATGTGTGTTTGTATACTTTAATAAAACGTCTATGGACATTGCTATGTTTGAGTATTTGGAGCCATCTAGTGACCAAAAACTGGTAATGCAGATATGTTTTTCCTGAAAGAAGCACAAAAGACTAGACAGGAAGTGACTGTTGTTTTGGGAGGAGGCTGACCTTTTTCACCCAGGAGGTTTGGTGACCTACCCATGAACACCTTCTTGAGCAGTGAATGCTGGGTAGGAGATAAAAGGATAAAAAAGAACCAATCAGCGCAATAACAACACAATGTAAAAAGGAGCTGCTGAACACTAGGAACCAATTCAATAATTTCCTGAGATAAAAATACACTTAGAGTAGTGCAGCGCTACAAAAGTCCATCAAGAAATCCTCCCTGTGATGTTCCAAAGGTGATTGAATTCAAACACATGCAGGTGATGAACGTGGGTAAAGAGAAAAACACCTCCACCAGTAATAAGGATGGCCTCTCATCTCCCAGATATGACCCTCTAGACAATCAGGGTCATCAGCGCTTTCCCATAGGGATATATCCAGGAAATGTAGTTACCAGCAAATGAGCCAAAACCAGACAGATGCGCTCCGGACAGGTGAAATTTCATTCATAGAAAAGAGGACATAACATAGTGTTCTCTGTTTACTACTGGTTTTTAATAAAAGCAGATAAAAAAAATCACATTTACAAGGCACAAATCCAGTGCCAGGATGAACAGCAAATACAGCATGTGTAGCCTGCGGGTGACGTGACGTATAGGATCCCGTCCTATCCCTTGCTGTGTGTGGAGACGAGTGAGAGGAAGATGGCCCCCACCCATCTCCATATCACTGCAGGGCGGAAGCGACGTCAAAACTTTACTTCCGCCCATACGTCTTAAAGGGAAATTTTTTTGTTGTCATTTTTTCAAATGACAATTTTTTTATAGCATTTAAGTCCAAATATGAGGTCTTTTTGACCCCAGATCTCATATTTAAGAGGACCCGTCATGCTTTTTATCTATTACAAGGGATGTTTACATTCCTTGTAATAGAAATAAAAGTGACCAACTTTTTTTTTTTTTAAAAAACACTTTCAAAATCAAAAAAATCAAGTAAAATAAATAATAACAAAACATTTTTTTTTTTTTTAAAGCGCCCCTTCACGACGAGCTCACGTGCAGCAGCGAACACATACATGAGTATCACCCGCATATAAAATCGGTGTTTAAACAACACAAGTGAGGTATCGCCGCGATCGTTAGAGCAAGAGCAATAATCCTAGCCCTAGACCTCCTTTGTAACTCAAAACATGCAACCTGTAGAATTTTTTAAACGTCGCCTATGGAGATTTTTAAGGGTAAAAGTTTGACCCAATTCCACGGGCAAACGCAATTTTGAAGCGTGACATGTTGGGTATCAGTTTACTCAATGTAACATTACCTTTCACAATATAAAAAAAAATTGGGCTAACTTTACTGTTGTCTTATTTTTTTATCAAACTTTTTTTCTTTTTTCAAAAAAGTGCGCTTGTAAGACTGCTGCGCAATTACGGTGTGACAAAAAGTATTGCAATGACCGCTATTTTATTTTCTAGGGTGTTATAAAAAAAAAATTATAATGTTTGGGAGTTCCAAGTCATTTTCTAGCAAAAAACGTGTTTTTAACTTTCAAACACCGAGTCTGAAAAACAGGCTTGGTCCTTAAGTGGTTAAACTGACCAATGATAATCGCTTTGTGTAGGGTGAGTGCGAAATATGTCACCCCCAACATCCAAGAGGACTGGAAGAGTAAGGAGGCGCAGGGGTTTTGAAAAGAATTTGAAGGGATTGTTTTAGTTTAAGACTGAACCATAAAGCCGTCTTTTCCTCCAATAATACATTTCAGTAGTACATTTGACTTTAGTAAATATGTCTCAATGGGCAGAGTTTACAAAAGGGGATCATTATTCAGGTGTGCCTAGTACAGCACAATGCTTGAATCCAGCCCCAGGCAGTCTTGCAGTATTATACTATAAGTACTGTATTTTCGCTCTGCTTCCTTATTCCTGATGTGTATAGTTTGTTTGTGTCCATAGTAACAGTCAGCTCCCAAATCTCACATTCTTAAGAATAAATAGCATTTTGTTGAAAAATACGCATGCCAGGAATCTCAAGGGCCTCTCAGGAGTATCCTGCAAGATAACAGAATCCTATTCAGAAAGGCATACTTTTATCCTGTACAAATAAAGACATGTTTTTATTCACCTGGAAAAGACAAAAGCATAACATCTACAAGTATAGGAAATGACATTTAAAGGCATATTCATTGGAGAATGGGAGTTTCTGAGACCATAGTCTCTTAATTAATTGATGACACCATGGTTGTCGTATAATGCAGTGATTTATTTCCTTTTATGATTGATTTGCTGGGGTACAACAAGCTAGAATAACATACCTCCCAACTTTCTGAGATGGGAATAAGGGACACCTATAAGTAAAAGTATGCAGGCATAGGACACACCCTTGCCACGCCCCCTTAAAGGAGAATTGTACAAAAAATAACGTTGGTGTAGCGGTACCCCCATGGGGGCTGCTGATTGACTCTATACCCCACTGGCCACCCCGACTCTGCAGACCCTCTCTTACCTCTGGCACCTTGGGTTCCATTGTAAAATACCATGTAATGAGAAACTCAGACAAAGTCACTGAACCACTCAAAGAACGTTTACTATGGTAAAATATAACACAAGAAAATGGTACAGTTAAACAATGAATGAACACAGGTTATGATTGGCAGAGGTATGTGTTCAATGCAATAATATCATACACTTATACCCAATAGGGTAAGGTGACCAGATTTTTTAAATGAAATCCGGGGACATATTTTTTTCTTTACTAGTAATGGCAACAATCAGTGACTCTCTGCCCGTCGCCGCCCGCCTCACAGCCTCTCAAGTCTCAGGCCCTGTACACAGGAGGAGACATGTCCGATGAGACAGGTCCGACGGACCGTTTTCATCGGACATGTCTCCAGGGATATTTTGGTCTGATGTGTGTACACACCATCAGACCAAAATCCCTGCGGACAGAGAACGCGGTGACATATAACACACAGACGTGCTCAAACAAGGAAGTTCAATGCTTCCACGCATGCGTCGAATCAATTTGACGCATGCGCAGGATTTCGGTCCGATGGTTGGGCGTACTAACCATCGGACATGTTCGACGAACAGGTTTCCAGCGGACAAGTTTTCTAAGCATGCTTAGAAACTTTTGTCTGCTGGAAACCTGTCCGCTAGGCCGTACACACGATCGAACATGTCCGCTGAAACTGGTCTGCGGACCAGTTTCAGCGGACATGTCTCCTCGTGTGTACGCGGCCTCACCCTTCGGGCCCCGGCTACTACTGGATGGGGAGCGGAGGAAGATCACTCTGCCAGGGAAGGCAAGGACATAGGCAGGTGGCTGGCCAGGATTTGAGCCAAGGCAGAAGTACATGCGAGCGAAGCTGAATGGGCATGCACCCGAAACTGAAGAAATATTCCCTCCACTCCAACCAGCACATGATCATCAGAAAGGGGCACAGATAATGGGAAAAATACAACCCCCTATGCTATTAGGCACGGCGGAGCGGGGGGGGTGTAATTCTAATTTTTTTTATTTTAATTCTGCACTGATTGTCTTTGAATTTGCCCCTTCCCCCTATTGAATCCAATCTGGGGACAAAATCAGGGACAGACTTGGTCCAGGGACAGTGTCCTCAATCAGGGGACTGTCCCCTGAAACTGGGGATGTCTGGTCACCCTACAATAGGGACCTGATGAGGGTATATGTAAACAGGTGCACATGGAGATAGATCCTCAATACTTTTAACACATATATTGAATACCTTCCCACTGAGGCCTCAACACACAGACCAATGCAATAAGAAAATGCACAACAGTGAATACAGTAATACAATACAATATCTAACTATATCTCACTAAATGTCTCCCTCTAGGTTGCAGTTCAGAGCAATTTTCAGTGTAAAGCAGTAAAGCTTTGTAAAGGATTAAAGCGGTGAATTTTCCTCAAGTTCCAGTTTTGTCTTCAGCTAGCTTATTTTTATACTGCAGTGTTGAGTTGTGTGATAAATTGTAATCCAAAAGAAACAGAGAAATAGCAATAACTGTAGAATATGATCCTATGGATTCCTTAACTGAAGAACTATTCCCACTTGTGGTTCTTTTTATGTGTGAGTAATACAGTACTGACCTTACAGCGCAGGGGAGAAAGACAAAACCCCAGAGTCTGGTTGTAAAATGATCATGTGCAGCAGATGCACAGCCGTGGAACTACAGGTCTCAGCAACAGTCTGTAGGAAAGAAACTTACTCAGCAGATGCCTTCTCACCACTGTGGATCCTCAGCTGGCTGGTAGACTCTGTCTGGAACCCCCTGCAGGTGTATCCATCAGTGAAGATGGCACCTCCATGCCGTGCTACTCCTCCCGGTAAACTGGAAGGCATTTGGCTTCAAATGCTCTGAAGCGCAGGCCGATCCACCTGCTCAACCAGGGCTGTCCTCCAAAGATCCCTCTGGGGCAGATGATCCAGCTCTCCGCTGTAGGCCGCAGTCTCTCACTCCAGGTCTCACACACAGACCTCCTGCTGGCAGTTGAATGGCGCCCAGCAGGCTGTTTTGTGACTTGGCATTGTGGGTCTGTGACTTAGCATTTTGGGTCCAGTAGTTCCCAGCCTGATTTACCAACATAATTCACTTCCTCATTATACTATATATCCCACAATGCATAACTGTCTGCTTCTTAAATGAAAGAAAGATCCTGGTAGAGTTTCAGTGGTCACTAGAGGGAGCCAAACCCTTACCTTAAGGGGTTGTAGTCCCAAGGGAGGGGGGAGCACGCTGAATAACCCTCAGCCAGAATGGCTCGGATGATGGGGACAAGCTTACTGAGGAGAAACAGGAAGTGAGAAATTCAGACAAAGAAAAAAAACATTTAGAAAGAAAATCGAAGGAAAATGTAAGTGAACCAACAATGCACTAGCTTAAAGGAACCTATTTACAAAATAAAAAAACAAACCTTTACAACCCCTTTAAGAACAATGAACTACTTAACATAATAATATTAGTAGCATCCTGGCTACACACTCCCCCCACTTAAAATCTTTTGTATCCAAAGACAGGGAGGAACCCTTACCACTGCTAAAAGGAAGTAATAACAGATACCGACACACTTCTGGATTCCTTAAGAACCATCTGTACACATTTCCCATCAGATCATAATCAGCTTTTGAACAGGCCAGGGCAATTGCCGTGTCCCACCCTGGGGTCTCGGAGGTTAGAGCCAATTGACAGTAGGGGGTGTGGCATCAGGAGCTGTCCTGCTGATTGTATGGATAAGTTCACCCAAACTCTCTACCAGTTTGTCATACGCAATTCTCTTGGGAGGGTGCCTAATTCGTCTCAGCCGTACTGGTGAATTGGTGTAATAAAACTGTCATTGCACTCCGTGCGCACGTGCATGTGCACTAGTAACTCAGCAGATGTGCCAATGCGCATGCGAAAATAAGTGTGCACGTCCGCGGGAGCGCGTCCGAGCTTTCCTTTGGCGCCAGATAGCCTACTTAAGGGGCGCACTGACCTCAGTCAGATGCGGACTCATCTTTAGTTGTTCCTGTACCTGTATCCTGCTGTTTACCTGCCTATCACCTGTTGCTGAACCTTGGCTTTCCCTTACCTTGCTACTGGACTTCCCTATACTTCTGGTTATTGGTTCCTGATCCCGGCTTCCTGCTTGACCCTGCTCCTGCCAGATGTCTTTGTACCTTGCTGCCCACCTGCTACCGAACCTGGCTATCTGTATGACTACGCTCCTGTCTCCTGTTTGGCAACTTTGTTACAGCGACTTTAGTCTGCTCTGCGTGACCACCACCCCTCCTGAACCCAGAGTGCCATTGCCTGAGCGATTTTCCGGGAATCACAAACATTTTCGTACTGTCCAAAATGCCTGTGAACTGCATTTTTCCTTGATACTCCGAACTTTCTCTTCAGAAGGCATTAAAGCGGGGTTCATCATTACTGACAATGGATGCACAAATAGGATCAGTAATTAGCGGAACTCATCATCTGTTACGTCTCCTACGGAGAGTTGCTCCCTTCATCCCAAAGGAAGATTTTGCAGTGGTAGTTGGGACAATTATTAACTCCAGATCAGATTATGCAAATTCCCTTTACCTCGGACTCCCAAAATACCAGATTGCCCGTCTCCAAGTCGTCCAAAACATGGCGGTACAGCTGGTAACAGGGAAAAAACCATGGGAATCAATCAGTCCATCCCTGAGATCCCGCCATTGGCTGCCCGTAAAGGACAGAGTCATATTCAAGGCCCTTTGCCGGACACACAGATGTGTACACTGAACCGCCCCACAATATTTAAGAGAAAAAATAAAAACCAAAACGCCAATTGCGTTCTGCGATCAACTAATCAAAAACTATTACAAATTCCAAAGCCTGGTACAAAACCAAAGGAGAACGTCGATTTGCAGTCCAAGGACCGCGATTATGGAATGCATTAACAACCAACATCACCTTTGATCACAATTGATCACCTGGCTTTCAGAAAAAAAAACCTCAAGACCCATCTATTCTAAAGGTCAACAGAATGGGAAAAATTCATGCCAAGCGCCTTGAGGCGATTTAGTTCGCATTTGTAGCGCTATACAAGTTATTCACTCACTCACTTTGTTACGTGAGGAACCTCTTTCCTGGGCTCTTCATCTTCGGTAAACAGCATGATCCGGCTTTGACAACTACCAACTCCTTCTTCTCTGCCATGTCCCAGCTGTATGCTGACCCTTTCCTCTAACAGACCGCAGAATCCACACTCGGCAGACTCCAGCAAGGCCTAAGATCTGTCGAGGACTATGTGTCGGAATTATGTGTTCTAAGTATGGATACCCAGTGAAATAGGGCCGCCCTCCACCATCAGCTTAGTCTCAAACTCTCTGATACATTAAAAGACGAACTTGCCCGTGTGGGGGTACCCTCATCTCTGGAAGATCTGATCAATCTTGTTATTCAGATCGATCAATGGCTACGGGAAAGGCGATTAGAGAGGACCAATACCAAGCTACCTGTAATTCCAAGTTCTATTTCTTCCATTTCTTCAGTAGCCCATTAAGAATAAAGAGTACCATAACTCCCCCCATGGTTGCTTCCCAAGACCACCTCTGTCTTCTTCTGAATGCCTCTGGCGTCAACATAACAGACTTTGCTTTTACTGTGGAAAAACTGACCATTTTTATACAGACTTGTACAGATTTGCTTCTCCACTGCCCCAAATGATACATCTCCCTGGGAGGGACCAGTCACATCTCTCTCTTCAACACCAGCTCCAGTTACTATACAGAAAGACTATACTTGTATCTGCAATTATAGACTCCGGAGCCTGCAGTTTTGTGGATTCAGCATTTTCTACTTTACATCAACTACCCTTGTGCACCAAGAGGCAGGGATTTGCTGTTCATTTGGACAGACGGCTCTGGTCTCAAGTCTGGGCCAGTAACTCAAGAGACTGTACCCATTCTCTGCTGAACTTCTTTTAGGGCACCAGGAACTGCTCTGTCTGGATGTGATAGCCTCTCCCATGTTTCCAATTATACGGGGCTACCTTAGCTAAAGGCCCATAACCCCCATATAGACTGGTTTTATGGAGATGTCTCCTTCTCATCCAACTACTGTCAGGTACATTGTTTTCTGGAAAGGACTTGTAATCCTGCTTCTCTCCTCAGTATCTACCCAGACCCTGAAACCATGAAACTGGTGCCCATTGCCTACCATGAGTTCTTGGATGTTTTCAACAAGAAAAGTGCATATACCCTGCCTCCACATAACACATCTGACTGTCCCATTGAACTTTTACCGGGGTCCGAGATCCCTTTCGGTCTAATTTATCAGCTCTCGGAACCTGTATTGGAAGCCCTGTGCAAATATATAGATGGAAGTCTGGAGAAAGAGTTTATTCGGCCTTCCTCCTCACCAGCAGGGGCCGGTATCTTCTACGTAAAGAAAAAAGATCACTCTCTAAGACCCTATTGACTACCGGGATCTTAAAAAAATAATTATCAACAATTGGTACCAACTTCCACTGATCCCTGAATTGTTCCAGAGATTGCAGGGGGAGCCCGAATTTTTTCCAAACTTTATCTGAGGGGTGCTTACAATTTAGTCCGGATCAAAGGAGGACATGAAGACAGCTCTTAGGACACGCTTCGGACATTTTGAATATCTAGTTATGCCCTTCTGCCTCTGCAATGCCCCTGCAACCTTCCATCACCTGGTAAATGATGCTTTTCGTGACTGCCTTGATCTATTTGGTATATACGGTTGATATGGTAGAAATTCATCGCACCCATGTGAAGAAGATCTTTTTTTTTTAAAGTGTATTTTTTGTGCGTGAACTCGAGAGAGAGGATCCGGACTGCAGGAGTTGGGAGTAGGCAGACCCTCCCCCCAGAGGCAATCTGCCATCCTTCTCCATACCCCTGGGTGGCAATGGTGGGTGTGAGGGAGGACCTCCCACTCACCCCGCCCTACCTGCTCCGCTTGGGAGCCTGACGGGGCCCAATGGGACCCCAACGGGGCAGAGGGACTCCCCCTATGAGCCAGCCCCATAGGTCCTTCGCCTCTCTTTTTTAGGAGACCGCATGGCCAAAGTGCGTGCGTGTTAAACCAATTTTGTGTGTGTGCAAGTGTGGTGGTTTTTGTGGGGGGGGGGGGGGGTGGGCATACTAAGTGCAGGCGTACCTTGCATAGCACACCCACCGGGAGCCGGGCTGAGACCACCAAACTCAATTCACATGTAGCCGAGACCGGCTGCAGAGGTGAACGGCTTGTCAGCGCAGTGCCAATCACGTTGAGCCACCACAGCTCCCTGCTGTGAAGAAGATCTTGAGTAGACTTCATGAACACCACCTCTACGCCAAGACTGAGAAGTGTGACTTTGAAAAGCAGACCATACAGTTGCTTGGACTAGTCATTTCCGCTGATGGTATTTCCATGATCCCAAGCAGGTCGCTGCAGTCCTGGAATGGCCAGCTCCCAGGGACAGAAAAGCTGTACAAAGGTTTGTGGGATTCGCTAACTTTTATAGGAAGTTTATTAAAAAAAATTGTTGGCATTGTTTCTCCTATCACTCAACTAACCAAACAGCATGTTCCCTTACGATGGTACCCTGAAGCACATGCATCCCTTAATCAATTAAAGACTTTGTTCACCTCAGCTCCTATTCTGAAGCATCCCGACCTGTCCTTGGCATATGTTTTGGAGGTAGACACCTCTGAGAATGCCATAGGGGCCATTTTATCTCAGCAACAAGGCCCTAAATCTTTATTGCACCTGTAGCCTTCTTCTCCAAGAAACTGAATTCTTCTGAGAGGAACTACGATGTTGGAGATGGGGAATTGTTGGCCATTAAAGCTGCACTTGAGGAATGGCGTTTTTTGTTGGAGGGAGCCGCTCACCCTATCCTCATCTTCACCGGCCACAAGAACTTGGAATATTTGAGAACAGCCAAGAGACTAAGACCCCGGCAGGCAAGATGGGCATTGTTTTCCTCCCGCTTTATATTCCACATCACCTTCCGTCCTGGTTCTAAGAATGGCAAGCCAGATGCGCTGTCGCGCATGTTCCATGGTCCAGTCTGACTCTCAGGCCGGGTACATACGAGGAGACATGTCCGAGGAAACATGTTCGATGGACCGTTTTCATCGGACATGTCTCCAGGGATATTTTGGTCTGATGTGTGTACACACCATCAGACCAAAATCCCAGCGGACCAGAACACAGTGACGTAGAAGACACCGACGTGCTGGCAAAAGGAAGTTCAATGCTTCCACGCATGCGTCGAAACAATTCAATGCATGCGCGGGATTTCGGTCCGATGGTTGGGCGTACTAACCATCGGACATGTCCGACGGACAGGTTTCCAGCGGACAAGTTTCTAAGCATGCTTAGAAACTTTTGTCCACTGGAAACCTGTCCGCTAGGCCATACACACAATCGAACATGTCCGCTGAAACTGGTCTGCCAAACACTATCCTGCCGGCCAAGAATTTCCACCTTCTTCAATCAGACCTGATGTCCCAAAAAAAGGCAGATGTGACAGAGCACCCCCCTTCTCAAGATTTACCTCTTCAGTTTTAGGAGGGGCTCTTTTATCACAATGAACAGATCTTTGTCCCAGAACAGTTCAGAGTCTCTGTTCTAAAACGGTGCCATGATTACCCCTTGGCTGGTCATTTCGGTATCCATAAGAGTATAGACTTAATTTTCCATTCTTTCTGGTGGCCTGACCTGATACAGAACTGGAACAAATATATAAGAATGACAAAATTGCTATGTTGTTGGGAACTATCCCTTCTAAAGCCCCATACACACGGTCGGACTTTTGGCCAACCAACTTCCAAATCTGCAACTTTTCAAATTTGTCCGATCGTGTGTGCGCTCCATCGGACCAACTTTTTCTGGTTTCATCCGACAAAAAGTTGGGTCTGCGAACGGACCAACTTTTTGGCAACAAAAGTCTGATGGTGCTTTGTGTGACCGTGTGTACAGCAATCCAACCAACTTTTGTACAAAGTGCAAATACGCATGCTCAGAACCAATGTTAAAATCAACCAACAATAGCAGAAGTTAACCAAAGGGTGGCCGTAAAGAGCAGAAAAGAGCAGAAAAACCATGTAATGATGGGAAAGTTTTAGAAAAGTTTGCAGAAAAGTCTGACTGTGTGTATACTATGGGTGTGACCGGACAAATCAATTAGGACAAAAATCCAAGGGAAAGTTTGTTGGATGTCTGATTGTGTGTACGAGCCTTTAGGTTGTACACACATATGATAGATACTGGGGGGACTCCAGGAGCTCCAAAAATTCCTCCTCTTGTCCCATGGCCACCTTTAAATTCCTCACATGGAATGTCTGAGGCATGAGAGACCCAGTAAAAAGGTCAGCCATATTCTTATTATTCAAGAAGCAATGCGCTGATGTGATAGTGTTGGTAGAAACTCATGCTGAGGTCCCACTACAGAGGGCACTTAAACGTCCATGGAAGAGCTGGGCCTACCACTCCTTCCATACCACCCACTCTAGAAGAATGTCTATCCTCATAGCGAAGACCACACACTTTGAGCCCCCGGGGTTCTACAAGCGCTTAATTTAGTCGACTAAAACAACTGAAACATTATAGTCGACTAAATGAATACTATTTTAGTTGAATACGACTAAACCTAAAACAATTGAAATTACTAAAATACGACTAAAACTAAAATTACATTTTAGTCAAAAGACTAATGCCGCGTACACACAATCACTTTTTGTGATGTAAAAAAATTTTGTTTTATCTCACGAAACAAAACAAAGTTTTTCAAACTTAATTTTAAAAAACAACGTTGCCTACACACCATCGTTTTCTAAAAATGCTCTTGCAAAGCGCGGTTACGTACACCATGTTCGACGGCTCCCGTCTCATAACTTATAGCTTCTGAGCATGCGCAGGTTTAAAAACGACGTTTTAAAAGTCGTTTTGTCCACACACAATAATTTTTTATGACACAAAAAACAACATTCTGAAAAACTACAAGCATGTTCGAATTTTTTTTTTTGTCTTTTTTTTTGAAGACATAAAACAACGTTTTGCCCACACACGATCATTTTTAATGACGTTTTTTAAAACGTTGTTTTATTTCATCACAAAAAACGACCGTGTCTATGTGGCATTAGACTAAAACTGAATTGAAATTTGACTTCAAAATTAACACTGGTCTGTAGTGCCTGTTTATACCTGAATACCATAAATAATAACATATTCGATTTTTCACTCCAGCAGTATATAATGATTTTGGACATTGTAGAGAAATGTTAACTAAAGCATTACAAGTTAACTGGTTGCCGACCAGCCACCGCACTGATAGCTATAAAAATGCCAATGGTCCCAAAAATGTGTCAAAAGTGTCCGAAGTGTCCGTCATAATGTCGCAGTACTGAAAAAAAATTGCTGATCGCCGCCATTACTAGTAAAAAAAAAATATTAATAAAAATGCCATAAAACTACCCCCTATTTTGTAAACGCTATAACTTTTGAGCAAACCAATCAAACGCTTATTGCGATTTTTTTTAGGAAAAATATGTAGAAGAATACATATCGGCCTAAACTGAGGGAAAAAAAATGTTTTTTTATATATTTTTGGGCGATATTTATTATAGCAAAAAGTAAAAAATATTGATTTTTTTTCAAAATAGTCGCTCTATTTTTGTTTATAGCGCAAAAAATAAAAAAGGCAGAGGTGATCAAATATCACCAAAAGAAATCTCTATTTGTGGGAAAAAAAGGACGCCAATTTTGTTTGGGAGCCACGTCTCACGACCGCGCAATGGTCAGTTAAAGCGACGCAGTGCCGAATCAAAAAAGTGCTCTGGTCATTGGGCAGCAATATGGTCCGGGGGTTAAGTGGTTAATTACACCCATTCGATTTTAGATGACTAAAATGTGTTTTTGTCTACTAAAATGTACTGGAGATAAAACATAGGACATTTTAGTTGACTAAAATCTACTGGAGATTTAGTTGACTAAATACGACTAAAACAAAAACAATTGCAGAAGACTAAAATGGGACTAAAAATAAGATGCCATTTTAGTCCTAAGACCAAGACTAAAACGAAATTTGCTAAAAAAAAAAGGGGGGGGGGGCATAGGGTTGGGACTTTAGATGAGGCATACGATAGAAACTACCACAGGCCTCCATCCCTGTAAATGGATAAAAGGGGGGGGGGGTTGGGCCTCTAAATGAGATGCATTTTTAGCAGTATGTGATTAAATATATATATGGAAAGTAAAAAATGTTTCCATAATAGCCATGCTCAAATTTACCAACCAAAAAAGCACTAAACCAAATTAATCTGTCTAACTGTATGTAATTAAAAACAGACGTTTAGTTGCATGTATTTGCAAATACCTGTATAAGCTGCAGGTCGATGACAAGGCACTCCGTGTACTGCAGGACCTAACTGAATTTTAAAGTCTCCTAAAAAGGAGCACAGGCGTGCTAATCAATAGATAGGGGGCAGGTGATAACCTAAACCCGCCCCTACCTATAGTTGGTCTGGCAAAAGAGAGCACTGAAAAAACAAAAGAAATGCAGGAGTTGAACCAAATCATGCCTACCAAACCAAAATACCACCAAACTAAAGGCAGACTACATCAAACTGGGTCAGCTAGTCAAAAAAAAATTACAATGCATAATTGACTGGTCAGTGATAGATCGGTGGAGGCACTCTATTCCACTTTTTGAAACGCATCTCTATCCCTGGATAGTGTTAAAAAAAAGGGGGGGGATAGGGTTGAGACTTTAGATGAGGCATATGATAGAAACTACCAGAGGCTTCCATCCCTGTAAATGCATAAAAGGGGGGGGGGGGGGTTGGGACTTTAAATGGGATGCGTTTTTAGCAGTATGCGATTAAATATATATATGGAAGGTAAAAAAAATCCATAATAGCCAGGCTCAAAGTTTTGTTTTTTCAGTGTTCTCTTTTGCCAGACCAACTATAGCTAGGGGCGGGTTTAGGTTATCACCTGCCCCCTATCTATTGATTAGCACGCCTGTACTCCTTTTTAGGAGACTTTAAAATTCACAGTTAGGACCTGCAGTACACGGAGTGCTTTGTCGTCGGCCTGCAGCTTATACAGGTATTTGCAAATACATGCAACTAAACCTCAGTTTTTAACTACATACAGTTAGACAGATTAATTTGGTTTAGTGCTTTTTTGGTTGGTAACTTTGAGCATGGCTACTATGGAAACATGTTTTACCTTCCATATATATATTTAATCGCATACTGCTAAAAACACATCTCATTTAAAGTCCCAACCCTCCCCCCCTTTTAAAACTAAATTTGCTGCCAAAATTAACACTGGGTTCTAAGATCGACCCAATGGGCAGATATGTCCAGGGACTTCGCACCAAATGCCCCAGCAAACCTACGCTGCATGGCCTCCCTGATCCTGCAAAGCCTGTGGAAGGATCCTCGTATTCATGTTATCAAGAAGAGGGATCATTGGCAACCCTCTTTTATCCACATTACAAGGGTAAGGTTGCAGACTTTATCTTGCCGGCGCAGAGGAAGCAGAAAATGAACAATCTTCGTGGGGGGGCCTTGAAGAAAGGTCTGTGCAACGCGTTCCCAGAGACTGGGAGGTTACAAAATCCCGAACAACATGTTGTTGGGGCTTCGGTCAGTCAAAGAAGGAGCGGTGGAGAAGGTAGCCATCTGACCGATGCGTTCAGACAATTTTTTAGTCCGCAGCCCCAAGGTATGACCGGTTCCAGCAACCATCGCCAGCGTCTGTTTTACATGGTGCGGGAATACCTGGGGGGAAGATCAGACTTGGACACCTTTCCCACTGAAAATCCTCTGGGTTACTAGGTCTTGAGGATGGATCACTGGCCAGAGCTTGCACAGTATGCAATTGAGCTACTGGCCTGTCCTGCATCCAGCGTTCTTTCGGAACGCACATTCAGTGCTGCAGGAGGCTTTGTAACCGATCACAGGGTGCGCCTGTCCACCGACTCAGTCGATTGACTGACCTTCATAAAAATGAATCAGGCTTGGATCACCACCAACTACCAAGCACCTGATGCTGATGTAACTGAATAATGTTTTTGGAAATGTCAGATCTCTTTAAGACTGCCTATGCTGATGCTGAGTGACTATCCTGTTATGCTGAGTGACTATCCTTTTCCTCCTCAATGATCATGCTGATAGTTTGTAAGAACATTTTTGGTTCTGGGCACCGCCACCAGTGGCTAGGGCCCAATTTTTCTGCCCCTGTAATTACAGTTTTTGATGCAATACTTTGCAGCATGGCTCATTCCTGTGCTCCAACTAGAGTATGTGTGAAGGGTTGCAGTGTTTTGGCACCAGTGCCTAAGGCCAGATTTTTCTGCCTCTGTTTAACAGGGACGTGTAATTACAATTTTTGATGCAATACTTTGCAGCAGGGTTCATTCCTGCGCTCAAACTAGAGCAGGGGTGTCCAAACTTTTTTTCAAGGGGGCCAAATTTTATGAAGTGAACATGTGTGAGACATTTTGCCTGACATTCTTTGAACCATTAAAATTCGGTCTAAGTGTGTTTGTCAGAGCACTAATATACTGCCCAACAAGAATTATTTTGCCTTTGTGGCTGTGTGTGGTGAAGACTAGAGATGAGCTTGGGCGTGTTATTTGTATCTATCTATCTATCTAGATATATATATTTTGTGGCCCCAACAAATCCATGAGCGCCATTCAGGACTAAGGATAAGCTCGGGAGTGTTATTTTATGTATACCGTATTTATAGGTGTATAACACACACCTTCACTTTCAGGCCTCGTACACACGAGGCAATAGATTTGTTCAAAACGGTCTGTCCGACCAATTTGAACAAATCTGTCTGCTGTCATTTTGGTTTGCTCGCGTGTACACACGAGCAAACCAAAATCCCTGCCAGCAGACAGCGCGCTGACGTGTCGGTGACGTGGCGGTGACGTTGACGCCGCCACGTCACCGCACCAGGAAGTAAAACACTTCCACGCATGCGCCGAAATCATTCGGCGCCGGTGTGAGACGACATGTCTGCTGGTAAGTGTACTAACCAGCAGACATGTCGGGCGGACGGGTTCCCACCCGATAGATTTCAAAGCATGGTTTGAAATCTGTCGGGTGGCCAAATCCGTCGGCTCGCCCGTACACACGATCGAATCCGTCTGCTGAAACGGTCTAGCAGACCGTTTCCAGCAGACAGATTTGATCGTGTGTACGAGGCCTAAGAGGGAAGTTTCAGGATTTTTTTTTTTAAATGAACACCCGTGAAGCAAAATAAGGGTCAGTGCCCATCAATGCAGCCTAATCGGTGCCATGAATGCAGCCTCCTCATTGCCATGAATGCACCCTCACCATTGCCATCATCTGCAGCCTCAGAGGGGACAGTGAAGGGGCAGGATGCGCACCAACAGATTACATACAGGAGAATCTCCTGTTTACTCAGCGGCCTCTTTAATACAAAGTCCCGCCTCCTATGATAGACAGAACAGTCGTCCAATGGCAGCCCAGGAGACAGGACTTCCTAGTACAGATGCCGCTGAGTAAACAGGAGATTCCCCTGTATGTAATCTGACAGCGCTTGTTCTGCCCTCTCCCTGTCCCCTCTGAGGTAGCACTGATAAATACAGTATATATCTTTAGTAGCACAGGGGAGGAGCAAAAGATATATATCCAAATTACCAGGGGGCCACATTAAACTGGAACAAGGGCCGCAATCGGCCTGCGGGCTGGACTTAGGACATGCTTGAACTAGAGTGTCTGTGAGGGGTTGCTGTGTTGTGGAACCAGTGCCTAAGGCCCAATTGTTCTGCCCCTGCTCAAGAGAGGCAATTACAATTCTTGATCTAATATTTCACAGCAGGGTCCATTCTTGCGCCCACCAAGTGTAACTGTGAGGGCTTAATGTGTTGTGGCACCAGCACCACTACCACCAACAAAGGCCCAATTCTTTTGCCCCTGTTCAACAGGGGCATGTAATTACAATTCTTGATCTAATATATCACAGCAGGGCCCATTCCTGCGCCCACCAAGAGTACCTGTGAGGGCTTACAGTGTTGTGGCACCAGTACCACCACCAACAAAGGCCCAATTGTTCTGCCCCTGTTCAACAGGGGCATGTAATTACAATTCTTGATCTAATATTTAACACCACCGCCCATTCCTGCACCCACCAAAAGTAACTGTGAGGACTTACAGTGTTGTGGCACCAGCACCAAACGTCCAATTTTTCTACCACTGTTCAACAATGGTATGTAATTACAATTCATGATATAATAGTTCACAGCAGGGCTTTCCAGCGGCCACCAAGACTAACTGTGAGGGCTTACAGTGTTGTGGCAACACCAACACCTAAGGGCCGAATTTCTGCAGAGTATATCTGGCAGGGCCCTACTTTCAACCATCCAACTTACAAACGACTCCTACTTGCAAACGGAAGGAGATAACAGGAAGTGAGAGGAAATCTACCCCTGGGAAGGGGTGTCTCCTGTCCACTGATGCTTTATCACTAATCCTTGTTTCACAAAAAAAAAAAAAACATTTGTCATTGGGACAGAAAGGAAGCTCCGCAGCAGGTGGAACCTTAGCGCAGGTGCGCATGACTGGGGGGACCCTGAGCAGGGGGACAGGATAAGGAAGGGGCCGCAAATCGCGGCAGCACAGGGGGCGGGGCTTATGCCTCGAGGCAAGCTCCCTTAAAAGGTCTGGGGGGCGGAGCCATCCATTCGGGTGCGATCTACAGTGAGGCATCACACAGGCAGTTTTTCTCTGTGCTGCTGCCTCACCTATGGATCGTTTGGAAGGGATGGTGGAGCGCCTGAGGGCTGCTGCTAGGATCCATGGGGCAGACTGGTATGCAGAGCAGCTGCTGGAGCTGTTCCCTGATCCAGGAGAGGGTAGGTCCAGCGATCCCCTCCCCCCCCCCCGCCCCCCTACCGCCACGTCCGGCCAGGCGTTCGCGGCCCCCGGTCAGGTACAGCCCGGGTGGGTCTCCAGGGGGGTCTCCGGTGGGGGATCGGCGCGATGAGAGCCCGTTTGCTGACCCTTCAGGGTCCAGGAAGAGGCTGTCTGGGGAGGCTCCCAGGGATGCTGGCAAGAGGCCTAGGCCACAGCGAGTATCGGGTCGGCGGGGTGGCGTCTCCGTCGCCTGCTAGACCCGTGGCGGGACCATCCAGAACGGTAGCGCGGGCGGGTCCATCCGCTCCGCGTGGCACTTCGCGGCGGGGGAGATCGGTGGGCACGGCTGGGAGCTCAGCAGCCAGGGCGGCTCCGGCTGGTCGCGGAGGAAGTGGAGGTCCAGTGAGGGGTGACGACGGCGTATCGCGAGCGGCTACTGCTGTTTCACAGGGGGCTCGGCGAGGGAGAACGATGGACACGGTACGGCCAGACTCAGGGGCTCACAGCATCTCTTCAGGCAGCAGTTCCATGGCCTTGCCTGCGGGCTCAACGTCCCTTGCCGGGCAAGGGGACCAACGGTCTGAGGGTGAGATCTCGGATACGGACTCTGATGGTCCAGAGGAGGTGGCGGGCCCGTCGGGGCTCCAACGCGGATCCGGATCGGCGGCTGGTCGGACTGTTTCTGCTGGGCAGCCGGGTAAGAGCGCTTCTATGTCTGTTCCTGTATCTTCTCCTTCTGTGTTTTCTCCCCCCCCTCCCCCTCCCTTGCTTCCTCCTGCACCCTCTCTGCCTCTTTCCAGTCCCTCTGCTGGGGTGGGTTCTTTTATGTTGGGGACTTCTTCGGTTGGTGGTGGGCAGGGGGGGGGTGTCTTGGATGTCGGGTCACTCATGTTGCAGCAGTTGCTTTCGTCCATGTTGCAGGGATGTAGGGCCATGGCCGGGGGGGGGGGCGGTCGTTCCCCCTCCGGCTGCTTCGGGGCCTCCCACGGCTGCGTGGTTGGTCCCTCCGGTTGCTAGTACAGTCGAAGCAGTGTCTGCGGCTGTGCCGCTTACGGGTGAGAGTGGGGGTTTGTCCCCCGCTGGCCAGTCAGTGGTGCCGACCCCGGTGCTTGGGGAGTCGGTGGCGGGTGCTGTGGTTAGCGGGTCTCCTTCTGGGGTGGCGCAAGTTAGTGCACAGTCGGGATCGGCGTCGGGTTTGACGGCTGATGGTGTTCGGTTGTCTGACTCGGCCCGTTGCGAGGTATACCTGTGTTATGATGCACCCTTGGGTTCACACTTGAAGCAGGAGGTGCGGGAACGTATCTGGAGGGGGGAGTTTGTGGAAATATTTTCATTACTTCCCCTGGAGAAGTTCAATTTGGATAAGGTGAGGCCCGATGAGAGTAAGAAGGAGGAAGAGGAAAAACGGCGCTTCCGCCTTATTCCCCGAACTTTCGCGAACTGGGCTCAGGCGTTTTATATCTTGGCTAGCGTGATCGGGGAGAAAGACCCGCATCAGTGTACGGGCTTGTTCAGTTATATTGATTCTATCAGCGAGGCGCAGAGGGTGTATGGGGGGGGAGCCTGGTTGCGATATGATGAGCAGTTCAGGCAGAAGAAGGCATGGAGGCCTGAAATAAAATGGAATCAGAAGGATATCGCCTTGTGGATGAGGCTCATGTCTCAGGCCAGGGTAGTGCCTCAGCCCTTTCGTGAAGAGGCCGGGGGAGCTCAGTCCTCCCCATTGTCGGCCGCAAAACGAAAAGGTTTCTGCTGGCAGTTCAATGAGAGCTCCTGTAAGTTCGGGAGCTCTTGTTGCTTCCGGCACGAGTGTTCAGGTTGTGGCGGGGCCCACCCCTTGTCAAAGTGTTTCAAGAAGGGCAGGAAGGCAGGTGACACTGGAAAAAGGGAAGACGCCGGTGAGGGTGGAAAAGATGGCGCCGTACCTAAGTAGGTACCCGAACAGGGTAGCTGCACGGGCCTTGTGGTTGGGCTTTAAGGAGGGTTTCCCGATTCCGAGTGATTTGGCCGTCATCCCTCCTTTGACGGCTAACCTGAAGTCTGCCTATGAGCACCCAGAGGTGGTGTCTGACAAGCTCCGGAAGGAGGTGGGTTTGGGTAGGATGGCGGGCCCGTTTGATGTCCCGCCTGTGGATGGCCTCGTGGTGTCACCTCTTGGGGTGGTTCCGAAACGGGAGCCGAATCAGTTTCGGCTCATTCATCATCTCTCTTACCCTAAAGGGGGGTCGGTGAATGACGCCATTGACCCGGCATTATGTACGGTGTCCTACGCATCGTTTGATGAGGCCGTGCGCTGGGTTCAGCGCTTTGGGCGCGGGGCCTTGTTGGCCAAGACCGATATCGAATCAGCGTTTCGGCTCCTGCCAGTTCATCCGGAGAGCGTGCGGTTGTTGGGGTGTTTTTGGGACGGGAAGTTTTTTGTGGATAGGTGCTTGCCCATGGGTTGCGCCATCTCGTGTTCGTATTTTGAGTTGTTTAGTTCCTTTTTGGAGTGGGTGGTGAAGGACTTGTCTGGTTTGGCGTCGGTGTTACATTATCTCGATGATTTCTTGATGGTCGGACCGCCTAATGACCGGGCTTGCATGATCTTGCTGGCCACGGTTCAGCACGTTTGCGAGGTATTCGGGGTCCCGTTGGCGCGTGACAAGACGGAGGGACCCGTCACGGAGCTGAAGTTTTTGGGCATTGTTATTGATTCGGGGCGGATGGAATGCCGGCTCCCGGAAGACAAGTTGGTGGACTTGCGGGAGTCCGTCGCTAGGGCGGCCAGTAGTTCAAAGTTGAAGTTACGGGAGTTGCAGTCGTTGTTAGGGAAGCTCAACTTCGCCTGTCGCATTATGCCGATGGGGAGGGTTTTTTGCCGCCGGTTGGCGGCGGCCACAGCGGGGGTTAGGGCTCCTCATCATTCTGTGCGGTTGGGTCGCGAGCATAGGGAGGATCTTAGAGTTTGGGACTCCTTTCTGGAAAACTACAATGGTAGATCCCTTTGGTTGGCCCCGGTGGTCCCAGCCAGTGCATTGGAGCTCTTTACCGATGCGACGGGTTCGGTGGGTTTCGGGGCCTATTTTCAGGGACAGTGGTGTGCTGGGCGGTGGCCACAGCAGGTAGTGGAGTAGCCGTTGATTCGGAATTTGATGTTGCTGGAGTTGTTCCCTATTGTGTTGGCGGTGGAACTGTGGGGTCAGGAGTTCAAGGATCGGAGAGTGAGGTTTCACTGCGACAATTTGGGTGTGGTGCAAGCCATTACTTCTTTGTCGGCTTCGTCATTGCCGGTGGTTCGTCTGCTGCGTGCGTTAGTGCTAAAATGTTTGGATTTGAACATTGTGGTTGGTGCAGTGCATATTCCCGGGGTTGAAAATTAGGTGGCTGATGCCCTTTCTCGTTTGCAGTGGGATCGGTTCCGGCGTCTGGCTCCGGAGGCGGAGCAGGAAGGGGTGCCGTGCCCCAGTGGCTTGTGGGACCTCGTTTTGGCCGAGTGATGGCATTGGTGAAAAGGTCAGTAGCTGAATCCACGTGGAGGGCTTATGAGAGGGTGTGGCGGGAATGGCACGGCCTGGTAAGTGATCTGGGGGTTGGTTCCTCGGCTGAGGAACGGTTGCATTTGCTGTTGTACTTTTTGGGTAGATGTTGTGAAGATGGGGTGTCGGTCTCTGCGCTGTCCACAAAAATGGCGGCATTGGCTTTCCTCTTCCAAATCAACGGGGTGGAGGACGTTACTAAGTCGTTCGTGGTCCGCAAGGCTTTGCGGGGATATAGGAAGGGCCGCGTTCGGCCGGATACCAGGAGGCCGGTTTCGCTGCTTCTGTTGGAATCTTTGGTTGGAATGTTGCCTCAGGTGTGCTCATCATCGTTTGAGGTTGGGTTGTTTCGAACAGCGTTCATCTTGGCCTTTTTTGGGGCCTTTCACGTAGGGGAACTGGTCAGCCCCTCTAAGGCGGTGGCTGGGGGGCTGCAGGTGTCTGACGTGATCGTACTTTCTGATTCGGTATCAATATGGCTCCGTAGGTCAAAAACTGACCAGGCAGGGAGGGGGTCTAAGGTGGTGCTGGGTAAGGTGCCGAATCTTGGGGTCTGCCCGGTGGAGGGGGTACGTGCTTGGCTTGGCGTCAGGCCTCCTGTCGCCGGTCCGCTGTTGGTCCATGAGAACGGGATTCCACTGACGAGGTACCAATTTTCGGCTGTTTTTAAGCGGTGTTTGGTGGCGGGCGGATTCAACGCCAGGGACTACTCTTCCCATTCGTTTAGGATAGGGGCTGCTACGGAAGCCTCGCGCTGGGGCTTAAGCGATGATATCCTGCAGCGGATAGGTCGCTGGGAGTCTCGGCGGTTCAGGTCATATGTTCGGCCACAGTTGTTGTAGGGGTCGTGGTGGGCCGTAGTTTTGAGCACGATTCTGTGGGGGTTCTGGGTTTTTTAAAAAAAAAAAAGAAAAAAAAAAAAAGGGGAGTGTTTCTGTCTGAAGTCAACTCTCTCTCTCTCTATCTCTGGATGTGTGATGTGTTCTGTGTGTTTGGTTTTCTCTTGTATGTAATTTCTTGTTGTTGTCCCCACTCTTTTCGTTACAGGCCCCATTGGCTTGATTTGGATTTTGGGCCACTCTTATGTTCACTGGGGGGCTAAGAGGGCTCTGGTCAGGAGAGAGGGCAGACAGTTGGGCTTTGCCAGGGAGGAAGCCACGGTGCGATGGATCGGTATCCCCGGCATGCTTTGGGCCAGAGTGATGCCGGAGGTACAGCATTACGCCAGGTTGGACAGGCCCCCGGATGTGCTCTTGCTGCACGTCGGGGGCAACGATCTCTGCTTAAGGGCTGCTCGCGAGTTGATTCGCGACATCAAATGGGATTTCATGCGCCTGCGCAGTGCTTTTCCAGACACTGTCCTGGTGTGGTCTGAAATGGTGGGGAGGTTAGCTTGGAGGGGTGCTCGTTCCGTGGACAGGGTCAATAGGGCCCGGATTAAGGCCAATAAGGCAGTGTCCAAATTTGTAATTCAGAACGGTGGGTTGGTGGTTCGCCATCGCGAACTCGAGAGTGACTTCGGCCTTTATTTAAGGGGTGATGGGGTGCACCTTTCCCAGGTTGGGATAGACATGTGGGTCTTGGGGCTCCAGGACGGTCTACAACGGGCCTTAGGGCTGTGGCGGGCCGCCCACGCGTGAGGTGTCACCGTGGGCGCCTGTGGCGTTTGTTCAGGGTTCCTGAGAATTGGGTGGGGTTTGGTACATACATATTAGATGGGTGTACCTTAGTTGTTGGTAGGAGTTGGGGCCCGTCATGGGATGGGCACCTTCCCTATCTGGTTAGGTGGATAGTGGTATATCGTGCTGAAGAATCAAACGAAGGAGGAAGTCATGGCCTTGTGAGCTGATGGGAGCGCGGCTAGAGGTCCGAAGACTTTCTATGGGGTACAGCCGATTACCGGGCACTTTTTCTTTCCCTTTCTCAGGAACCTCGTGTCTACAACTGTTTGGGGTTAATTGTTTTTTGTTAGGTTAATTTATTGCGTAATGGTTAAAATATATATTTAATGTTAAAAAGAAGTTTTATATTTAAAAGTTGGTTATTTTTATAAAGTTATTTAATTTTACCTTTTGGATTTTAAATAAAAGGGGCCTTTGGTGGCCATTTAATCCAGAAGGTGTTGCGTGATTTCTATGGGTGGGTTTAAGGTTTTAGGGGTGGGTTTTTGTTTACTCCCAAGCACTAGGCATACACCAGTCAAGAAAGCTCCGCAGCAGGTGGAACCTTAGCGCAGGTGCGCATGACTGGGGGGACCCTGAGCAGGGGGACAGGATAAGGAAGGGGCCGCAAATCGCGGCAGCACAGGGGGCGGGGCTTATGCCTCGAGGCAAGCTCCCTTAAAAGGTCTGGGGGGCGGAGCCATCCATTCGGGTGCCATCTACAGTGAGGCATCACACAGGCAGTTTTTCCCTCCCTCCCTCCCTGGGGAAGTGTCTGGTATGGGTGTCTGTTTTGTAACGTTCTTTGTTTTTCAGGTGGACGTTGGCGTTTGTTCAGGGTTCCTGAGAATTGGGTGGGGTTTGGTACATACATATTAGATGGGTGTACCTTAGTTGTTGGTAGGAGTTGGGGCCCGTCATGGGATGGGCACCTTCCCTATCTGGTTAGGTGGATAGTGGTATATCGTGCTGAAGAATCAAACGAAGGAGGAAGTCATGGCCTTGTGAGCTGATGGGAGCGCGGCTAGAGGTCCGAAGACTTTCTATGGGGTACAGCCGATTACCGGGCACTTTTTCTTTCCCTTTCTCAGGAACCTCGTGTCTACAACTGTTTGGGGTTAATTGTTTTTTGTTAGGTTAATTTATTGCGTAATGGTTAAAATATATATTTAATGTTAAAAAGAAGTTTTATATTTAAAAGTTGGTTATTTTTATAAAGTTATTTAATTTTACCTTTTGGATTTTAAATAAAAGGGGCCTTTGGTGGCCATTTAATCCAGAAGGTGTTGCGTGATTTCTATGGGTGGGTTTAAGGTTTTAGGGGTGGGTTTTTGTTTACTCCCAAGCACTAGGCATACACCAGTCAAGTGAATTGCAATCTTCTGAACAGATGCACACAGACAGCAAAACAAATGTTACAGGGGTGATATAGAGAAGGGTTGTTTTCAAAAAGCTTAAAAATAGATTTTTGGCTGGAGCTACACTTTAAAAAAGTACCAGTTCAAAATTACAAACAGATTCTACTTAACAACAAACCTACAGTCCCTGTCTTGTTTGCACCGCCTGTATACTGCTGTTCAAAGTATATAGGGCCAAAGGGGCTGGTAATGACCTGGGGGGAGTGGGGGGAAACCCATGCTATCATATCAGATACAGGCCCCCCACCCTAGGTGAATGAGTATGGGGTACATCGTACCCCTACCCATTCACCTGGAGGAAAAAACTGTCAAAAAAAATAAACTCACAACACAGGTTTTTAAAATATTTTATTAGTCAGCTCCGGGGGTCTTCTTCAGACTTCTCCGCTCTCCGGGGGTCTTCTTCTGACTTTGGGGGTCTTCTGTCTTCTCCGCTCTCTTCTTCTGCTCTCCGTGCTCCCCGGTTCTTCTCCCGCTCTCCGGTGCCTTCTGCCGGGCTGCGCCGCCGCTATCTTCTTTTTAGCTCTCTTACTTGCGGCAGCCAGCTCGGGCTTCCTCGGTAGTCTTCTTCCGTCGCCTTTTTCTTCCCTCTTCTTTTCTTCCAGTGTTGACTCGACGCTGCCTCCCACTGTAATGCCGAGTGCGTGGCTCGCACCGATTTATATAGACCTCTTATGATGTCACAGTCACAGCATGCTCCGGGTGGTGACATCACCACCCGGAGCATGCTGGGACTGTGACATCATAAGAGGCCTATATAAAATCGCTGTGCACCGCACACCCGGCATTACAGCGGAGGGAGCGTCGAGTCAACAGCGGAAGAAAAGAAGAGGGAAGAAGGCGACGAGGAAGCCTGGGCTGGCCGTCTCTAGTAAGAGAGCTAAAAAAAAGATATTCGCGGCGCAGCACGGCAGAAGGCACCGGAGAGCGGGAGGAGAACCGGGGAGCGTGGAGAGCAGAAGAAGAGAGAAGAAGACCCCCGAAGTCAGAAGAAGACCCCTGGAGAGCAGAGAAGTCAGAAGAAGACCCCCGGAGCTGACTAATAAAATATTTTAAAAACCTGTGTTGTGTGTTTATTTTTTTGACACTTTTCCTCCAGGTGAATGGGTAGGGGTACTATGTACCCCATACTCATTCACCTAGGGTGGGGGGCCGGTATCTGGGGGGCCCACATTCCGATAAGCCCCCCGCCAGCATACCCCGACAACCAACGGCCAGGAATGTCAGGAAGAGGCCCTGTCCTCATCAACATGGGGGCAGGGTGCTTTGTTAAAATTGTTGTTAACCACTTAAGACCCGGACCAAAATGCAGGTAAAGGACCTTGCCCCTTTTTGCGATTCGGCACTGTGTCGTTTTAACTGACAATTGCGCGGTCCTGCGACAAGGCTCCCAAACAAAATTGGCGTCATTTTTTCCCCACAAATAGAGCTTTCTTTTGGTGGTATTTGATCACCTCTGCGGTTTTTATTTTTTGCGCTATAAACAAAAATAGAGCGACAATTTAAAAAAAAATGCAATAGTTTTTACTTTTTGCTATAATAAATATCCCCCAAAAATATATAAAAAAATTTTTTTTTTCCTCAGTTTAGGCCGATACGTGTTCTTCTACATATTTTTGGTAAAAAATAAAAAAAAATCGCAATAAGCGTTTATCGGTTGGTTTTCGCAAAATTTATAGCGTTTACAAAATAAGGGATAGTTTTATTGCATTTTTATTATTTTTTTTTTTTTACTACTAATAGTGGCGATCAGCGATTTTTTTCGTGACTGCGACATTATGGCGGACACTTCGGACAATTTTGACACATTTTTGGGACAATTGTCATTTTCACAGCAAAAAATGCATTTAAATTGCATTGTTTACTGTGGAAATGACAGTTGCGCTGTGACTTTGAGTGTTCCCTGTGTGTGTTTACAACTGTAGGGGGGGTGTGGCTGTAGGTGTGACGTCATCGATCGCGTCCCCCTATAACAGGGATGACACGATCGATGCTGCAGCCACAGAGAGGCACGGGGAAGCCGTGTTTACACACGGCTCTCCCCGTTCTTCAGCTCCAGGGATGGATCGCCGCACTGCAGCGGCGATCGGGTCCGCGAGTCCCGCGGTCCCGGAGCTTCGGACCGGGTCACAGGAGCGCGCCACGGGCGCGCGCCCGTGACCCACGGCTGGGTACTAAAATCTAAAAATGTATATATATGTTGATGTGCCCAGCCGTGCCATTCTGCCGACGTAAATGTGCAGTAGGCGGTCCTTAAGTGGTTAAAATTTGGCGTGGAGTTCCCCCTCAAGACCAGCAGAGTACAAGTCGCATGTCAAAGTCGGAGCGTGCAAGACTGCAATCCGACTTTGATCCTACTTCAATGATATTCAATGGGCTGAAGTAGGATCAAAGTAGTACAGGGAGCATTTGCAAAGTCGCTCCGACTTGTGTCGGACCAGTTAAGACGGCTCCCATAGGGAAACATTAAATTTCACACGTCATGCGACATGAGCTCCCAATGTCGGAGCGTTTGTCGGACTAGTGTGAACCCAGCCTAAACCAGACTATTAAAGACAGGAGAGCTCACAAATAGGAGGGAGGCTTTCAGTAGCTGCTAGGAAGTCATGGGGTCATGCTGAAAGTTGGCTTATTGTGGGCAAAAAATTGAGAGGCATAGAGATATTCACTTTCTCTAGGAACTTATTGGCTGTTTTGTATTATTGCTTGATTACGGAGTGTCATACTACATTAACGACGCCCCCATTTCAGCTTGCATATCACACTGCGAACTGGCAGTTCGGACATGAATCGGATCACATAGGTGTTAACATCCATGCAATCCAATGCTGGTGCGGACCAAAAAAAGTGTCCTGTGCGTGTTTGGGCCGAATGCGATGCTATATCAGCCATATTATCTGTATGGCTGAAATTGCATCGCAGAGACATTGCATGTGATTTGCACTGCAGTGCGAATCACATGCGATATCGCATAGCACACTAGTGTGAACCTGGCCTAAATCAGGGTTCTCAGAACACCACTTTACATGAGATCCCCCTTTAAAGGAGTTGTAAAGAAAAACATTTTTTTGCCTAAAATTAATGGCCCAGATTCATAGAGCAATTACGCCTGTCTAACTGGTGTTAGACAGGAGTAATTTCAAATTTTGCGCGCCGTATCACTAGTTTGAATCCTCAAACCATGATACGGCGGCTTTGGGCTTCGTTTCGAGAGGCTTACGTCTTCGTAAGCCTTCGGATCTACGCTGCCATCTATTTGCGGCCGCTGGGAGGAGTTCGCGTCGTTTTGATGCGTCGGGATATGCAAATGTTTTTTTACGGCGATTCCCGAAGATACGAGTGGTCGTCGCAATCACTTTCATCTATTTTTTTGTACGTAATGTTAGAGCAGCTTTTTGCTGCTCTAACGTTACGTAGCCCATGTTAAGTATGGCCGTCGTTCCCGCTTTGAATTTATTTAATTTTTCTTTTTGTTTACGTAACTCGTTCGGGACTAGGATCGCCCGTAAACGACGCTACCTAAACAACGAATGACGTCACAACGTGATTTCGCGCAATGCACGGCGGGAAATTTGCGAACGGAGCATGCACAGATCGATCGCCGCGGGAACGCGCCTATTTTAAATGATTCACGCCCCCTACTCGCGCAGATGGATTGCGACGGGAGAAATACACTACGCCGCCGTCGTTTACTGGACAAAATCTACCTGAATTCCACGTAGAGCCAGGTAAAAAACGGCGGCGTAGTGTATTTCTGATACGCTACGATAATCCATTTCTGTGTGAATCTGCCTCAATGTCTGCAAGGTAGACAGACAGAATAGTGTAATGATTCTGTTAAAAAACAAGTAAATACCTATTTCATTTCTTCATCTATATCACCTCCGGCGTTCTAGTTTCTGTTCTCTTATTCACTTCCTGGTTTGCGGTGCTCATTCATGTAAGAACTACATTTTCCAGTATGCATTGTGGCACGCCCAGTAATTGACCACTTCTTTGAAGTCTCTAACACGTACAGAGCGTCCTGCTGCACAGATGTAGTTCCCAGGAGGGGACGAGCACGTCACTGACCACCGCAGTAAAGCCTCCCTTCACGGTGGTGAGAAACAATCAGACAAGCAGGAAGTGAACAGAACAGAGACGAAATAGAGCAACTTCTGAGCAAAAACAATGAGGAAGTGAAAAGAGGAATGTCTGCAGGTAAAGGATGCTTATTGTGAAAAAATATTTTTTTCCTTTACAACCCCTTTAACCACTTAACCCCTGGACCATATTGCTGCCCAAAGACCAGAGCACTTTTTGTGATTCGGCACTGCGTCGCTTTAACTGACAATTGCGCAATTGTGCGACGTGGCTCCCAAACAAAATGCGCGTCTATTTTTTCCCACAAATAGAGCTTTCTTTTGGTGGTATTTGATCATCTCTGCGGTTTTTATTTTTTGCGCTATAAACAAAAATAGAGCGACAATTTTGAAAAAAATTCAATATTTTTTACTTTTTGCTATAATAATTCTACATATTTTCCGTAAAAAAAAAAAAATCGCAATTAGCGTTTATTGATTGGTTTGCGCAAAAGTTATAGCGTTTACAAAATAGGAGGTAGTTTTATGGCATTTTTATTAATATTTTTTTTTACTAGTAATGGCGGCGATCAGCGTTTTTTTTCAGTACTGCGACATTATGGCGGACACTTCGGACACTTTTGACACATTTGACACATTTTTGGGACCATTGGCATTTTTATAGCGATCAGTGCTATAAAAATGCATTGGATTACTATAAGAATGCCATTGGCAGTGAAGGGGTTAACACTAGGGGGCAGAGAAGGGGTTAAGTATGTTCCTGGGTGTGTTCTAACTGTATTAGAATAGCATTTCCTCCGCCGACAGGACCGGGAGCTGTGTGTTTACACACACAGCTCCCGGTCCCCGCTCTGTACCGAGGTGATTGCGTGTGTCGGGCACGCGCGTTGGCGCGCCCCCTAGTGGCCGCAAAAGTAGCCGACGTATAGCTATGGGCTCTCGCCCAGGAGAGCCGACCTGCCGCAGTAAAATGACGGCGGCTGGTCGGCAAGCGGTTCACACTAGTGCGCTGTGCAATATCGCATGTGATTCGCACTGCAAATCACATGCAATGTCCGTGCATTGCGATTTCAGCCATACAGATAGTATGGCTGAATTCACACCGCATTCGGACCAAACACGCACAGAACACTTTTTTGGTCCGCACCAAAATCGGATCGCATGGGTATTCACATGACTAGTGTAGATTAGATAGTCCAACCTTTTACTCCCACCTTTAGAACCCCCAAATTCTTTAACAATTCCCCATTTTCCCATTAACGAGATCGACACAGGAGTTGGAGTAAAATTGGCCATGACAGCCTATTTTATTTTTCAAACCCAATTAAATATTTAAATCAAATTAAATAATTCCAAGTAACCAAAACTTTATTCATTAACATTTTACCAAAATAACTTTATTAACACCCGTCCAATTTGGTCTTTGACAGCAACCCCCCTTAAACCTTTTATTTTCCATTACACTGTGTTACCATTACCATATCCGGCCCCCAGCCGACTCCAGCTCGGAGACACCCCCTTTTACACCGCAGTGTACCATAACCGTATTCCAGCGGACACCGTTCCACTGGAATAACACCATACGGGGGCCATCCCACCGATGAGCCCCCCCACCATTTCCATTCCATCTGTTAACTGTCACTGTGGTGTCCCAGTACAGGTATTTGCTGTGGGCCTTGTCAGATTGAGACCCTCGGCTTGTGGGGCCTCCTCTGCAGGGACTCAGCTAGTTATGGTGTGATTTATACTGTTATAGTTGATAATACATTTATTAGGTGCGTATAGCTTTAAGAGGTTTAGTCCGCCATTTTATGTTTAGTCAGAGTGTATGAGAGTCAGTAGGACTAAGTGCTAGACAAGACCTTATGGTGTTGTATTATACTTTAACTTGTAAAAAACTTTAAATGTAAGTTCCAAGGGGGAATACAGATAAGTCTCTATGATCCACAGCTCTCAGCCAATGGGCTTCAGTCTCCCTCAGCTCTCAACCAATGGGTTCAGTCTCCCTCAGCTCTCAACCAATGGGCTTCAGTCTCCTCACATTGATATAAGGGGTGGGAGTTCCTGTTTAGGGCAGACTAGTGCTACACACAGTTGCTGACAGGTCAGAGCAGAGTTCAGTCAGAAAAGAAGCAGTGCAGGCCAGAGACCTCCCGTTCAGGGGAAAGTACAGCAAATCGCGGAGTACCTTTAAAAAACTATAGAATCAGTACTTCAACGAAATAATCGAATCAATTCGTCATTCGGACGAAAAGCCTCAAGTCTACCGACACTTCAGTAAGTGTATTTATTCTTCAGTCTAGTCAAGCATAAGCCCAGCATTACTAATCCGGCCGCAAAAGCCAAGGATATATGAAAAGCCAAGCCCAGGCATTGTCAGCTGTGTGGTCCTCTAGAGACTGTTTGTGGAACCTTTGCGACACTCTGTGTGAACGCTGTGAAGATTTTGACACCTGTCTTCATGCCAGTAAAGCCTTCATTATATTGACCCCTGTTGTGGACTGTGTTATTACCATCCTAGCTAGCGTAGATACGGAGGCCTCCGGAGCTGTAGTTTCCTTGGGTATATCAAGACTACAGTGGCGTCACGTGACAGAGAGGGTTAATACCATCCGACCCTCACTAAGGGTTAACACCACCAGACCCTGGGCCCCTAGCCCAAGAACCAAGCAGCTAACCATCAAGCGCATGTGTGTGGCCGTGGGGTTCACCCTTCCCGGTCATCACATCGTTTTCTGGCGTCACGAACAGGATTCGGGTGTACGCCTTAACCATTCAGCCACTAAAAACAAGTCCTTCCCCCCAGAATCTGAACTGCATCATTGAAAGTAATTTACTCAGCGAGGAGCAAATACAAGTGGTGGGGAAGGTGAAAGAAAGACTGTTGGCTGTCATTGTTCAGTGCGCAAGCCGGAACTAGAAGAATCCACTCTGTGTTGCACGAAGGAAACATTTGCTGACCGGACCAAAAAGGAAGTTGCCGGGCGCAGCCATAGCAACGTGTCCGGCAATAGAAGATAATACCGGCATACAGCGACAGCGCACTCAAAGACAGCGCACTCAGAGACAGCGCACTCAGAGACAGCGCACTCAGAGACAGCGCACTCAGAGACAGCGCTCTCAAAGTTTCCTAAAGTGACAGCGCACTCAAAACAAGGCTACAACATGTCGGCCCCAAGATCTCCAGATGCAGGTGATGTGCCAGATCCTCTTGCGGCTCCTGTACAAGCTATCCCTGTGGCCTCATCTCCAGCAGAGCCATTATCGTCTAGATCATCTCCTGGCTCAGAAGTCCGGAGGCTGCTGCCCTCCTCTCCTCCAGTGCGGCGTCATGACAGCGGGGCTCCCCCATTCTACCTAGGGAAGCCCGTGTTGCCTAACTACAGAGGGGATCCCTTTTCCCTCAAGGATTTCCAGGAGAGCTTCCAAAGTATTTTCTCTCTCTACTCTCTCCCCCCTAACCAACAGGTGCTGTTGCTCATGGGACAGTTGCAGGGACCTGCACGTGAAGAAGTCCGTACCTGGCCCACTTTTGAGAAGACTACAGTGGATCAGATCTTCGAGGGATTGCATCAGGTATTTGAGTCCCACTCACCCTCAGAGGTTCGCCTCAGGCTGTACGAGAGGCGACAAAAGCCGGGGGAAACGCTAAGGGCATACGCAGTAGCCTTGCAGAATGCCCTGGAAGCAGTCCAGAAACTGGACAATATCACACCTGACCAGGGTAACAAATTATTGTTGGATAGATTCATAGAAGGGGTCCAAAATAAATGGGACAAGGCGCAGTTAAAGATGTTAGCTGTACAGAACCCCGATATGTCTGTTTCTGCCTTTAAGCGTCTAGCCCTTTAAGTTATAGAGCAGGGGGCGGACCCTGACGAGAATCCTGACCCTAAAGTGGAACCTATGGGTGCGGCGACATGTCCTGCACCACTGTAACCACCAGTCCCCGCGTCCGTGGCTGACACCCCGACCTCCACTACAATTACTGAGATTCAAGGGGTTAAACAAGATATTGCCCAGCTTACCCAGGTGGTAAAGGAGTTGGCTAATCACACCACTCGGGCACTTAGAGAGCCTTCAGTGACTAAGAGACCTACCCCTGCTCCTCCTCCTCGTTACAGCGGGCCTCGCTCGGGTCCTTCTAGTAGGCCTTACTGTGATTACTGTAACAAACCCGGTCATTGGAAGATGCAATGCTGGGCTTTAAACGGGCGTCCCCTGAGGTCGAGGACCGGCCCTCAGGAAAGCGAATCACAGGTCCAGCAGCAGAGCCAATGTACTCAGGACAGTCCTTATACATTGCATCCTGCCCCTATGTAAATGTTACCATAGATGGTGTAACGGCTACCCAAGTAGGGAGAGGGTATCAGCCGCTGACGACGTCCTTTTCCCTGGCAAGTTGCTATATAAGTAAGTCCAGTATAAGCCCATCCACGAGATCCAGAGGGAGAGTCAGGTCCAGTTGTAAGAGGCACAGAATAAATCCCATTGCATTCCCTTCCATAAACGAGACAGGCTACGTTTGAAGGGTCCAGTAGACTAACTTTAATGGTAGAATTTCTTGGTTTATATCTTAGTTACAAACTTGTGAATAATCAAGGAACAATGGAACTCTCCGCCCCCTCCCTCCACAGGGGGGGCCTCAAGTTAGACACACTGTCACCAGGCTAAAGAAGCCACATTCCTTTCTCAAATACAATTCAATCACAGATAATCCCCTCCGTAGCTAAACATTTCGGCTCCGCAAAGCCTGACAGTTCTTCTGAACATAAGTGACATGCTATTTCAATACAACTGGCCGGATACTGCTAATTTGGAATACAATATACAATCTCTTAAGGATAAACACAGGTCTTTCACACACACAATAGATCAATTAACCTTTGGGAATAGAGAGGTGAATTAGCATACTAAAGAGAGGTTTCCAGAGACAGGCTGATTCAGTTCTAATCTACATCTATACAGACAGAGGATGTTCACACCTCATAATATACCACTGCATGATTATTATAGATGTACAGGCAGAATACATAGTTCCGTTACACTGCTCCCCTTTTGTGGAACACTCCGGCAGACCCGGATTGATCCTTTTCGGGTCAACTTGGGGATGTCCGGTCTGCTGTTAGGGTAATAGTTCAGTTTGCCTGGACAGTCCATCGGCATTGCCATTAAATCTGCCAGGTCGGTAGCTGATGGTGAAGGTGAATAATGGAATTCAGTTCTGGAACAGTCACTTGCTTTGCTCTCTCAATGGCTCCCAGGACCTGTTGCTGATGCTCTTGGGAAAGATAAGGCACCACCTGAGCGCAAATCCTATTTAACCTTCTGACAATTTCAGCCTGTTTGTGCATTTCAATGTTCAAGCCACGGGACATCTCATAATACATGACGTAGTGTCGTTGCATCTCCGATTTCTCACTGGCCAACTTGTCACATTCCCATTTTAGACTGTGATATTGGGCCGGATCTACAGTACATGTCGGGGAAGGTAGTCTTACCCGGGTCTCAGCAGCAAGCAAGTTGGTTCCAGCAACGCAGGTTGGGGCACAGTTAGTCACTGTGTAGGCTTCAGCGGGGCACATCGGGGCGTACGCAGAAACAAGGGGGGCCAAATCATTCCCCAGTAGGACATCTGCTGGCAAATCCTTCATCACCCCCACTTTCACATGTCCCGAACCAACCCCCCAATCCAGATGAACCCGGGCAACGGGTAGCCGGAAGACGGTGCCTCCTGCTACTCTTACGGCTACGGTGTCTCCGGTGTGCTGGCTCTCTGGGATGAGTTTCTTCTGTAGCAGTGTCATCGTGGCCCCCGTATCGCGTAACCCGTTGGCTGCCTTTCCATTGACCCAGACAGTCTGCCTGTGTTGCTGCCTGTTGTCCTGATTAGCTGCTTGTATCGGATCTGCCTCATGCAGAACACCCCAATGTTCTACCTCCCCAACGCCGTGGGGCGCAGGCATGGATGTGTGGGGGTTCCCCCTTTCTGGCTGTCTCCATGACTGTGACTGCCTGGGTACATTTAATGAACAGTCTGACTTTTTGTGCCCTGGTTGCTTTTGAATCAGAGCGATAGTAGCCTCGGTATCTCTTAGGCCTTGTGCTACTTGTCCATTCACCCGTACCTCCTGACGGTGATGCTGACGGTTATCTGGAGAGGCCGCTTGTATTGGGTCTGCCTCATACAAAATTCCCAGACATTCCTCAGGGCCCACCTCAGTCTCTAGGCAGTGGGCCGCAGAGGGCCGTGATGGAGTGACCTCTGTGTTGGGTGTTGGGCGTCTCCAGTTGTTATTTGTAGCTCTCAAAGGACAAAAACGAGCAATATGTCCCGTGTTGCTGCAGTGATGGCACGTCACCCTAGACGAATCCCGGGGGTAGTTGTTAGGCCCCTGAGGACGTGGTGGTCCTGGTGGGACTGGAGCGCGAAACTCTGGGCGTGGGGTGTCGGTTGGAGTACACGGTTCTACCTTATGAGCCAGGCGTGTAGTACCCTGGCTTACTTTCCTTGTTTCCGTGTACTCATCTGCTAGCCGCGCCGCCTCGTTTAAGTTAGCGGGACGGCGATCTCGTACCCAGTCCTGTATGTCTGCGGCCAGGTCTTGGAAGAAATGTTCCATTAGGAATAGCTGCAATACTTTCTTCCCGGTGTTGGCCTTGCACCCTTGGACCCAATGGGATGCCACCCTTTGTAACTGGTTGGCCCATTCCATGTGGGAGTCCACAGCCTTCTTCTTGGATTCCCGGAAGCGGCGGCGGTAGGTTTCTGGAGTTACGGCATATCGGGTTAACAGCGCCTTTTTCACTTGCTGATATTGTAAAATATCCTCTGGAGCAAGAGCCCGAAAAGCTTCATTGGCTTTGCCCGACAATTTTCCAGACAAAATAGTGACCCATTGGTCTGGTGGTACCTGGTGTAGTGAGCACTGCCTCTCAAAATCCGCCAAATATCCATCTATTTCCTCCTCACTTTCTACAAAAGCTTTAAATGCAGTGAACGGTATTTTCTTTCCTGTAGCAGCGGGTGGGGAAGTAGGAGCTGCGTGTGTAATGGGCTGTCTAGCTCTTACCAGTTCCAGTTCTTGTCCCCTCTTGGTTTGGATCTCTTCTCTTGCTTCCCGGAACAGCTGGTTTATTAGTTCCGTGGATGTTTCTGGATACAAGGATAATCTCCGCTGTACAATATCCGTAATTACATCTTCCTCACTGACAGGTGCTAGGGGCTCCGCTCCTTCCATGGATACATCCATTTGGTCCAGCTCCAGCAGGTCACCTATCAGCTCCCTCCGTGGTCTGTTACTGGCACTCCTACCACGACTCTCCAATAAGTCTTTTAGTGTGGTTCTTTTCAGCCTGGCATACTGAGACTCCATTCAGAACTTGCTCCTTGGATAAAAGGACCATCCCACCGCTGCCAACCAATGTAACGGCTACCCAAGTAGGGAGAGGGTATCAGCCGCTGACGACGTCCTTTTCCCTGGCAAGTTGCTATATAAGTAAGTCCAGTATAAGCCCATCCACGAGATCCAGAGGGAGAGTCAGGTCCAGTTGTAAGAGGCACAGAATAAATCCCATTGCATTCCCTTCCATAAACGAGACAGGCTACGTTTGAAGGGTCCAGTAGACTAACTTTAATGGTAGAATTTCTTGGTTTATATCTTAGTTACAAACTTGTGAATAATCAAGGAACAATGGAACTCTCCGCCCCCTCCCTCCACAGGGGGGGCCTCAAGTTAGACACACTGTCACCAGGCTAAAGAAGCCACATTCCTTTCTCAAATACAATTCAATCACAGATAATCCCCTCCGTAGCTAAACATTTCGGCTCCGCAAAGCCTGACAGTTCTTCTGAACATAAGTGACATGCTATTTCAATACAACTGGCCGGATACTGCTAATTTGGAATACAATATACAATCTCTTAAGGATAAACACAGGTCTTTCACACACACAATAGATCAATTAACCTTTGGGAATAGAGAGGTGAATTAGCATACTAAAGAGAGGTTTCCAGAGACAGGCTGATTCAGTTCTAATCTACATCTATACAGACAGAGGATGTTCACACCTCATAATATACCACTGCATGATTATTATAGATGTACAGGCAGAATACATAGTTCCGTTACAGATGGTGTCCAACTGCAAGCCCTGATTGATACAGGCTCGCAGGTGTCTACCATCTCTAAGGGCCTATTCTATAAATACTGGAATGTCGATTCGTTGTGTGAACCAGGTGATATGGATTTTAGTGTCATGGCAGGGGACGGGAAACCAATTCCCAGACATGGGTACTGGGAGCCCACTATTCAACTGAGAAGTCACACACTTAGAGGGCAAGGGATACTTGTCACTAATGTCACAGTACCAGGGGCCACAGAGTTTATATTGGGGATGAATATAATGAGACATTGCTTCAGTGATATTTTAGATGCTTTGCATGCCTCTCTCCCCCATATGTCTCCCTCAGGCCAGAGGACTGCGCAACACCATCTCAAAGTTCTGAGAGCAGAACAGAAGTTCGCGAATCGGAGAGGAGAAATCTGTAAAGCTCGGATCCAAGACATGAGGTCCTTGACCCTGCAGCCGAACACAGAGACAATTTTGTGGTGTCGGGCGCGCCCTGGTGTACGGAATCAGGACTATCAGGCTTTACTGGAGCCTATACAATCTGAAGATTTTCCTTTGGTCCGAGCTGCAAGGAGCCTAGTGACGGTGGTGAATGGACAGGTCCCAGTTCGCCTAGTTAATTTGTCCAGCGTAGCCACCACCTTGCCAAAGTACACTCCAGTGGCCCAACTTGTTTTCTTGGACTCCAGTGACATACTCTCTTCATGGAAGATGGTCCAACAGCTGAGTGCCCAAACCCTGTCAGAGGCTACTAAAAACTCTCCAGAACCTTGGTGGTACCAGCTGCAAATAGGAGGATCTCTCACCCCCAGGGATGTATTCTGGCCTAGGCCAACAAGGCCCAGGCCTAGGGCGGCACTTTCTGGGGGGCGTCCCTCTGTCCTCTTCCCACGGCATCCCTCTCTCCTCTTCCCACGGCAACCCTCTGTCCTTCTCCCAGGGTGTCCCCCAACCTCAGCATCCCTCTGTCCTCTTCCCATGAATATGACAGGGATGTGGCTTTGACAGGAAGGGGTGTGATATATTTAAGTTAGGGGGTGCGCAAGTTTAGTCAGGCCTAGGGCAGCACAAAACCTAAATACACCTCTGTGACCCATAGCCAAACAGGAAGTGAGCAGAAATCTATGCAAATTAAGGGAATCCATTGCCCCCCCCCCCCCCCCCAGGCCATCAGAATTAGTGTCCCCACTG
Organism: Rana kukunoris; assembly: GCA_029574335.1. Classification (NCBI taxonomy): domain Eukaryota; kingdom Metazoa; phylum Chordata; class Amphibia; order Anura; family Ranidae; genus Rana; species Rana kukunoris. The sequence goes on along the minus strand of CM056060.1, from coordinate 83,556,305 downwards.
GAAAATTTCAGGGTGGGTCTTAAACCTCAAGGGGTGTGTCCTTGACAGGAAGGGGTGGGTCATATTTAAATTAGGGGGTGCACGAGTTTAGTCAGGCCTAGGGCAGCACAAAACCTATATACATCCCTGCTCACCCCACCAGAACTAGTAGAAGGGGTCATCGAGGTGGCGAAGAGGTACCAGAGTGCCTTCAGCAAACACCCAACCGATTTTGGAAAAACCTCCATGATTAAGCATCGAATCCTGACCGGCGACAAGCCCCCCATCAAGGAAAGGCATCGGCCCGTGGCACCAGGCATGTACCAAACCGTCAGGAAACTGTTAACCGACATGCAGAAGGCGGATGTAATACAAGAGAGCCAGAGTCCCTGGGCAGCACCCATAGTGTTAGTTAAAAAGAAGGATGGGACCATCCGTTTCTGTGTTGATTACAGGAAATTGAACGACATCACCCATAAAGACGCATACCCTCTCCCCCGGATTGAGGAGTCACTCACTGCGCTGGGTTCTGCGGCCTACTTCTCTACATTGGATTTGACCAGCGGATACTGGCAGGTGCCCATGGCCGTTGAAGACAGGGAGAAAACAGCCTTTGTAACCCCCATGGGTCTTTTTGAATTTAAAAGTATGCCCTTTGGGCTGTGCAATGCCCCGGCTACCTTTCAACGGCTGATGGAGAGATGTCTGGGACACCTTAACTTCCAGAGTGTCCTACTCTACCTGGATGACGTGATTGTGTATTCCAAATCCTATCAGGAACATTTGACTCACCTGTCTGAAGTCTTCCAAGTACTGATCCAGCATGGTCTGAAAGTCAAACCCTCCAAGTGCCATCTACTCAAGCCACAAGTACATTACCTGGGCCACGTCGTCAGTACTGAGGGGGTCCAACCTGATCCAGCTAAAATCAAAGTTGTCAAGAATTGGCCTATCCCACGCTCCGTTAAGGATATTCGGAGCTTCTTAGGATTTGCGGGATATTACCGCCGCTTTATTCCTCATTTTGCACAAATTGCCGAGCCATTGACCTCTCTCCTGCGAGGCACGGCAAAGGGGAACTATAATGGGAAGCTGCCGGTGGAATGGGCCAAAGAGCAAGAGGTGGCCTTCCAGGCTCTAAAACATCTATTGACAGAGCCTCTCATCCTGGCCTATCCGGATTATACTCAGCCCTTCCGACTGTATACAGATGCCAGTTTCGAAGGACTCGGTGCAGTGTTGTCCCAGATGCAGGGAGAACAAGAGAGGGTGATCGCTTACGCCAGCCGGAATCTGCGGGGAGCTGAGAAGAATGATTCTAACTACAGTTCCTTCAAGTTAGAACTCCTGGCCCTCGTGTGGGCAGTCACCGAAAAATTTAAGGACTATTTGTCAGCCACCTCATTCACGGTCTACACCGATAACAACCCCCTGGCTCACCTGAACACCGCTAAACTAGGTGCCCTTGAGCAAAGATGGGCCTCCAGACTGGCCAACTATGACTTCTCTATCAAGTATCGAAGTGGCAAGTCTAATATTAATGCCGATGTACTATCACGCATGGCTCCGGGCGGAGATCCCCCAGTGGAGGACAGGTGGGAAGATGTGGAGATGCCTCCCTTCTATCAAAGATTTGTGAATCAGGATGTGGTCGTCACCCACGAGGGGAGTGAATCTGGGTCTAAAGCAATTCAGGAAGACCTGTATACCTGGAGGACCCTACAGGAAGAAAGTCAGACTATGGGAGATCTGCAGGAGTATTTATTGACCAGGAGAGTACCTCCCCAGTTACGACGGGGTCAGAAGGACTACGAATTGAAGAGATTGTGGCGTCAGAGGAAAAGACTATTTGTGCACAAAGGAATGGTGTACAGGAACTTCTTGGACCCAGTGTCAGGTGAAAGGCTACATCAGATTCTGATCCCTCGGAGAGATGCCGCCATGGTATTGAATGCCTACCACGACCAGTCAGGACACTTTGGGATCCATAAAACAGAAGCCACCATCCGACGCCGGTTCTACTGGATTGGAATGAGGAGCGACGTTGAAAAGTGGTGCAGTGAGTGTGCAGTCTGCAATATCACCAAGAATGGTCGCAAGAATGCACGAGCACCTCTCCATTCCATCCAGAGCGAGAGGCCTAACCAATTGGTCACCTTGGATCATGTCAACATGTCTCCTACCCGGTCCGGGTATTCATATGCTCTCACCATGGTGGATCACTATTCCAAGTGGGTAGTGGTTGTGCCAGTCAAAGACTTAACCGCCAAGACAACAGCCCAGATGTTCTACACCCATTGGGTACAGATACTTGGATGTCCGGAAACTGTCTTGTCCGACCAAGGTCCGGCCTTTGAAGCCCAACTGTTTCAGGAATTGTGCCAGTTCCATGCTTGTAAGAAACTCAGGACCACTGCTTATCACCCACAAGGGAATGGACTCTGTGAGAGGATCAACCAGGTCTTTATCCACATGCTGAGAGCGGCCTCTGTATCCCGACCTGAAGAGTGGCCTCAACTAATGCCCGAATTGTTGGAAATCTTCAACAATACCGTCCACTGTTCCACCGGTTATACTCCATTTTACCTCATCATGGGCCGACACGGTCAACTGCCTAAAGACAGGGTCTTTGGACTTCAAGCACCTTTCAACCACTCACCCCAAGCCTCTTCAGAGTGGGTCTCTGAACATCAGAAAAGGATTCAGGAAGCGAGAGAGATAGTCAGCAAAAAGATGGGCGAGGCACACTATAGGCAGCGACAAGACTACAACCGCCATGCCTCTGCCCAGCCGTTGCAAGTTGGTGATTAAGTCTGGCTGAAGAAGCATCATAGGACCCATAAGTTGGACTCCCTTTGGGAAACTGAACCATACACAGTGATTTCCTTCCCTTATCCGGACTCTGATGTCTACTCAGTTCAAAAAGCCGGATATGAACCACAAGTTGTCCACCGAAACCGGATCAAACTGTGTCACAACGGGGACCTGCCTGGGTTGGTGCCTCCTTCTCTACCACCAAGTCTTCCACCTCCAGTTCAGCCAGCACAAGTACAGCCTACCAAGCCAGTTGAGCCTGAGAGGCCACTCCTGATGTTCGAAGATGATCCTCTCTTCCCTTCTGATCAAAACGTCTTCTTTGGTTATGTGCCAGTCAGTTCCATTCCACCAACCTCAGTCTTGACACCAGAAGCCCCAGAGTTTACTCCAGCCATCCGCCCGCCTGCTTCAATCCCATCAGAACCTTCTAGTATGGGAGAAAGCTCCATAAGTCAAGAGCCATCACTTGCCCCCATTGTCCAAGATGAAGAAGAAGCAAGTGTTCAAGGAGAAAACAGTGCTCCAGAAAACTCGGAAATGGTGTTGCGTAGATCCACCAGATCTAATTTCGGACATCCCCCAGCAAGATATAGGGATTAATCTATTAATTATACATACAATATATGTAGATAGATTACATACACTTCAGTTAGTATACATATCAAGTATACGTCATTACTAACTCACTGTAGAGGTATCTAATATGTCACTAGTTACCTATTTACCCTATTTAGTGCATAGGAACATACTTGGCCAGTAAGTCTCCTATCCCTCACTTAAGCACTACAAAAAGAAAAGGGTATCCTCTAAAAAAAAAAAAAAAAATTCTAATTGTGTACTTCAGGCATAGAATAAAAATGTCTAGCAAATATTAAAGTGTGTTCTGGGGAGAAGAGCTAATAGCCTAAGGGCCCCAGTAGCCAAGGCATTGGGTAGAAAGCCTCCGGCAGCCCAATCCAAAACCTGGTCAGTCTTAAAAGTGTGTTCTGGGGAGAAGAGCTAATAGCCTAAGGGCCCCAGTAGCCAAGGCATTGGGTAGAAAGCCTCCGGCAGCCCAATCCAAAACCTGGTCACTCTTAAATGTGTGTTTCCTGTACATGACTGGTGCACTGCTAGAGTCCCCGTTCCCGACTTAAACCCCCAACCCCCTTTCTACTGCTTACCTAAATTGAAACATGACAACTTCTGGATTAATTGGCCAGTAAAGGCCCCTTTAGTAAATCCAAAAGAATACCAAAAATAACTATAACATTTTTTAACCATTTGAATAAATATAAATAAATCTTTAAATAAATATATATATTTAACACAACAACTTTTTTCTTTATTAAACCAAACTAATAATAACTACACATAATAACTACACATAATGTACTGGGTTCCTGAGAGCAGACACAAGAGGCTATGCCGTGGGCTGACACCATCCGAAGTCATTCTGGCCTCCAGCCGTGTTCATGCCAGCTCTGAGGCTCTGTCCGTTTCCTCACTGTTCAGCCCGCATTGGCAATAGCCCCTAAACTAAGATAGGGAAGGAGCCCATCCCCAGACAGGCCCGCCCCCTACCACCACCTTTTGGTACATACCACCAATATATACCGGCACCCACCACCCCCAGGAACCCCGTACCCCGGCCACAGGAGCCCACCAGTGACCCCTTACTAGTGGGCGACCCGCCACAGCCTTAAGGCCCGTTCTAGCCCGTCCTGGAGCCCCAGGACCCACATGTCCGTCCCAACTGGGGAAAGATGAACCCCATCACCCCTAAGAAAAAGCCCAAAATCCCCTTCAAGTTCGCGATGGCGAACCACCAGACCCCCATGGCTGACTACAAACTTTGACACTGATTTTTTGACCTTTACCCTGGTCCTATTGATCTTGGCAACCGACCGAGCCCCCCTCCAAGCCAGCCTGCCCACCATATCTGACCAAATCACAATGGTGTCCGGGTAGGATGAACGCAATCGCATGAAATCCCACTTAATGTCTTTTACAAGATCCCGGGACGCCCTGCGACAGAGGTCGTTACCCCCAACGTGAAGCAAGAGCACATCGGGGGGGGCGGTCCAAACGTGCATACCGCTGCACTTCCGGCAGCACACTGGACCATAGCATGCCCGGGATACCTATCCACCTGACCCTGGCCTCATCCCTGGAAAACCCCACCTGTTTTCCCTCGGGCCTAGCCAACGCCCTCTGGGCCCCCTATGAACAAAGGAATGGCCCAGGATCCACATCAGGCATACGGGGCCTGAAAGAAAAGAACAAGAAACATGGAAAAACACTGGAAGAGACACCAGACCCATACCCCAGACCCTACAAAGACCCCAGGAAAAAAACACACACAAGACACTTATGAGGAACAAACTCAGGAAAAAGACTCACAACAAGTGTGGGTGAACATAAAGCCTGAAACGGCGGGATTCCCAACGACCAATCCGCTGCACCACCTCGTTGCTAAGTCCCCACCGAGACGCCTCGGTTGCAGCCCCAATCCGGAAAGAATGGGATGAATAATCTGTCGCCTGGAAACCTCCAACCCCCAAACACCTTTTAAAAATCGCCCCAAACTGATATCGGGACAGAAGAACCCCAGAATCGTGGACCAAGAACGGCCCAGGCCCTGCCGGCCGGCAGTCGAGCCAATCCCGAACCACTCCAACCGGGCAAAGCTCGAGGCCCGGGACCCTACCCAGGACAACACGCGCACCCTTCCCCAACTGGTCCGTCTTGGATCTGCGAATAACGAACGCAACCTCCTCCTCCGACCAAAACACATCCGATGCCTGCAAACCTCCCGCCACGGCTTTTGAAGGGCTGACCAGCTCACCCACTCGCAAGGCCCCAAAGAACGCTAAAACAAAAGCCGTGCGAAATAACCTCACCTCAAACCCAGAGGAACACACTCGAGGCAGCATGCCCACCAGTGCCTCCAGCATCTGTAGCGACACTGGCCTCCTGGAATTAGGCCGAACCCGGCCTTTTCTATAACCACGCATCGCTTTCCTGACCACGAAGGCCTTCGTGACATCCTCGACTCCCCGAAGCTGAAACAAAAACGCCAAACCTGCCAACTTCACGTTCAACGAAGCCACTGACACACCCCCTTCCCAGTTTCTTACCAAAACATACAATAACGTATGGAGCCGATCCTCAGCTGAGGACCCCACTCCCAGTTCACTCACCAAGTCCCGCCAAACCCGCTCATAAGATCGCCAAGTGGACGCGGCCACAGACTGCCGCACCAAAGACATCACCGATCCCACACGAGGTCCCATAAGCCAATGGGGTACGGAACCCCGGCCTGCTCCGCCTCCGGAGCCAACCGTCGAAACCGATCCCACTGCAAACGAGAAAGCGCATCAGCCACTTCATTCTCGACTCCAGGGACATGCACCGCACTAACAAAAATATTCAATTCCAAACATTTCAAAACCAACACACGCAACAGTCTAACTACTGGCATTGAGGACGCCGTCAATGAATTGATTGCCTGGACCACTCCCAAATTATTGCAATGGAAGCGTACCCTCCGGTCCCGAAAGTCTTGACCCCATAACTCGACCGCCAGCACAATGGGAAACAATTCCAACAACATCAGATTCCTAATCATGGGTGACTCCAATAACTCCGCCGGCCACCGCCCTGCGCACCACCGGCCTTAAAAATAAGCCGCAAAGCCCACCGACCCTGCCGCGTCAGTAAACAGCTCCAGGTCACTGGCCTGAACCGCTGGGCCCAACCACAATGACCTGCCATTGTAGTGTACGAGAAAAGAGTCCCAAACCTTCAAATCCTCCCTGTGCTCTCTACCTAAACGCACAAAATGGTGCGGAACCTTGACCCCGGCCGTGGCCACCGCCAACAAAAAACCCTCCCCATCGGCATAATCCGGCAGGCAAAGTTAAGCTTGCCCAACAGCGACTGCAAGTCCCGCAACCGCAACTTCGGCCCCCGTACCGCGGCTGCCACCGTACTGCGCAGGTCCTCCAACTTATCGTCCGGAAGACGACACTCCATCCTCCCGGTATCAATAATGATACCCAAAAACCTGAAAAACATGTTGAATCGTGGACAACAGAATCGCGCACCCCCGGCCCCCCGGCGGCCCTACCACCAAAAAATCATCCAAGTAATGGACAATTGAGGCTAAACCGGTCAGATCCTTGATCACCCACTCCAGAAAAGAGCTGAACAACTAAAATAGGAACACGAAATCGCACAACCCATAGGCAGGCACCTATCAACAAAAAACTCCCCATCCCAACAAACGCATGCTCTCCGGGTGCACCGGCAGCAATCGAAACGCAGACTCCACGTCGGTCTTTGCTAACAGCGCCCCTTTTGCCGAACCGCCTGACCCAGCGCACCGCATCATCGAAAGAAGCGTACGAAACTGAACACAGAGAAGGATCAAAAGCGTCATTCACCGAGCCCCCCTTCGGGTAAGACAAGTGGTGAATGAGCCGAAACTGATTCGGCTCACGCTTAGGAACCACCCCCAGCGGTGACACCACCAGGCCCTCCACGTGGGGATCCTTGAACGGCCCAGCCATACGCCCCAACCCGACCTCCTTCCTAAGCTTGTCAGATACCACCTCAGGGTGGTCGAGCGCCGACCTAAGGTTTGCCGCAACGGGGGGTACTGCCTCCAATTCACTGGGAATCCGAAACCCCTCCGTAAAGCCCAAGCACAAGGTCTGCGCCGCCGCCCTGTTCGGATACCTACTTAGATACGGTGCCAGCTTTTCCGCCTTCACCGGCGTCCTCCCTCTTTCCAGTGTCAGCGGACTTTTTTCCTTTTTTGAAGCATTTGGACAAGGGGTGGGCCCCCTCGCACCCGGAGCATTCGTGCCGGAAACAACAGGAGGCCCCGAACTTGCAGGACCCCTCGTTGAACTGCCAACAGAACCCCTTACGCTTTTTTGCCGCGGATGAAGAGGCCTGGGCACCCCCGGCTCCCCCCTGAAAGGGCTGCGGCACCACCTTCGCCTGCGTCATCAGACGCATCCATACGCCAATGTCCTTCTGATTCCACTTCAGAGACGGCCTGTGCGCCTTAAGCTGCCTGAACTGCTCGTCATACCGCAGCCAGGCGCCCCCCCCATACACCCTGTGCGCCTCACTAATAGCGTCGATATAACAGAACAAACCGGAACAATGTTCCGGCGCCCTTTCACCAATAACGCTCCCAAGGATGTAGAAAGCCTGCGCCCAATTGGCGAATGTACGCGGAATAAGCCGGTACCGCCGCCTCTCTTCCTCATCCTTCTTACTCTCGTCCGGCTTCACTTGATCCAAATTAAACTTCTCTAGACTTCTCTAGCGGCAACAACGAGAATATCTCCACATATTCCCCTTTCCAGATCCGCTTCTTAACCTCAGGCTTCAAATGCGACCCCAAGGTGGCTTCATAGCAAACGTAAGCCTCTCCCATTGCCGCGTCGGCCAAGCGCACCCCATCCGCCGTCACCACAGTACTCCCCACACCCCCCGAAGAACCGCCCGGCCCACCGGGGGGGCGACTGTCGCTCCGGAAGGAGGATCTCCACCCTGAACCGCCGATCCTTGTACCACCCCACCCCCCCCAAGCGGCACCAAGGCCGCAGCCGTGCCACCCGAGGCCACCCCCAGGGGGGGTATGTGACCCACCCCAGACAGCGGCACCCCGCCCGCCTGCCCAGCAGAATACGCAAGAGGAGTATTAGAAAGCCAAGCAGCCACCGGAGCAACTGCAGCAGGGGTGGGGGGCAAAACCCCCACCCCGTCTGTGAAGTCCCTACAGCCCTGAAGCATGGACGCAACTGCTGGAACAGTAACGCCCCAGGAAAAAGGGGCGCCCCCCCGCCCCATCCCCACCCCCCAAAAATAAACCATCGCCGGGTACAGTGAGAGCAGCAGGCACAGGGACAGAGGGTGGCAAGGAAGCGGATAAAGGGGGGGAGGGGGGGAGGGGGGGGAACAGACACAGGAGACAACATGGAGACATGAGACAAAGAAGCCGCAATTGCAGCCGACTTACCAGGCTGCCCAGGGCGCACCGACCGATCAGCCGTCACTCCGGATCCACGTTGGAGCCCCGAGGGGCCCGCCACCGCTCCAGCACCGTCCGAGTCCGAGAGCTCCCCCTCCGATCGTTGGTCCCCCTGCGCTGCAGGGGACGTGGGCTGCCGAAACACCGCTGGAACCCCCACTGGCGAGGAAGCCCTGGCCGTCCCAGCCATAGGCCGCACTCCTCCTGCCGCTCCCGAGCCAGATCCACCACAGGGCCCCCCGGAACTGGCTGCCCCAGGCCCCGCACCGTCCCCCGCTCCTCCAGGCCTACCTCGTCGAGCCCCACCACGCTGGGCCGCCACACTAGCCTGGCCTGTCGCTCCCGTCGACCGCCCCCCGCGCTGCACAGAGGGGGAAGGAGACACCCCCCTTTGCTTGGAAGTCCGCTTAGCCCCGGGCGGCCCGCTGGCAGCCCCGCCAGCCGCCCCCGCCGATCGCTTCTTGGAGGCCTGTGCACTGGGCCCCGCGCTCCCGCCCTGCCGCTCAGCCATAGAAGGGCCCTCCGGGCTGTACCTTTCCGGCAGCCGCGACCGCCGCGCACTCCGTGGGGAAGGGGGGGCCGGACGGACCCGCACCCGCTCCGTTCAGGAGAGCCGCCAGCTGGTTGGCATAACACCCCGGGCCTTGCTCGAGCGCCGCGGACCTCAGCTGCTCGAGTAGGCCGTCAAACTGCTCCATTACAGAAGAAACACACAGGAGAAAAAAGACTAACTTCTGACTCCCTTGGCGCCGAATGACCAGCTCCGCCCCCCCAGGAATTTATATGGCACCACCTCGTGGTGACCAGGGGCCCGCCCCCCCACCCTGGCTTCCCCTTACAGAATACTGTTTCCTGGTGCACCTGGCTCAGCGTTCCCCCCAGTCATGGGCCCCTGCACCTAGGTTCCCTTTATTCCGGGGCTGTCTTAACATGTGATACTATAGTATACGGTAAAGCAATATAAGCTTATATAAAGTTGGCTAGATAAATATGAAAAAGGTGTAGAGTGTATCACATGCATAGTCTAATAATAGAGAGTGCGTAGAAAAGCTTTATCAATGTATATATGTGTGTACTGGTTTCATAGTCAAAGTGTAATCTAACAATAAAATCCTGTTATAATATGCCTAGGATAGTACAAATAGGGCCCATAGACGTAAATCCTGTTCAAAACTGAGTGGTAATGTTTGAATAGGTCTATATTCTGTCTGGGACCCAGATAATCACTTACCCTGTACGAAATGATGATCTCACTTTATCTAAAAATCCTGCAAGGGACATTTATGTGTATAATGCCTCAGGACTTATCATATGATCCTGTTCATATATGTTTATTTTTCCCAAAGAACCTGGAATGGACACAGGTGTACAAGTGCCTCAGGACTTCTAGTGGCCCCAAGGTCACCTCGTTCCTCAATCCGTCAGTGCCTTAATCGTCGAGGACGACTTCTGTTTAGTGGTGGGGTTTGTGGTGTCCCAGTACAGGTATTTGCTGTGGGCCCTGTCAGATTGAGACCCTCGGCTTGTGGGGCCTCCTCTGCAGGGACTCAGCTAGTTATGATGTGATTTATACTGTTATAGTTGATAATACATTTATTAGGTGCGTATAGCTTTAAGAGGTTTAGTCCGCCATTTTATGTTTAGTCAGAGTGTATGAGAGTCAGTAGGACTAAGTGCTAGACAAGACCTTATGGTGTTGTATTATACTTTAACTTGTAACAAACTTTAAATGCAAGTTCCAAGGGGAATACAGATAAGTCTCTATGATCCACAGCTCTCAGCCAATGGGCTTCAGTCTCCCTCAGCTCTCAACCAATGGGCTTCAGTCTCCCTCAGCTCTCAACCAATGGGCTTCAGTCTCCCTCAGCTCTCAACCAATGGGCTTCAGTCTCCTCACATTGATATAAGGGGTGGGAGTTCCTGTTTAGGGCAGACTAGTGCTACACACAGTTGCTGACAGGTCAGAGCAGAGTTCAGGGAGAAGAAGCAGTGCAGGCCAGAGACCTCCCGTTCAGGGGAAAGTACAGCAAATCGCGGAGTACCTTTAAAAAACTATAGAATCAGTACTTCAACTAAATAATCGAATCAATTCGTCATTCGGACGAAAAGCCTCAAGTCTACCGACACTTCAGTAAGTGTATTTATTCTTCAGTCTAGTCAAGCATAGGCCCAGCATTACTAATCCGGCCGCAAAAGCCAAGGATATATGAAAAGCCAAGCCCAGGCATTGTCAGCTGTGTGGTCCTCTAGAGACTGTTTGTGGAACCTTTGCGACACTCTTTGTGAACGCTGTGAAGATTTTGACACCTGTCTTCATGCCAGTAAAGCCTTCGTTATATTGACCCCTGTTGTGGACCGTGTTATTACCATCCTAGCTAGCGTAGATACGGAGGCCCCCGGAGCTGTAGTTTCCTGGGGTATATCAAGACTACAGTGGCGTCACGTGACAGAGAGGGTTAATACCATCCGACCCTCACTAAGGGTTAACACCACCAGACCCTGGGCCCCTAGCCCAAGAACCAAGCAGCTAACCATCAAGCGCATGTGTGTGGCCGTGGGGTTCACCCTCCCCGGTCATCACATCACCATCAAAGGACACCGCCAACACTGTCGTGACAACCCCTCTTCCGAACCTGAAAGAAAAGAAAACAGACGCACAACACCAAACATACCACAAAAACAGGGAGGGTTGGTAGCAACCCTACTTAAACCTTTTTACTTTCCAGTATACTGCATTACCATTACCATATCCGGCCCCCAGCTGACTCCAGCTCGGAGACACCTCCTTTTACCACGCAGTGTACCATACCCGTATTCCAGTGGACACCGTTCCATTGGAATAACACCATAAGGGGGCCATTCCACCGATGAGCCCCCCCACCATTTCCATTCCATCTGTTAACTGTCACCATCAAAGACCGAATGACACCGCCAACACTGTCTTGACAACCCCTCTTCCGAACCTGAAAGAAAAGAGAACAGACGCACAACACCAAACATACCACAAAACAGGGAGGGTGGGTGGGAAAAACCTGCCTCCCAGCGTGCTAAAACTTCCCGAGTGTCCCAAGTGTACCCCCGCCCCACTTTATAAAGGGGCTCCTCCCACCCAGTCACCAGACTTCCTACGGCCACTCCCCTGAAATCACTTCCTTCCTTCCTTAACCCTCTGTTGCACTACTCCTCACACAGTCATGCCCAGCCCTCCGTTATTTGTCCCTTTTGTCATGTCACTCCGGCCTTTCCTTGACTAGTGTAGATTAGATAGTCCAACCTTTTACTCCCACCTTTAGAACCCCCCAAATTCTTTAACAATTTCCCATTTTCCCATTAACGAGATCGACACAGGAGTTGGAGTAAAATTGGCCACGACAGCCTATTTTATTTTTCAAACCCAATTAAATATTTAAATCAAATTAAATAATTACAAGTAACCAAAAATGTATTCATTAACATTTTACCAAAATAACTTTATTAACACCCGTCCAATTTGGTCTTTGACAGCAACCCCCCTTAAACCTTTTATTTTCCATTACACTGTGTTACCATTACCATATCCGGCCCCCAGCCGACTCCAGCTCGGAGACACCCCCTTTTACACCGCAGTGTACCATAACCGTATTCCAGCGGACACCGTTCCACTGGAATAACACCATACGGGGGCCATCCCACCGATGAGCCCCCCCACCATTTCCATTCCATCTGTTAACTGTCACCATCAAAGACCAAAGGACACCGCCACAGGCCGGAAGGGGAACCCCCTTTCCCTTACGGACCCCTCCACACCCGCAGGGCCAAATCCATACCCACAACGGTTAGGTGAACACCATCTCCAATCAGGTACAGACCCACATTAACCTTCAACTCCGTGTGATGAACACCCAAACCCCTGTACTTAGCCACAAACTTCCCCCCCACCTTGTTCCCCTTGATAGCCACTAACCTTGCAATGCGCCAGGTGGTCCGAGCGACATCCCTGGAAAAACTGCCCTGAACGTGAGTACGTCCGCCTTAACGGCGGAGATCAAATCCCCTATTGGCCGAACTCCCAGATAGTTGCCCCCCACGTGCCAAACCAACACGTCGGGCGGTCAGACGAGCAGGGCCTAGCGCTGCACCTCCGGCAGCACCCTGCCCCACCACATCCCCGGAATCCCCAGCAAACAATTCTCACCTCCCGCCTTGCAAACCCCAACTGGCTACCTTCAGGCCTAGCATCCACACTCCTGGCCCCCCTGCCAACAAAAGAATGCCTCATGATCCACACGAGGCGTGAATGACCTCCTTCTGAAAAACAAAATGACAACAGTGACAATTAGGCAACAGCCCCCCCCCCCAACACACATCCCCTTGGGAGAACCGTGAACCCCTCCAGTCCATAACCAACCACCACCCCTCAATCCAGTGCCATGTGTGGCGTACATATGAACCAAAATCCTTTGATTCCCACTGCCCGTTCCTTTCGACTGCCACCTCATCCAACCCGCACCAGGCCGCCTCAGTAGCCGCCCCGATACGGAAGGAGTGCAAGGCAAATTGCAGCTCAGAGAACCCAGCTCTTTCCAGACATTTTATTTTTTATTTTATTTTTTAAACACTTCCACGAATTGAAAACGTGACACAAACGAACTATCCCTGTGCAGAATAAATGGCCCCTCCAACCCTGGGCATATCAATAAGAACTTCCACACCGCTCGCCCAGGGCAGACCCCCGGACCCGGCCAAGGATACAAAACACACATCCACCCCTTTTCCCCTTTGTCCTCTACCCGTAGCCCCCCCCCCGCCACCATCTGGAAGGCTAACCAACTCGCCAACTTATTTGTCAAGGCCGACACCGACCCCCCTCCCTCCATATGTCTGGCCACCAATACACCGCCAACGAACCCAGCTCCGCCTCCCCCAGCACAGTGTCCGACAGTCGTTTGAACCCAGAACATTCGGCCCATACCTTCGTGTACGCCTCCCACATCGGCCCACTCACCGACATCCTGATCCCACTTGCGGCGATTCCAACGCCAGTCCCCACATCCGCCCTGGGCAAGGGACCCCTTCTCTGTCCACCTGTGGAGCCAGATCTCTGAAATTGTCCCACTGAAACCCGAGACAATGCGTCAGCGAGTCTGTTGTCCACCCCCGGAATGTGCAACAGTTTACAAAAAGATGTCCAATTGCAAACAGCGCAGCAACCGAACCACCGGCAACGAGTGTCCGGAAACACGGTTGATAACTTGCACCACCCCAATGCTGACACAGTTCAGCCTGATTTTCAAATCCCGGCACTCCTCCCCGCACCGCTCGATCGCTACCACCATCGGGAAGAGCTACAACAGCAGCAGGTTCCTCTCGAAACTTGCCGCCACCCAGGACTCAGACCCCGCCTCTGCGCTCCATCGTCCCTTGAAGAAAACCCCTGTAACCTATGGAGCCTGCGCATCCTTGGCAAGATCCAAGTCAAAGCTACTCACAGGCCCGACACCCAAAGCGCCCGCCTGTTGTACACTTACACGAAGGTGTGCCACACCTACAGATCTGCTTTTAATTGCCATGTCAAGCGAAAGGAAATTAATCGGGGGACCTTGCCCTCGCCGTAGCCGACAGCCATCGGCAGAACACCCAACCCATGGGAATAATACGGCAAGCAAAGTTCAACTTACCTAAAAGTGACTGCAACTCCCTTAGCTGAACCTTATTCCGCCCTAACATCCCCCCAATCACCAGCCGGAAATCCTCCACCTTGGCCCCCGGCAGTCTGAATTCCATACCCACCCCCCCCCCCCCAAGTCAATCACAATCCCCAGGAAGCTTAACCGTGGCAGGGCCCTCCGTCTTAATCGGCTGCCAGAGGCACGCCAAACCTGCCCGCAATGTGTGGCAACATTGCCAACAAAATCGCACACACATTGGAGGACGGAGGACCCACACGCAGCCAATCGTCCAAGTAATGGATGACCGAATCCAAACCCGCCACATCCCTAACCACCTACTCCCAGCAAGAACTAAAGTTTCAAACACAGCACAAGAAAAACTGAGAAACCCATGGGCAACACTGATAAACGTAGAACTCCCACTGCCACCAGCAACTCAACAGCCAAAAACTGACCGGGTGTACCGGTAACAGGCGAAACGCCGATTCCATACCCGACCTTGCCATGAGACCCCCCCCCCTTTCCGCAGCGCCGCACCGCCGCTTCAAAAGATGCATAAGACACCGTGCACTTCTCAAGGTCTAATGGCATCATACAACGACACCCCTCTTTGGAAAAGAGAGGTGGTGAATGTGGCGCCACTTGGTCAGTTCCTTCATGGGGACAAACCCCAGAGGAGATACCACCAGTTCTTTGGCAGCGGCACCTCCGCAAACGGCCCCCCCATCCGTCCCAGTTCCACTTCTGTCGCCAATTGTTCTGATACCACCCCAGGGTTCTCGCGAGCCCCTCCCCCTGCAACTGGAGAATCCATGTTTAAAACGACAGGTCCCTCCAAATTTGCAGGAGCCCTTGTTGAACTGCCCACACACTACCCATTTTCTCAGGCCGGCGATCCAGAGGTGGACGTACATCCCGACCCCCACCCCCCGGAAAACACGGGCTAATGATCCGTGGCCCAGACCTCATCTGCATACACAAACCAATAATCTCGTGATCCCAGCGCAGCGACGTTCGAACAGCCCGCCTCTGACGAAAGTGCTTGTCACAGCGCAACCGCCCCGTCCCCCTACACAACCGGTGAACCTCCCCACTCGCGTCCATATAGCAGAACAGCGCCAAACTATGTTCCCGGGCTCTTCTCCCCTATGACGCTAGCCATGATCGCAAATGCCTGCAACCAATTATCAAAAGTACGAGGAATCAACCGATACCTCCTTTACATGTCATCCTTCTTAGAATAGTCAGGCTTAACCCGATCCAAATAGAATTTCTCAAGTGGGAGTAGGGAAAAATCGCAACATACTCACCCTTTGCGACTGTATCCCTGACCTCCTGTTTCAGATGCGCACCCAACAGACCCTCGAAACATACCTAAACATCCGCTTGGCAGCTTCAGCCATATGTCTCACATCAGACCTGACCCCTGCCGGCTTCTCAACCCCCTTTTTCTCCTGAGCTGCTATTGGTCAACACCCCAGGCCCCCCACGGTGGGAACAGCCGCCCCCACCGCTGAAGTCACTGCACCGCTAGCAGGCCCCCCGGGCCCCACACTCCAAGGTGCGGCTTGAGGAGGCGACACAGCCCCTCCTGCGAACCGCTGAACCATATCCCTCAAACCCCCCATCAGATCCTGCAACCCCCCATTGTCGACGGTGCAGCAGGTCGATCACCCGCCACCCCCGGGCCAACCGGCAGGGACCCCGCATATTGCCCCCCGTACCCCCAGTCAACTGCGGGCCCCCACCCCCCCCCTTCAGCAAGTTACACAGTACAGCAGCAACATCCCCCGAAGAAAATGAAACCGACTTACCGGGCTGGCTGGGACGTCCCTCACAGCCGTTGCAGGAGTCTCCACCGCTGGCGCATGCTCACGACCGTCTTCCCCCTCTGATCCCGATGCTTCACCTTCCAATCTCTCCCCCCAGGCCAGCGTCATCGGCGCCGTCAGCCCCCCAGGCGAGGAAGGCCTGGAGGCCGAAGATCCCAGCCTCACGGCGGATCGTCCTCCTTCATGCGACCCAGCCGACGTCGTCCCCGACCTGCTGCTCAAAGGACCCAGGCCCCCGATCAGGCCCCCGCATACTTCTGATCGCCTCCCCACCGCCCTTGGAACCGGCGACCGAGACCTGGCCGGCCCGCCGGTCGAATCACGGCCCTTCCTGCGCTGAGTCTCCCCCCTTTGATGGCCCCCCATCAGAGGTGGGGGGCACACACCGATCAATCTACTTGGCCACGCCGTGCGGGCGCGGATCGGCACCATTACGGCCTGAAGCCCCGCCCCCCGAACCCCCGCCGTCTGGAAGGAAACCGCCCGCCATCACCGCCGGCCGGGGCTGACGTGTGCCCAACCGATGGGGGCGGTGGGTCTGCCTGGGGACTCCCAGACACGCGCTGGGATTTTGGAGCTGTGGCCTGGTGAGAAATGCCGCGGTATCCGTGACCGCCGAACGCGTGGAGACATAACTGCAGCTGTGCCCGACCCCCCCCCCCCACGTCCCCTAGCAGCCCACACACCTGGTGCTCAAGACAGCCCGAGGCCCCCTATGCAGCTGTCGCCCGCAGCCGCGCCGACCAAAAGTACACGCTCTTATTAAAAGAAAAAAGCTGGGAGCAGAGAAAAAACCTGCCTCCCAGCGTGCTAAAACTTCCCGAGTGTCCCAAGTGTACCCCCGCCCCCGTTTATAAAGGGGCTCCTCCCACCCAATCACCAGACCTCCTACGGCCACTCCCCTGAAATCACCTCCTTCCTTCCTTAACCCTCTGTTGCACTACTCCTCACACAGTCATGCCCAGCCCTCCGTTATTTGTCCCTTTTGTCATGTCACTCTGGGCTTTCCTCCTATGTGGTCTGGTTCATCTCCGAACTGTGAGTTTGCATTGCGATATGCGAGCTGAAATGGAGGCGCTGTTAATGTAGTATGACACTCCCCAGCAGTTCACATATTGTAGTGTAAACTGCTGTGCAAGTCAGGTGCGATGCGGGAACCCGCAGTGGATTTGCAGGGTTCCCGCATCACACTAGTGTGAACCCAGCCTAAATAAGGGTTCCCCTTTACAGAGTCCACAGAGCTCCACCTTACAGTAAGTGAAAATTCTGCAGACTCTAAGGGGGTTCTGTGCTGATTCTGATGTAAGGGGGCTTTAATGTAAGGGGGGTCTGTGTGGACTCTGATGTAAGGGGGCTCTGATGTAAGGGGGCTCTGTGACGGCTCTGATGTAAATGTGGATCTGTGCAGACTCTGATGTATGGGGGCAGGAGGAGCTGGAGAAGTCCACAGTGGAGTGAGGAAGAAAGACTGCTTAAAGTCCCAGGACGGCTTCGGCACCTTGAGGTGATCCCAAATGGCTTCCTGGCACCATTCCTCACGATTGTCCTCAATTTCTTTCATGAGAGCATCAGGCACCTATGGGAACTCCCACCCATAATCAAGGACCACCTTCTTTATTATAATCCTTTGCAGACGGGCAAGCTTAGGTAGCGTGCGTGAAAGTCCCAGTCTTGGCATAACACAGGAGGAGGCACATCCTTCCCTCTAGTGAGCTAGTCAGTGAGGCAGACAGATTAGCAACAGGAGCTCCACAGCGGCGCACGTCTCCTAGGAGTAGGAGCGTGTGTGTCATAGCTCCAGGCAGGTGTAGGAGGCAGACAGGCAGAGTCTCTCCCAGCCCTGCTAGCCTAGCCCCAGCTCCAGCTCCAGCTCCTGGAATAACCTGTGCCCCAATCTGACCTCTCCTCCATACTGGATCAGCTCCCTGGCTCTCCTGCAGGTAAGAGCCTTCCACCAAAGCTGCCGACGGCCGTCCTTTTCAGGATAAGCCGCAGCAACACGGATCTCCCCTGCTCCTTTCCGGCTCCTTTCCTCGGTCCCCTGCACTCCCACACCTTCATCATCATTAGGGGCCCCCTCCTGCCACCCCCCCGCGGCAATTCCGCCATCCTAGGGCTTTTTGAGAGACCCGCGCCAGACTGCATTGAATCGCGGGGCCGCGATCTAGGAAAGACCGCGGCTTCACTTGCGGCCTAACAGGTGCGCTGCTCCTCACGCCCTACAATCCTCACCCAGCCTCTAGGAAATCCCCCCTCCTCAGAAGGACAGCCACTCGTCCTTGTTCTCACCCTCTCAGCCCCCCCGGCATTACAGAACCACCCCACCTGTCAGCCCTTGCCTACATCCCACTGCCTGATCAGGCAGCCATCCTACTACACCAGCAACACGCTCACCTCTCATCCCCAGCCCCCCCTAGTCTCTCCAACGAACAGAAGCTTGATCCAGGGGTCACCCGATCGCCTCCCGCAGGGGTCAGGAAGGAATTTTTTTCCCTACCGGAGCATATTGGCCTAGCGCCGCCAGGGTTTTTTGCCTTCCTCTGGACCAAGCCAGGAGAGAGGAATTAGCCAATTCCTCTCCCCATTGCCCCTGAAATCTCCCCCCCCCCGTTGTATTGGCGATCATGGCATGTCGGCAATATTCTGCCGAAACCATTTGGAGTTTGAGGCAACTCACCGCAATACTGCTAGCCATCACCAAAAATGCCCTAAGAATTGAGCGACTATTGAGAATCGATCACCGATCGACTGTCAGACATTTCAGCCATTTACCCCAGCTTAAGCACATATCATGTGCTCTGATCAACACAAGATCGGCAGTAAAACACAGACTAGAAATCCGCAACTTCATTCTACAAAATGATCTAGACTGTCTCTTTATTACAGAGAGCTGGCTCACAGCCGACTGTAACACCATTCTAGGAGAACTGGTGCCAGAAAATTACCGTATTATAACGGAAAACAGAATACGGCAAAGAGGAGGAGGCCTGGCGGTGATCCACAAGACTCACCTTACGATCACCAAACCAGTCCTTCAAAACCCTCTTCCATTCATGGAAACCCTTTCTCTACAACTGCAAACAAATTCAAAGGAGACCGTCCACATTCTGCTCTGCTATAGACCACCTGGCCCAAAATCGCAGCTGCTATCATCATGGACGGATTTCTTCTCCACTTACACCCTCAACAGCAAACATCTTTTGCTGCTCGGGGATTTCAACCTCTGGGCCAACTCCTCACAAGACCCCATTGCCGATGCCTGTATTAACCACCTGGAAGATTTAGGGTTACAGCAACTAGTATGTGGACCCACACATGCTTCAGTTCACACACTTGATCTTATTTTCAGACAAGATCTGGAAATACAAATTTTGGAAAATGAAAAGTTGCCATGGACAGACCACCATGCAATTAAATTAATTTTTTCCACAATCCCCCCCGCAACAAAAACATCAAATCCAGTGACAACACACTGGACTAGATGTCAGAAGAAGCTCCACTTGGAACTCTTCAAAACCATTTTAAGGAAAAAAATAGAAACAACTCAGCCGCATCAAACGGCCGTTGAAACACTGGATGCCATAAATTCGGCCATGCTACAGTCAGCCGACTTGGTAGCGCCGAAACGTCAAACCCGCATCTGGAAAAACAACTGCAGCTGGTTTAACAACCAGCTGTCGTTACTGAAGCAAGAACGCAGAAGGGCCGAATCCGCCTGGAAAATAAGTTCTTCAGAGCTAAACCTATCCATCTACAAGGCGACAACAAGAAAATACCACAAAGAAATTTTCCAAGCCAAGAAAAATTATTTTTCGGAGGCTATCAACAGCGCCTTAAACCGCCCCAGCGAACTCTTCAAGATGGTCACTCAGACCATGAAACCAGGATGTATTGAAGCCCCCAGTTCAGACACACAATAATTTTGCAATGAACTATCGGATTACTTCATTAATAAAATCGAGGCAATCCAGGAAAGCATTCAGCTAAACAATTCCCCCCTCAGCCCCCCCCCCCCCCCCCGCAGCTTCTCACACAACACCCATAGTAATTCTCCTATATCAGGTAAGTTCACCCTGGAACCCATCTCCATCGAGGCCACTAAGAATGTCATTGGTACTTTGCGTAATGGCACAGCGCCAAATGACATTATCCCCACTAAACTGCTGAAGGAATGCGCCTACATCCTGGCTCCTCTCATCACGCAGCTTATCAACCAGTCTTTTTTGGAGGGCATAGTGCCCTCACAGTTGAAAGAGGGTATAATCCAACCCATCCTGAAGAAACCCTCCCTGGACCCCAAGGACCCACTCCACCGCCGTCCCATAACAAGCCTCAATGTACTCTAAAAGTTATTGGAAAAACAGCTGAAACAGCATCTAGATACCCACAAGCTACTTGACCCATTGCAATCAGGGTTCCGTCCCGGACACGGGACTGAAACCGCGCTGCTCAAAATATGGGACGATGTTCTCGAGGCCGCAGACAAAGGAGAATCTTGTCTTCTAGTTCTGTTGGACCTAAGTCCAGCTTTCGACACTGTAGACCACAAACTGTTACTGACTCGGCTTGCTGAAGTAGCCAGAGTCGCAGAAGGCAATTTATCTTGGTTCTCCTCTTTTCTGGAAAACAGATTGCAAACAGTGAAGTTCGGACCTTTTACGTCTGAGAAACGCACAGTATCATGCGGAGTCCCTCAAGGATCGCCTCTGTCACCAGTGCTGTTTAACATCTATCTTCGTCCTCTTTTTGAGATTATCAGCAGCCAAAAACTGCTTTATCACTCATATGCAGGCGACACGCAACTGTATTTCGGCATCTGCAATAGAAAGGATCACCTCCTCAATCTAGAGACATGTCTCTCTTTGATAGAGGACTGGATGACAAAGAGTTATCTTAAACTCAACGGAGCGAAAACAGAACTTCTCCTGTTTCACGCCAAGCACAGGAATGAACCTTCAACAGCATGGACACCCCCGCCTATTCTGGGCAAAATCATCACCCCTAGCGCCAAAGTCAAAAGTCTAGGGGTCATTTTTGACTCCTTTATGACAATGGACGCACAAATAGGGTCAGTAGTCAGCGGATCTCACCATCTGCTGTGCCTACTACGCAGACTTACTCCGTTCATCCCCAAAGAAGATTTAGCGGTCGTGGTGGGAGCAATTGTTAACTCCAGACTGGACTATGCAAACGCCCTCTACCTCGGACTCCCCAAGTACCAAATCGCTCGTCTGCAAGTCGTTCAGAATACAGCCGCCAGACTTGTGACTGGAAAAAAAACCTGGGAATCCATCTCACCTTCACTGAGATCTCTTCACTGGCTGCCAGTTAAAGACAGAATTGCTTTCAAAGCACTCTGTCTTACGCATAGATGTGTCCATGGGAATGCCCCCCTTTATTTATGCGAAAAATTAAAAGCTCATAACCCCAATCGCGTTTTTGCGATCCACCAATCAAAACCTGCTCCAGGTTCCGAAAGCCAACTACAAGTCCAAAGGTCCCAGACTATGGAACGCTTTACCAACCAGCATTCGGTTGGAGGAGAACCACCTAGCATTCAGGAAAAAGGTCAAGACTCTTCTCTTTTGATATCAAAGGAGACAGGAACAACCAGCGCCCAGAGGCGATTCAGTTCGCATGTGCAGCGCTATATAAGTTTTCATTCATTCATTCAGTGACAAAACCTTTGTCAACTGTAACTTCCCAGTTTATTTGCGGGATATCTGTCGACGGCATGGTATCCCTTTGAATCCATTGGTGAACATGCTCTGGAGTTGCAAGCTGTCACAGCACAGAACTCTTTACCCCATGTTAGCTCAGGCATCTCTGGCTCAAACCAATGGTCGTCACCTGCGTTGGAGGAAGAATACAGCTCGAAGCTTGCGTATTCCTCCGTGGGTAAACAAGTGCGCACAACTTTTGTCACCATGTCCCCAGTCTGCTTACCAGTCCTTCTCTTGGCCTCGACAGGGACAACATCCTCCCTGGAGTCTGGTCCCGGTATGCGCAGGGGTAAGCCTCAACCACGGCCTTGGAAGGCCTTCACATAGCCCACCTACTTGGTGGTGAGGCAAGCGGTCACCATTGTCATGCACACAGTCTCCGTAGCAGCATCCACACTCGCTGAAGGCACATCTTTCTCACTTGTGCTGCAGTCACTCACGTTGGGAGACACAATTGAAGTGGCAGCCGAAGTTGAAACAGTAGTGGCAGCAGTAGCAGTAGTGGGCCAGTGAGTGACTTCCTCTGCAGTAACAGTCCCTGTGACCCAATCCACCCGGTAGGCACATGGCGACTCGGTGGGCTGATCCACCTGGAAGAGGTACTTACCGCTCCTCGCACATCGGACAAACGGTTGGATCCGGATTGTTAGCTCCATACATCTGGGGCAAGACACACCGAGCGCCTCCACGCTGCAGAGAGGCCCGGAGCAAAAGAACAAGCCATAGGCGTAGGGCCGGGCATGACAGGGTCATGAGAGGTGCAGTGGGAAGGGGAGGCGAGGCTATAAATTCCTCCCCCCTCCTTTCCCAAGTAACACAGTCTGGGGAGAAAAGTTCCCACCCACCCTCCCTTTTTGTTATGGGCTTGCTGATAGTGGTGATAATGGTTGAGAGAATTTTGTTTTGGGTGCTTTCCTTGTGTTTTGTTTCTCCTTATGCAGGTACGAGGTTCATGCTGTCGTGGCAGTGGCGGGTGTTTGGAATTTGCAGGAGAAGAAATTACCCCAAATATGGATGCCATTACCCAGAGGTGGTATGGGTTCTGAAGGGGTGTGGTTTCCAGTCTACTAAGGTGTAGCTGGAATGTTGGTTAATGGGGGCACTGCGGTCAGTGGTCGTCTCTGAGCCAGCTTGTCGGCTTGAGGCCTATGACCAGAGGTGAGGTACTGCAGTGCCAATAAAATGTGATAACGTTAAAAAGTTTTACAAGTCAATGTTAGTGGTGCCTGCAATGTCCAGCACTAGTATGAGAAGAACTGTTTCTCAGGAATTATATGGTTTATATATGTTATTTATTATTGGAAGTTATCTAAAATAAAGGAGGCTGCTACGGCCAGTTTTTACTCCAAGTTACAGTGTTGGTCTCATTATTAAAGGTTTAAGGGGGAGTATAAATCAGTGGGTCTTAGCAGTAAAGGTTATATCTGGGATACCATAGTCATGCTCGTGTATAGCACAAAACACCCTCTCAGCTTAATGCGAATTCCAGTGTCCGTTAATGAGGCTCCAGTTGGGGTAGGAATTGCGCTGGCATTAGCGAAGGACGTGATAGGCCTCAGCCTCTTGGATGGCGTTGGATACGCCAACATATTTGCACGCAGTCCTCTCTCACTAGGATGGGAAATGACTGTCTCTTTGGCGCCAAAATCACCCACGTCTCACACAGGGGTGGGTAGCTCCTCCCACTTTAAGTTTTTTTCTGGGCACGTTGCTTGGACACGTGCGTCCAACGCCTTTAGCCAATACCTGACCTTAACCCCTTCTTCTCAAGCACAGTCCAACACCTCGACAATTTAAGACTCTCAATGGCAAAATAAAAACTCAGTTCCGTTGCCAGTGGTAACAGCCTATCCTGGACGAGCCCCCACGTGTAGCACAACCCCCGAAAGAGCTGCTTGTTTGTTTTGGGTGGCATGTTACCTCTCTTTCTCTACGCCGTCTAGGGTACTGGATGAAAGCTGAAACAAAGTCAATGTCCACACGTTGTGTTTCTTTTTTCTCTGCTTCATTTACCGAACGTAGTAAAAGAACGAACAACAGATTGAAGAGGTAAAATAGGGTATAGGTAGTGGGTTCAGGTGAAGAACTTGATCGAAAGCACTCCTGCTTCTGGACCTGCTCAGCAAGACACCAGACCAAAGTGGTCCAGGAGCCAGGAAACTCTGAACACGCACCCCCGGCCAGGAGGGCCACACACAGCGGTGGTGGGACAACTGCTCAGGGTGGACGACGACGACCCAGAACTCGTGATGTCTGTTCCTTAAATACCCCTCCCCAGCATGCACAGCGAGGTGATCAACCCCCACTGATTGGCCGCTGACAAAGAATACCCAACACACCTGGATCTGACTACTGCCACCCTTGGCCTGGGGTGGAACTGACACACCAGACAACAATAGTGGTCATAGTTACATAGTTAGTCAGGTTGAAAAAAGACACAAGTCTATCCAGTTCAACCATAAAAAAAAAAAAAAAAAAACACAGTACATCCCATACACCCAACTCCATACCCACAGTTGATCCAGAGGAAGGCAAAAAACCCCAGCAGAGCATGATCCAATTTGCTACCGGAGGGGAAAAAATTCCTTCCTGATCCCCCGAGAGGCAATCGGATTTACCCCGGATCAACTTTACCTACAAAACGTAGTACTCAGTTATATTATGTGCATTTAGGAAAGTATCCAGGCCCTTCTTAAAGCAATCTACTGAGCTGGCCAGAACCTCCTCTAGAGGGAGTCTGTTCCACATTTTCACAGCTCTTACTGTGAAGAAACCTTTCTGTATTTGGAGGTGAAATCTCTTTTCCTCCAGACGTAAAGAGTGCCCCCTTGTCCTCAGTGTTGACCTTAAAGTGAATAACTCAACACCAAGTTCACTATATGGACCTCTTATATATTTGTACATGTTGATCATATCCCCCCTTATTCTCCTCTTCTCAAGAGTGAATAAATTCCGTTTTTCTAATCTTTCCTCATAGCTGAGCTCCTCCATGCCTCTTATCAGTTTAGTTGCCCTTCTCTGCACTTTCTCCAGTTCTCCGATATCCTTTTTGAGAACTGGTGCCCAAAACTGGACTGCATATTCCAGATGAGGTCTTACTAATGATTTGTACAGGGGCAAAATTATATCTCTATCTCTGGAGTCCATACCTCTCTTAATACAAGAAAGGACTTTGCTGGCTTTGGAAACCGCAGCTTGGCATTATTGAGCTTATGATCAATTAAAACCCCCAGATCCTTCTCCACTACAGATCCCCCCAGTTGAACTCCCCCTAGCATGTATGATGCATGCATATTCTTAGCCCCCAAGTGCATAACTTTACATTTATCAACATTAAACCTCATCTGCCACATAGTCGCCCAATTAGACAGAGCATTGAGGTCGGCTTGTAAATTGGAGACATCCTGCAAGGACGTTATTCCACTGCATAGCTTGGTGTCATCTGCAAAAACAGAAATGTTACTTTTCAACTCAGACCCAATATCATTTATAAATATATTGAAAAGTAAGGGACCCAACACTGAACCTTGGGGTACACCGCTGATAACCTTGGACCATTCAGTACAGCCATGGATATAACAGAGGTTCAAAATTTGAAAACAAATAGGTCAGAGGTAACTAACCCTCTGACTAACCTCTAAATTTAGAGCAGGGTCAGCAAAGAAAACAGCTGCCCGCTACATATGTATATGTATGAAAAATATATATACACATGTATTCAGAGTCAACTCTTTTCAATTATGTAGTTCTTTCTATCTCTCGCTATATTTCCACAGCTGATCCTCCTGCCAAATCCGCCATGAGCCATTCCTCTCGTAATCAAGATCCTACCACTTCCAATAGGTATGAGACCAACTTTTTCGGAGTAAACGGTCCTAGTGCCCACTCAGCCTGTCCCTTAAGGATCCCAGGTGCAGGATGCGGAGCTGAATACTTCAGGTCCTTCAGCAGTGAGCACTCCACTGCCTCCATCATGTCAGGGTTGAGTTCACCTGTTAATGGCACTGGGGTTCATGTTGCAGATGGCTGTAGTGTCCAGTGTCCACAGCAGGTGTCTCTCAGAAGCCAGCAGGTTCTGATCAGTCACACCTGGCTTCAACTGCCAGGTGGATATTTAAGGCTGCTCCTCCCTTCCCCCAGGGTGTCACTATCCTGTCTGATTGCCTCCTTGCTGACAGATTGTGCCAGATAACCATCCCTTGTCCTGATCCATCCTGCACCCTTCTGCCTTGCTCCATGCTCTTGTTGCCAGTCTTGTCCCCTTCCTTGCATCCCTGTTGCCTTTGTCTCTTATGTTGTAGATATTGTATATAGTTAGCAGTTAGGTTCATTAGTTATTCTTGTTCTTGTTTGCTGGAGTGGTTTATGTTCTCACTGGTTGCTGTGTATGTTTATTGGTTTGTGTTCACTGTAAATAAATATCACTTTAATGATAAACACTTTGTTTGGTCTCAGTTCCTCTGTGTAGCTACGTGTCTGGTCACCTTAGATGCTCATCCTGACACATCAGGCTGACCGGCTAGGGATTGTTTACCTGAAGATCTCTTGGAGGACTCTTCAGAGGAATCAGATACTTCTGGGTTCAGTTATACTCTGGTGCAACCTTTGTGGCAGTCAAGACCGCAATCACCTGGGAGGAACCACCTCTAAAATCCAAGAGGTATTTTCCATTCCTTAAAATTGCTTAAAAGTAAACAGATTGTCTTTCCTTTGATGGGCAAGACCCAAGAAATCATTGAAAATTAATGAACAGACGGATAAGGAATTTTACTTGGGCCGACCTTACACATTGCATCCTTTGGCAGAGTCAGAAACACAGTCGCTGAACTCTATGCCAGTAGTAGATGCAGTGGTATTACACCAGGCAAAAAATATTACTCTCCCAATGGAGGATCTGCGCCCTTCAAGAACCCGTTTGACAGGCAGATTGACCTAGGTCTTAAAAGAAGCTACTTAAACCAGCTATCGCCCTTACTTTTGTGTCAAATGCCATCAGAGCCTGGACGGAAAATATTGAAAGGGCCTTACACCAGGATGTCCACAAGGATGGCATAATTAAAGCTTTGGAAGAACTTAGACTGTCAGCAGCAGTGGCGGCTGGTGCTCAAAATATTTGGGGGGGCGCAAACGAAAATTTCAGCCTCACTGTGCCATCAATTGTCACCACTGTGCCATGCTAGCAAACGCAGCCACTGTGCCTCTAAATTGTCGCCACTGTGCCCTTTGTCACCACTGTAGCAATTGATGCCTCTGCCCTTTGTCGCCTCTGTGCCTTGTAAAATGCACTTACCTTTCTGCTTCCACGTCCCTTGATGTCTTCTACCGCCCTCGATGACGCTTCAGCCAATCAGGTTACCAATAACCAGAAAAGGCAACCTGATTGGCTGAGACGGCCGTCCCTGGACTTCATCCAGACCGGCTCACTTTAATTTTGAGTGTGACCAACAGCACCCCCTTACATCAGTGTCCCCAGCAGAGGCCCCCCATTACACCAGCAGCCCCCATACATCAGCAGAGTCCCCCCATTACACCAGCAGCCCCCATACATCATCAGCAGAGTCCCCCCATTACACCAGCAGCCCCCATACATCATCAGCAGAGTCCCTCCATTACACCAGCAGCCCCCATTACCAACAGCCCCCTTTACACCAGCAGCAGAGTCCCCCCATTACACCAGCAGCTCCCTTACATCATCAGCAGAGTCCCCCCATTACACCAGCAACCCCCATTACACCAGCAGCCCCCTTACATCAGCAGAGTCCCCCCATTACACCAGCAGCCCCCATTACATCAGCAGAGTCCCCCCATTACACCAGCAGCCCCCATTACATCAGCAGAGTCCCCCCATTACACCAGCAGCCCCCCTCCCACATGTACTTACTTACAGTTCTGAAGGCAGCAACTCGTTCCTCTCTTTAGTAATCACGTGATAAGTGACAAGTGATTAAGTGGAGAGAGGAAGGAAAGTCTGCCAGCTGTCTATCTCCCCCTGCAGGCTGGAGGGAGCAGATAGCATTACACTCAGTCTTATCCAAGGAACGCACCCCTGTGCGATCCGAGGATAGACATTCGGGGAGACGAGGGCTGTACTCAGAAAGCCTATCAGAGCCGCTGGCTCTGACAGGCACTTCCGAACAACCAACCAGCGGCCATTTAAGTAATCGGCGCCCAATTTCCGACCACCTGAATAGACCAGCGGCAGCTGGCAAAAATTACATACATTTGTGCAATACATGAATATATGTTATTTGTGAGAGCCAGAGGGGGTGGCGCTGCAGTGCCCTCTATAGACGGCCGCCATCACTGCAGTTCAAGTAAAACAACATTTTAGGCAAAATAAAAGTCTTAAAGGGTCCGTTTTTTTTTTTGTTTTGTTTTTTTGTGACTACAGGAGGGGGGGGCCCTATGGACGGGCTGCCACTGGTCAGCAGACCTTGTCGGGGAGGCGGCCATCGACACAATTCGGTGTTCAGCAAGATCCATGTTGCATTTAGTTATGGCAAAGAGGGCTTTGTGGTTGAAAACTTGGACTGCTTCAAAGTAGAACTGGTGCAAAATCCCATTTAATGGGAAGGCACTGTTTGGAGACTAGTTGGATAAAGCTATCTCCAGGTTGACAGGGGGTAAATCTGGCATGCTCCCCCAAGACAGAAGGGTGCGAAGGTCCAGGGTCAATGTGTCTAGATTCCGTCAGTCAAACTTAAGGGATTTTAGGCAGTCAAAGCAGTTCAGAGACAACAGAACGCCTTGGAAGAGCACTCCCTTTTGACCCAATATTTTGACTTACAATTTTTTTCATTCATTCACTCATTACATTCAGTATCTAGTTTCCCTATCCAATTTTTTTTTGTCACATTGTTTTCATTCCATTTTTTCTTGCACACACATTTTACCTCCTCACTTACCACACTGGTTATCTTACACACACTCCATAAACACATTCACATCCATTTTTACACTCATTCTTTAACGCCTTGATTTCATTATGCTGCTGTTTCCACATTTATTATCCACTATATCTACCATACTTTTATGGTTTTGACATAACAATAGACATACCAACAATAAGATATTTAGCTATAATAATACCATTATATTACAACATACCCCACTTGTCTCAACTTATGTTGTGTCCAAGACTAAAATAGACCCCAACAAGTGGGTGGGGATAAATTTTACCTGATGCTATAAAAGTGCTGCCAAAGTACATCATTATCCCATACAATTCTCATAAAATTATTTATTGAACTATATCACAGGTTTCGTCCACCCCTTTCCCCTCTGAAGGTCCAAATGTGTCACCCCCTGCAAGCCTCTTCTAGTTGGTTCCTGCTTGGAGGAGTGGGGGATGCCACACGAAGATTCCCGGACCATTTTATATTTTACTCACAATCTCTAGTTATATGTCATGCACTGAATCTCATTTTTCGAGCGGTAAATATAAATATATTTCTACCACATGTATTACAGATATTAGTATTTTTTTAGAGTGTCAGAACTATAATATTTTTTTTCTGATACCAGAGTACAAATCCCCTTGAAGACCATGACAGTATTGGTCAAAAAGCATCGGGGTACTCATATAGATGCTAATTTATTAATTGCATATAATGCACTGTATTGTTGACCATTTTTTTAACATTGATGGTACATTTCATAGACTGTCTGTAACCAGAGTGTAACATTTTTAAACCATTGTTGTATTTTTATTCATTGCTTAATAAAAATAAGATTTGATTTTACTATATCCTTACTTTCTTGAATAAGTACACCATGTCGCTAAAAAACCCTCTGGGTCTTGCATAATCCTTGGAATGTGCGGCTCCCGGACTCTCCATACATGCGTTTTCCTTTTTTGGAAGAATACGACTTGCTACTCCACAAAAGGCAGACAAAGTCTTTTTGACATCATGTTAGCCCAGACACTTCAAGTAGGGCCAGACTAAAGCTCTATGTACCAGTCTGGACTTTCCGTCGCCTGGAACCCTGGGTTCTGTCAACAATCTAGTGGGGGCACTTTTGGAATTTTCGAATCCTCCTCATCAGACATCTTTCTAAAGAACGGAGGTTCCAACCTCTCCACTAAAGGCTCTGGCACAATTTATGACATCACTCCAGCTTCAGGAGGCAGCTTTACCAGTTCCCTTGGCAGAGCGCTTTATAGGTTTCTACTTCCCCTTGTTTCTGGCGCCAAAAAAAAAACCAGGTGAGTGGAGACCTGTGATATACCTAAAGAGGCTCAACCAATACATCCACCTCGAGAGCTTCAAAATGGAATCTTTGCAGATGATTATTTAGGCAGTCCAGCCAACAGATTGGATCATCTCCCTGCTTTCCCTTCAGTCTACCTACAGTTTCAAGCCCTGCCTTTTGGTCTGTGAACCTCTCCCTGGGTATGTATCCAAATATTAATATTCATTCTAGCCCCTCTGCGGGAGAAGGGCTTAAGGATATACCATTATTTGGATGATATCCTCCTCCTGGCTAAGGATGAGCCGAACACCCCCCTGTTCGGTTCGCACCAGAACCTTCAAACGGACCTCCCGTTCGCGCAAACATTTAGAACCCCATTGAATTCTATGGGACTCGAACGTTCAAATTCAAAGTGCTAATTTTAAAAGCCAATATACAAGTTATTGTCGGAAAACGTGTTTCTGCAGAAAAAAAAATACAGTTTTTAAAACTTTTTTTCCAGGAATACATGTTCCCTGGGGCAAGACCCGGGTCGGGTCTTGCCCCAGGGAACATGTATCACTGGAAAAAAAGTTTTAAAAACGGTTGTTTTTTCTGGAGCAGCGATTTTAATAATGCTTAAAGTAAAAAAAATGAAAAATTCCTTAAAATATCGTACCTGCTGGGTGTCTATAGTAGTGGCACGTGTTTAGAACTGTCCCTGCACAAAATTAGATTACTATAAGAAAAAAAGTAATTTAAGACCACTTGCGGCTTTAATGTAATATTTGGTCCCTGCAATATGGATAAAAAGCACTGAAAAAATAGCATGGGTTTCAACGCCACGACTCCCCCCAGGTCATTACAAGCCCCTTTGGCCCTATATAAACAGCAGTATACAGGCGGTGCAAACAAGACAGGGACTTTAGGTTTGTTAGGTAGAATCTGTTTGTAATTTTCAACTGGTACTTCTTTAAAGTGTAGCTTCAGCCATAAAATCTTTTTTTAAGCTTTTCGGAAAACATAGAGAAGGGTTATTATCACCCCTGTAACATTTGTTTTGCGGTCTGTGTGCATCTGTTCAGAAGATTGCACCTCACTTTCTGTCCCAATGACAAATGATTTTTTTTTTTTTTGGTGAAACAAGGATTGGTGATAAAGCATCAGTGGACAGGAGACACGTTTTTCAGAAGAGAATTTCCCTTTCCTCTCACTTCCTGTTGTCTCCTTCCGTTTGCAAGTAGGAGTCATTTGTAAGTTGGATGTTTGAAAGTTGGGGCCTGCCATACATACTCTGCAGAAATTTGGGCCCTAGGTGTTGGTGTTGCCACAACACTGTAAGCCCTCATAGTTATTCTTGGTGGGCGCTGGAACGCCCTGCTGTGAAATATTAGATCAAGAATTGTAATTACACACCCCTGTTGAACAGGGGCAGAAAAATTGGGCCTTAGGCACTGGTGCTGGTGACACAACACTGCAACCCCTCACAGATACTGTAATTGGAGCGCAGCAAAGAGCCACATGCAAAGTATTGGGGCAGGGAAATTTGTCTGATACTATCAGTAGATTGCCCGCATGTATTACTAGGTTGTGACACACCTATTTCTACACCTTCAGTCCTATCAGTGCAGGCTTCAGAGAGGACTTAGGGTCTAGTGGGGTTGGAGGTCCCAGCTGATTAGGGGCAAGGGGAGGTCCACTTTGTTCTTTGGTGTGGGTCTTTCTGGTATGCTTGCCAACGAACTGCATGGCAGGTCGACATATGTCTGGTCAAGCATGTGGTGCCCAAGCGGGTAATGTTTTGGCCACGCAAGATACGCTTGAGACATATCTTGCAAATAGCAACGGTGTGATCTGATGCACATGTCTCAAAAAAGGCCTACACCAAAGAACTTTTGAAGTAACGTTGAGACACAACAGCGCCCTGCACAGGCGTAGCTCTGCGATGTAATGCAGTTGGTGTGCTGCCCTTAAGCTGGCCCCTGGAGGGCATCCTGACTCTTTGGAGATGTGCCTGTGCCTCGTCCTTCTCCTCTTCCTCCTCCTCCTCTCTTCTATCAGGCACCCACATAGAGTCAGTGACCTCATCATCCCCTCCCTCCTCATCACTATCAAAAAGCTGGCAGTATGCTCCAGCTGGGGGAACATCACTGCCAGATTACTGTCCCTTTCGGCCACCCCCTCTCTCTGGGCTTACATCAATGCCTTCCTCTATCTGTGTTCCATCATCGGAGCCTTCATGCAGCATGTACCCAACACTGTGTTGAAACAGTTCGGGGGACTCCTCAGGAGGACATGGTGGGACTAGGGAAGGATTGTGTGATGCCATTGTGCAGAGGGAAGAGGACGCCTTGGCAGCTGCTTTGTCAGACAAACTAAGCTCAGCCTGGGTGAGAGAGGATAATGGCTTGGTCATCCACTCTACTAATTTCTCTGCATGTTGAGGCTCAACATGGCCAGCTCCCGAAAAGAAGGACAAGCGTGTCAGACGGCCACGTGCTGAAGAGGATGCACCGTGTCCACCACCAGCGTTGCCTCTAGATGCAGAGCCTGCTTGCCCTCGTGAATCTCTGCCTCTCTTTGTTGTCCTTCCAGACATTGTAATGACCTGCACAGGACACAATCAGTACACACACCTCGTACCGTTAGGTACAAACTGGAGAGGACAAGTGCAGTAACACCGAGTACGTTTAGGTGCTATTAAACTGGACAAGTACAGTAACACTGAGTAGGTATAGGTGCTACTACACAGCACAAGTGCGGTAACAGCAACTAGGTTTAAGTGCTATTAAACTAGACAAGTACAGTAACACTGAGTAGGTATAGGTGCTACTACACAGCACAAGTGCGGTAACAGCAACTAGGTTTACGTGCTATTAAACTGGACAAGTACAGTAACACGAGTAGGTATAGGTGCTACTACACAGCACAAGTGCGGTAACAGCAACTAGGTTTAAGTGCTATTAAACTGGACAAGGACAGTAACACCGAGTAGGTATAGGTGCTACTACACAGCACATAGGCAATACAACATGTTAGAACACTGCAGCTAGCACAATCTACTGCCTGAAAAATAGGAATAGCTGATCTAGCTAAGTTATACAGTGTATAAATATATGTACAACTCCTAGGGATGTGTATATATATATATATATATATATATATATATATATATATATATATATATATATATATCCTCTACAAATTAAGCTAAACTGACTAGCTTTCCTGCTCTATCTAGCTATATAAAAAGACAATGGCTCTGTCTCTCTGACTAATCTCATTAACAACGCCACAACACACTACACGCGGCCGTCTTGCAGGCTGCCTTTTCTAGTGTGGGGCATGTGCTAAATAGTGTTGCTCACGAATATTCGCATTGCGAATATTCGCTACGAATATTGCATATTCGAGTATTCGCGAATATCTCGGCGAATATTCGCTATTTCGAATATTCGTAATTTTCAAATTTCGCAATAAATTTCGCAAAAACATTCGCAATCAATTTCGCATTCGCGAATTTTGCAATAGCGAAATTTCGCAATTTTTTTTATTTTTTTATTTTTTTATAAAATATAGCGAATATTCGTAAATATCGAATATTCGTGATATTTTATCCAAAAAAAAAATCGCGAAATTTTGCATTAGCGAAATTTCGCATTGGCGAAAATTCGCAATTTTTTTTTTTTTTTTTTATAAAATATCACGAATATTCGATATTAACGAATATTCGCGACCGCATATGTGAAATTTCGCTTTTTTTTTTTTTTTTTTTTATAAAATATACCGAATATTCGGAAATATCGAATATTCGTGATATTTTATAAAAAAAAAAAAAAATCGCGAAAATTCACATTTTTTATTTTTTTTATAAAATATCACGAATATTCGCTATTAACGAATATTCGCGAATATTCTTCAAAATATTCGCGAAATATCGCGAAATCGAATATGGCGTATTCCGCTCATCACTAGTGCTAAAGCCCTGAGCCATAATTGGCCGAAGCCACCCTGACTTTGGCCAATCATCAGCGCGCAATGCCGCAGTGATTTATGGGCCGTGACGCGTCATTCGAATTTGGCGCGAACGACGCGTTTTGTTCGAATTTCGACGAACAATCGAACAGCCAATGTTCGATTCGAACATGGGTTTGAGTCGAAAGCGAAACTCATCCCTAGGCAACAACTGAATCGCTGGCCTATCAAGGGACGGTCCATGAATTGCGAGTATCGCAAGACCCTCCATGCCCAGCTGCTTGGCCCGAGTGCATCTACACTGCCTATGATGACAGCATGGCCAACTACTGTTGAGTATGCATGGCAATGATGATGCAATGGTAACGTATTAACTCTCTCCTCCTTGCTGATATCCACCAGACACTGGAACCAGGTATTTCATAGATCCATGACCACATTTGCTTGCTGGTTGGCATCGCTTGTTTTACAATGGTGATTGGACTGCTCATGAATTTATAATCAATGGCGATTAAGCTTTTGTCACTGGATGTTTTTTGGAAATTATTGAATCCTAACGGATATGCATAATCAGGACTGCCGACATACAGCAAATAATTGCATTGCCTGACTAAATACTAGACATGTGCAGGCTGGAATATTTCGTTTCGTTTTTTCGTTTTCGTCCAGAAAATAAATTTATTTAGTTACTCCCGAAAATCGTTTTGATTTATTTTGTTTTCGTCGGGAAAGTTTTCATCCGAAAACAAATGATTTTTGTTGACTTTGTCGAATTAAACGACGGGAATTCGACAAAGCATATACCTATTCCCTGTATTCAGAACAACAATTTTCGATGACTTTGCGAAATTGAAAGACGGAAATTCGACATAGCATCGAAAATCGTCGTTCTGAATACAGGGAATATACCTATTCCCTGTATTCAGAACGACGATTTTCGATGACTTTGTGAAATTGGACGACGGAAATTCGACAAAGCATCAAAAATCGTCGGATCTGAACGAAGACGAAAATAAAGCATTTTTTATGTCGGATCTTTTGGTTTTCGTTTCTTGCGCTTTCGTTCGTTAAAACAATAATGAAAATACCAGATTTTCGGACAAAAATGCATTCTAACGAAAACGAATGCACTAAATACTGCTCATATCTTAGTGCTTGCAGGATTACTAACCAACAATCCTAACTAACACCTGCCAATAACCTTTTTTCAGATACTGATCACTATTAATATTTAAACCATATTTAATTCCAGTTTCTCCCCCGGCACCCTCTCCTTCCCTCCCCCACCACGCACAGGGTTCAGCCATCAGTAAAAACGCCCATTGGTCTCTTTTTATAGAAGGTGTTACGAAATCTTTATTTTGTATAACTTAAAATCCTTCTGTTAACAACCTCACTAACAAATTTATGAACCATATTGGATGGGGCGTACATATTCTGTGACTGAACTACATACGTCCGGACCGGTGCTGTGTTTGTGTCTTGTATCTTGTGAGTCCTGTCCGTCAATTACTGTTCATGTTTAATCATGTTCTTTTTAAAGATCCAATTCCTGTATCACTGAGTTTCTATACTGCACTTTAATATTTTACGGTACTAGAATAAATAATTTTGTATCGTCCCATGGTGGAAATTATCATTTGTTGCTAAAAGTAACCGCTCTACCAGTAGCCTTTCCTTAGGTCACTTCCCTCCCCCAGTCCTTTTCTTACTTAATAAACCCCAGTATATCTAGACTGCATGGTAACTCATACCACAAACCAGTTCTGCTGCTTTATAGGCATCAAGTATTATGATTGTACAGGAGCCAAACACCACTGTAGCAAAAAATCTGCCAAGATGGAGTTGCATTTTCCCTGTATCAATCATTGGTTCAAATGTAATTTATATTCACATTGTACGATGCTGTGAGGAGTATCAGATATCACTCAAGGATATTGTCCAGAAATAGTACACTGGTGCTGCCTATAAACCACAATAGAAAAGAATCAGCTAAGATATCCAATATTAGGCAATGTTGCCTGTTTAACCTCTTCCCTACCGAGTCATTGTAAAATTACATCGGTGGGAGCCCTCCCTCCCTCCGGGTGGACGTCATATGACCTTCTGGGCTTCCCGGGCACCGAGAGGGTGCACGTGCCCAGCGGCCGCGAAATCCACCGGGCACCCACGATTGCCCGCAATCACGGCAGGACAATGGATCTGTGTGTGTAAACACACAGATCCATGTCCTGTCAGAGGACAGGAGACCAATGTGTGTCCCCAGTACAGAGGAACACACAACAGTCTCCTTCCCTTGTGAGTCCCCTCCCCCTACAGTTAGAAACACACTATGGAATATATTAAGCCCTTGATCGCCCTCTAGTGTTAACCCCTTCCCTGCCAGTCACATTTACACAGTAATCAGTGCAGTTTTATAGCACTAATCGCTGTATAAATGTGAATGGTCCCAAAAATGTGTCAAAAGTGTCCGATATGTCTGTCGCAATGTCACGGTCACAATTAAAATCGCAGATCATCGCCATTACTAAAAATGCCATAAATCTATCCCCTATTTTGTAGATGCTTTTGCGCAAACCAATCAATAAACTCTTTGCGATTGCGATTTTTTTTCATCAAATATATAAAAATACATATCGGCCTAAACTAAGGAAAAAAAAAAAACGATCATTTTTTCGGGAGCAGTGATTGTAATAATGCTTAAAGTGAACTGTCTCTGTACAAAATGACATTTCTAATGGAAAACAGTCATTTAAAACTACTCGTGGCTATAATGAATTGTCGGGTCCCGGCAATACAGATAAAAGTCATTGAAAAAAAAAGAAGGGTTCCCCCCAGGCCATTACCAGGCCCTTTGGGTCTGGTATGAATATTAACCCCGAACCAAAATTTAAAAAAATAATTGCGTGGAGGTCCCCCCAAATTCCATACCAGGCCCTTTAGGTCTGGGATGGATCTTAAGGGGAACCCCGCACCAAACTTAAAAAAAAAAAATGGTGTGGAGGTACCCCCAAAAATCCATACCAGATCCTTATCCAAGAAGGCAACCTGGCAGGCTGCAGGAAAAGAGCGGGCATGAGAATGTTCCCCCCCCCCCTCCTTAACCATACCAGGCCACATGCCCTCAACATGGGAAAAAGTGCCTCATCCCCATAATCCTTGCCCGGTGGTTGTGGGGGGTCTGCGGGTGGGGGGGGGGGGGGTTTATCGGACTCTGGAAGCCCCCTTTAACAAAGGGGACCCCCAGATCCCGGCCCCACTATGTGAATTGGTAATGGGGTACATTGTACTCCTACCATTTCATAAAAAAAGTGTCAAAGATGTAAAAAAAACACACAGACAGCTTGGGACAAGTCCTTTATTAAAAAAAGAAAAAAAATTCCAGCGATGTAATCCTTTCTGGATACGGAAAAATTAGCCGCCCAATCCGATTCCGCCTCCATGGGAGGCGCACGCCAAATGAAGCTAGACCCGCCGTGACAGCTCACAAATAGCTAAGGGTGGGGCCACCTGTCGTGTGCGGGTGACCCCCACCCCCTCTGACGCAACAGTGAAATGCTGCAGGGTTACCCAGTGACATGTATGGGTGACCCTGCCCCACTCTGATGCAACGGGGGTTTCCCATTACTTCAGAGGGGGCGGAGTCACCCACACATGTCACAGGTGGCCCTGCCCTCAGCTATTTAAGAGCTGTTCAGGCGGGTCTAGCGTCATTCGGCAGGCACCTCCTATCGTTGTGGCACGTTTTTCCATATCCCGGGTCCAGGAAGGTTTACATCGCTGGATATTTTTTTCAGACATTTTTAAAACTTTTTTTGCATTGATACATGTCATCTGGGGGAGGACCCGGGTCCCCAAACACTTTTTATGACAATAATTTGCATTTTAACCTTTAAAATTAGCACTTTTAATTTTTCACGTTCGTGTGCCATAGACTTTAGCAGTGTTTTTTCTGCTGCGAACCGAACCGGGGGGTGTTCGGCTCATCCCTAGTAGGGATGAGCTTCGAGTTTGACTCAAAAATTGCCTGTTCGGCGAACAGCAAACAATTTTGGGTGTTTGAGGCAAATTTGAACACCCTGTTAAAGTCTATGGGTAAAATCTAAAGTGATAATTTTAAAGGCTAGTATGCAAGTTTTCTTTCTCGTACATCACGGGACACAGAGCGGCATATTCATTACTATATGGGTTATATGGAGTACCTTCAGGTGTGGACACTGGCAATCTCAAACAGGAAGTCCCCTCCCTATATAACCCCCTCCCCTAGAGGGAGTCCCTCAGTTTTTTCGCCAGTGTCTTAGGTGTTGGTCACGGAATAGCTTTGCTCCACATCCTTGGGATTAAGGGCGGGCTAACCGGATCTGTCCAAGGAGCCTCAGTGCCAAAGTGGACAGTACCCGGGCCCCAAACCGTGGGGTTTTGCCTATAATGCTCCTCTTTGGAGGGCTGGACCCTGGGCCCAGGACTTGGAGTTCGTAAAGACCATAAGTTCCTGTTTGCCAGGGTGCTATATAGGTCCAGGACAGTGGGTACCTTCATAGGACCCCAGGGCCTGAAGGTCTACTACGCTACCCACGGAGATGGGAGAAGATTGGATCGTTTTGCTGGACAAACATCCTGCAGCATGGAGCAGGTAAGAGGGGAGCCTGCGGGACTTGGTTCGACAGCAGGCTCTCCAGGGTAACCTAAAAGGGGGGTAGCCTAAGTATGCTCTGCATTGGCAACCTTGCTCACTATGTCTGAGAAAGACAGGATGATCCCTTTTCCCCCATCACTAGGTTCCCCTGTCTAAGAATGGTGTTGCTAGCTACCTGCTGCTTTCTTCCTAGGACTGGTAAGGATCCCTATGGGGCCTTTTGAAGAGTCCTACCTGGCCGGGGGTTTGAATCTGCCGCCTGATTCTGCAGTCCTGGGTCTCCAGCAGCGCGGCTCCTCCATGTTCTTCCTGCTCCGGCATACGCGCGTGCGCGCGCACGTCTTATAGACGTTTTTCGCGCCGTTCGGAGAGGAGGGCGGGGGGGGGCGTGCCTGCAGCGTCATACAGGGGCGCGCCTTGTGCTGTTATAGATCAGCAGGCATTGTCAGTGCTCAGTCTGAGGCTGATCTCAGAGGGAGAGGACGCAGAGCGGCAGAACAGTGACTCCCGGTGGCGGAAGAGGGGTAGTACATGCTGGACTTTGTTCCAATGCCTTTTTTGTTAAGCCAAGAAATTCCCCTTTTTGCAGCAGGTTGGAGGCTGGCAAACTAAGTTTGGGATCACTGTATGAAAGAAAGAGACTTATATATATTTAAAAAAAAAAAAAAACATACGGGGCCCCATCAGTTTTTGGGCATTAGTGATCTATTGTCCCCTAAGCTCTAGTTTTGTACTCCTGGCCACTACAGTCTGTTGTTGTTGGCGGAGTCCCTCGATTTTGTATTATGGCTTCCAAAGGTTCGGGGTCAAAGGGTACAAAAAAGACCAAAAAACAAAGGGGTTCCCCCTCTGATTCTGATGATATGCCGATACTTTCCCCGCAACTTATTCCCATAAAGGGTGCCTTGGATGAGCCATTAGGGGGATCTGGTGCGGAGGCTGGCCCAGATCAGCCCAGCCCTGTGTTTATCACAGAGGAGATGCTAGCCGTATCCCTAGGGGGGCTAGAAGAGAGAATAGCAGCATTGATCGCTAGAGCTATTCCTGGCAAGAAACGGGTTAGATCCCCATCACCAAGAGGTGTATCCTCAGATGCTGAGATTCTCTCTCCGGAGGAATTGGAATCGCAGGAGGATCAACTAGACCTGAACCAAGAGGGTTCAGGGATTGAGGGATCTACCTCTGAGGAACCATTTTCAGACTCCCAGACAGAGAGACTGTGGGTACAGTCTTTGACGGACATGGTCCGCTCGGCATTTAGTTTACCATTGCCAGAGCCTCAGGTTCCTCCGGTATCCTCTCTGGGCTCTTTGAAAGCTCCGTTAAGCAACGCAGTTTTTCCGGTCCATCCTCTCTTGGAGCAGTTGATCTTTCGGGATTGGGTACGGCCGGACAGGATTTTTCTGCCACCGAAGAGATTTGCGGTCATTTACCCCATGGAGGAAAAATTCTCCAAGAGGTGGAGGCTCCCAGTGGTGGATGCAGCCATCTCATGTGTGAATAAATCACTAACTTGCCCGGTGGAAAACATACATATGTTTAAAGATCCGGTTGATAAACGGTTAGAGACACTTTTAAAAGCATCCTTTGCTACGGCAGGAGCAGTGGTACAGCCAGCTGTGGCTGCAATTGGAGTTTGTCAGGCGTTAACAGTAGATCGCAGGGACAGGCCCCTGGGGGTAAGAGGCCATGGTATCGCAAGCCGACAAAGACAGCCCCTAAGTCTGCCTTATGAAGGGGCGCCCCCACTCTCGCGGGTGGGGGGAAGGCTTTGTTTCTTCTCAGAAGTTTGGGAAGCCAAGATCCCCGACAAATGGGTCCGGGCGTCTGTAACCGCAGGCTACAGACTGGAGTTTCTAAACTTTCCTCCGCCTCATTTTCAAGAGTCAAGGCTACCAAAGGATCCAGCAAGGAAGGCCTCAATGCTGGCAGCTTTGGATCACCTGCTTTGCCAGGACGTAATAGAGGTGCCAGCCCAAGAGCAAGGGCTAGGTTTCTATTCCAATCTCTTTGTCATACCAAAGCCCAACGGCGATGTCAGGTCAATCTTGGACCTAAAGAGGTTAAACGGTTACCTAAGGGTTCGTTCCTTCCGGATGGAATCCATCCGGTCAGCAGCCGCCGCGCTTCAGAGGGACGATTTTCTGGCCTCCATAGACATAAAGGATGCTTACCTTCATGTACCAATCTTTCAGTCGCATCAAAGATTTTTACGCTTCGCGGTGGGGCAGCGACACTTCCAATTCAGGGCGCTCCCCTTCGGGCTGGCCACGGCCCCCCGTGTATTCACGAAGATCCTAGCCCCAGTTCTGGCCAATTTAAGGATCCAAGGGGTCACAGTCCTAGCGTACTTGGACGACCTTTTAATCATAGATCACTCACGGCCGTGTCTGCAACAGGCAGTAAACCTCACGGTTCGGTACCTCGAAGGATTCGGCTGGGTCCTAAACCGGGAAAAGTCAGCGTTCCAACCTACAAAGCAGTTGGAATACCTCGGCATGAGGTTAGACACAGAACAGCAAAGGGTGTTCCTGCCCCTTGTAAAGATCGAGGCTATCAAGGGGTTGGTTCAGTTGGTTCTAAGCAAGAAAAAAACAACTATTCGCCTGTGTATGCGATTACTAGGCAAGCTAGTGGCCACGTTCGAGGCAGTACCATACGCTCAGATCCACACTCGCGTCCTACAGGCAGCCATTCTAGCAGCCTGGGGCAAGAAAGCACATGCCTTAGAGTCCCCTTTGACGCTATCATCAAGGGTCCGACAAAGCCTGGCCTGGTGGTTGAACCCTCAGAATCTTCTAAAGGGAAGATCCTTCAGCCCTGTTGTCTGGAAGGTAGTTACCACAGACGCCAGCCTGGCAGGCTGGGGGGCGGTCTTCGAGGGGTTCTCTCGCCAGGGAACTTGGGTGAAAACAGAGAGGCAGCTCCCCATCAATATCTTGGAGATCAGAGCTGCTCGCCTAGCCCTTCTGGCATGGACCTCCAGATTACAGGGGTTCCCGGTGAGAATCCAGTCAGACAATGTCACAGCGGTGGCATACATAAACCACCAAGGGGGAACCAGGAGTCAGGCCGCTCAGAGGGAGGTGAGCTTGATTTTTCAGTGGGCAGAGGTTCATGTACCCTGCATTTCGGCGATATTCATTCCCGGAGTGGACAACCTGCAGGCAGACTTCTTAAGTCGCCAGAGTCTGTTGCCAGGGGAGTGGTCTCTGCATCCCCAGGTCTTTCAGACAATCTGCCAGAGGTGGGGAATGCCAGACGTAGATATAATGGCATCCAGGTTCAACAAGAAACTAGACAGGTTCGTGTCTCGAGCGAGGGACCCTATGGCCTGCGGAACCGATGCGTTGGTTTGCCCTTGGCATCAATTCAAACTTCTATATGCATTCCCTCCGCTACAGTTACTTCCTCGCCTGTTGCGCAGGATCAGAGTGGAGCACAAGCCGGTCATTCTAGTAGCTCCAGCTTGGCCCCGGAGGACATGGTACTCACTAGTCCTGAAGATGGCAGTAGGAGACCCTTGGACTCTTCCTCTACGACCAGACCTACTCTCACAAGGCCCGATCCTCCACCCTACATTACAACGTCTAAATTTGACGGCCTGGAGGCTGAATCCCTGATTCTCAGGGGTAGAGGTCTGTCTAGGCAGGTAATTCCTACCCTGATTAGGGCTAGAAAGCCGGCCTCCAGGGTGATTTATTACAGGGTGTGGAGGAACTACGTAGGCTGGTGTGAATCCAAAAGATGGAATTCCCGCAAATATACCATTGATAGGGTGTTAAGTTTTCTCCAGCTAGGAGTGGATAAAGGCCTGGCATTAAGCACAATCAAGGGACAGATTTCAGCTCTGTCAGTGTGGTTTCAGAGGCCGCTGGCCACCCACTCGCTGGTAAAGACCTTCATACAGGGGGTCTTGCGTATTAATCCTCCTGTCAAGTCACCAATTTGTCCATGGGACTTAAATCTTGTCCTGTCCACTCTACAGAAACAACCCTTTGAGCCGTTGGCTGAGATTCCTTTAGTTTTACTGACAAGAAAGTTGGTTTTCTTGGTCGCCATAGTTTCGGCCAGGAGAGTGTCAGAATTAGCAGCCTTATCGTGTAAGGAACCATATCTCGTTCTACATAAGGACAGGGCAGTTCTCCGGCCCCATCCTTCCTTTCTACCAAAGGTTATATCCAATTTTCACTTGAACCAGGATTTGGTACTTCCATCCTTCTTTCCGAAACCCACATCTAGAAAGGAGGGGTTGCTGCATACCTTGGATATTGTCCGGGCCATGAAGGCCTATCTTAAAGCTACAGAAAAGATCCGGAAAACAGATGTGTTGTTCGTTCTACCAGATGGCCCCAAGAAGGGGCAGGCAGCTGCAAAATCCACCATCTCGAGATGGATTAGACAATTAATCATTCAAGCCTACGGGTTGAAGAGGTTGCCTCCTCCTTTGTCGGTAAAGGCCCATTCTACCAGGGCCATGGGCGCCTCCTGGGCAGCACACCATCAGATCTCTATGGCTCAGATATGCAAGGCGGCGACGTGGTCAACAGTCCACACGTTTACAAAGTTTTATCAACTAGACGTGAGAAGGAATGCGGATTCTGCCTTTGGACAGGCAGTACTACAGGCTGCAGTTTAGGATCCTCGGGATCAGAGGCACCCTTGGTTGTAAAAAAAAAAAAAAAAAAAAGTTTTTTCTTGACCAAGTTGGAATTATTATTATTATTTGAGTATACCTCTAAATTGAATCCTTCTTTGGAAGATGTCTCCCTCCCCTCATTAAAGCATTGCTTTCGGACATCCCATATAGTAATGAATATGCCGCTCTGTGTCCCGTGATGTACGAGAAAGAAAAAGGGATTTTTAAATACAGCTTACCTGTAAAATCCTTTTCTTGGAGTACATCACGGGACACAGAGCTCCCACCCCTCTTTTGGGGAACATTTTTGGGAGGCATACTGCTTGCTACAAAACTGAGGGACTCCCTCTAGGGGAGGGGGTTATATAGGGAGGGGACTTCCTGTTTGAGATTGCCAGTGTCCACACCTGAAGGTACTCCATATAACCCATATAGTAATGAATATGCCGCTCTGTGTCCCGTGATGTACTCCAAGAAAAGGATTTTACAGGTAAGCTGTATTTAAAAATCCCTTTATTGTCCTTAAAAGTGTTTGTGGACCTGGGTCCTGCCCCAGGGGACATGTATCAATGCAAAAAAAGTTTTAAAAAACTTCTGTTTTTTCGGGAGCAGTGATTTTAATGATGTTTGATGTCAAACAATAAAAATGAAATATTCCTTTAAATATCGTACATAGGGGGGGTGAAAAGTATGCCTGTGAAATAGCGCTGGTTTCCCGTGCTTAGAACTATCTCTGCACAAAGTGTCATTTCTGAAGAAAAAAAAAAAAAGTCATTTTAAAATCACTTGCGGCTATAATGAATTGTCAGCTCCCGGGCCCCCCCTCCCCCATGTGAATTGGTAATGGGGTACATTACCCCAACCTCTACCAATTCACTAAGGAAGTGTAATAGTAAAAAAAAACACACACACCCGCGAAAAAGTTCTTTAGTAAAAAACAAAAAATCCAGCGATGGTAATCCACTCTCGATCCCCGCTCCAAATTTGTCGGTATCCAGTGACGGGTGATCTCCCCTCCGCCGGGGGCCAATGAT
This sequence comes from Rana kukunoris, assembly GCA_029574335.1. Taxonomy (NCBI): domain Eukaryota; kingdom Metazoa; phylum Chordata; class Amphibia; order Anura; family Ranidae; genus Rana; species Rana kukunoris. The sequence continues at coordinate 83,511,819 of CM056060.1, read as the reverse complement.
GAGAAGATCCAGCTCTTATATAGGTGAGGCGGGGCCACCCGTCACGTGACCCCGCCCCCTCTGACGCAAGGGAAAGCCTGAGCTTCCCCAGTGATGTAGTCAGAGGGTGCGTCAGAGGGGGACGGGTCACGTGACAGGTGGCCCCTCTTCACCTAAATATGCGCTTTCACTGTCTCAAGCCGCGTCATTCGCTCGGTTGTCTCCGGTGGAGACAAGCGGCGGGCGATGCGTGCGCTCTGGATCCCGGACCTGGATGGATCTTCTCATCGCCCGTCGCTGAATACCGACAACGTTGGAGCGGGGATCGAGAGTGAATTACCACCGTTGGATTTTTGAATAAAGAACTTTTTCCACGGTATGTGTGTGAATTGGTACAGATACAATGTACCCGATTACCAATTCACATAGGGGGGGCGGGATTTGTTAACTAGATGCCGACCGCCCGCCGTCATATTACTGCGGGACGGTGGCTCTGCTGGGCGAGAGCCCGTAGCTTTACGTCCGCTCTTTAGCGGCCGCTAGGGGGCGCGTGCGCACCGCCGGAGGCAGCGCACGCGCCCCCGCTCGCCCCCGAGTCCCGCGCGAGTGCCCGGCGGGTACGATCGCCGTCGGGCACCCGCGATTGCTCGTTACAGAGCGGGGAACGGGGAGGTTTGTGTGTAAACACAAAGCTCTTGTTCCTGTCAGCGGGGGAAACGCTGATTTTCTGTTCATACAATGTATGAACAGAAGATAAGTGATTTCCCCTAGTGAGGCCACCCCCCCCCCCCCATACATTTAGAACACACCAGGAACACACTTAACCCCTTCCCTGCCCCCTAGTGTTAACCCCTTCACTGCCAATGGCATTTTTATAGTAATACAATGCATTTTTATAGCATTGATCGCTATAAAAATGCCAATGGCCCCAAAAATGTGTCAAAAGTGTCCGAAGTGCCCGCCATAATGTCACAGTACTGAAAAAAAATGCTGATCGCCGCCATTACTAGTAAAAAAAAAATATTAATAAAAATGCCATAAAACGACCCCCTATTTTGTAAACGCTAGAACTTTTGCGCAAACCAATCAATAGACGCTTATTGCGATTTTTTTTTTTAACAAAAAATATGTAGAAGAATACGTATCGGCCTAAACTGAGGAAAAAAAAAATTTTTTTTATATATTTTTGGGAGATATTTATTATAGCAAAAAGTAAAAAATATTGCATTTTTTTCAAAATTGTCGCTCTATTTTTGTTTATAGCGCAAAAAATAAAAACCGCAGAGATTATCAAATACCACCAAAAGAAAGCTCTATTTGTGGGATAAAAAGGACATCAATTTTGTTTGGGAGCCACGTTGCACGACCGCGCAATTGTCAGTTAAAGCGACGCAGTGCCGAATCACAAAAAGTGCTCTGGTCATTGGACAGCAATATGGTCCGGGGCTAAAGTGGTTAAAGGGGTCTTCCAGATTCTGATAAGCCCCCCTTACGCAGACCCCCCACAACCACCGGCCAGGGTTGTGGGGGTGAGGCCCTTGTTCCCATGAACATAGGGACAGCCTGCCCATGTTGAGGGCATGTGGCCTGGTACGGTTCAGGAGGGGGGGGGGGGGTCGCTCTCTTGTCTTGTCTTTCTGCGGCCGGCCAGGTTACGTGCTCGGATAAGGGGTCTGGTGTGGATTTTTGGGGAAACTCCACGCCATTTAAAAAAAAAAAATTGGCTTGGAGTTCCCCTTATTATTTATACATATTGAATTTGGGGGGACCCCCACGCTTTTATTTATTTTTTATATGAATGACTTTTCTCTGAATTGCTGGGAGCTGACAATTCATTATAGCCGCGAGTGATTTTTAAATGACTTTTTTTCCTTCAGAAATTACACTTTGTGCAGAGACAGTTCTAAGCACGGGAAACATGCACTATTTCACAGGCATACTAGACACCCCCCCCCCCCCCCTAGGTACCAAATTTAAAGGAATATTTCACTTTTATTGATTCACTTTAGGCATTATTAAATTCACTGCTCCCGAAAAAACTGCAGTTTTTAAACTTTTTTTTGCATTGATACATGTCTCCTGGGGCAGGACCCAGGTCCCCAAACACTTTTTTGGCCAAAAACGTGTGTATTAGCCTTTAAAATTAGCACTTTAGATTTCAAACGTTCGAGTCCCATAGACTTTAACGGGGTTCTAAAGTTCACACAAAATTTTGGTCTGTTCGCAGGTTCTGGTGCGAACCGAACGGGGGTGTGTTCGGCCCATCCCTAATCCCTAGTGTGGAATACTGTATAGTATGTTTTTTGTACTTCACAATTCATTATTTTACTCCTCTGTGTTATTTCAGTATAAGCACGACTTATACAAATTTCTATGGACGATCTGTACCAATAGCATACAGAAGGCCTTCAGTTTGCCATACTGCATTGAATTTTACAGAAAATTATAACGGCTGCAGTTTAAAAAAGTAAAGGTCATTTTTTTTATAACATTAAATTACAACATGGCTTGCTTAGCAATTGTACAATATTACTTTTTTTTCATTTGCTATATATTTTTTACAAAAGTGGAGTTTCCCTATAAGTCACTAAAGATGCAATCATAAAAAAGACACAAGATACGGGAAAAAAAAATAACACAGGTAATACCTAGGACAAAGATCATGAAATAAAAGATAATGCCTACACAGAGAATCAGCTGCTATACTACATAATGGATTACCTGAGGCTGATACAGACACAAAGACCATACAAATGAAATCAAAGTTATTCTGAGAATGAACGAGATGACATTACATTTCTTAATGAATCATACCTTGTAAAAGAGACAGACTATCGTCCATGAAAGCTAAACTATCCCCAGATGGGGATAGGCAATGCTAGCTGTTAAGCAAGAGGATACCCTACAGACAAGGCCCCAAGGATGAATGAGTCAGAGCACTGAAATCTGAAAAATGACCTGGTATTGAAGAGGTATTACAGGCTGGTACTCAAGTAAAGAGACACTTTGTCATCAGCTCATTCAAAGTGTGTCAGGAATAGGGTGCCCACATGTCCCAGGCACCTTCATTCCCGGGACACAATGTCCCGGAATGAAATAGAGGAAAGAGCCATCCCCTACTAACTAACTACATTTCTAGAACTGGTTGCTAGGGCCAGCGCTGCCTGGCATCTTGCAACCAGTGACAATTTACTCTCAGACAGTGAAACATGAGAACGAGGCCTGCTCCTAGTGCAGCACTGCTGTCCCCACCCACCTCGGCACCTCCTCCTTCTCTGGCACCCAGCGACAAGCAGCAGGGACTGGTGTCATCTTCACTCTCCAGAAAGTGAAGCCACTCCTTTCCTTCTATGCACGTGGCTCATGCAGAGGGAGTGACAGCAGCACTGCATCTGGTGGCAGGCTATGGGTGGCAAGTGGCACTGCATCTGGTGGCAAGTGGCACATTCACCTGACAAATAACTCGCCTCCAAACAAATTCCCCATCAACCCCGAAACTACATTACCCCCCACCCCCCCTCATCTTTTTTGGGGGAAGGTGAGAGAGGGCGTTTGTCCCTAAATGCCAGTTTGGAAATATGGTCACCCTAGTCAGGAAGGTTGGGCTTGTGGCCATGCCTGAAGACCTGCATGCGTGCATATTGCATCTCATAACTCAGCACTTTGGGGCAGATATCTATTAATGTATGGTCATTCAGACCCTGGTCAGATTGGGATCCACAGTCAGTAAAGCCTATTGGGTATTACATATACATTTCCCTGTATAATCCCAGAGGCTAGGGAAGTTTTCATGCATTGCTTTAGTTTGCAGCTTGTCATCTGACCAAATGCAGAGAACAAAAAAAGATAATAAACGGTTATATAATGCTTAGTATCAGTCATTGACCATAGGTCTACTCTGATGGAGGTCCAAATGGGAGGAGAGCAGGATTGCCTCCTCTCCATCTACCACAATCCAGTCTCACCCCTTCTTTTCCCATTCCTCCACAATTAAGTCTTCTTTAACTCTCTGTCTGTCTTCCACAATCCAGTTTTACTACTACCTCCAAATATTTCTGAATTCTCGTGGACTTCTGCGCCTCCTTCTCCATTATCTAACGCATGTCCTTTAACCAATTCAGCCGCAGACCATTTGGCTGCCCAAAGACCAGAGTACTTTTTGCGATTCGGCACTGTGTGGCTTTAACTGACAATTGCGCGACGTGGCTCCCAAACAAAATTGACGTAATTTTTTTCCCACAAATAGAGCTTTCTTTTGGTGGTATTTGATAACTGCTGCAGTTTTTATTTTTTGCGCTATAAAAAAAAAAAAGTGCGACAATTTTGAAAAAAATATTTTTTTCTTTTTGCTATAATAAATATCCCCCAAAAATATATAAAAAAAAAAATTTCCCTCAGTTTAGGCCGATACGTATTCTTCTACATATTTTTGGTTAAAAAAAAAAAAAAAAAAAAATCGCAATAAGCGTTTATTGATTGGGTTGCGCAAAATATATAGGGGTAGATTCACATACACTTAATATTGCGCTGCGTAATCAAAATACTCTACGCTGCCGTATTTTACCAGGCTCTACACCGAATCCTGGTAGATTTTTGCCCGTACGCTACGGCGGCGTAGTCTATTTCTCGCCACGTAATCAAAATATATAATGAAAGAGTGCAGCGCAATATATTAAACTAAAAAACAATAATAATCAGAAAATTATATAATGAGTGTCCAAAGTGAAAAAATAGCAAAAAAGTCCATGTGAAAAGGCAATCCAAACTTCAACGTATATCCAGAAAAAGTGAGTGTGACGATAACACCACAAAGACTTCCACCACCGCATGCAAGATGGACTCTCACCTTGATAATTTGACCTGAGACAGGTCACAAAGCATAACAGCAGTTGTCATAATACAGCCAATCCTCAGATGAGACAGTGGATCATGGATGGCACCCACACACAGGGCGCATAGGAACCATATAGGAAAAAACACACAAACAAGATCTAGTGCTCTCCGTATGGAACCACTTTAATGCTATAAAGATAATATACAAATGGCCACTCACATTGAGAAACACTCATAAGCCGAGTGTATGCTGTGTCAGTATCGAGTAAACGATGATGACAATCGGGGTAATGTCCTGCGTAGCTCCTCCCCTTGCGTACGCGTTACGTCTCGTGGGCGGGACTTCTTCAGCGTCAAGTAATCAAAATACGCGATTGGGGGGGCGTGAAGCATTTAAATTAAGCGCGTCCCCGCGGCAATCGAACTGCGCATGCTCCGTTCAGAAATTTCCCGCCGTGCATTGCGCGAAATCACGTCGTTACGTCATTCGTTGTTTGAGTAGCGGCGTTTACGAACATTCCTATTCGCGGAAGACTTACGTAAAAAATAATAAAAGGACGTCGGAAAACATAGAAATTCGACGCGGGAACGGCGGCCATACTTTACATGGGCTGTCTAATATTAGAGCAGCAAAAAGCTGGTATAGTGTTACGCAAATAAAAGATGACTAAAGGTGCCGTAAGAGATTGCAATTGAAGATCGTAATTTCGGGGATCACCGGCAAAAGCTCATTTGCATACCCCGATGCGGAAAACGACGGGAAGTCCACCCAGTGGCCGCAATTTTATTGCAGCGTAGATCCGAAGGCGTACAAACACGTAATCCAGTCGAATTGAAGCCCGCAGCCGTCTATTCGTGGTTTGAGGTTTTCGACTAGCTAGAAAACGCGCGTAATTTGAAATTACTCCAGTCTAACACCAGTTAGACAGGCGTGATGGCTCTCTGAATCTGGCCCATAGTGTCTACAAAATAAGGGGTTGTTTTATGGTATTTTTATTAATATTATTTTTTTTTTTTTTACTAGTAATGGCGACGATCAGCGATTGTTATCGTGACTGCAAAATAGCAACACTATTTTGATACCATTCACATTTATATACAGTGATCAGTGCTATAAAAATGCACTGATTTCTGTGTAAATGTGATTGGCAGTAAATAGGTTAACCACTAGGGAGCTGTGAAGGGGTTATGTGTGTCCTGGGGAGTGATTCTAACTGTTAGGGGGCGCGGCTTACTGTGACACGTCACTGATCACTGCTCACGATCAGTGTCTTGTCACAAGGCAGAACGGGGAGATGTCTTGTTTACACAGGCATCCTCCGTTCTGCAGCTCCATGACACACGATTGCGGGACACTGGCGGACATAGATTTAAAGTGACGTACAATTACATCGATTTGCCTGTCCGGGCCATTCTGTCGACGTAAAAGTGCTTGACTCGGTCCTTAAGTGCTTATAGGCTAAGTTCCCCTATGTAACAATATACCAGAAAAATAAGGCCCGGATTCCCCGTCGTTCTCCCTCGACTCCGATCTCCGTTCCCTGCGACGTAAAGGCGCACGGGGGCGGAGACTGGCGCCAAATTCAAAAAAGTAAACAAACACATTACATACAGTATATTGTAATCTTATAGATTACAGTACTGTATGTAAAAATACACACACCCCTTGTCCCTAGTGGTCTGCCCTGTGTCCTACATGTACTTTTATATAATAAAAACATTTTTTTTGTGCCTGCAAACTGTAGATTGTCCATAGCAACCAAAAGTGTCCCTTAATGTCAAAAGTGATTTTAGAGCAGCTGGAAAACAGCGATAATAAATTATAATCACTTGCAGAATTGAGCGATAGCGATTTGTGGGGAAATTTGTCATAAATAAAATAGAAGTAATGACAGCGACAATTCTGCAACTGAGCAAATTTCTGTGTTTTTGATTTGATTACATTAGTGAATAATTTTTATTATAATTACATTATTATTTGTTATAATTATTTATAGTTATTTATTATATTATAATTTTATGATTTTGTGTTTCAAACTTTATCATACCCGGGATGTCTACTAGACTCTGGTTTGGACAAATTTAAGCAAGTTATTCCTAAGAATTGCAGGCCTACAGTATAAAACGCAGAATTTCCATGCAAAAAATTGTACCCCTTTTGGTACGTAATTCCAGACAGAATCATACCGCCAGGGAGGTTAAATAAAAAATGTGATCTCTGAGAGTGGACGACTCCAGAGGCGATTTGCAAGACACCTTCTGTATAGAAGTCAATCCAAGTCGCCCCGAGCCGCCCCCGAAGTCGTACAGGGAGTAGATTTCTAAGTCGGATCGACTCGCGTCGCTCCGATTAGAACACTTCCATAGCACTGCACTGCATTGGAAGCGGCTCGATAGGCGGCTGAGCCGCCTGACGCGTCGCCCCAGTGTGAACCGACTCTGAGGCCCCGTACACACGAGCAAATGAATTTGTTCAAATCGGTCTGACAGACCGATTTGATCAGATTTGTCTGCTGGCTGTTTTGGTTTGATCGTTGTACACACGATCAAACCAAAATCCCACGTCACCGCACCAGGAAGTAAAACACTTCCGCACATGCGTCTAATCCATTCGACGCATGTGTGGGCAGATATGTCTGCTGGTTAGCGTACTAACCAGCATACATATCGGTCCGAAGGGTTCCCAGCAGACAGATTTTAAAGCAGGCTTTAAAATCTGTCTGCTGGAAAAATCCATCTGCTCCCCGTACACACGATTGAATCTGTCTGCTGAGACGGTCTGTCAGACCATTTCCAGCAGATAGATTTGATCGTGTGTACGCGGCCTCAGGCTGATATTTATCAGATTCAACATCTAATAGTATACAATGCCTTGAAAAAGTATTCATACTCCTTGAAATTCACAACCAAAAATGTAAATGTGTTTTATTGGGATCTTATGTGGTAGATCAACAGAAAGTGGCACATAATAGTGAAGTGAAAGGAAAATGATAAATGGTTTTATTATTATTTTTTTTTTTTTATATACAGTATATCTCTTCTGTCTGTTATTCTCACACTGGATTATAGATTTTTCTCCCTAACCATATAGTTGGTTATTTATATTTACCACCACATATACAGTACAGACCAAAAGTTTGGACACACCTTCTCATTCCAAGAGTTTTCTTTATTTTCAGGACTATGAAAATTGTAGAGTCACACTGAAGGCATCAAAACTATGAATTAACACATGTGGAATTATATACATAACAAAAAAGTGTGAAACAACTGAAAATATATGTCATATTCTAGGTTCTTCAAGTAGCCACCTTTTGCAGCAGACACATCTCTAGAACAACTGTTAGCCCTGGTTCACACTGGGCTGCGGGAGTGAAATCACGCGATTTCAGCTGAACTCACGCGATTTCACTCCCTCTGGCAGTCCCGATTTCGGCGCGATTTAGGAGACATCTGTGCAGTGCTCTGCACAGATGTCAATGTAAATCGCGTCCTGAAATCGCAAAAAGTAGTACAGGAACTACTTTTTGAAATCGGTGCAGCAATTGCCACCGATTTGAGATGCGATTTCACATGTGAAATCGCATCTCAAATCGAACTAGATTGTACCCAGTGTGAACCTGGGCTTAAGAGGAGACTGTGTGAATCAGGCCTTCATGGTAAATCTATCTGCTAGGAAACCACTGCTAAAGAAAGGCAACAAGCAGAAAAGACGTGTTTGGGCTAAGGAATGGACATTAGGAATGGACATTAGACCAGTGGAAATCTGTGCTTTGGTCTGATGAGTCCAAATTTGAGATCTTTGGTTCCAACCACTGTGTCTTTGTGCGACGCAGAAAAGGTGAACGGATGGACTCTACATGCCTGGTTCCCACTGTGAAGCATGGAGGAGGAGGTGTGATGGTGCGGGGGAAGAAGAAGAAGAAGAAGAAGAAGACCCACCCTAAAGGGGGCTCCCAGATTCCGATAAGCCTCCCGCCCGCATACCCGGACAATCAACGGCCAGGGTTGTCGGGAAGGGGCCCTGTCCTCATCAACATGGGGACAAGGTGCTCTGGGGTGGGGGAGGCCGCAGTGCGCCCCCTGCCCCAGAGCACCTGACCCCCCCATGTTGAGGGCATGCTGCCCGGTACGGCTCAGGAGGGGGGGCGCTCGCTCACCCCCACTCCCTTCCTGACCGGCCGGCCGGGCGGCGTGCTTTGGATACGGGTCTGGTATGGTTTTTTCAGCGTAGGGGGGGGGTCTCCTTACAACCCATACCAGACCTAAGGGCCCGTTATGCTCCTGAGGGGGGAACCCATGCCGGATTTTTATTTAAAATCCGGCGGGGAGTTCCCCTTCAGGATTCATAACAAACGCCGTCCACGTGTAGAATTGGCGGGAATCCACGTCGGATCCCCGTCTCTTCTATGACGCACTCGCTGGAATGTGCTTTTACTATTCCAGCGAGTGCGAGATGTCGGCACCCTGTCGCCGAGAATCAGCGCGATGCTGTCGTGCTAAAAACACATTCTCAGCGCCAGGCACTGTAGGTGACAAGACTAATCGACACCTACAACCCTGAATACAAAGTACTGTACAATATTACAAGTATAAACACATAACATCTCACAATAATTTAAAACCAGCGTTCCACTTAAAAATGTAACTTCCGCTTTAAGGGAAGGTGACCCCCTGACATGCCACATTGGGCATGTCTTTTTTTTGTGAGGGGGAGCGGATACCCTCTTTTTAGAGGGTTCCAACTCCCACTTCCTCCCGGGGCTCCCCGGGAATGGAAGGAAGTTCACCTCTCCCCCTTGGCAATCATCTGGGACATGTCACAGGTCTCAGGTGATTGACCAGGCAGTCACAGTGCGCAACACGCGCATGTGCAATGTGGAGCCGGGTGCCCACAGTGACAATGCCAGCGCTGTGAAGAGGAGGGGGAAATGAGCGGGGCTTCGTTCCCCTGCATCACTGGACCTTCGGACAGGAGAGTGTCCTATTTTTGTTGGAACTCTGCTTTAAGTTAATCCCACCTCCAAGAGATACTCAGAAAGACAGAAACAATAGAACTATGAGAAAGACCTTCTAAACAATTGACACATAACAAACCCCACCTCAGACTATCAGGCAAAAAGTCTACAACAGTCTATGAGACAAACTCCTACAATATGCCAGCAGTCTGAAAAGGTAGAATTCATTTATCGTCATAGATCTCTTAAAGGGGCTGTAAAGGTAGAAACATTTTTTCCTTAAATAGCTTCCTTTACCTTAGTGCAGTTCTCCTTCACTTACCTCATCCTTCTATTTTGCCCTGGTGTGGAGAAAGCCTCTTGAGGGGGGAGGGGGCGAGCAGGAGTGTCAGGATGCCCACTAACACACAGCTCCTTTCTCTATCTCTCTATCCACACCAGGGAGAAAGCCTTGCATTACTGTGTGGAGTTACAGACAGAAGAACAGGAAGTGAGGATTTCTCAGAAGAAAAAATGACATTTAAAAGCAAACTGGAAGGATGAGGTAAGTGAAGGAGGACTGCACTAAGGTAAAGAAAGCTATTTAGGGAAAAAATGTTTTACCTTTACAACCCCTTTAAGGGATATTGCTGATAATTATTTTTATTAACCTGTACAAGATTAATATTACCTCTTTCCATCCACTCCTGAAAGGAAGCTTTATTGTCCTTATTCAGAAAAGTAATCCAAACCACACTCTCAGGCCTAGATTCACGTAGGGCGGCGCAACTATGAGCGGGCGTAGCGTATTTACGCTACGCCACCGCAACTTAGAACGCAAGTGCAGTATTCTCAAAGCACTTGCGTCCTAAGTTACGTCGGCGTAGCTTAAATGTGCCGGCGTAAGCGCGCCTAATTTAAATGGGGAAGAGGTGGGCATGTTTTATGCAAAATAATTGTGACCCACGTAATTGATGCTTTTAACGAACGGCGCATGCGCCGTCCGTGGACGTATCCCACTGCGTCGGATAGAATGCCTAAGATACGTCGCACACTGCCTACGACGTGAACGTAACTTACGTAAACCCTATTCGCGTACGACTTACGCAAACGACGTAAACAGATACGCTTGTTCCGACGTCCATACCTTGCATGGGCTGCGCCCACTAATTGCGACGGTCGCGCGTACGTTCGAGAATCTAGCTCATTTGCATATTCGACGCGGAAATCAACGGAAGCGCCACCAAGCGGCCAGCGTAAATATGCACCCAAGATACGATGATGTAGGAGACTTACACCGCTCGTATATTGGCAGAATTTATGCGCAACTGATTCTGAGAATCAGGCGTGCATATACGACGGCGCAGATTCGGACTTACGATGGCGTACGTGGAGATACGCCGGCATAAGTCTTTGAGAATCTGGCCCTCAGCCTTCATTATTATAAAAATGACCTGCTCTCCCCATGAGCCCTACCCAGTGGGTAAGTGAGAAAAATATAAATTGCGCTACCTCTAAACCTCTAAACCATGTGAAACACGTGTTTAAATCACAAAACATTCAAAATAAACATAAGTGATATATGATGGTATATATAAGTCACTATATATATCAAAAAAAAAAAAAAGGGGGAAGTTGATTGCCACTAAAGGGCACTATGTAGCACTCTCAAACCCCTCGATATCAGTGAAACCGTGAAGATATTAATAATAAACATAAAAATGTATTAAATCAGAATTATGCATTTAAATTAATCTTTCTTAAAAAATGTTTTTTTTTTTTTTTTTTAATAAATGAAATATTACAGAAAATAAAGTCCATAAATGTTTAACACATGAAATGCCAAACACCCGTGCTCTGTGCGAAATATTCAAAATTCGTTGAAAACATGTCCAAAGAAAAGTGATGTATCCTCCACCAAACTATGGATTTGCTCCTTACCAAATCGCCATGATCCCTTATGACAGGGGATTATGAAAAGCATTAAATAGGTAGTCACTCCCAGTCATGTAGTTCAGACAGATACGATCCTTAACATTGGGTCTCATCCACAAGTGATTGAAATTCACCAGCATCAATTCCCACCATGTAAAAAACAATAACAGCTCCTCCACATAGCGCATTAAATTAGTAAAAAAAATATATATTAAAAGTTGTATTGCACTTACAAGCATGCAGTAAAAAAATGCCTTGAATCTGATGTGCCGGCCGGTACACAAAGTTCCAGACACCCGTCCAATGGGTGGAACGTTTGGAGCTCTTGGGTGATGACAGCGCACCGCTCCGCCCGCGCCCAGTGGGAAGGAGGCTTGCCCCTAGTTCTCTCCAAAAGCCCCTGTCCTGGTTGGGTCTATCATATGATTGTTTTCATGTGGTTATCTATCAGCATTTTCCATATCAATAAGCAAGGAGAGAAGGGTTCATTTTTTATGAGGCATAAACAAAATTTAGCTATAGACCAGGGATCTTCAAACTACAGCCCTCCAGCTGTTGAGGAACTAGACCTCTCATGAGGCATTGTAAAATTCTAACATTCACAGACATGACTAGGCAGGATGGGAATTGTAGTTTCTGAACATCTAAAGGGCCATAGTTTGGAGACTCCTGCTATAGATTTGATTTTGGTAAACAAAATCATGTTGCTATGAGGATCTATCCTAAATATTTACATCTCTGCATATAAAAAACAGAAAAAATAGTAGCACTAAAGTATTGGCTATAACGTATATGTGCGGTAGCAAATAGGGCCAAGGTTTCTGTGCTAAGAGGGCGCTCCCTGCTCGCTCTCAGCACAGTGACTGAGCTGTCATAGACAGCTCCCAGTCTCTACTAATGATATGAAGCTGGCAAAACTGTCATTGGACAACTGCATACTTCACAACTGTCCCTGATTTCGAGGGACTGTCCCTGATTTGGAGCCTCTGTCCCTCATTATTTATATAGATTTATATAAAATGCACTTTTTATTTATCAAAAAGGGTTTTCCAGTGCTAAACCTTTCATCCGATTTCTAAATTGCTGCATTTGTAAATTCCAAAAGCCAATATAATGGAATAGTAGTGGTAAAAAAAAAAAAAGTACTTGTGGGTTAACCAATCATGTTTTTTTTGTTCAATTCTCCTTTAAGGGGGGTGTAGCCGGGGGTGTGTCCTATGCCTGAATACTTTTGCTGGTAGGTGTCCCTCATTCCCATCTCAAAAAGTTGGGAGGTATGCCACTGTGACAGCCAATCGAAGTGATTCCACTACCAGGCAGTTTTTCCCACCCCTAGAGATAAAGAGCCACAGGTGGTGGGCAGGAAGGGGTTAATAATTTACTGCACACATTTCTAATATATTTTACAATGGAAACTGTGCTTTTAAACAGATCTAACGTACAATACTACCACAAGCGTTACTGATGGTTTCCTTCTTTACTCTACTTTAAATTTTGAATTGGCTTCTAGATATAGCCATAGTAGAATAACATGACTTTGCTTGTTGTTCCTGTTCAGGCTGTCTCACACTATTACTCATGTCCTGTATCCTGAGGCTATAATAGAACAGATTTCACCATTTGAAACTGAATCATTGTTGAGCGGCCCATCTGGACAAGCTATTGGGGGAAACCAGCTGCAACAGAAACTGGACACCATTTAATTGTTTCAGATGTGAGCGTATAGTGCACAAAACAACAAAGGAATAAAAATACTGCAGGAAAAAAATAGTGATCAATGAGATCACTAAAAAACTGCCGGGCAAGTGACTCACCTGTTTTTTCACCCAGCTGTCTTAATCACCATAACTAATTCCCAGTGCATGACACCTATGCAAGGGGTGGTGTCACTAAAACCTGTGTGGAAGTTTAAGAATGTACACAAGACTTCTAAACTCTAGATCTATTTTGCAGAGTTTAGAATAACCCCTGAGGCCCATCACTGTTAAATGACAATACAAGTGAATTTTGTTTAAAGAATTGGAGAGAGCACTGCTCCCTCATAAAATGATGGGATTTTAAAGGGTGTGTTTTTTTCTGTCTCTTTATAAAAGAGCTTTATAAAGTTAAAGATTTATTACAAAAATTCAGATTTAAAATCCTAATAACATTAATGCACAAGATTCAAACATATGCTTGTAAATGCGGAGAAGCCGACGTGTTTCGCAGACTTCTTATCTGCTTCTTCAAGGCAGCTCAGCAAGCATCTATAACATTGTATAAGTTACAAAAAATGACCAATCAATAACAATTGATTTCTTAAAGTGGATGTAAACCCTCCATACACCCAATGAAGTGAACAGCAGGGGCGAGAGATAATACCGCTCTAAAAACTGCTGATCCCTTGGCTTTGCTTCCGTCCCACTAAACCAAAAGGGTGCTGGCTATGCAGAGGTGCATTGGATAGGAGAAGATCCTGGACTGCAACACTTCTTAAAATGATGTCTTTATTGTACAAATAAAATTCAAAAAACAACCAAAGCAACGAGTAAGCATCACAAGATGTGAAACATGTCAACCATCTTTTTTCTGTTGTTCACTGCTTTTTGACTGTATTGCTTTGGTTGTTTTTTGGATTGTATTTGTACAATAAAGACATTGTTTTAAGGAGTGCGGCAGTCCAGGATCTTCTTCTATCCAATGAACAGCAGGGGCATTGGGAGGGGGTGGCTGGGGGGACTGAAGCCCCGAGTGTGCCCCGAAAAAGCCCAGAGTCTCGATAATACCTAATAGCATTATTAGCCCCAAGACATTTCCAAGAGCAACTGGGAACGATCTACCGCTTATGCGAGTGATGTTACTGACATGACGTACAAATAGTCCCGCCTCCAGGACTCGGCTCCTATGATGGACGTCCCACTGGTCCAATGCCGAGAATGTGGGACGTTTGATGCCCATCATAGGTGCCGTCGGGTTCAGGAGGAGGCAGGAATAACACTGCGGCCCCATTGGAAACTGGATGCTTATCCCCGCTCGTGGGTGTGTAAATGGTCGGGCAGCGGAGCGGCTCTCATATCCTGGCTCTCTCACCCTAATGCGTGCAGCCTGCTGTGAAGTGGTCAGAGTGAGCTGGGCTACACTAAACAGGTAAGGCTGAGCTGCAGGAGTGTCAAGACTGTCACATGTCACAGGGGGGGTATTTGTGTGTGACGGGGGTCAGTGTAGGTGTCGGGGGTCAGTGTAGGTGTCGGGGGGGGGGGGGGGTCAGTGTAGGTGTCGGGGGGGGGGGGGTCAGTGTAGGTGTCAGGGGAGGGGGGGGGGGTCAGTGTAGGTGTCAGAGGGGGGGGGTCAGTGTAGGTGTCAGAAGGGGGGGGGGGTCAGTGTAGGTGTCAGAAGGGGGGTTTTCGAGTATCGCTATATATTCCAAATTTCGCAGTGAATATTCGCTATTTCGAATATTCATATTTTTTCAATTTTTTTTTAGAACAGATCACATCCTAGAGATCCCCATCGACGTCTAAAAGCATTGCTGGTATGATTAGAGACCTTGGGCCGAGTAGCTGCAGCGATCATTTTATATTGCAGAAAAATCGCAATGCGATTATTCGGCAATAGCGATATCGCGCGATTATTTTCGAGAAATTCGCAATATTGTTTTTAGCTAAAATAACACATATATTCGATTTCAGAGTGTTACTGTCGAAATTCCGCAATCAATTTCTCATTCGCATTTTTGCGAAATTACGATAAAATATCAAGAATATTCTGAGCCAATCAGAGTGCTCCATTCCGCATTTCTCGAAATTTCGCAATTATTTTGTATTATAAAATATCACGAATATTCTGAGCCAATCAGAGTGCTCCTTCCGCATTTGCCGAATATTCGCAATTATTTTGTATTGTAATATATCACGAATATTCTGAGCCAATCAGAGTGCTCCTTCCGCATTTGCCGAATATTCGCAATTATTTGGTATTGTAATATATCAAGAATATTCTGAGCCAATCAGAGTGCTCCTTCCGCATTTGCCGAATATTCGCAATTATTTGGTATTGTAATATATCACGAATATTCTGAGCCAATCAGAGTGCTCCTTCCGCATTTGCCGAATATTCGCAATTATTTTGTATTGTAATATATCACGAATATTCTGAGCCAATCAGAGTGCTCCTTCCGCATTTGCCGAATATTCGCAATTATTTGTTATTGTAATATATCACGAATATTCTGAGCCAATCAGAGTGCTCCTTCCGCATTTGCCGAATATTCGCAATTATTTTGTATTGTAGTATATCACGAATATTCTGAGCCAATCAGAGTGCTCCATTCCGCATTTCTCGAAATTTTGCAATTATTTTGTATTATAAAATATCACGAATATTCTGAGCCAATCAGAGTGCTCCTTCCGCATTTCTCGAAATTTCGCATTCGCAATAGCGAAATTTCGCAATCATTTCATTTCCAAAAAATATCACGAATATTCGTATTTAGCGAATATATCTCGAATATTCGACTATATATTCGAGATATATCGCAAAATCGAATATGGCATATTCTGCTCAACACTAATAATATAGAATAAAGCTGCCAGCACTAACAGTGAAACGACCTGTGAGTGAACAACAAAGAAAAAAAAAAGTGCAGCGCTAGAAAAAGTAAGATTGCGTGAAGCAGTTTACATAAGTCTCATCCAAATTGGTGAGATAATATTGTGATGAGTAAACAGAAAACACAATATAAAAATGCACAAACAGGATTGTGAAACCCTTTGCAATACAGTCAATGAAATGTAAAATATGGAGGGAGTCCTTCAAGAACAATGTAAAAGGTACAGATAGGTCTTCCTATGAAACACTCCTGTGGGACACTCCTGTGTTACTGGGGATTCAAACGATGTGCGTAATCCACTTTAATAAACATGCAGGATAGCCAGACTGATAGAATAAGAGAATGGGTACTCTTACCGCATAGGGTGGACACATATGCTGGGGGCACCGTGTCAGATAAGCTTGTAAGGCCGCCTACACACGAGGGGATATGTCCGCTGAAAACGGTCCGATGGACCGTTTCAGCAGACATCTCCGCTCGTGTGTATGGGCTAGCGGACAGATTTCTCCACCCGACAGATTTCAAAGCAAGCTTTGAAATCTATCCGGTGGGGATCTGTCCGCCCGACATGTCTGCTGGTTAGTACACTTACCAGCAGACATGTCGTCCCCCACCGCCGCCGCCGAATGGATTCGGCGCATGCGCGGAAGTGTTTTACTTCCTGGTGCAGTGACGCGGCGGCGTCAACGTCACCGCCGCGCCACCGCGCCGTCCGGCGGCGGGGAATTTAATCCGATGGTGTGTACACGCCATCGGATCAAACTACCGATCGGACATATCCGATGGAAATGGTCCGCGGACCGTTTTCATCGGATATGTCCGATCGTGTGTATGGGGCCTAAGAGCTCCTCGGATGGATGGCTCTATGAAGAGTGATGATTGAGGGAATTGTAGATCCTTCCAAGGGATCTCAAGGTCCAAGATAGAGGGTGGCTCCAGGCTTTCAGATGGAACAACGCTTGTAGGTATCCATAGAAGAAACAAAAAAACTCCACATGGTGTAGTTTGTTTGAAAAAGGGGAGCCTTTATTAGGCTGGTAAAATACAGAGCAATAAAAATGCCAGTACTCTGGAAAGGATCTGGCACACGTGATCACATGAATTTAAAATGAGCGTGGTAGTTGGGTATTAAAAAGCTATGTACCCGACATGTTTCGAGCTAATGCTCATCAACAGGGGCATGGCTCCTTCACCCACTCCACGCCATATATATATATAATGAAAAGACAATTCACTGTGTCTCAAAACAGCTGCAATCAATTCGTTTGAATAAACTACACTAATTGGTTACGCCCACTGGTGTCTGCAGAGAACCACATTAGTCATGCCTGTCCAGCCATATGGTCATTAGATCGTGTACTTTCATTGATTGAAAATAGGTAGGTGTCCGCCCACTCGTGTGCGTCATAAGTGAGGGACGCGAAGCTGTTTATCTGAAGGAAAGGCAGCCTATAGGAGATGGACAACCTAGACATAGGAGGTGGTTGGTCGCACGAACAGCGGGGCATACGTCAGCACGTTGCCACGTGACGACGCGACGCAGTACGTCATCAGTCGGGACCAGCTGGGAATGGAAAATGATTGGTCACGCGAACGGGGGAGCATACGTCAGCGCGTCACCACGGATGGGATTGATTTTCTCATCATTAATGAGCCCAATATGTGGGAGGTTTTTTCAGTCCGCCATGCAGTATGTTTCCCATTAAGTTCATTCCCTGTCCATTTCCATATGTCATTCCTTGATAAGGGTTTTATTAATACAGTCTATAGTGTGGTGCTACGGTACTGCTGAAACCATGGGTTAACGCCCATTGAGTGAGACATATGTAGTCATTTTACAGTGGTGCCATTGGATTGCGTATGCTCATCCCCCTAGAATAATATGTTCAATCAATGGATTCGCCTTTTCCCTGACGTCTGACCCGTCGAGTCACGTAGTTACGGGGTTACATGGCAGCGTGCGCCCTCCCGTTCGTTTGCGGGACCAATCATCTTCCAGCCAGGGATGTTTATCCCGGGTGAGGACGCACCGTGCCGCGTCGTCACGTGGTGACGCGCTGACGTATGCTCCCCCGTTCGCGTGACCAATCATTTTCCATTCCCAGCTGGTCCCGACTGATGACGTACTGCGTCGCGTCGTCACGTGGCAACGTGCTGACGTATGCCCCGCTGTTCGTGCGACCAACCACCTCCTATGTCTAGGTTGTCCATCTCCTATAGGCTGCCTTTCCTTCAGATAAACAGCTTCGCGTCCCTCACTTATGACACACACGAGTGGGCGGACGCCTACCGATTTTCAACCAATGAAAGTACACGATCTAATGACCATATGGCTGGACAGGCATGACTAATGTGGTTCTCTGCAGACACCAGTGGGCGTAACCAATGTGATCACGTGTGCCAGATCCTTTCCAGAGTCCTGGCATTTTTTTGTTATTTTTATTGCTCTGTATTTTACCAGCCTAATAAAGGCTCCCCTTGTTCAAACAAACTACACCATGTGGAGTTTTTTTGTTTCTTCTATGGATACCTACAAGCGTTGTTCCATCTGAAAGCCTGGAGCCACCCTCTATTTTGGACCTTGAGATCCCTGGGAAGGATCTACAATTCCTTCAATCATCACTCTTCATAGAGCCATCCATCCGAGGAGCTCTTACAAGCTTATCTGACACAGTGCCCCCAGCATATGTGTCCACCCTATGCGGTAAGAGTACCCATTCTCTTATTCTATCGTCTGGCTATCCTGCATGTTTATTAAAGTGGATTACGCACATCGTTTGAATCCCCAGTAACACAGGAGTGTCCCACAGGAGTGTTTCATAGGAAGACCTATCTGTACCTTTACATTGTCCTTGAAGGACTCCCTCCATATTTTACATTTCATTGACTGTATTGCAAAGGGTTTCACAATCCTGTTTGTGCATTTTTATATTGTGTTTTCTGTTTACTCATCACAATATTATCTCACCAATTTGGATGAGACTTATGTAAACTGCTTCACGCAATCTTACTTTTTCTAGCACTCCTGGTGAATAGCCTCAGATGATACACAGGGATGAACCAAATCTCCCTACATAAGTTTCACATGTATATATGCTCTCTTCACCTTTATATACTGTTTAAAAAAGTTGAGATTGTGTTAGGAGATTTTCTCTTCCTGTTTAACAGAGTGTGATGTCTGGGCATACAGCCAAGATAGCTAACATTGCTGATTGGAGGAAAGGCACACACCCCCTCTAATCATAGGCAGGCCCGTCACTTCAAGGCAGGCAAACCAAGCAATTGCTTGGGGCCCCAAGTAGGGCCCTTGCTTGCCGCGCTTCCTACAGCCTCCTAAGCACTCTATAGAGGGCCTACAGCACTGCTGCCAGCCTGCCTCGAGTTGTCACTTCCCCTTCTCTGTGTAGCATGGCCTACCAGCTCCTCTTCCTTCCTCCTGTCGGTCCGGACTCCGGCCAGGTACCATGCAGTACAAGAGATTCAGTTTTCTGTTCCTGGCTGGATTGACAGGAAGTGCACACCGAGTGCTCACTTCCTTTTAGTCTTTTACCCCCCTCCCTCTCTCCCTCCCTGTGTGTGTGTGGGGAGGGGGTTTGGGGGGCCTCCATGTAATTTTATCTGATGTGTCGGAGAATTTCAGGCTGATAACAGAGGAATGGTTCAGGAGAGAGCTATGGGACTACGCTCTTTGAAGAGACATAACAAAACACTGCAGATATATGTGCCCAGCTCAAATTTCATGAATTGGGTTTACATTCACTTTAACCGCTTCAGGTCCGCGCTATTAACAAAATACGTGAACAGCGCGGACCTGAGGCGCCGCGGTCACTTCTTTGAACTTGATTTGCTTGTAATTCCCCGCGCGGCGGGGAAAAACAGTCCCGACGCATCACCGAGGATTCGATGCGTGTACCCGGCGGCCGCGATGTCCATCAGGTACACGCGATCATCGGTGAGACAGCAGGGACGTGGAGCTCTGAGTGTAAACACAGAGCTTCACGTCCTGTCAGTGAGGTGACAGATGCTGTTTCTCTTGTACATAGGGAGACAGCATCGGTCACCTCCCCCAGTCACCCCCCTCCCCCCATACAGTTAGAACACACCCAGGCAATACATTTAACCCCTTCCTCACCCCCTGTTAACCCCTTCAATGCCAGTCACATTTATACAGTAATCAGGGCCGGCCTTTGGGGTGTGCGGACAGTGCGATCGCACAGGGCGCCATAGCAACATGGGCGCCATAGCAACATGGGCGCCATAGCAACATGGGCGCCTGGCGACCGCACAGATTTTTTAATTTGCTAACGTATTAAGTAGTGGGCGGGGGCGTGCCGCACACTGTGGGTGTCAGGCCGGCGCCGGCGCCCCCCCCCCCCCCTGAAGAGGACCTTGCCGGGTGCCTGGCTTTGCAGGGGTGGTGCCGTGCAAGCCGCATCCCAGCGAGCCGTCGGCACACCCGTGGTCTGAGTCTCGGCTGCCTGTGACTGTCTCAGTCACGCAGCCGAGCAGTGAAGCCGCCTCCCCCTTGCCTGTACTGTGCTGTGTGTGCAGCACGCAGCAAGCAGGTTATCCGAGCCTGCTTGCTTTACAGGTCTGAAGGGGGGGTCGTCTGTATTTTAGGGGGGTCTGCACTGTAGGGGTTTATCTGTATTGTAGGGGGTGGTGTTTTCTGTATTGTGTGTGTGGAGGGGTTCTTTATTGTTGGGGGGTCTGCACTGTAGGGGTTTATCTGTATTGTAGGGGGGGGGGGTGTTTTCTGTATTGTGGGGGGGTGGTTCTTTATTGTAGGGGTGGTCTATTGTAGGGGTGTTCTGTATTGTGGGGGGGGGGGTTCGCACTATTGTAAGGAGAGATCTGTATTGTAGGGGGAGGGGTATGCACTGTACGGGGGTCCAAAACTGTTAGGGGGTGTGTGTAACATACAGGTGTCCGAGGCTGTGTAATGTAAAGGGGTCCAGAGCTGTGGGGTGCTGTGTAATGTAAAGGGGTCCAGAGGTGCAGGGTGCTGTGTAGCATAAAGGGGTCCAGAGCTGTGGGGTTCTGTGTAATGTAAGGGGCCCAGAGGTGCAGGGTGCTGTGTAATGTAAAGGGGTCCAGAGGTGCAGGGTGCTGTGTAGCGTAAAGGGGTCCAGAGGTGCAGGGTGCTGTGTAATGTAAGGGGCCCAGAGGTGCAGGGTGCTGTGTAGTGTAAAGGGGCCCAGAGGTGCAGGGTGCTGTGTAATGTAAAGGGGCCCAGAGGTGCAGGGTGCTGTGTAATGTAAAGGGGCCCAGAGGTGCAGGGTGTTGTGTAATGTAAAGGGGCCCAGAGGTGCAGGGTGCTGTGTAATGTAAAGGGGTCCAGAGATGCAGGGTTCTGTGTAATGTAAAGGGGTCCAGAGCTGTGGGGTGCTTTGTAATGTAAGGGGCCCAGAGGTGCAGGGCGCTGTGTAGTGTAAAGGGGCCCAGAGGTGCAGGGTGCTGTGTAATGTAAGGGTCCCAGAGGTGCAGGGTGCTGTGTAATGTAAGGGGCCCAGAGGTGCAGGGTGCTGTGTAGTGTAAAGGGGTCCAGAGGTGCAGGGTGCTGTGTAGTGTAACGGGGTCCAGAGGTGCAGGGTGCTGTGTAGTGTAAAGGGGCCCAGAGGTACAGGGTGCTGTGTAATGTAAGGGGCCCTGTGGTGCAGGGTGCCGTGTAATGTAAGGGGCCCAGAGGTGCAGGGTGCTGTGTAATGTAAAGGGGTCCAGAGATGCAGGGTGCTGTGTAATGTAAAGGGGTCCAGAGCTGTGGGGTGCTGTGTAATGTAAGGGGCCCTGTGGTGCAGGGTGCTGTGTAATGCAAGGGGCCCAGTGGTGCTGTGTAATATAAGGGGCCCAGTGGTGCAGGGTGCTGTGTAATGTAAAGGGGTCCAGAGGTGCAGGGTGCTGTGTAGCGTAAAGGGGTCCAGAGGTGCAGGGTGCTGTGTAATGTAAGGGGCCCAGAGGTGCAGGGTGCTGTGTAGTGTAAAGGGGCCCAGAGGTGCAGGGTGCTGTGTAATGTAAAGGGGCCCAGAGGTGCAGGGTGCTGTGTAATGTAAAGGGGCCCAGAGGTGCTGTGTAATGTAAGGGGCCCAGAGGTGCAGGGTGCTGTGTAATGTAAGGGTCCCAGAGGTGCAGGGTGCTGTGTAATGTAAGGGGCCCAGAGGTGCAGGGTTATGTGTAGTGTAAAGGGGTCCAGAGGTGCAGGGTGTTGTGTAATGTAAAGGGGTCCAGAGGTGCAGGGTGCTGTGTAGTGTAACGGGGTCCAGAGGTGCAGGGTGCTGTGTAGTGTAAAGGGGCCCAAAGGTACAGGGTGCTGTGTAATGTAAGGGGCCCAGAGATGCAGGGTGCTGTGTAATGTAAAGGGGTCCAGAGCTGTGGGGTGCTGTGTAATGTAAGGGGCCCTGTGGTGCAGGGTAATGTAAGGGGCCCAGTGGTGCTGTGTAATATAAGGGGCCCAGAGGTGCAGGGTGCTGTGTAATGTAAGGGGCCCAGTGGTGCAGGGTGCTGTGTAATGTAAAGGGGTCCAGAGATGCAGGGTGCTGTGTAATGTAAAGGGGCCCAGAGGTGCAGGGTGCTGTGTAATGTAAGGGGCCCTGTGGTGCAGGGTGCTGTGTAATGTAAAGGGGTCCATCCAGAGGTGAAGGGTGCTATGTAATGTAAAGGGGTCCAGAGCTGTGGGGTGCTGTGTAATGTAAGGGGCCCTGTGGTGCAGGGTGCTGTGTAATGTAAAGGGGTCCATCCAGAGGTGCAGGGTGCTGTGTAATGTAAGGGGCCCAGAGGTGCAGGGTGCTGTGTAATGTAAAGGGGTCCAGAGATGCAGGGTGCTGTGTAATGTAAAGGGGTCCAGAGCTGTGGGGGTGCTGTGTAATGTAAGGGGCCCAGTGGTGCAGAGTGATGTGTAATGTAAGGGGCCCAGTGGTGCAGGGTGCTGTGTAATGTAAGGGGCCCAGAGGTGCAGGGTGCTGTGTAGTGTAAAGGGGTCCAGAGGTGCAGGGTGCTGTGTAATGTAAAGGGGGTCTAGAGGTGCAGGGTGCTGTGTAGTGTAAAGGGGTCCAGAGGTGCAGGGTGCTGTGTAGTGTAAAGGGGTCCAGAGGTGCAGGGTGCTGTGTAGTGTAAAGGGGCCCAGAGGTACAGGGTGCCGTGTAATGTAAGGGGCCCAGAGGTGCAGGGTGCTGTGTAATGTAAAGGGGTCCAGAGATGCAGGGTGCTGTGTAATGTAAAGGGGTCCAGAGCTGTGGGGTGCTGTGTAATGTAAGGGGCCCTGTGGTGCAGGGTGCTGTGTAATGCAAGGGGCCCAGTGGTGCTGTGTAATATAAGGGGCCCAGAGGTGCAGGGTGCTGTGTAATGTAAAGGGGTCCAGAGCTGTGGGGGTGCTGTGTAATGTAAGGGGCCCAGTGGTGCAGAGTGATGTGTAATGTAAGGGGCCCAGTGGTGCAGGGTGCTGTGTAATGTAAGGGGCCCAGAGGTGCAGAGTGCTGTGTAATGTAAAGGGGTCCAGAGATGCAGGGTGCTGTGTAATGTAAAGGGGTCCAGAGCTGTGGGGGTGCTGTGTAATGTAAGGGGCCCAGTGGTGCAAGGTGCTGTGTAATGTAAAGGGGTCCACCCAGAGGGGCAGGGTGCTATGTAATGTAAAGGGGTCCAGAAGGGCAGGGGGCTTTGTAATGTAAAGGGGCCCAGAGGTGCAGTTGTGGAGAGGGGTACACAGTAGTGACAGGTACACCTGGCAGGCCGCAGGCAGATTCTGCCGGAAAGACGGCATGGCGGCTGTCCTTGCCTTGCTATGAGGAGCTCATACGCCATGCGCACTGAGAAGACAAAGGAGGGCAAGGATCCACAGAAGCAGGCAGCAGATGTAAAACCTTTCTTCTGTAAGTAAATTCTTTTTTTATAAGTGCACTGCTTAATGTCTGTTTTGTATTTTCTTTTTTAAATAGGGTGTTTCTTAAAGGAATAGTAAATACAAAAGTTAAAAAATACTTTATTGTAATTATGTTTGATATTTGTTAGTAAATTTACAGGT
Organism: Rana kukunoris; assembly: GCA_029574335.1. Classification (NCBI taxonomy): domain Eukaryota; kingdom Metazoa; phylum Chordata; class Amphibia; order Anura; family Ranidae; genus Rana; species Rana kukunoris. The sequence continues at coordinate 83,487,533 of CM056060.1, read as the reverse complement.
AGTGTTATTATACCGTGTGATTTACTTTATAAGTGGCGTTATTATACTGTGTGAATAAAGGAATGGAAGGCTTTAAATGGAGCCCATATTGGAGAAATGGGTGTGGTTACCGAGGGGTGTGGTTACCAAGGGGCGTAGTTACTGAGGGGCGTGGTCACTAGGGGGCGCTGTAAAGCTTTCTCGCACAGGGCGCCTAAAGGCCTAAGGCCGGCCCTGACAGTAATTAGTGCATTTTATAGCACTGGTCGCTGTATAAATGTGAATGGCGCCAAAAATGTGTCAAAAGTGTCCGATGTGTCCGTCGCAATATCGCAGTCCCAATAAAAATCGCAGATCGCCGCCATTACTAGTAAAAAAAAAATATTAAAAAAAAAAAATCATAATTATGTCCCCTATTTTGTAGGTGCTATAACTTTTGCGCAAAGCATTCACTTATTGTGATTTTTTTTTTTTTTTTACAAAAATACGTAGAAGAATACGTATCGGCCTTAACTGAGAAAAAAAAACTATAAAAAAAAAAAAAATGGGATATTTATTATAGCAACAAGTAAAAAAATATATATATATTTTTAAATTGTCGCTCTTTTTTTCATTATAACGCAAAAAATAAAAACCGCACGGGCGATCAAATGCCACCAAAATAAAGCTCTATTTGTGGGGGAAAAAAGGACGCCAAGTTTGTTTGGGTGCCACGTCGCACGACCGCGCAATTGTCAGTTAAAGCGACGCAGTGCCGGAAGCTGAAATTTCGCCTGGGCACGAAGGGGGTTTATGTGCCCAGTAAGCAAGTGGTTAAAGTGGAGTTCCACCCATGTTTTAGTTTATTAAGAGTCAGCAGCTACAAAAAGTATAGCTGCTGACTTTTAATAAACCGACACTTACCTGCCCCACGCTCCGGTGATGTGGCCGCCCGGAGGCTCGCTCCTCTACCCCCCTTCTCCTCGGCGCCGTCATCATAACTGTGGGCACCCGGCCATGGCAGCTTACGGCTTTACGTCCGAGCACGCACTGCGCATGCGCCCAGTCTCCTATTGGCCAACCGATCTCCCGGGACCTGAGTTGTGTCCTAGAAGATTGCTGGCAGAGAGGGGCCGTCTAGAGTGAGAGGAGGAGTCGCCTAGGCAGCCCAAAAAAGGAAGCAGGAAGTCCCACCAAAAGTAAGGTAAATACCCCCCCCCCCAAAAAAAAATGCATGCCAAACGTGGCATGTAAGGTAAGGTGACCAGAATTTTAAAATGAGATCCAGGGACAAATTTATTCTTTCCTAGTAATGGGAACAATCAGCGACTCTCTGCCCGTCGCCGCCCGCCTCACAGCCTCTCAAGTCTTACTCTCCGGGCCCCGGCTACTATTGGATGGGGAGTGGAGGAAGATCACTCCGCCAGGGAAGGCAAGGAGATAGGCCGGTGGCTGGCCGGGATTTGAGCCAAGGCAGAAGAACATGCGAGCGAAGCTGAATAAGCATGCGCCCGAAACTGAAGAAATATTTCCTCTGACCAGCACATGATCATCAGAAAGGGGCACAGATAATGGGAAAAATACAACCCCCCTATGCTAGTAGGCATGGCTGAGTAGGGGTGTGTAATTCACATTTTTTTATTTTAATTCTGCACTGACTGTCTTTGAAATTGCCCCTGCCCCCTATTAAATCCAATCTGGGGACAAGTGTCCTCAATCAGGGGACTGTCCCCTGAAACTGGGGATGTCTGGTCACCCTAATGTAAGGGGGCGAGAGGTTCAATTTTTGGGTGGAAATCTGCTTTAATAATGCATTAACAAAGTTATATACAATACGTAAAGGGGTTACCAAACTTGTGGCATTAATATCTGAACGACTACAGCACTATGGAGAGAATGGTGATAAACCACCATGCAGTGATTGAGCGGTAATGTTAGATACACCCAGTGACAGTGCGCCCATGGAGGGCGCAGGAGTGTTGCCCCCTCTCTCCTGCACCACTCTATCACCAATAGATAGATGCATGCATTGCACTTCTAAACAGACAGTAAGGTAATACTAGGTTACATATACAACCAAACAAAACAATTTTATGTCTACGTCAGGGTTGTACGTATTAACCACTTTAGCCCCGGACCATATTGCTGTCCAAAGACCAGAGCACTTTTTGCGATTCGGCACTGCGTTGCTTTAACTGACAATTGCGCGGTCGTGCGACGTAGCTCCCAAACAAAATTGGCGTCCTTTTTTTTCCCCCACAAATAGAGCTTTCTTTTGGTGGTATTTGATCATACCTGCGGTTTTTATTTTTTGCGCTATAAACAAAAATAGAGCGACTATTTTGAAAAAAATGCAATACTTTTTACATTTGCTATAATAAATATCCCCAAAAAAGATATAAAAAAAAAAATTTTCTCCTCAGTTTAGGCCGATACGTATTCTTCTACATATTTTTCGTTAAAAAAAAAAAAATCGCAATTAGCGTTTATTAATTGGTTTGCGCAAAATTTATAGCGTTTACAAAAAAGGGGGTCGTTTTATGGCATTTTTATTATTATTTTTTTTTTACTAGTAATGGCGACGATCAGCGTTTTTTTCGGTACTGCGATATTATGGCGGACACATCGGACACCCAGGTCCCCAAACACTTTAAATGACAATAACTTGCATATTAGCCTTTAAAATTAGCACTTTAGATTTCAAACGTTCGAGTCCCATAGACTTTAACAGGGTTCTAAAGTTCACGCAAACTTGCCACGAACACCCCAAAATGTTTGCTGTTCGGCGAACAGGCAATGTTTGAGTCGAACATGAGTCTGACTCGAACTCAAAGCTCATCCCTACTGATAATCAATGTGCTGTCCCCCCACCTCTGACAGGGAGAGCCGCCAATCGTCTCTCCCCGTCAGCGCAAACTGAGGAATGCCATTTACCGACACTTCCTGGTTCACGCGATGATCAGCTGTGATTGGTCACAGCTAATCACGTGGTAAGAAGCCTATAGGCCAGGCGGGAAGTGGTTAAAGTTGCCACCTCATCAGTGGCGGCTGGTGCTCAAAATTTTTGGGGGGGCGCAAACAGAAAAAAAAAATTGCAGCCTCACTGTGCCCATCACATGCAGCCACTGTGCCATCAAACTCAGCCACTGTGCCATGCCACTAAATGCAGCCACTGTGCCATCAATGGTCACCACTGTGCCATGCAAAGCAGCCTCTGTGCCATCAATTGTCACCACTGTGCCATGCCATCAAACGCAGCCACTGTGAATGAATGAATGAATGAAAACGTATATAGCGAAGGAAGATGGCAGCTTAACCCGAGAGCTCCGTCTCACCTCAGCCCACACTACACTTCATCACGGGATTCTCGCTATCTCTTTTACTGGAAACATGGGGACTTCATCCCGTGGAAGTTCGGCGTCTCGATCCAGATCCCCGCGGGATGTTCCCGGCCCTAACCAGACCATACCTGAGATCTTTAGGACACAGAGGCCTGTCATGGCGGCACCGCTTCCCGCCTCTACAATACCTCGGCAACATGTCGAGCTCACGCTCTCCCCAGCAGCCCCAGCTCCTACTTCGGGGATGCTGCACCCGGCTCCTGCCCAGCAACTGAGTATCCAAGACCTCCGTGCGGTGGCGACCGACATCAAGGACACGCTGTCCGCGGCGATTTCGGACCTCCGCCATGAACTACAGGCGATAGCAGGCAGGGTCCAGAAAGTGGAGAATGCGACGATGGTTCAACACACCGCCATTAAACGTGTGGCACACAAACTGGATGCACACACCCTACAGCTCCGGGATATCCAGCGCCACGTTGAAGAACTCGACAACAGGGGCAGAAGGCACAACTTACGGATAAGAGGCCTCCCGGAATCTGTAGAGACCGATCAGATTGCCCCTGCGGTTACCGCTATTTTCAACCGCCTCCTGGATAGACCACCGGACACGAAAATAGCTATGGAACGCATCCATAGGGCCCTCCGCCCTCGGGGTAGGGACACCGACCCCCCGAGGGACATTATTTGCTTTGTGAACGACTATGGGATCAAGGAAACGGTCCTCAGGAAAGCCCGGGAGAGGGACCGGCTGGAACATGACGGCCGCCCGATACAAATTTATCAGGACCTCTCGGCTATCACGCTCAGGAACCGCAAGGCCCTCCGCCCCCTCTTGGACGTGCTGAATACCAAGGAAATTCGCTACCGTTGGAAATTTCCCTTTGGCGTGCAAGCTACTCACCTGGGTCGCTCGGCCCTCCTGAGGGTCCCTGAAGAATTGGATGCTTTCTGCAAACACCTGGATATTCCGATTGTCCATCTTCCAGACTGGTATGCCGAATTTCAAGTCCCCGAGCTTTCTCGCCGCAACATGGAAGAAGAACCCATGGACGCGCAGGACACCAGATACCGGAGACGACAGTCCCCCTCCCCGTCGGGCCTCGGTGTTCCTGCACCGGGATATCCGTCACCTACCAACCCTTTGGCAGCCCCGATGCCGCGCAGGGCTCGTCGTGATCACCCGGTGGCCTCTCGCTAGAAGATTCTCCCCGATCCGGCCGTATCCCTGGTGCTGCCCTCTGGCTACACTTCTATGCCCTGATGTCCTCACCTGTGTTCCTTCCTCCTACAGCCAGACACCCTGACTCCCCTACATAGTCTGCGATGCATGGAAAATCTCTGATTCCCACAGACTCACAATCCGACTCCTTTGTGTCTGTCTCTCCCTCCCCCTGCCCTTCTCCTGCGGAGGTTGGTGGGAACTGTCGACACGGACTTGGCTCTCTTACGTTACTCCTGGACATGCAGATATTTTGCCCGCGAGCTGCTGCAGAACCCGTGCCTGTTCCATCCCAGGGTTATCCTTCACCACCGATCCCCCACTAACTGCATTGCTGGACTACGGTCACCCACAGGTTACCTTCTCCGGATGTGTCCTCCGCCTCCGGCGGGAGCCTTTGGTCTCGTCCGTGGCGGAGAGCTCCTGTTCGACGGGCTGTCACAGCCATTCCCCCCGGATCCGTTGAGAACTGCCTCTCCATGGAACTCTCTGATGTGTTGACCTGACCGACTATACCCGAGCACCAATAAGATGGCTCAGTGGACAATGCATAACTTTATTATGTAGTCATACTTTACCTAGGTCTGCTCTGATCTTATTGCCTTATTGAACGGTATCATATTTGGGTAAGCAATGAGTCACTTTCTACCCACTTTATATGCAGTTTGTGATGCCTCCCTGCGCCACTCCTGCCCTTGTATACACTGGGTGGCCTCAGAACGCACGGCGCTCTGCAGTGGTTGTACTGAAGTCAGTCCTCTGCGATATGCCCCTCCACCATCATAAACTAGCTCCTTATTCCTGCGAGTCACGTTACGTTTCGGGGAAGAGCCATACTTTACATGAAGGAATCCCCTAAAACTAACGTGTCGCACGGGACCCCCCCCGGGAGACATAGGTGGGTGCGGCATCGCTTTATTAATGGTTAGCCGCCTTCTGACATGTACCCGCATGTCCTGCTTGCCACCGGGAAACTGGCCCTATCCGAGATCTTCCAGAGATAGTTGTACTTAGCAGTGATTAGAAGCGTTAATGGTTACTTTGTTTGGTTTAATGGGGCTGAGCTGCATTGCTGCTCTCTTCATTAGTTCCTGTTTTAACCCACGCACCGTTGTGAGTGGACGAGAAATGCACTCCCCCACAAATATGTATATCCCGTTTGCCTTCTCTTACCGCAGATATGGGCACTGGTAGAGATGATGGGTTTTGTTAGATATTCTTTCACGGTTGATTAGTTTTCCCGACAGACGAACCAACCCCTACACAGTGGTCCTTTGTTACAATCTCGACCACTGACCATTTCCGGCACCCCTCGAGTTCCCATCCCCCCCTCCCACAGGACTCGTTCCCCTTGTATCGGGAAAGGGACTGTGTAAGTGACCGGAACCCCTACCCCCCTATCCCGGATCCCTATCATCTACCCTAAGTGTCTTCTCCTAGTGACCCCATCCCCTCCTGCCACAGCTCTACTCACTAGATACCACTCTCCCATTGGTGCCTGCGCTTGCCAGCGGACGCAATGACTGACAAACAGACGACCGCTGACAGACCCACGCTGAAAATCGTATCTCTGAACGCGCGAGGGCTCAACATCCCTGAGAAACGTGCCCAACTCCTACTGGCAATGCACCGAGCTAAGGCCGATATTATATTTGTACAGGAAACGCATTTCAGAACGAACTCCACGCCTAAATTTTGCAACTTCCATTTCCCCACAGTTCACCATGCAACCAACTCCGAATCCAAATCAAAAGGGACCTCCATACTAATAGCCAAGCAGTGCCCGTTCCAACTGTCGGAGTCTCTGGCGGACCCAGAGGGTAGATACCTATTTCTGAAAGGCACATTTCTTTATCGCCCTATCACTCTCGCCAATATTTACGCCCCAAACTCCCGTCAGGTGTCGTTTATTAACTCTGTGTCGGACAAGCTAGCCTCCTTTAAGGTCGGCACTCTGGTTTTAGGTGGTGACCTAAATGTTCCACTCAACCCCGCTCAAGACACGTCGACGGGTACTTCCTCCCTCCCCTATGCAGCCCTGAGGAGGATAAAATCGCACCTTCAAAATCTCCTCCTGCACGACACGTGGCGCACCCTGAACCCTACAGGTAGGGACTATACCTTCTATTCCACACCACATAACAGATACTCCAGATTAGATTACCTATTCCTTACCCAAGACGACTTGCCCCTGCTGAAAAATGCTGCCATAGAACCCATGCTGATCGCAGACCACAACCCAGTCTCAGTCACACTGTCCTTTCCTGAGAGCAGACCGCGTTCCAACATTTGGAGACTAGACCCCTCCCTGCTCACCGACCCGACCATAGCTACGGACTTAGAGGCCCGCCTTAAACTATTTTTCCACGAAAACGGATCAGGAGAGATGGCTCCCAGTATTAACTGGGAAGCCCACAAGTGTGTGGTTAGAGGCATCCTGATCGCCGCAGCGGCTAAACGTAATAGGGAACGACGGAAACAGTATGCCGACCTCGCAGAAAAGATTCGGCGACTGGAAGGTGCGCACAAACACACACTGGCCCTAACGACTCTGCAGGATCTGGTCCAGGCCCGAACTGAACTCTTGGAGGTCATTGGTAAACGAATCAGGCGTAATTTCATTTTAGCTAAAAGAGCGTTTTACGAATATGGCAATAAGGCTAGTAGGATGCTCGCGAGGGCCTTACAATCTAAAAAAGCCGCAATGACCGTCAACTCCTTGACTGACGAACGTGGTCATGGAATGTCCTCCTCCCCCGACATCGCCAAACATTTTGTTAAGTACTATACTAAACTGTACAATCTACCCTCTCCCGATTCATCTACGGCGCAAGACGCGAGACGTGACTTGATCAAAGACTTTCTGACAGAATTTGGCCCTACCCCGCTCTCAGAGGCAGCTATATTGGAACTCGACAGACCCCTTAACAGCAAAGAGGTGGAACTGGCCCTGAAACAAATGAAATCGGGCAAAAGCCCGGGACCGGACGGTCTGACGGCGGGATATTACAAATCATACGCAAAGATTCTCACGCCGTTCTTCCTCTCTGCGTTCAATTCTTACGCTAACCGCCCTACACCGCCCCGTGATCTTCTGACTGCCCACATTGTAGTCATACCGAAACCTGGCAGGGACCCATCCGCAGTGACCAATTACAGACCCATCTCGCTGCTAAATGTGGACTTGAAGTGGTTTGCCAAAACATTAGCGAATAGACTTCTCCCTTACCTCCCCAACCTTGTACATTTGGACCAAGTTGGTTTTGTCCCTGGTAGAGAGGCGAGGGACAATACCCTAAAAGCACTAAATGTTCACCATTGGCTTACCTCCACCGGATCCCCAGGATTTTTCCTGTCACTTGATGCGGAGAAGGCATTTGACAGGGTGGCGTGGGACTTCATGCAGGCAACCCTACGGGCCATTGGCCTTCCGCTAACCATGTTGAACTATATTTCCACGCTATATGCTGCCCCAACTGCGAGAGTTCGTGTAAATGGCTGCCTGTCAGATGCCTTCTCCATTACCAATGGCACTCGCCAGGGTTGCCCCCTCTCCCCTTTGATCTTTATTTTAACCCTAGAACCTTTTTTGAGACGACTTAGATCTAATTCAACAATTAAGGGCATTGACATAGGGAATCGCACCTACAAAATTGCTGCTTTTGCGGATGACATCCTTCTTTTTTTGAGAGATCCGCACACTACCATCCCAAATTTACTGAAAGACTTTGAGGACTTTAGATTACTTTCTAATTTTCAAATTAATTTCTCCAAATCGTCGGCACTGAACGTCTCCCTACCTGCGGCGCAGCGCAACCTCTGTCAAGTGAACTGCCCATTCCAATGGAATAGCCGGGCCATAACTTACTTAAGATACCAGCTTCCTGTATCCTTAGCGGACCTATACTGCTTAAACTATACCCCTCTACTACAAAATATACTTGCAGATTTAGGGAAGTGGTCCTCGAAATCGTTGTCATGGCTGGGCAGGGTCGCGGTCGTCAAGATGAACGTCTTGCCGCGGATCCTGTACACCTTACAAGCAGTCCCTATCAGACTCCCCCCGGCCTTCTTCTCCTCCTACAAAAAAGCGAGCACCGACTTTATTTGGAATAAAAATCGTCCGCGACTAGGTTATGACCGGCTCACAGCACCCAAACTTAAAGGCGGCTTGGGGCTACCTGACGTTTACAAATATCACTTAGCCTGTGGCCTAACTAGAATAATAGATTGGAACGTTCACTGGGTGAGGAAGGACTGGGTTCGACTGGAGCAATCATTCTCTTCCCTCCCTATTGCACAACTTCCGTGGATCTCACGACGCAATGTCCCGAAGGAATGTAGGGATCACCCCCTGATCCACACCTCCCTATTGCACTTCAGGGAGGCATGCACCAAACACAAAATTTCTGACCTGTATGGCCCTATGACTCCCCTTAGATTGAACCCTGACTTCACCCCAGGAATGCACCCTACCTTTCTAGCCGAAGTTTGGCCCCACCCCACAGTACAGGCTAGTCAATTCTTCCTCAATGGACATCTCTTACTACAGCCCGACCTAGCCTCCAAGATCAATAAAGACGTCTTCCCGTTCTGGACGTATGTGCAACTCCGTCACTTCTTCGCTAAATCGGCTCCAGGATCTAACTGGTCCAGGGCCACCACTTGTTTTGAGAATATGTGCTCTAGCGGAAAACCGCAGAGGCATCTTATCTCGTCTACGTACGCCCTTTTGTTCTCCACGCTTACAGCTAAGGCCCATTGGACCAGCCACCATTGGCAGCAAGATCTCTCGCTGGATCTCACGGAATCAGAATGGGAGGACGTCTACAGGCTAGCTCACAAAGGCTCGATTAATGTCCAGATACAGGAGAATGCATACAAAATCCTTTCTAGGTGGTATAAAACCCCGCTCAAACTTCACCGCATTAACCCCACACTTTCAAAGACTTGCTGGAGATGCCATCTAGAGGACGGTTCCTTCCTCCACATATGGTGGTCCTGCCCTAAAATTCACGCTTATTGGACGGAGGTCCACAAATACATTTCCCGAGTAACTACTTTTAATTTGGAGTTCACGCCCGCTCAGTTCCTCCTTCACCATGCTCAGCCGCTCCCGAGTGGCTATTGTCGATCCCTAGCCATGCATATGGTGAATGCGGCCCGGATGTGTATACCACTCAATTGGCTCTCTCCCAATCCTCCTTCTCTTCCGGTCTGGTTCAACCGTATACAAAAGACGATGGAGATGGAGGAACTGATCCACCAAGCCAATGACACCCCCTTTAAATTCTCAGGAACATGGGCATGCTGGACCCACTTTACATCGACTGACGAATACAAGAATATTATGTCCTGACAGCGCTGACTGTGCCCTTCGATTGGACACAAACTCGTAGAGCTGTGGCAGACTCCCTTATGTCACCAGGAGACTCCCTCCCTCCCCCTCCCTTTTGTCAGTCAGTTGTCTATACCGAGAGTATGGTATGTGTTAGTCTTCCCTACTTACAGTTGACGCCAGTTCCTCAAGGTGTCAACCCTGGCAGTATAGGTTAACACCGATATCAGTATTTCCTTCCAGCTTTTACACTACAAACCCATTGGCGGCCACGACCGCTCTTACTTTAGGAATCCATTTGTTGACGATTTGGGTTTTGTTCTTCATTTGTACGTTTCCCTGTTAACTATCTCCTAGCGGCTGCGACCGCACTTGTTCATGCTTAATGGTTGTTTAACGGATATTTGAGCTGTTAATGTACTGTACTGTGCACTTTGAAATAAACATTTTCTTGAAAAAAAAAAAAGAAAACGTATATAGCGCGGCACATGCGAACTGAATCGCCTCTGGGCGCTTGCTGTTCCAGTCTCCTTTGGTATCAAAAGAGATGAGTCCCTCAATTGTTGCCACTGTGCCAATTTTCACCACTGTGCCCATTGATGCCACTGTGCATGTCACCACTGTGCCCCATGCCACTGTGCCCATTGTCACCACTGTGCCCCATGATGCCACTGTGCACATTGTCACCACTGTGCCCCATGATGCCACTGTGCACATTGTCACCACTGTGCCCCATGATGCCACTGTGCACATTGTCACCACTGTGCCCCATGATGCCACTGTGCCCATTGTCACTACTGTGCCCCATGATGCCACTTTGCCCATTGTCACCACTGTACCCCATGATGCCACTGTGTCCATTGTCGCCTCTGTGCCCATTGTCACCACTGTGCCCCATGATGCCTCTGTGCCCATTGTCGCCCCTTTCCCTGTAAAAAGAACTTACCTGAAGCTTCCATGTCCTCCCTCGATGTCTTGTCTTCTGCCGCCGTGGTGAAGCTTCAGCCAATCAGGTTCCTGATAACCAGAATCCGGGAACCTGATTGGCTGAAACGGCCGTCAGTCTTATGCAAGGAACGCAGGGAAGCTGCGCTCCGAATATAGACATCGAGAGTCGGAGGGCTGTACTTGAAAAGCCCATTAGAGCCAGCAGCTCTCCTCACAGCCAATCAGCTGCTGCTATTCAGGTAACCGGCGCCCTATGTCCGGTTATATGATTAGACTGGCAACAATGATAACACACATTCAATGCAATGCAAGTAATTGTGTTATTTGCGATAGGGGTTGGTGCTGCAGCGCCCTCTATTGACGGCCGCCAGAACTGCAGGTAAAAGTAAAAATGACATTTTAACCGCTTATGGACCGCCGCATGTACATTTACGTCGGCAGAATGGCACATTGGCGTACCTGTACGTCCCTGCCTAGACATGGATCGGGACCCCCCCCCCCCCGGTACATGTGGCGGTTCCCGTGGCTGTGGGAGCGATCGGTGACGAGGGGACGGCTGTTGGTTTTTGTCCGCCCCCTCCGGATCGCTCCCAGCCAATGCGGGTCCTCCCCGCATGTCACTTCCTCTGCCTATGTAATGTAAACATAGGCAGAGGAAGTGATGTCAGAGAAGACTCACACAGTAAGTCGCACCAACACTACACTGACACCACACACACAGGCACATTAACCCCTTCCGATCACCCCCCCCCCAGCCCCCTGTGACACTGTCACTGAATGTAGTGATCATATATTTACTGATCACTGCATTTAGTGTCAGTGTTACAGTCATGCCGCGTACACACGGTCGTTTTTTGCGATGAAAAAAAACAACGTTTTTTGTGAAGTAAAAAACTACGTTTTTGAAACGTCACTTTCAAAGACGATGTTGCATACACACCATCGTTTTTTTCACAAAAAACGAGGTTACGTTCACCACACTTTTCCATTGAAGCTCGCTTCATAACTAGCTTCTGGGCATGCGCGGGTTGAAAAACGTTGTTTTAAACGAAGTTTTTGCTACACACGGTGACTTTTTGTGAAACAAAAAACGACGTTTTGAAAAACGACACAAAAAATTCAAGCATGTTGGAATTTTTTTGGGGTCGTTTTTTTTAAGACAAAAAACGACGTTTTGCCCACACACGATCAATTTAAATGACGTTTTTTTTCATCGCAAAAAACGACTGTGTGTATGCGGCATTAGTGTGACAGGACTATTGCCAGTGTCACTAAGCGATCATTTTTCTGATCGCTGTATTAGTGTCACTGTTGCTGCTAGGTAGCTCATTTTTTTTTTTATTGCGATTTTTTTTTACTAAAGACATGTGGCTGAATACATTTTGGCCTAAATGTTTGACTAAAATTTCGTTTATTCGATTTTTCTTATAACAAAAAGTAAAAAATATCATTTTTTTTTTCAAAAATGTCGCTCTATTTTTGTTTATAGCGCAAAAAATAAAAATCGCAGAGGCGATCAAATATCATCATAAGAAAGCTCTATTTGTGGGAAGAAAAGGACGCACATTTTGTTTGGGAGCCACGTCGCACGACTGCGCAATTGTCTGTTAAAGCGACACAGTGCAGAATTGTAAAAATGCCTCTGGGCATTTAGCAGCATATTGGTCCTGTCTTTTAGTGGTTAAACAAAATAAAATGTCTTAAAGGGTCCATTTGTTTTGTTTTTTACTACAGGAGGGGGGGGCGCCACTCATACCTTTAAAATTGAACACATATTAATTACACAGGTCCTGTGTGGCTGATTTAGGTGGTAATTAAACTTGCTTGGTGCCTTATTTGCACTAAATTAGCCTAAGAACCTGTGTAATTAACGTGTTTGGGTTTAAAGGGATGAGGTGGCAACCCTATTCCTACACTTGAAAAATGTCCTGCACATAGGGTGACCATGTGTCCCGGATTGCCCGGGACAGTCCCGCATTTTGCATGTCTGTCCCAGGCACATTCATTCCAGGACAATACAGTGTCCCGGAATGAAACTGACACAGCCGCCAGCCGGGCCAATCTGATGCCCCCAAAAATAGGCCGCCACATCACACCGCTTTACTCACCGACAGTACTTGTCCTGGCCGGGAATGCTTGGAGCAGCACAATCCCGCCCCATGCTTGCGATTGGAGAAATCATAAATGCCGCCTCTCGTGTCCAATCACTGTGCTGTGATTCGTTACAGCACAAGCTGATTTTTGGGAAGGGAGGGTGTCCCTGAATGGTAGTTTGGAAATGTGGTCACCCTACCTGCACATTGGATCTCTCGTGTCTATCCTCATTGTGCTTTGTCTTAACATTCCTAGTTTGTCACAATTGTCCTGATATCACAGGAAAAGAAAGTGAGGTTAATCTCCCTAGATAAGCTTTAAATGTTTATCGGTAAAACATAAAAAAAAATAAAAATGATAGTATGTATGTAAATTTCACAAGAGATTAAGTGTTTTCACATTATTAGCCCAAGCCCAGTGTCAACCCAACCCCGCTCAGACTCTACTTTCATCCCCAGTTCACAATCACAATACAAGTGAATTAGCCACATTCCAGAGACAGCTGCATTTCAGAAAGCTTTTGTCCTGGAATACAAGACGGCTTACCATGAATTTTTCTGGACATGCAATGTAAAAATGATACTGGGGCCTATGACACCTCCTGTTGGCTCACGAAAGCTTACAAACTACCATGCTGATATGTATTTTCCCTGAAGATAACAGTCATATTTGTCTTTACATTAAGACCCCTTTCACACTGAGGCGCTTTGCAGGCGATATAGTGCCAAAAATAGCGCCTGCAAAGTGTCCTGAAAGAGCCGCTCCTTTCACTCCAGTGTGAAAGCCTAAGGGTCAAAAAAGTCCTAAAAGAACGGTCAAAAAAGTCCTGCCAGCTGCATCTTTGAGTCGCTGTGGGGGGCGGTGAATATGCCACTCCTAAAGCTCCCCAGCCAATTAAAATCAATGGGCAGCGCAGCCGAAATTCCACTTTGTGGACGGTTTTAACCCTGTTTTGGCTGCTAGCGGGGGTTAAATAGCGCCGCAAAAACGAAGGTAAAGTGAATTTTAAAATAGCGGCACTTTACTGTCCCCACTGCGAAATTAGCTTTATTATTGGTTATATTGGGGGTTATTTACTAAAGGCAAATCCACTTTGCACTCAAAGTGCAATCGCTGTAGATCTGAGGGGAACTTGCAAGGAAAATTAAAAAAAAAAAAAAACACAGCATTTTAGCTTGCACATGACTGGATAATAAAATCAGCAGAGCTTCCCCTCATTTCAGATTTCCCCCCTTTAGATTTACAGTGACTGTTCTTTTGAGTGCACTTGTAGTGCAAAGTGGATTTGCCTTTCATAAATAACCCACAAATGTCTGTGTGTAATATATATATTTATTATGTAGAGGGACTATTTATTTTAGTCTGTCTGTGCAGTGAAAATTTGTCACTGCTTAATAAACACAAATTTTCATCCAACCTCTACATTACTGTTTGTTATTTTGAAGAGCCAGTATAAAGCAAAAATAGATAAATAAAGTAGGGCCGCGCCCCTTGCCTACATACTGTGTGCCAAAAGGCATCCCCTCCTTGTTATTTTTGGAAGTTGGGAAGTGTGCATAAGTGTACCTGTATCTTCAGATATGGCTTGTACCAGTCAGTCTTCTTCCTTACCTTAATCCAGGGGTGCCCAACCAGTGGACTGTGGAGCCCTCTGATGTGGCCATGACCTCATGTTCTGGGATGGCGGTCAGAAAGCCCAGATCACGGTTTTGCCCAATTGCCGCTACTGTGCCCACCAGAACATCCGTGTAGTGAATAGGCATGAGCTCCGGCATGTTCGCACACTCCACGTGCAGAGCCTGCCAGGAAGTCGGCACTGCGCTGCGCTAATCACAGGCAGTGAGACATTTCCCGATCTCTGCAGCCACGCATCGGGACAATGTCTCCCTGCCTGTGATTAGCGCAGCGCAGTGCAGACTTCCTAGCGGGCTCTGTACGTGGAGTGTGCAAACATGCCGGAGCTCATCCCTAGTAGTGAATGGAGCGGGTGGTAGAGGAAGCATGCGGCTGTGGAGGGAACAGAGTCGCATAAGCCAATGCTTCCTGTATAGCGCCTGCTCCTGCGACGTGCCAGAACCGCACGGGCGACAAGTGAGGTGCACGGTGGGCCGATGAGAGACAGCAATAATACAGTTCATCGGTTTACTCACGGTTAGCAGAAAGCCTCCCTGGGCCGGTCGCACAGTGAAGAGGAAGACAGCACAAAATCCTCCGGGGCACGCTCTGTGATAGGGAAACGCCAGTCAAGATGGTGGTTGCGGTGCCTGTGATGACAGGGGTATTTAGAGTGCTTGTGGCGGCTGGGTCCCTTGATGGTATTTGTCGTGACGCCAGTACCGTTAATGGGGGTACTACCAGTTGTAGTAGCAGTGTTGAAGAATGAGGTAGACAGAGGTAGGATACAACTTACAACTTTTACTGTGACTGGTTTTGGTTGCAGTACAAACATCCAGTTAGAATACAGTCTCTGGGTGAAGAGAGGAATCCTGCTGACCCACTGTTAATAGGCTTTAGTAATCCTGGACTCAGGCTGTGGTTCAGTATAATGCTTACTTGTTTCTGGTCCCTTTTGAATCCAGTGACCTTGGTGAGGTTGCCGATGGCTAAGAAATCCTTCACCTTTATTCTCAAAAAGGTCTTTGCTGCCGGTTGGTGGCTTTTACCCTTTTATTTGAGCAGTTCCAATGTGTCCCTTCTCTGGACTGACCTTCTCTCACCTTCACATTGTCCTTTTCCTCTGCACACTGACTTCCTGAACTGAACAACTGACCACAGATAAACCTGAGCTGGGATAGATATCCCAGAGGGGTTCTATCCCCATCTTGTGGTGGGAAGTATGAAGCACACTTGACCAGCCTATGAACAGGGATACCACAGGTGTAGCAATGCAAAATTACATGCAATATAGCAATGACAAAGAAGTAATACTTTTGCAGTTCCCACATGTCTTGAGTGGGACGCTGCACTCTTGTCCCAGACTTTTTATTTTTTGCCTCCTCTGGATCAACTGTGGGTATAGGATAGGGTAAATGGGGAGGTTTTCTATTTCTGTGTTTTTTTTTATATTTTGGTTGAAAAGGATGGACTTAACTGTGTAACTATGTGATGCACTCCGCCTGGGAGAGCAACATTGCTACAGCTGGCAATACGTGCAGAAAGAGTCATTCCTGAATAAAGTAAAGGATTACAATACATTAAAATGTCAGTTTATCACAGTGTATATAAAGCAATGGGCATATCTGTTCTGCACTGATTGCTGGGCTGCTTTCAAACTGATCCGCAGGTGCAGCACAGTACATCTACGGGTTACCTGCACTGAGCCATGGGGGGGGTAATTTCCAAAAGGCACTACAAGCCAGTGGCAGCTGGTGCTAAAAAAAATTGGGGGGTGCAAACAAACTGAAAAAAAACATCAAATTGCAGCCACTGTGCCCATCAAACGCAGCTACTGTGCCCATCAATTGCCACCACTGTGCCAAACACAGCCACTGTGCCCATCAAACGCAGCCACTGTGCCAAATGCAGCCAATGTGCCATCAATTGCTGACACTGTGCCCATCAATTGCTGACACTGTGCCCATCAATTGCTGACACTGTGCCCATCAATTGCTGACACTGTGCCCATCAATTGCTGACACTGTGCCCATCAATTGCTGACACTGTGCCCATCAACTGCTGCTACTGTGCCCATCCACTGCTGCCAGTGTGCCCAATTGCCGCTACTGTGCCCACCAATTCCTGCCAGTGTGCCCATCAATTGCCATTACCTTGCCCATCAAATGCTTCCAGTGTGCATCCCCCGCCCGCCCGGCACTTACCTTATCTTGGTGGGGCAGCGGGTCACGGGGATGTCCTCCACGCTCCTCGATGACTTCTCCTGTCCTCTCTTCCAGTCCTCTGCTATTATTGGATGCCTGATAGGTGGAGTCCAATCACAGCGCCTGTCGTTTCAGCCAATCAGGTGACAAGTAACAGACCTGAGCGCCATAGGCTCTAATTGGGTGCTTCCAAAAAATACCCCGCCGCTGTAATTCAGGTGCTGGGTGCCTGAAAAGGGGTCGGGCACCTGAATAAGGGGTGGCAGTGGGGCAAGAGTGCCCAAAGTGCACTTGATATTGCACTAAAAGTGCACTTGGAAGTGCAGTCGCTTTAAAGGCTCATACACACGATCAGATTATTCGACGGGAATTTTGTGATGACAGGCTGTTGGAAAATCCAACCGTTTGAACTATCCACTGGACAATTGTTGTCAGAGTTTTCCACCAACAAATGTTGGATAGCATGCTTTAAGATTTTCCGACAACAAATGTGCAATGTCAGATTATCCGATTGTGTGTAAACAAGTGCTTCGGAAAAAAATCCAAAGTACAAACATGCATGCTCAGAAGCAATGCTAACCATAACACCACATTAGCAGAAGTTGCCCAGAGGGTGGTGGTAAAGAGCTGAAAAACCACGTAGTTTCGTGTTTATTGACCGTCAATTCTTTGCCGTTTGTATGCAAGACAAGTTCATGGCCAACGCCCTATGCTTTGTCCGCAGAAAAATCCAATTGTGTGTACCAGGCTTAAACCTGAGGGGTAGATCCGAAATGAGAGGAAGCTCTGCATTTGTAGTGCAAAGTGGATTTGCCATTTGTAAATAACCCACATGGACTTCTATTACCTGCTGGTTTGGTGCACTCTTTCTGAAATCTTTCATGAAGTGCACCACACCCTGCAAGATATACAGTGGTGGAATTATCAGGGTCGCAGCAGTCGCACTTGCGACTGGGCCCTGCAGTTCTGCCACTTTAGGGGGACCCACCGCACCGCCTGCCCGTCTGCCAGTATAAGTGGCCCGCCTGTCCTGTCAATTATAGCTGTGCTGTGGAACCGGGAGGCCTGCCGCGGCCTAGCTGCCTGGCCGTTCGTTCCGCCGCGGGGAGGGGGGCTTTCGCCCGCTGAGGGGAGAGAAGACAGGCTGAGAGAGACTCTGTACCGCCCCTCCCCGCCTATCCAGAGACAGAGAGAATGTAGGAAGGTGGGGCAGACACTGGAAAATGAAGTCAGCTGACCAGCTGACACCAATCAAGTGAAAGGGAGGGGCTCTCCCCATGAGGAAAGGCATCCCTGGAGGCACAGTGACGAATTGCAGTGCAATCGATCCATCCCAACCTCCACCACCTCTGCTTCTTACTGATCCCATCCCTACCCCCCCCCATCACTTCTACAACAGAGGTGATGGGGGGGGATAGGGATGAGATCAGTGGTGGGGGATGGGATCAGTAAGAGGCAGAGGTGGTAGTGGGAGAGGGTGGCACCACCCCTGCCACCCCAAGTACCACCGCTGTCATCCCCTTCAGGTACCACCCCCCTCAATTACCACTGCTGCCACTCCCCAAGTATAACCACTGCCACCCCCAAGTACCACCACTGCCACCCACTCAAGTACCACTGATGCCACCCCCCTCAAGTACCACTGCTGCCACTCCTTTCCCTCAAGTATCACTGCTGTCACCCCCCTTAACAACACCGTTGCCACTCCACTCAAGTATCACTGCTGCCACCCCCTCAAGTACCACTGATGCCACCCCCCTCAAGTACCACTGCTGCCATTTGTAACAGATCATAGAGAGCACCTGTCCACAGACCCCATTGATAGGCTCACATTTATAAAAATGAATCAGTCTTGGAACATCAGCTATCAAGCACCTGATGCTGATGTAACCAATTGAATTTCCTAGGGATATGGGATCAGTTCCCATGCCAACCAAGAGTAACTGTGAGGGTTTATACTGTTGTGGCACCACCACCAAAGGCCCAATTTTTCTGCCCCTGTTTAACAGGGGCATGCCATTACAATTTTTGATCGAACATTTCATAGCAGGGCCCGTTCCTGCGCCCACCAAGAGTAACTGAGGGTTCACAGTGTTGTGGCACCACCACCACCACCACCAAAGGCCCAATTTTTCTGCCCCTGTTTAACAGGAGCATGCAATTACAATTTTTGATATAATATTTTACAGTAGGGCCTGTTCCTGCACCAACTAAGTAACCATGAGGGCTTACAGTGTTTTGGTACCACCAACACCTAATGCCCAAGTTTCTGCAGAGTATATAGGGCAGGCCGTATAGTATATATACTGCTGTTCAGAGTATATAGGGCCTGGGGGACCCCCACACCATTTTTTTTAAATAATATCCATACCAGACCCAAAGGGCCTGGTAATAAACTGGGGGAGGTACCCATGTAGTTTTTCTCAATGATTTTCATCTATATTGCCAGGACCCGACAATACATTACAGCCGCTAGCAGTTTTAAATTACTGTTTTTCCTTTAGAAATGTCATTTTGCTGTGGCAATGTTCAAAACACGGAAAAACTGTGCCACTTTACAGGCATATTATAGACACCCCCAGGCACGATATTTAAAGGAATATTTAATTTTTATTGTTCCACTTTAAGGCCGCGTACACACGTCCAAGAACCTCGTCGGGCTAAATTCATCGTTCCGCCCGACGAGGTTCCCGATGAGCGGTCGAAAAGGTTGTCGAGCCAAATTTCCTCATTGAACAACGAGGAAAAAAAAAGGGCATGCTCTCTATTTTGGCTCGACGAGCTTCCCGACGGGACGCTCGTCGAAAGTGTACACACGACCGATTTTCTCGGCAGAATATGTCTCCCAGCGAGCTTCTCGCTGGATTTTGCCGAGAAGCTCGGTCGTGTGTACAGGGCCTAAGAATTAAAATCACTGCTCCTGAAAAAATTGCAGTTTTTAAAACTTTTGTTTGCATTGATACAGGACCCGGGTCCCCAAACCCTTTTTATGACAATAACTTGCATATAAGCCTTTAAAATTAGCACTTTTGATTTCTCACATTTGTGTCCCATAGACTTTACTCGTTCGAACAAACTTTTTGCCTGTTCGCATGTTTTGCTGTGAACCAAACTGGGGGGTGTTCGGCTCATCCTTACTTTTCATGAATGAGTAAGAGTAAGTAAGAATGTTCCTGCACAAGTAGGAATGCTCCTATACAAGTAGGAATGCTCCATACTTTTTCTGTACAAGTAAGAGTGTTCATGTACAAGTAGGACTGTTTCATGCATTTCCTGGACATGTAGGAGTGTTGCATATTTTTCCTGAACAAGTAGGAGTGTTCCTGTACAAATAGAAGTATTCCGTACTTTTCCCAGGGCTATCAGGGCACCAATTCTGCGGACTTTGATCGCGCGCACATGCGCAGTAGAACGACGCGACCGCACATCTCTATTCAGCGCATGCGCGCGCACGTACACGGGCACGGTCCGGCGGCGCGACGTGTGCGGGAGCGCGCGCGCGGCGCGAACTCACGCGATTCCGTCGGAGCCAATCACAGGGCTCACCACCCTATTTAAACCGGCCCCTGACACATGGCAGGTTGCTGGTTTGTCATCAGCTCCTGTATGTGTCTAGTTGCTGTGAACCTGTTTGTCCTGAAAACCTTCTGGCTTACCTGTTTGAATCCTGATCTCAGCCTGCCTTGGACTCTGCTGACCTCTCCAACCCTTGACCCCGGCTTGCACTCCTGGACTCTGCTAACCTCTCCAATCCTCTGATCTCGGCTCGTATCCTTGGACTTCCGCTGACCTCTCCGATCCTTTGACCCCGACTTGCATTATTGGACTTCCTTAATCTCTTTGACCCGTGATCCACAACCAGTACCTTGAACTAGTTTTGCCTGTTTGGTCCTCTGTTTCCTGTTGATGCCACGGACTGTCTCCTCTGCCTGTCTGCAGATCCGGTGCCTTCCTTGATCTTCACCTTGACCCAGTTTCCTGTTTCCGGTACCGGTGCCTCCCGGTGCTGTCACCTCTCTGTCTCCATCACCAGAGGGCGGTCAGCACTGGTTCGCAAAGGTGAGCCGTCCGCAGCATCTTGGCCTCGGTAAGTTCTTTAGACTCTGACAGTACAAACCAGCCAGATGTCTGAGGCCGACTGGGCGCGCTCACCATTCGAAACTCTCTGCCAGCAAGTCTCCGCCCTGACCGAATCGGTGCAAAAACTACAGGAGGGATACCTCCAGATGGACGGCCGTCTACAGCAAATAGCCACTCCTCCAGGACCTTCTGCAGCCCCTACCGTCCAAACGACAGGGCACACAGCTCCGCCATCTTCTTCGGGTCCAGCAGTAATGATCTCACACCCTGAACTCCGAGTACCTACACCCGAACGGTTTGTAGGTGACCGAAGGAAGTATCGGGCCTTTAAGAATGCCTGCACCTTGTATTTTGCCCTACAACCAAGGACCTTTTGCTCGGAAGCTGTAAAAGTAGGGTTTGTCACCTCCCTTCTCTCGGATGAGCCCCAGGCCTGGGCCCATGGCTTAATGGAACAAAGAAGCCCTGTTCTGGACACCATTGACGCCTTCTTCACCCACATGGCCAAGCTCTACGACGATCCGCTGCGTTCTGCCACCACAGAAGCTACCCTCCACAATTTGAGTCAGGGCCGACGGCCCATAGAGGACTATACTGCTGAGTTCAGGAAGTTTTCAGCAGACACAGGTTGGAACGAAGTGGCTTTAAAGTACCAGTACCGTCAGGGTCTCTCCGAGGCCCTCAAAGATGAACTTGCACGCTCTGAAACCCCCGCTTCACTGGAAGGCCTGATCCAAGCTGCCACCAAACTGGACCGACGCCTGCGGGAGCGGCGTTCTGAGCGGTTCCAGACCACCCGTCTCAGTTGGGCTCCACCAAGACAGCCTTCGGTACCCATTCCTCCACCTGCCTCATCCAGTCCCTCATTGCCGGATCCAGAGCCTATGCAGCTCGGCGTAGTTCGAGCACCACTCACCCCAGAGGAACGACTGCGCAGGCGACGGGAGAATCTTTGCCTCTACTGTGGCGCGGGTAACCACTTCCTCCTCAACTGCCCTGTCAGGCCTAGTAAGTCGAAACTTTCACCGGTGTTTAATTACCATACCTCCCAATTACCACAGACTTACATCGTGCTTTTTCTTTCTCTTCAGCTTCCGGACGAGGAGACCCGCCTGCCGGCAATCGTTGATTCTGGAGCTTGCAGCAGCTTCTTGGACTTGGACGTTCATCTTCAGGTCCTCTTGGCTGACGGTTCCCGTCCTTGCTCTGGTCTGGTCACCCAGGAAACTCTCCCTCTGCTTGCTACCACGGATTCAGGTCACCAAGAGCACCTGCGTCTGGACCTCATCTCATCCCCTATGTATCCCATTATCCTGGGTCTTCCGTGGTTGCAGCTTCACCAACCCTGTATCAATTGGCTCACGAAAGAAATAAACCTTACCTCCTCATACTGCTCCCAGCACTGCCTTCCACTTCCTCCGGTCTACTGCTCTGCCATTCTAAAACCACCAGAAAGTCTTCTGCACGTCCCTCCGGTCTACCTGGAATTCAAAGACGTTTTCGATAAACAACAAGCCGATTGTCTGCCCCCACATCGACCTTACGACTGCCCCATCGATCTCCTGCCGGGCGCCAAGATCCCTTTTGGTCGAGTCTTCCCTCTCTCCGAGACCGAGTTAACAGCTCTCAAAACCTACATCAACGAAAACTTAGAGAAGAAGTTCATTCGACCTTCCTCCTCTCCCGCGGCGGCCGGGATCTTTTTTGTCGAAAAGAAGGACGGCTCCCTTAGACCTTGCATCGACTACAGAGAGCTAAACAAGATCACCATTAAAAATAGGTACCCATTACCACTCATCTCGGAGTTATTTCAACGATTTCGCTCAGCACAAATTTTCTCCAAGCTCGACCTTCGGGGCGCCTACAATCTAGTCCGGATCAGGGAAGGGGACGAGTGGAAGACGGCGTTTAGGTCTAGATTCGGACATTTCGAATACTTAGTCATGCCCTTCGGGCTCTGCAACGCCCCGGCCACTTTTCAACATCTGGTCAATGATATATTTCGCCAACACCTGGACGACTTTCTTGTCGTATACTTAGATGACATCCTAATCTTCTTGGCCACGTTGGAACTTCACCGAGATCACGTCAAACAGGTCCTCATGATCCTTAGAAAACACCGGTTATATCTCAAAGCAGAGAAGTGTGAGTTTGAGAGATACTCAGTACAGTTCCTGGGTTTCATAATATCTACAAATGGGATTGCTATGGACCCCCAGAAGGTCAAGGCCATTCAAGATTGGCCGGCCCCGACAAATAAAAAAGGCATTCAACGCTTCATTGGCTTCGCCAACTTCTACAGAAGATTCATCGCCGGGTTCTCCGCCATCGTTCCTCCCATCACCCAGCTCACAAGGCAAGGAAACCGTTTTCAATGGTCCCAGGAAGCCCAGGAGGCTTTTTCCAAACTAAAGACAGCATTTTCCTCTGCCCCTGTCCTACACCATCCTGATCCTGCACTACCGTTCATCTTAGAAGTTGATGCCTCCGAGTCCGCTACGGGCGCTGTCCTATCCCAGAGGCAGGGACCCAAATCTCTTCTGCACCCTGTTGCCTATGCCTCCCGGAAACTCTCTTCGTCTGAAAAGAACTATGACGTGGGCGATAGGGAGCTGCTCGCCATCAAATTCGCGCTAGAAGAATGGAGGTACCTGCTGGAGGGGGCAAGCCATCCCATCCTAATCTTCACAGACCACAGGAATTTGGAGTACTTACGTTCCGCGAAGCGTCTTCGACCCAGACAGGCCCGCTGGGCACTCTTCTTCACTCGCTTCAACTTCCACATTACGTATAGACCCGGATCAAAGAACGGTAAAGCAGACGCCCTTTCAAGGATGTTTCCCGAAACTCCCAACTCATCAGAACCCAGTACTATTCTGAAACCTCAAAATTTTTTCTTGATTTCTCAGTCAGACCTTCTCAGTTCTCTTAAGGAGGCATCACACCAATGCTCCGACCCAGAAGTCTCGTCCCTGGTTAAACGAGAGGGCTTATGGTGGTCCCAAGACAAGATCTTCGTGCCAAGGGAGGTAAGACAGTTACTTCTTAGCACCTTCCACGACCTTAAGCTTGCAGGACATTTTGGGACACGCAAGACCTCTGAACTGATCTCTCGGTCCTTTTGGTGGCCTAATTGGAAACGGGACTGTAAGACCTATGTGGCCTCCTGCACTTGTTGCCAGCGCAACAAGGGATCCAATACTAAGACCTGGGGCCTACTCAAGCCATTACCCATCCCGGAGCGTCCTTGGGCAGACATATCAATGGACTTTATTGTGGACCTGCCACCTTCTGAGGGGTTCACCACGATCTTAGTCGTGGTCGACCGCTTGTCCAAGATGGCGCATTTCCTGCCCATGATCGGCACACCCTCAGCCTCTGACACAGCAAAGATGTTCTTTAATGAAATCATCAGACTTCACGGGGTCCCTAAGAGCGTCGTATCCGGTAGGGGTACACAGTTTACGTCTAAGTTTTGGAAGGAACTCTGTAAGTCCCTGGAAGTGAAAGTCTGCCTGTCCTCGGCCTATCATCCTCAGAGCAACGGCCAAACCGAGAGAACCAATCAGACTTTAGAGCAGTACCTCCGCTGTTTTTGTTCAGCCTCCCAGGATGATTGGCGATCCCTACTAGCCTCTGCTGAGTTTGCATACAATAATTCGGTTCATGCAACTACCAACCAAACCCCATTCTGGGCCAACTGTGGCTTCCATCCCTCCTTCCTGCCAGACCTCATTCCTGATACACCTGTTCCGGCCGTCCAGGAACGTGTAACTGCCATTAAACAGAACTTCCAGTTACTACAAAAAGTAATGCGACAAGCTCAGGAGGACTATAAAAAATTCTTCGACAGAGGAAGAAAGGACTGTCCTACATTTCAGGTCGGCGAGGAGGTTTGGCTATCCGCTTCACATCTTAAACTACCTATTTCCTCACAAAAATTGGGCCCAAGATTTATTGGCCCATTCAAAATTAAACGCAGGATCAACTCTGTGGCCTTTGAACTGGTGCTACCCGAGTCTTATAGAATCCATCCGATATTCCATGCTTCCCTGCTTAAACCTCTGGTTCTGGATCCTTTTCCAGGCAGGGAGGAACCTCCACCTCCGCCAGTAGAGGTTGAAGGGGAAAGAGAATTTGAAGTGGAGACTATTCTGAATTGCAGGAAGAGAGGGAGACAACTCCAATACCTCATTAAATGGAAGGGCTACCCTCGATTGATCCGGACCTTTCATCGAGAACATCCAGAACTAATGGCCAGTTTGGGCGTCCGGAGTTCGCCCCTTGGGGGGGGGGCACTGTCAGGGCACCAATTCTGCGGACTTTGATCGCGCGCACATGCGCAGTAGAACGACGTGACCGCACGTCTCTATTCAGCGCATGCGCGCGCACGTATGCGGGCACGGTCCGGCGGCGCGACGTGTGCGGGAACGCGCGCGCGGCGCGAACTCACGTGATTCCGTCGGAGCCAATCACAGGGCTCACCACCCTATTTAAACCGGCCCCTGACACATGGCAGGTTGCTGGTTTGTCATCAGCTCCTGTATGTGTCTAGTTGCTGTGAACCTGTTTGTCCTGAAAACCTTCTGGCTTACCTGTTTGAATCCTGATCTCAGCCTGCCTTGGACTCTGCTGACCTCTCCAACCCTTGACCCCGGCTTGCACTCCTGGACTCTGCTAACCTCTCCAATCCTCTGATCTCGGCTCGTATCCTTGGACTTCCGCTGACCTCTCCGATCCTTTGACCCCGGCTTGCATTATTGGACTTCCTTGATCTCTTTGACCCGTGATCCACAACCAGTACCTTGAACTAGTTTTGCCTGTTTGGTCCTCTGTTTCCTGTTGATGCCACGGACTGTCTCCTCGGCCTGTCTGCAGATCCGGTGCCTTCCTTGATCTTCACCTTGACCCAGTTTCCTGTTTCCTCTCTGTCTCCATCACCAGAGGGCGGTCAGCACTGGTTCGCAAAGGTGAGCCGTCCGCAGCATCTTGGCCTCGGTAAGTTCTTTAGACTCTGACAAGGGCAGACATCACCCTAATTGTACCAGCATTGTACCAGCAAAGTATAACAAAAAATATCCTGGAGTAGTACAGTGTTACTATGGTAAAAGTATGTAAAACAAAAAGTTATTTAATTTTTTTTTAACATACTGTCACCAGTCAGTATCCCTGATCACTGCCACATCAGTCATAATGATGCTGTATTGCACTGGTGACAAAATGTAAAAAAAAAAAATTATTATTTCCAAAAAAATTTGGACAAAAAAATTACAACTTCAAAAAACTTGCCGTGCCTCAGACTGTCTACTTTTCAAAAAGGGTTTATTTGGGGAGATCTGTACTGTCCTGGCATTTTAGGGCCTCAATATATATTTATGGTCGTGGCCCTCTGACAGAGTGATGTGGATCACATAAACACGCGACAAGACTTACAACATAAATAGACCTGAAGTGTGCCTTGGTGGTCTGGTCAGTATGCCAAGAAAAGGGGGCATACCCAAAGTAAGTAATGGGTAGTTAATTGAAGAAGGATATGCTGAGAAGTGCCCTGAAAAAGGGAAGGGCGGGAGGGTGTCGAATGCGATTGAATGCGCAGACTCACGGACATGAGGTGAGCTGGGAAGAGTCGGCCCAGTGACATGTAGTACTGCACACTGAACCGACAAAGAGCATGTGTGAGTGGGCTGCTTAAATACCCTCCGGGCTCCTCTCATAAACTCAGGGCACCATACTGGCCTTCTTATTTATGGTCGTGGCCCTCTGACTGAGAGTGATGTGGATCATATAAACACGCGACAAGACTTACAACATAAATAGACCTGAATTGTGCCTTGGTGGTCTGGTCAGTATGCCAAGAAAAGGGGGCAAAAGACTCAGATAGGGAAATAGCTTATATTGATTTCTTGTATTTATTGAGCCAGCTTGGTAAAGGCTTGTGCCATTCCTTCCTGAGGATTTGGGATGTATGTGGCAAAACAAGGAGACTTCCCATCAGCCTGGTATCTTGATTACGTGGTCTGGTACTCCCTGTTGGGAGGCAGTTGAGGCTGCTCTAATTCGGAAAGAATGTCCTGAGAACAGACTGGGATTTGAAGCCCAAGTTGCTTAGGATTCTGACATGCTTGACAAACTGGCTGCCACTCAGGGAGCTGGTTTAGAAAGGGTAGCAACAAGCTAGAATCAGATTGGCTTGGTAGACGGAGCAGTAGTCGGTCAAGCACCGTCACTGGGCGTCAGGCATTGTTAGTCTGAAACAGGTTGATGTCAACCCCCGGGGCTGGTTTGTTGCGTTTGCAGACTGAGAGTGTAGGGGTTCGAAAGCGAGTCGGGTGGCATCGGAGCAGTGTGACTGCCGGAGCCACTGACTGTAAATTCACTAGGTCATAGGGAACCATAGAAGGCCTGGTAGATGGCTGCTAGGATGACTATGCTGGGCAAGGCCCTAAATGGGGAACGAGTAAGGATTTCAGACATGTCCCTAAAAAGGGCACTCTTGAAAGATAGGCACTTGCCACTGACTACAGGTTGGTGCTTCTGTATGCTCTGTAGGAGGGACTTGACTGCATGGGCTTGAGAATACTGACAGTTTACTGGGGTCCTGCAGGGACAGGAAATGCTGGACGCCATCTAGATATGGCGTGATAGTATTGTGAGAAAGGGTCAGCTGCGTGTGGCAATATGATATGAAGGCTAGGACGTGTATTGCTGCTCCGAGGCAAGTGGCCAAAAATTAGCAGTTAGTGTTCCAAGCAGTGCAATAGGCCTTCAGTGTGTTGCGTGCCAAGGAGTGGTTAATAAGCTGGGTTGAGTTGGTGAAATGCAACCTCAGTCCATCGTCAGCAATGACCAGGGTGGGACAGGGATGGTTATTGGGTCAGCTCCAGGCTCTTGCTGGAAAAACAAATAAGGTTAGAATGGGACAGAGCATCACCTGCGATTTTGCATTTGCCTGGAATATGACTACAGAAGATATTAAACTGGTGACGGAGTGACAGCTGCGCGAGCCTGCGCAAGAAGGACGTGATGGGGAGAGGCTTGATCTACCTTAATTGTCGGCTGTGGCCTGATTGTCTGTGGTGAAGAACACTGTCTGTCCAGTTCAAGTGTGGCCCCAAACCTGGGCAGCTGCCACAATGGGGTACAGCACGAGGCGTGATGAAGACTGGGTGAAGCGTTTTTTTTTTGTTTTTGTTTTTTTGCGTTTTTATATTTATTCATTTTTTATTTTATTTTGCGTTTTGTAAAGGTCATGTGTTGCAAGGGTCTTAACAAGGGTGTCAGGCTGCTGAGATGATTTTGCGTGGTTGCACGGATCTCAATCAGTGTGGGGCTGCTGAGACGATATTGTGTTTGCAAGGGTCTCAACAAGGGTGTCAGGCTGCTGAGACGATTTTGCGTGGTTGTAACGGTCTCAACAGGTGTCAGGTTGCCGAGGGGCTGAGATTGCGTGGTGGCAAAGGTTTATTTTTATTTTTTGCGTTTTTATATTTATTTATTTATTTATTTTGCGTTTTGTAAAGGTCATGTGTTGCAAGGGTCTTAACAAGGGTGTCAGGCTGCTGAGATGATTTGCATGGTTGCAAGGTCTCAATCAATAAGAATTGGGTTACTGAGAAAGGATAGAAACACCTGTTTTTTTTGTACCTTAAGCAAGCAGTATAAGGACAACGCCTGTTTGAATCGTGGTTCCGTAGGGACCACTAATGAACGATATGGGAGACAACGAATGGTAGCAAATTGATAGGACATAAAGAATGTAATAACATTCTTACTTGTGACAGTGGGCCATGCAAGTGAGTTTGCGGCGGACTGTGGCTGGAGTGAAACATGTCGGGAAGGTATAGTGTGATGCCGTGCATGGGGCAAAACAATGAGGTTTGGTGTAGAAAATAGAACACGAGAAGTGCGTATCAATGCTTTGTAAGCTCCACTGCGGGAACCAAACATATGGTACGGGTGACACCATGAGTGGCCACGAATTTGACATGACAAACAAGCTAACGAATCCTACCTGGGACAGTGAACGTGCGACTGGGTTTGCTTTGGACTGGAGTGGATGTGCAACACATCCTAAGAGTGTGGTGTAGCGCCATGCATGATGCACAGGCAATAACTTTGGTAAATAAATGAGAGAGAAGAACCGTGAATAAACAATTCGTAAGTTCCGCTGTGGGAACTAAAAACACACGGCATGGGGGAACAATGAATGACAACGGTAGAAAGCATGCAATGTATCTGATATAAAACAGTTGTAAAAATGCATGAAACAAATTCGATACGAATCGGTAGTAAGGAGTATTGAACGAATCTGATACGATTTGGTTGTAGAGTGTATGCTACCCCTTGCTTTGAAACCGAACACCTACCAACCACCCATCCCCCCAGGCTAATCAAGTGCAGACAAGGCACCATGTGAGTCCAATTACCACCTCAATCTGCCAAAGAACCCATACAAACACATGCTAATCTCCAAATGGATTTACAAATGAATCGTATGTTTGGCAGAAGGAAGTTACAAATGTACTACGCCTGAGCCAAATGATGTTGGAACATGAGCAACAATAACTCAGAGGCAGATTTTTTTTCCAAAAGGGGTGCAGGATAGAAAGCATAACGAATTGCAAGATTGCACAAGATACGAAAAGGTTTGAATCCTACCTGCGACAGTAAGCGGGAACCGCCGGCGAAGACCATGAAGGGAGAAGCCACAAAGCGATTGCGATGTCGAATGCGATTGAATGCGCAGACTCACGGACATGAGGTGAGCTGGGAAGAGTCGGCCCAGTGACGTGTAGTACTGCACACTGAACCGACAAAGAGCATGTGTGAGTGGGCTGCTTAAATACCCTCCGGGCTCCTCCCATAAACTCAGGCCACCATACTGGCCTTCTTATATACCATGTATATGGTGGATACTATAATGTTCCCACAAACCAATTAATATGCACTTATTGGAATTTTTCTTACCAAAGATAAATGTTGGCGTCAATTTATGACAACATTTTTTTTTTTTTTTTTTTATGTTTTATAAAAAAAGTAGAATATATTTTTTTTCAAAAGTTCTCATTTATATGGAAAAAAATAAAAAAACCTAGTGGTGATTAAACTCCACCAAAAAAAAGATAAATTTCTGTGAAAAAATTATATACAGTAACGTCCACTTGGATACAGTGTTGCATGACTGCGCCATTGCCAGTTAAAGTAGCACAGTGCTGAATGAATAGCAAACAAATGCCCTGGTCATGAAGGGGGTAAAACCTTCCAGAGCTGAAGTGGTTAAAAGAACCCGCAGACATTTGAGTCCCACCATCTAAAATCCAGTAACGTGGGCTGTAAGAGTAGAGCACATATTTAAATGCTGAACAAGAGAAAAACAGAATTAAAAGTCAACAAGCATGTTCAACGGTATAACATAACACGCATAATGTGCCAAATCAAATATATGATGCAAGTGAATTTATAATGCAAATACACACGGCTGCTGAATAAACCTCTGGAAGATGGTGCTTACTACAAGGAAAAGTAATGTTTTTAGAGAACCTTTTACAATATGGTAATAAAAATCTAATAACCAGCATTTATAACAGTACAGTATTACATGACCAGTGTAGATAAGATGTCCCACCTTGTTTTGTGTCTGCTGACCATGAGTACTCACCACCCCCCTGCTAATAACTAAATTAATGAGACCACACATGAATTGGAGTACAAATGACCATAGCAGCCTTTTTATTAACAAAAACAACTTATCGGCCTGTTGGTCTTATGACGGCACCCAGAATTCCAAATGTTTCCACTTGTAACACTGTGGGACCTTTTACCATACTAGGCCTCCAGCCGTGACACACCAGCTCGGAGACAGCCCACACCCGCATTGCAACCATTACCGTATTCCAGATAACCTTAGTAACTGGAATACACCAGAGGGGCACATACCCCCCACACTTCCATCTCAACCGTAGTTTCTTCCAAGATCAAAAGACCAACCACACGATCAGCTCCCATGACGTCCTTTGCTCATATTGCACCTGCAAAGAGTTAGTGCCGGTTCACGCTACCACGACTTGGGATCCGACTTGTGTCGCCCCTTGTCACCCCAAGTCACACGACATGAGCAATTCCATTGAAGTGAATGAGAGCCGCCCTAATGTACACTACTGAAGCCGCTCCGACTTCAGAAAAGGTTCCTGTACTACTTCAAGGCGACTTCTAGGCAACTTGTACCCATAGATTTCAATGGAAGTCGCCTCCAAAGTCGTATCCCCTGTCTCAACTGAAGCAACTTTACAGGAAAAGAAAATAGTTTACTCAGGCAAACCCCTCCCTACCACAGAGCTCATTATTCTGTGGATTGGCTACAGCCAAAGTCGCCTGTCCTGGAGGCAACTTTAAGTCACGTTGTAAGTTGCTCCAAGTCACGCTGAAGTCGCATTGCAAAGTTGCACCGTAAGTCGCGTTACCCCTGTGTGAACCAGCTCTTAAAGCAAACTAACCAAAACACAGGGAGGATGACTGCCTGCTTGTCATCTGTCCCTTTTCTGCTGTCCAGGAGACCCCAGCAATCCCTTAACAAACACCTCCCCATTCTGTTGCTCCAACCAATCCACCTCTTCCCATTCTCCACCTACAATCCTTAGCCCTATAGTTGCTTCCCCTTCTCACACTGTCATGCTGGCCCTGCACTATCTTTCATTTTATCTCGCTCTGGGCCTTACTATACAAGCATTCATTTTAACTACCACTGTGGTGCAGTTACACTCACAGTGGATGACCGCAATATTGTGTCAGTCTCACTCCCTTTCTCTGTGAGATTAACCACCTACAAGCCCCATCCCTGGAGCCAGTGCCGAGTTGGCTTGCCGCGATGGGGAAAAAGCCGCCATAGAAGCGACGGGATCCGACTTGGAACCGGCCCCCCACCCTAGGTGAATGAATATGGGGTACATCGTACCCCTACCCATTCACCTGGAGGCAAAGTGTCAATAAAAATAAACACACGACACAGGCTTTTAAAATAATTCATTAGTCAGCTCCGGGGGTCTTCTCCGCTCTCCGGGGGTCTTCTCCACTCTCCGGTGGGGTCTTCTCCACTCTCCAGGGGGAGGGTCTTCTTCCATCTTCACCGCTCTCTGCTGTCGCCTCGGCGCTCCCTGATTCTTCTCCCGCTGGCTTTCCAGTGCCCTCTTCGGGTCTGGCCGCTGATATCTTATTTTTAGCTTAATTACTAGCGGTGGCGCAGCCCGCTCTTCTTTGCCGTCTTCTGCCTTCTTCTCTTCTTCCTATGTTGATGCAACGCTTCTTTCCGCTGTAATGCCAGATGCCCGGCTCGCACGATTTATATAGGCCTCTTATGATGTCACAGTCCCATCATCGGAGCATGAAGACGGCAAAGATGAGCTAAAAAGAAGATAGCGGCGGCCAGCCCCGAAGAAGGCACCGGAGAGCGAGCGGGAGAAGAACCGGGGAGCGCCAAGAAAACAGAGGAGAGCGGAGAAGATGGAAGAAGCCCCCCCCCGGAGAGTGGAGAAGACCCCCAGTGAGCAGAGATGACCCCCGGAGAGCGGAGAAGACCCCTGGAGCTGACTAATAAATTATTTTTATTTATGTGTCGTGTGTTTATTTTTATTGACACTTTGCCTCCAGGTGAATGGGTAGGGGTATGATTCCGATAAGCCCCCTGACCGCAGACCCCAACAAGGGGTCGGGAAGAGGCCCTGTCCTTATCAACATGGGGACAGGTTGCTTTGGGGGTGGGGGGGCCACAGTGTACCCAACCCCCCCATGTTGAGCGCATGCGGCCTGGTATGGCTCAGGAGGGTGAGCGGCACTCGCTCATCCCTACTCCTTTCCTGACCGGCCGTGCGGCGTGCTTTCGATACGGGTCTGGTATGGATTGTGGGGGGACCCCCACGCCATTTTTTCAGCGATGGGGGGGTTTTCCCTACAACCCATACCAGACCTAAGGGCCTGGTATGTCCCTGGGGAGGAAACCATGCCGGTCTTTTATTTAAAATTTGGCGTGGAGTTCCCCCTCATGATTCTTACCAAACGCCATGGCTAGAATTAGCGGGAATCCAAGTCGGATCCCCGTCGCTTCTATGACGTGCTCGCTGGAATGTGCTTTTTCTATTCCAGCGAGTGCGAGATGTCGGCACCATGTCGCCGAGAATCAGCGCAATGCTGTCGTGCTGGAAACACATTCTCGGTGACAGGTTCTGTACATCAGAGCAAACCTAGTTCACCTGCCCCTTCTCCCAGTCTTCTACTCACCTTTCACCTTCCCCGCCAGACCTGCGCATGTGGTCTACCATCTTACTCATTCATATGGATGTAAAAGGAATGTAATTTAAAGTCCATAGGAATGTCTAGGAATGAAGAAAGCATGCATGGGCCAGCTGAGTATAATGCCCGAGCGGGTTTGTGACGGTCATGTACCTGGGTGTATTCGAACCAGGATCTTCCTGGTCCCACAGCTGCAGTCTTACTTACTGCAGTCTGGAGTTATGGTGATGTTCTCTCAGTTTGATGCATTACCTTAGACTCACTAGCCCCACCTGCTGCCAGCTGTGGATAATCTACAATCAAAGCAGCCCATAAATAGCAGCACTTTCTGTCTCTCAGTGCCCATTTGTGTGGACAACTGGGCACTGGGTGTTGTGACTGCTTTGTGACTCTGAATACTGTATATGAACTTCTGCCTGAATTCCTGACTACTCTCTAGCCTGTTGATTTTGTACTTCACCGTCAGCTCGTGTATGACCTCTGCCTGCCTGACCACTCTCTGGATTTCGATCGTGTACTGCTTTGCCTGATCTTTTGTCGACCTGATCTGCCTAAGTTTTCGCCTAATTTCTCAGCATGCAAGCTTTACTTCGGAACACTACCAACTACAGGTACCTTACAGTGACTCAATATATGGTCACACAATGAGACTGGGGGTGAATCGGCTTAACTTAAACTACGTAGTGGGGTTTTCCCTATCAGGGCAGTAAGGACATGGAACTCACTTTCACAATCGATAATGTCAGCAGGAAGTTTTGTTAGTTTCAAGAAACTCTTGGCTGGGCATCTTAGGGAGCAAAATATACATGGATGTGAGATATTATTTTTGATATGAGCACACACACACGTTGAACTGAATGGACAGATCAACCTTCCAAACTATGTAACGTCAGCCAGTTTCAACTGTGTATGCTGATATTTGGCCTGTGTGTGTATATGGGACTTTAGGCCGGCAAGGGAGGTAAGATGGGGCTCTAATATAGTGTAACTGAACCAAATGTTATAGTTCCCTGGTTTTCATGTTGATCCAATGGTTTCAATCTGGAAAAAGTATCCATTGTAGAAATTATGGGCCAGATTCAGGTAGGAGCGCGCATCTTTGTGCGGGCGTAGCGTTTCCTATTTACGCTACGCCTCCGCAACTTTGACAGGCAAGTGCATTATTCACAAAGCACTTGCTCCGTAAGTTGCGGAGGCGTAGCGTAAATTGTCCGGCGTAAGCCTGCCTATATCAAATGTGTAAGAGGTGGGTGTGTTTTATGAAAATGAGCCGTGACCCCATGTAAATAAAGCGCCGATCGTACGGCACATGCGCGCGCATGCTCAGTATCACGTCAAATTTTTCCCCTAAGTTACGCCGGCTTAATGCCTGTGACATGAACGTAACCTACACACAGCCCCATTTCCGTATGACTTACGCAAACAACGTAAAAAGATACGCTTTTTACGAAAAAAAAAAAAAAAGATACGCTTGTTCCGACGTTGATACTTCGCTTTAGCTGCGCCTGCTATAGCAGGGGTAACTTTACACCGGACGTAAGCCTAACGTAAACGGCGTAGCGGGCGCAAGTACGTTCCTGAATCGGCGTATCTGCCTAATTTACATATTCGACGTGTTAATCTACAGAAGCGCCCCCATGCGGCCAGCGTAAATATACACCCAAGATACGATGGCGTAGGAGACTTATGCCACTCGTATCTTGGCCAAATCTATGCATAACTGATTCTAAGAATCAGGCGCATAGATACGACGGCTCACATTCGGACTTACGACGGCGTACATGGAGATATGCCGTCGTAAGTCCTTGGTGAATCTGGCCCTATGACTTTACTTTGAAGATTTCCTGATCTGCATACTATTCCCAGGTCAATAAATCATAATTTTTTTTGGACAGTATATGTAGAGGCTAATGAATAATAAAGTGAAGTGGCGCTTAATATAAGACACAAATAAACAATTCTGTGCTAATATATAAAAACAATCATTATGTGCATAATAATAAAGAAATTATCTATCTATTGCAATATATCCGTGAAATAAAATAATCTTCCAATATTAAGTCCATTTGTAAAGTGCATCCAAGATAATCTGATGTTTTAGGAATGTTTTAGGAATTCACTCCTTATTCCAAATGGGATCACTTCTCAGACAAACAAATGGGGAAAAGAAGAGGTATGGGAGTCCAAATTACAAATGGAGACTTGAAAATGCAGATGTCCCACTACAATCCTCCCCCAATTGTACCAGCCTCTCACCTTTATGGAGGACCCAATGGGTCTATTGATGCATCAAGGAATGCCGCTCACCAAACACAGTTGTTGTTGTGTCCTCTTCCAGGTATCGGGTTAAAGGATCTCTACAGCTGGTTATCCAATCCCTCCAACTTTTCTTCCTAAGGATATGGTCAGCAGATGGGGAAAGCCCTACAGAACAACAACCAACCAGCCTAAGCTATTGTTCAACGAAGTAATGACTGAATAAAGTACAAACATAAATGTTTGCCCAGTGTATTAATCTTACTTGTGTAGTGGTTGAAGCAGTGCCTTACCTCCAGCCACACTTTAAAGGGGTAGTTCCCCCAAAAACCTTTTTTTTAACATTTATTCAGGCTCGTTATGTCAAGGGGAATCAAGTTTTTTTTTTTTAGAAATGAAGCCGTACTTACCGTTTTACAGATGCATCGTCTCCGACGCTTCCGGGTATGGGCTCCGACTATAGGCGTGCCTATTTGATTGACAGGCTTCCGAGGTCGCATACATCGCGTCACGATTTTCCGAAAGTAGCCGAACGACGGTGCGCAGGCGCAGTATAGAGCCGCACCGTCGCTCGGCTTCTTTCGGCTACTCGTGACGCGATGTATGCGACCGTCGGAAGCCTGTCAATCAAATAGGCACGCCCAGACCAGACGATCATACCCGGAAGCGACGGAGACGATGCATCTGTAAAAAGGTAAGTATTGCTTCGTTTCTAATAAAAAACCACCCGATTCCCCTTGACATAACGAGCCTCAATCAATGGTAAAAAAAGGTTTTTGGGGGAATTACCCCTTTAAGCCCTGGGGCTGCAATGAAGCAGCAGCTGTGAAAGGAGCAGGGAACAGAGTGCAGATGATCTGTCAGGATGTAGCTAAGTAAGAGCCCTTTTCTTGTGTGCATTTTTTGGGGGCATAAGATTGGCCCGGGGGGGGGGGGGTGTCTGTGTCAGGCGGCGTACACACGGCCGAGGTTCTCGGCAGAAACCAGCGAGAAGCTCGCTGGGATCCTCATTCTGCCGAGAACCTCGGCCGTGTACACTCTCGGCGAGCATCCCGTCGGGAAAGCCGCCGAGAGAAAATAGACAGCAGGTTCTCTATTTTCTCGGCGGCCCCTCGGGATTAATAGCTGGTTGCCTTTCCCGACGGGATGGTCGCCGATTCTGACGGCCGGCCGAGAACCTCGACGGGCGGAACGATGTGTTCCGCCCGTCAAGGTTCTCGTACGTGTGTACGCCACCTCAGTTTAATTCCAGGACATTGGATTGTCCTGCAAAATGCGGGCAATCCGGGACACGTGGTCACCCTACCCTGGACACAGCTTCCTGGGACCCCTCCCTGGGACCTATTAACTCTCTATGGACCCTTGATCACCCTGGGGTGCCTGAGCCTCCTTGCCAGCCTCATGCATCCTGTCCTTCCACTGCAACCCATTTGGCCCCTGAGCTGAAGTCTCCCAGTAGCTTCTTACTGGAGACTGCCCGTCTGTTGTATAATCAAACCCTTCCTGACTCTATATATTCTAGGGCCCTTTAACAGAAATTTGGGGACCCCTCTCTGCCTGATGCTTTAACCCCTTTCCCTCCTTTTCTCCACATGGGGCCCCCATGCAACATTTCTCCTGGGGTTCTCACACATACTTTTGCCTTAATTGATCTACTATGTGGCCCTGAGCACTTCAGTGGATATTGTTGGTTAAGTTTATGATTAACCACTTCAGCCCGGATCATTTGGCTGCCCAAAGACCAGGCCACTTTTTCGATTTGGCACTGCGTCGCTTTAACTGACAATTGCACGATCATGCGACGTGGCTCCCAAACAAAATTGACGTCCCTTTGATCCCACAAATAAAGCTTTCTTTTGGTGGTATTTGATTACACTGTGTCTTTGTTTCAGCTCTGCTTGTCACTCACAGCTGCAGCATTGTAAGTAGATCCATCCAGCTTTTGTGTATGCTGGAGAGGTGATCAAGTGTTGACATAGGGTTAGGGGTGGTTTCCTGGAGTAGCAGGAATGTGATTGGCCATTATAGTGGTCAGATTGACCCCTGAACTCACTTACTACTGACCTCTGCACTCTGCATCACTAACTATTGACTACTGCACTCTGCATCACTTACTACAGACCCCTGCCCTCTGCATCACTTACTATAGACCCCTGCCCTCTGCATCACTTACTATAGACCCCTGCCCTCTGCATCACTTACTACAGACCCCTGCCCTCTGCATTACTTACTACTGACTCTTGCCCTCTGCATCACTTACTAATGACTTCTGCACTCTGCATAGTTTACTACTGACTTCTGCATTCTTTATCCCTTACTACTGACTTCTGCATCGCTTACTACCGACTTCTGCCCTCTGCATCGCTTAATACTGACCCCTGTACTCTGTGTTATGTACTAATGAATCACTGCATCAGAAGCGTCAGTACCTTAAGATGATCTCACACTGTAGATTTACAGCTAAGAACCTACAAGTACAGAAAATGCACTGCATCGCTTAATAAGGCTTACCAATAGGTACAGTAAATATCTCATAAATGTGCACCATTTAGGAGATATCTACTTGCAAAGCTGCTGGTGATATCATGGTGACATCATGGGTGCATGCACTCTGAAGGAATGGCATACCTGTGCAATGCCTTCAGAGTCCTGTGCTTATAAATAGCGGCTCCCATGTGCAAAACATCACCGTGGCTCGTCCAACCCGGAAGGAAGACCAGCTGAAGGTGGAAGTCCTATCAGCGGTGATAGTGCAATGCTGGAGGGCTTCGTTTTAAGATAAGTTTCACATAATTTGCTAGTATGCAATGCATACGAGCACATTATAACTTTGCCTTGTATGTTTACAAAGAAGAAAAAAATTGTGTTTTATTACCGCTTTAAAAAGGAACAGCCAGTAAAAACAGGGAAGGCAGGCCAAGTACTTGAAAGCTTATTGGCTATTCTTCATGACTCCCACGCCAAGTTCCTCAAGGTTTGGGGCCCATGGTGGTCCTACGCTCTTCCCACTCTGCATCCGACCAGTTTAGGCCTCAGAAATTGACCTCCTTTTCCCTCCTAACCTGGGGGTACTTGTCTTTTCCCAACCCCATCTTTCTGCTCTGCACCCCTTTCTTCCTCCATCTTTCCTTCTCTCTAGGGTCCCCCCTTTCACCACCTAGCCCCCCCCCCCTTTTTCCCCACCTCTCTTTTCTTTCTCTCTTTTCTTTTTTTTCCCTATTTGTTAATTTTTTTTTGTGTTTTCTCATTTGGGTTCTTTGTTTGTATGACCCCGACTTAAGCTTTGTTTTCCAAATTTTTGTGGACTATGCCACGATTTAACCTCTGTGCAATCAAGTTTCCCTATGTTGACCCCCGGCCCCGGCCGGAGGGCTGTTGATGTTCGACAATTCCCACTATCACATATGTAGCACTCACCCCCTGAAGGAGCCGCTGATTAGTTTGGGACCGGCGTGTTAGGTCACCAGTGATTCTTGTCTAGGGATAATATTAGTGAAGGTGGTTAAAGAGCAAGTGTCCAGACGTCAACTTGAGTTTTCAATGCTTTATTCCAAGGCCCAACATGGCCAACATCAACATGACACACGATAGAGGAAAGGTTCATGAGCAAAGAGAGAACTGTAGTATCAGGCCTTGGATATCAAAGAGAGAGAGCAAGCCTGCTCTCAGCATAGTCAAGTTCAAAACGTCGCCACTCTCAACAGAGTGGGTAAAGTGCCCCGGACAGGCGATTTACTTGAGCCTGGCAGCCAAAGGGCCACTTTAAAAACAAAGTCACTGGGAGGAAAACAGGGCCTCTGCCACAGGCCTGGTGAATTTTTCTTAGATTTGTTAAAGGCTAGAACCAATGAATCCTCCCAGTAAGTCCAATCTCAAGGTCACCGACTGACAGCTGAAATGTACCTGTCATGTGGCGTGGTGACCAGATCCCTGGGGGTTCGTCCAGGCCTCGCAGACAACCTCTACTTCTGGGTTCTCCCGAGCCAATCCCCCACTGTTTAACTCCCGGCCTAGGATCTGGGACCCAGCAAGCCACTGGGGCCCCTCTCTGCATCAGAATGAAGTTCCGCCTGGTACGCAACCTCGGCCAGGCAGGCCTCTATGGCGGGGCCCATGGATGCGCGCACCCTGAAGGTGGATGCCTCACCTGGCTCTCACAGCTGACTGCCCCAGATATACTCTCCCTCCAGCATGTCCAGAGAAAGAACCGCTCCTCTGATTGGCTGCTGGGAGAAGGTGGGTCCATCAAAACCCCTTCTAGCTCTGACTGTCACCCAGGGGTAACAACACCCCCCTGGCATGCAGAGCGACCCACAACGCAGTTCCAAAACTGGCAGCAACCCAAATTTAGGCAATTCGTGAATGGGAGCAACTTAACTCTCCCATTCCCCACTAACTTTAGCATAACGCCCCGCAAATAGGAGGGGGGGGGGCGCTACACATATGTTTCTGTAGAGCTCACCCCCAAAGGAGCCGCTGGATTGATGATGGGACCGGCATGTTGAAGTTACCCTTGCTTAGTCTAGGGATACACCAGAACACTTTGCAATAACTTGAATGTCCAGACAGGCAATAAAGATTTTCTTATGCTTTAATTCCAGGCCAACAAAGCCAAACATCAACTCGATGAAGGACAGGTTGATGAATAAGAGATTCTTGATGTCAGGCCTGGATGAGCACACAGCGCAACTCAGTAGCACCAATTCACACGCGTCACCGTCACAACGCAGGCTAGGAGGAACGGGTCTTTTTCACTCTCTGATCCGGCTCTAGGCCTCTGCCACAGGCCAATGTAATCTGAATAATTTGCCAGCACCCGAACAGAGCAAATCCTCCCAGCTATTTCCCGTGCGCCCGGCACCATGCAACAGCGAAGAGTACCTGTCTATGGCTCTAGTGCCGGATCTTCCCGGCGACGTTCAGGAACCCAGCCATCCACTGGGGTCACTCTCAGATTCGTCTCTGACCGAGACTCAGCAAGGCCAGGACATTGACCGGATGGGCCACACCGACAGGGTCCCTGGGTGCGCACACCCTAAAGGTGTGTGCCGCACCCTGACTCCGGGACCCCCCGCAGGGAACGCCAAAAGGACACAGAACACCTGACCTCCCTTCCAGATATACCCCTCCCCAGCATGCCCAGCAGGAGGAAAAGAATCGGCCTAAACTGAGGAAAAATATAGTTTTTTTTTTTATATATTTTTGGGGTCGTTTATTATAGCAAAAAGTAAAAAATATTATTTTTTTTGTAAAAATGGTTGCACTATTTTTGTTTATAGCGCAAAAAATTTAAACCGCAGAGGTGATCAAATACCACAAAAAAAAAGCTCTATTTGTGGGAAAAAAAGGACGCCAATTTTGTTTGGGAGCCACGTCGCATGACCACGCAATTTTCAGTTAAAGTGACGCAGTGCAGATTCGCAAAAAGGGGCCCAGTCATTGACCAGCAATATGGTCCGGGGCGGAAGTGGTTAGGCTGTACCATGTGTAGCATTACCCCCGGGGGAGCTGCTGGATGTTTGGGCGGCACATTACCTCATGGCTCCTCCGAATTCATAGGGGTGAATGTTGCATATTGCATATAATAGAAGTAAAGGAATGTCCACAACAGGTGCTCTTTGCTGTGCTCTTTATTACCCAGCCGGGTAAAAACAGTAAACTTATGGCAAGGAGAGTAAAGTTGAAGAAAAAGGAAGAATAGCAGATTCAGGTGTGATGATAGGGAAACAGTCCTGCTCCCAAGCGAAACACTTCTCTGCGCCACTCCCGTGGGTTTAGTGTACCCGGACAGGCCTTTCTCACTGACCTGGCAGCAGGAGTATCACTCGGACAATTGTAGGATAAAGTATCTGCCACAGATCCTCCTTGGTGAACTTGAACTTGAGAAAATAGTCTCTGCCACAAACCTCCCTCAGTGAGCTTCAGAAAGACACCTCTGCCACAGGCCCTCTCTGGATTGAATTCTTGTAGATATGCCTTCTTGGATAAGTTACGCCTGGATCTCCTTCAACTTGTCGCCCAGGTGCCGACTGACAGGTGATCAATCCCTCAGTGTGCAGCTACCTTGATCCCCGGTGGTTTGTCCAGGCCCTTTTGGACCACCAGC
The DNA here is from genome assembly GCA_029574335.1 of Rana kukunoris. Classification (NCBI taxonomy): domain Eukaryota; kingdom Metazoa; phylum Chordata; class Amphibia; order Anura; family Ranidae; genus Rana; species Rana kukunoris. The sequence goes on along the minus strand of CM056060.1, from coordinate 83,446,090 downwards.
CTCTCAATGGCGCTCCTCAGACAGACTCCCCACCGAATAGCAGTAAAGCTTGGGATCTTCAAAAGTGGGAACCCAGTCACTCATTGGGTTCCTGTCACTGTTCAGATGCTCCGGGCCTGCATGGCTCCGGAACCAGGAACACTGCGTGGCACACACGCCCCGGCCAGGTAGGCCATAACGCCAGGGCGCTGTGATGTGGTCACCCTAAAGGTGGGTGCCACACTGGATGAAGAAGACCCAGAACCAATAGGGTCTGCCTCATGAATACCCCTCCTCAGCATGCACAGCGAGGACAAACCCTCCTGATTGGCTGCTGAGAAAGAGCACCCAAACCTTGACTCCACTGCTGCCACCTGCAGCACCGGGGCTGGAAAAACACCCCAGTACAACAGAATAAACCTACAGCACAGCCAAGCTGCACAGTGTGCATTCAGAACAAGCACGGCCCATGTGTTTGGAGGAGAGCGGTGACTACACTCTTTTTATGTTTTTAAAAGTTGATACATTGTACGTAGATAGGAAGCGGGTTGTTGTTACATGGGTTATTACTTACATTAAAGCAGAATTACACTATGTCAGTGCTTTTGTGTTTTATATGGTTCGTGAGTGGAAATGAATCCTTGCTGCTTCTGGAGTGATGTTGGAGGTCTAATCAGGAGGAAATAATACACAAGGCTCAGTTTATTCAGTCATCTGGAGAGTGTGAACCTCAGAGGGGAAGTGTACCTCACTTTGTGTGGTGAAGATTGGGAGCTGGTGTAGAGTGCACTACTATTCCAACCCTAGAAGCACTTTCCACATTTTTTTTGAACTGTGTCCTGTTTTACCCACCTTTGGACTTTTTCAACATCTATTATCTATATTCCTGGACTTACTGCTGCTGAATTGCGTGGATTGGTTCCGGGAGACCAGGACTTCCCTATGCTTCATGAGACGCCAAAGCAGAGCAGTCTTTCCTTGTGGTAAGCTTCTCACGGGTGAATATGTGGAAATCCTTTCTCCTTTAACAGCATGTTGGATCGCACCTGATCACCTTTAGAATTTTTCAGCACAAGAATTATTGTTGGATTTTTTGCACTGGACTTTATCACTTAATAGTTTATGGAGATCTATCCGTTCTCACATTTATCAATTAGCTCTTTTCAACCCACATTTCAATGAGCTTTATTATCACTTGATCTATGTATTTAATTGTTAACTATTTCTAGCGCTGCACTTCTTTCTGTTTTTTTTTGCTTTGTTGAATTGTTGTACACAATTTTTAGTGCCAGCAGCTCATTGTTCTTCCATTCACAGGTTAACTTTTTCAATTTTTAATTAGCGCAGCGTCAGCCTTTGGCTTTTTTTGTTTAAGGTTAAACATAACTCTGTTACCTGAAGGAAAAAATATTTTTTTATTGAATAGTCTCTTTTCTCTTCTGATATGCTCTTTGTTTTTATTTTTTTCTAACAATTTTTTCAGGAAGAACTGAATTTTTCCATACTGATATTCCTATATATTTCCAATGGAAGAGGGAAAAGAACCCCCCCCCCTTTTTTTTTTTTTTACATTTGATGGTATTTCTGTATGAGTTGATATTAGTATATATTTCATGCATAAGTATTTTTGGAGGAAAGTTTTTTTTTATTTATTTTTTTTGAATATTCAAAGGTATTTCTGTATGAGTTGATATTCGTAGGTATTTCATTATTTCATGCATAAGTATTTTTGGAGGAAGGTTATTTTTTGTTTTTATTATTTCTTTGAACATTCAATGGTATTTCTGTATGAGTTGATATTCGTATATATTTCATGCATAAGTATTTTTGGAGAAAAGTTTTTTTTGTTGATTATTCTTTTTTCTCCCCTTCACCCAAATGCGTATGAGTATGTTTGGGTTAAATCTGTTTTGAATGAGGCATTATCTTATGATTCTTAAGTAATGGTCACGGGCCAGTGAAGACTCACTCCTTAGATTGACGTTTGGTCGTCCTGGGGAGTGAGTACATAGCCCTTAATATGGGCTGTTCTAATGTTACTTTTTTGAATGAGGGAAGGGAGACATCACCTTCCCCTCATTCTGGGCCATTTCTTGGCTCTCTATTATCTTGCATTATACTGATATGTTTAACCACTTTAGACCCGGACCAAAATGCAGGTAAAGGACCTTGCCCCTTATTGCGATTCGGCACTGCGTCGTTTTAACTGACAATTGCCCGGTCGTGCGACGTGGCTCCCAAACAAAATTGGCGTCCTTTTTTCCCCACAAATAGAGCTTTCTTTTGATGGTATTTGATCACCTCTGCGGTTTTTATTTTTTGCGCTATAAACAAAAATAGAGCGACAATTTTAAAAAAAAATCAATATTTTTTACTTTTTGCTATAATAAATATCCCCCAAAAATATATAAAAAAAAAGTTTTTTTCCTCAGTTTAGGCCGATACGTATTCTTCTACATATTTTTGGTAAAAAAAATCGCAATAAGCGTTTATCGGTTGGTTTTCGCAAAATTTATAGCGTTTACAAAATAAGGGATAGTTTTATTGGATTTTTATTAATTATTTTTTTTTTACTACTAATATCGGCGATCAGCGATTTATTTCATGACTGTGACATTATGGCGGACACTTCGGACAATTTTGACACATTTTTGGGACAATTGTCATTTTCACAGCAAAAAATGCATTTAAATTGCATTGTTTACTGTGGAAATGACAGTTGCAGGTTGAGAGTTAACCACAGGGGGCGCTGTGAATTTGAGTGTTCCCTGTGTGTGTGTTTACAACTGTAGGGGGGTGTGGCTGTAGGTGTGACGTCATCGATCACGTCCCCCTATTACAGGGATGACGCGATCGATGCTGCGGCCACAGTGAAGCACGGGGAAGCCGTGTTTACACACGGCTCTCCCCGTTCTTCAGCTCCAGGGACGGATTGCCGCACTGCAGCGGCGATCGGGTCCGCGAATCCCGCGGTCCCGTTCCTGGAGCTTCGGACCGGGTCACGGGAGCGCCCCGCGGGTGCGCGCCCGTGACCCACGGCTGGGTACTAAAATCAACGTATATATACGTTGATGTGCCCAGCCGTGCCATTCTGCCAACGTAAATGTGCAGTAGGCGGTCCTTAAGTGGTTAAGTTTCTCTTCTTATTCTCTGGTTTTCTATATCTTTTCTATCTTCTTTACCTTTTACCTGCTAATGAATGGTCTTATTGAGATACGTTTACTGCTGCAGTTATACAACCCGTTCACTGTCTATTTTAGTATGATATAGGTCATAGAACCACCAAAATACAGATTGGCATGTTGCTTAGGTTCATTAATATCCTGATCCATGGCTGGTATAGTTAATTCTCCCTCTCTGCGGCAGGCGCAGCACTATGAAGTGCCTCATGCACTGTGGCATTAGAAGAATTGTGATATCTCTGACTTTTCAGTCCAACAAGACTGTCTATTATTTTGAAATTCCTCTATTGCCGTTCTATGGAAGCAGTAGGTTTAAAGAGCACACCAAATGCTTAAAATAACTTCTTTAATAACTTCTTCATATATATAACTTTTCTTCATATATAATGCTGCTGCTTTGCAGCAGACAGTCCATGTACAAAAACACGTGATGAATAAAGTATAACAGAAAATGGTGGTTCAAATATTCAATCTTGTCATTTAACATAAGATGGTGGATATATTTCTTTCTTCAGTATTTACTCTCTCTCTCTCTGTAAGTTATCAAAGCATTCTCTGAAAGGTATAACTGTGGTTTGAAGGTATGAAGGTTTGATATGGTTCGGGTTTTCAGGGTTAGCTTAGTTTGATATGGTTCGGGTTTGATGAGTGATTCAGGTTTGGTGGAACTACAAGTGAACACACAGCTAAATCAGTATACAGTTCTAATCACACTATTTACAATAAGAACATATATATATAACTGTATAATTACCTAATTTTTCCCTCTGGCTTCCATAAGAACTGCTCTCTGTATGTCTCTGTGTGTCTCTGTTTCTGTCCTCTGTGGTGGAATGAACTAATTTGCAGAGCACATGTACAGCACTAGGAACCTCCCAGAACCTCCCTATGCTTTCCGGTATGAATTAAACTGTGAATAACTTTGCTTACCTCCTGCCCCATACAAACAAATGACTCTTAAAGGCATATTTTTTCTTTTGCTTCTGTGAACACAACATACAACTGTTATATAACATCCAAACACAAAATCACAGTAAATAACTCTGCCTTTGTCTCTCACATATAAACATGTGCTGTACATTAGGTTCTTAGCAGGTTTGGCTGTATATACATGTAGGTTATATTAGCTACTTAGGACAGGTTCTAGCTGGCCAGCTACACTCTCCCCTTCGTGTTATTTCGCACAACACACAGGGGTTAAATTATCCGTTATCAATTCTACAAGTCCCTTCACATTGATGTAGTATTTCTGCAGGAAACTCACTTCCCAAAGCAGTACACCCCTTTGTTTTTAAATGCACATTTTCCAACGTTTTATTTATCCAAGGCAGAAAATAAGACTAAGGGAGTCGCTATTTTATTCTCCAAACACTGCAATTTTTACTTGACTAAGGAGTATGTTGACCCAGAAGGCAGGTTCGTTCTGGTCAAGGGCTCCTTGGATGGAATACTATATACTTTTGTTTCCTACTATGCTGCTAATAGGGGACAGAAAAAATTATTTTACCATATGTCAGAGACTCTCCAACCTTTTATGCCGCGTACACACGATCATTTTTTGTGATGAAAAAAAACGTTTTATGTGAAGTAAAAAACTATGGCCCAGATTCACAGAGCGATTACGCCTGCGCAACAGGAGATGCGCGTGCGTAAGTCTAAATGTGCGCGTGCGTTTCGTTGCGCGGCATCCCCAGAACGAGATACGCAAAAAATCGACTTTTTTTTGTCCCGCGGAATTTCGTTAGACTGGCGCATCCTTCCGCGCAAAAGTGCGCTAGACACACCATTGATTTGCTAGTCAAATATGCTAATGAGGGACTTACGGGGATCCACAAAACAACGTTGGGGCAGCGCAGGCGACGCAGTGTGCGCAACAGCAAAATGTCCTGTCTAAAATTAGAGCTGATAAAAGCTGGTCTAAAAAAAGAAAAAAAGTCTACTTGTTAGATAAAGCAACACTGTTAGTGAGCAGATCAGCAGTCACACGTGTTGCACAACAATCTGTATGCCAACATGCCAGGGGCATCGTCGCACATAGCTATACTACTGACTTTAGATGAACAAAGAAGGATGAGGGCACGGAGGATGGCACGGAGGATGGCACGGGAGAGGATATACCGTACCCGCATAGACCTGTTTGGCATGAGTGATTCTGAGGTGTTTCGCATCTTCAGATTCACCCCTCATGCCATCCTGGAATTAACCACAACCTTGCAGGAGGACATCACCAGCCCAACACACCGCTCACATGCAGTGCAGCCACTGGTCAAGGTCATGGCAACACTCCATTTCCTTGCCAGTGGCTCTTTTCAGCGTACAAGTGGAGTGGTGGCTGGGATGTCACAATCCTCCATGAGCAGATGTGTGCACCAGGTTGCCCTGCAATCCTCAGATGCATGGCCAACCAAATCATCAAACCAACCACTGAGGAGCTGCGGCTGAAGGCAATGACAGATTTTTACAGAATTGCCAGATTCCCACGCACTGTGGGGGCCATTGATTGCACACATGTGGCACTCCAGCCCCCCCAGGAGACAGAGCACATGTACCGCAATCGGAAGCATTGGCATTCCATCAATGTACAGGTGATAGTCGATGCCCAAGGCCTCATATGGCACGTCCGTGCCAAACACCCAGGGTCCAGCCATGAAAGCTACATATACAATCAATGCCACATCCGATTGGAATTCGATCAGAACGTGTATGGGGACAGCTGGCTGGTTGGTGAGTGACATGGGTGGCAGGCATGACTATCCCCTCCCATGATGCACATCACAAGGGGCACATGCATGACTAACATCCTCCTGTCTTTTCCCTTACAGGTGACTCTGCATATCCACTGGGACCCCATCTCATGACTCCTATCCGGAACCCCCAAACCCCAGGAGAGGAAAAATACAATCAAGCACATGCCCAAACACGAGCAGTGGTGGAGCGCACCTTTGGCCTCCTAAAGTCACGTTTCCGATGCCTGGATAAGTCTGGGGGTACCCTCTTGTATTCCCCAAACTTTGTGTGCCAGATCATCGGTGCATGTTGCATGCTGCACAACTTTGCACAAAGAAAGGGCCTGCAGATTGACCTACGTGATGACCTGACCCCTGAACCAGACAATCCCCCCCTAACCGAGGCTACCCCGTCTTCTGAGGGAAGAGCAGCCAGGAGACAGCTCACATTGGGCGTCTTTGCACGTTAAACATACACATTAATCATGGCACAATTAGAATGCATGCATGCACACCACTGTGGTCCCTAGCACAGACACACCACATCCACATCAAATTGGATTGGCACCAGTCCACCATGCAGGACTTGTGAGCAGCAACGCCACGCCAAGGCTCCAATTATGTCACTGAACATTCATACACCAATCACACGGACCTGGGGATCACTTCTCCCTGGTCCTGGGGAACCCTTCTCCACCAAAATAGAGGGTGACACCCCTTTTCCGGCAGGAATGTCACCCCCACATTCACACAGCATTCACAACACAAAAAAAATAAATAAAAAAAAAATGACCAGCAAAAGCAAAAAATTGCCAGCAAAAAAATAAAAAAAAATGACAAAAAATAAATAAATAAATTGTTTAAAAAAAAAAAGGGGGGAAAAACAAATTACTGCCCTCTGCGTGAGCCACGCCTGGGGCGCCCCCGGCCACGGCCCCGGCTTCTCAGGGGAGACTCATGGGGAAGGGGTAAAACCGGGGAAGGAGGATCAGCCCCTGATCTCTGCACACCTGGTGGCCTGCCCTCCAAGGCCACGGCAATTCTGTCCAGGGCAGCACCAAGTGTTGCCGTGTTGGCCTGGATAGCCAGGGTAAGGGCCCTCACATCCTGCCCAACGCCTGCTGATGTCGTCTGCAGTTCGTTTAGGCAGGTTGTGAAAGCCCGGGAGTGGGAGTCCAGGTTCCCCAGCGTATCCTTGATGGAGGACAGTCTCTCCTCCATCCGCACCAATGTCTGGCTGACCTGTCCCAGATGGCGGGTCTGGAGGAACTGGTCCCTTCTCAGGGTGGCGGGCAGGAGATCGGCCAACCCCCTGGTGGTCTGGGATGACATCCTGCCTCCAGCTGATGCTCGTGGCCGGGGAGAAGGGGAGGCCCTTGTGAGGGGAGCCATGTTGGGGGAGGAGGGGGGGGCTCCCCCTTAGGGAGGCCTGCCTGCTGCCAGCCAGAGGGGAAGAGTCCTCAAAACCCAAACGTCCAGTGCCTGACATGGACTCCTCCTCCTCATGATTCTCCTCCTCCTCATGATTCTCCTCCTCCTCATGATTGTCCTGCTCCTGTTGAACCTCCTCCGCGGACTCGGGCCTTGTTGGGGGGGCCTCATTAGGCTGCTGTCCTGGGGTTGGTGTGGTCAGGCCAGATGGCCCTGCACCCTCCTGCACATCTGTGGATGACACAAAACATTCACAGGTTGGAGGATCCACACACTTGCCACATATTCCCTTTCACCCCCTCCCCCACACATGCTACACACCTGATATTAAAAAATAAAACAACTTACCTGGCACCACGGGCTGGGGACTGGAGTCAAAGCCGGGCAGGCCCTCAACTTCATGCCGATGAAAGGTCAGGGCCACCGCACGCTCCTCCGCTGTCAGGCTAATACGGCATGGTGGGCCCCCTCCTGTGCCCCTGGCATGGGCATGCATTCTGGCCAACTTCTTTTTGACCAGACGCCGGAGGTCATTGATTTTTTTGTCAATCCCAGACCTGGTCCGTGTCTCCCCCTGCCCCGCAGAATTCACCTAGTCAGTGATCCTATCCAAAATCTCCCTCCTCCTGGCCGGGGTGGTGTTGGCACTCTCTGGGCCGTGGAGGTAACGCCCATACTCGCTAATGGCCCGGGCAAGAATCTGTTTTTCCACAACTGTAAAATTAAGCTTTCGTTTTCTCTCAGTCATCCTTCCAAAAAAAAACTGTCCCAGTCAACAAAATTCACGCACACAAACAAGCACAACCAATCACAAAAAAACACACACACAGGGAGAAAACTATTTACCAAGAAACAGTCCCCAAAAAACAAAACAAAAATACAGCAGGAAAAGAAACAAAAAGAAATACATCAATCAAACAAACAGTCTCTCAGGCCGCGTACACACGGCAGAGAACCTCCACGGGCAGAACACATCGTTCCGCCCGTCGAGGTTCTCTCCCGGCCGTCGAATTTGGCGACCCGCCCGTCGGGAATGGCAACCAGCCATTCTTCCAGGCGGGCCGTCGAGGAAATAGAGAGCGTGCTCTCTATTTCGGCTCGACGGGCTTCCCGACGGGAAGCTCGCTGAGACCGTACACACGGCCGAGGTCCTCGCTGGAATGTGCATTCCAGCGAGGTTCTCGCTGATTTTCAGCGAGAACCTCGGCCGTGTGTACGGCACCTTAAACACTTATCAAAAAACACTTTCAAAAATCTACTAACAAACACCTGATCACACAGAACACTAATCTGACAACTACAAAACACACCGCAACGAACAAAAAGAACAAAAGCACTTGGTTAAATGGGAAGGGACAAAGGGATGTACTTTTGCAAAGGAAGTGCGTTTGTGTGTGTCTATTTATACTGTTTGCGTAGTTCACAACGTTGCCCTAGTCCATTTCCAATTTCACTGATTGAGCCGCTCCCGAGTTGTGAGCATGCGCACATCGGAGCTGACATGGTCTCGTTCAAGCGCGCATGCGCGAGCCGGCCGGCCCTTCATTTGCATGGGGTCACGGCTCATTTCAATGTAACACGCCCACGTCCTTCCCAATTTGTATTACTCCTCCTTACGCCTCTGAAAAAACGTTACGTATGCGCAATTTCCTGCGCAAAAGCTACGAGAATAGGGGGATTACGCGGCAAAATTCCGCAAGTCTAACGTAAAGGCGGTGCGCTACGCCGGTCTAATAATGCGCAGATGTACCTGAATCTGGGCCTATGTTTTTGAAACGTCACTTTTCAAAGACGATGGTGCATACACACCATCGTTTTTTTCACAAAAAGCGAGGTTACGTTCACCACTCTTTTCCATTGAAGCTCGCTTCATAACTAGCTTCTGGGCATGTGCGGGTTGAAAAACGTCGTTTTAAACAACGTTTTTGCTACACACGGTGACTTTTTGTGAAACAATAAACGACGTTTTGAAAAACGACACAAAAAATTCAAGCATGTTGGAATTTTTTTTGGGTCGTTTTTTGAAGACAAAAAACTACGTTTTGCCCACACACGATCAATTTAAATGACGTTTTAAAAAACAACGGTTTTTTTCATCGCAAAAAACGACCGTGTGTACGGGGCATTATGGAAGGTATCATAGTTATGGGAAGAGACTCCAATTTGGCCTTTGATTCTGGAATAGATAAGTCTAGACCATCAAAGACTAATGACTTGTTTCCACTGAGCGGATCGGTTCGGGTCAGTAAATTTGGAGCGGTTAGAATGGGACCGGTCTATTCACGTGAGCGTTTACACTGCAAATCGGACCCACAGGGACAATTCAGGGTTTAGAAAAAATTCTTAGCGTGTCCACCAATCAGTGAGATGTATTTGTAGGTCTCTGGACCCACATGAGAAGCAGGACCCTTGCTGGTGCGGTATGGTTCGCTTTTATGGGACTCTTTCATAATGGAAACACCCAAAATAGCGTACCGTACCGAACCATACCCAACCGATCCGCTCAGTGGAAACGAGGCATTAATTAATCAGACCAACTAAAGCTAGCACTCAAATTGGTTATCTGATTCACCAATCCAGATTGACGGATATCTGGAGGGAATTGAACCCAACAGCAAAATATTATACACACTACTCCAGTCCCCATCAATAATTTTCACGTATAGATCACATATTACTATGTACTCATCATATCCCTTATGCTCTGAACTTCTTATTGATGTTCTATGGTCGGACCATTCCATGGTTATGTTAGTGAGTAATACGTACAAAATAGTTTTATTGGTCAATTATATGGAAAAAACACACAATATAATGAATTTAAAAACAATGACATAAAAAAGTTGAGACTGATCCACAGAGTAAGTACAGGGCCCTATGCGTCTCAGGTATTCCCTTCTTCAGGGGCCGAGGTCTGTGTGGGATCGGGGTATATCAGTCACAACGTTTTCAACTTTGCAAAGTACAAAAAGGGCATCTCGACCGTGGCACAGAAATTCCTAGGGATGGTAGAATGCAGGAGTAAGGAGCTGGGGTCTCACATCTCAAAAAGCAAACCCTGGGCCAAAACTGCCAAAGCGTGGAAATATATTGTCCCTATAAATAGGGAGTGAATATTCTAGGTTGGCCAGAGGGGTCAGGATAGAGCACAAATGCTGCGGATCTCAAGGGTTTACAAAAGAGACAGGTGGCGGTGGTGTCTCTTTTGTAAACCCTTGAGATCCGCAGCATTTGTGCTCTATGCTCGGCCCCTGAAGAAGGGAATACCCAAAACGCATAGGGCCCTGTACTTACTCTGTGGATCAGGCTCAACTTTATGTCATTGTTTTTAACTCCATTATATTGTGTGTTTTTTCTATATAATTGACCAATAAAACTATTTTGTACGTATTACTCTTACTACTGTTGCCTTTAAAGCCCCACACTGGGGGATTTCTCATTTTCCTTGTTCATCCGGGGTGTTGGCAACTAACCAAGGTCATATTTCTAAGATGTTCCACCTATACAATCATTTTTAAATGACCCCAATATAGTTATGGAAATTGAACAAACCATAAAAGATTATTTTGATATTAATGATAAGGACGGGTATCTCGCCAGAAATACTATGGGCAGCTCACAAAGTGACGGTTAGAGGAAAACTGATACAGATAGCAGCTAGACAAAACAGATTGAAAAACTTGAGCAAAAATGTAATGACTTGAGTATAAAACATAAAATGGATCCTATAGGATTCTCCACTTCCACTTTAGACGTAGCTAGAACAGCTTTAAACATAGCACTTACGGTTAAAGCAGACGAGGCTATAAAGTGGTCCGGGACAACATTTTATCACATGAAGGATAAAATAGGTCCGATGTTGGCGCATAAACTATCACCTAGATTTAGATCAAGGATCCTTCCCAAGATTAAACAAGCTGATGGTTCATTTAGTCTAAATCCTCAACGGGTGATGGAAGCCTTCCAAAATTTTTATTCAAAGCTTTATCATTTCGACGGCAACTGTGATTCTAATGGAGTGAAAGAGTTCCTGGAAGGCTTAGATCTTCCAAGACTATCAGATATACATAGAAAAGAAATGGAGGGTCCCATATCAGTTGAGGAGGTTTTGGAAGTAATTAAAGGGTTAAAGTCAAATAAGGCCCCCGGTCCTGATGGCTTTTCATCTCCTTATTACAAAAAATGTTCAATCCTTTTAACGCCCTGTCTTGTAAGTTTTTTTAATAGCATGTCGGAAGGTAATCCAAAAGGTAGTCAACTTAATATGGTGTACATATCTGTGATCCCTAAACCTGACAAAGATTCCAGTCTAGTTGAAAATTATAGACCGATATCTTTGATTAACAATGACCTAAAAATTTTGACTAAAATAATGGCCAATAGACTATCGTCCTTCATAAAAAACAAGAAGGAAGTATCCTCACATGTAGTGAGCATGCGGATACATAAATAGAACATGTGCCACGTCCTGAAATTTCAATAAGCACAAAATTTGGAGGACATGTTATGGACTTTGGAGGAACGGTAGTATAATGTGGGTACAATGCAAGAGAGACAATCTCTTAAGTTAAAGTTTTTTTAATACAGTATAAGAATAATACGTTAACAAACATATTCCAGTTCCATAGGAACTGTGAATATAGACAGCATACTCAATTGATTACATTAAAGTCCCATATACTTCACACTTTAGTATGTACAAACTGGTAAACTCATAATTATAATACAAATCTTAAATGAAGATCAAGGTTCCATGGTGAGATTTCTGTTCAAAGAAGTATAGAGGAGACGAACATAGGTCAATATATACATAAGGATCAGGTAGGATTTAACCCCAATAGACAAGGTCCGGACCAGGTTAGAAGGGCGGTCGACTTAATTTCAATTTTGCAATCTGGATGGCTTGGAGATCATAGACAGGAGGGTATGCTTTTATCAATAGACCTTCAGAAGGCCTTTGATTCGGTTTTCTGGCCATATATGTTTGCTGTCTTGAGACGTTGGGGATTTGGTTCTAGAATGTTAGGTTTATTATCTGCTCTTTACTCTTCATCTGAGGCCAAAATAAGACAGGTACTATATTCAGAAACTATTAGAATTAAAAGAGATACACGTCAGGGATGTCCTTTGTCTCCCCTGATATTCGCTGTTGTAATAGAGCAGGGGTGTCCAAACTTTTTTCAAAGAGGGCCAGATTTGATGAAGTGAACATGCGTGCGGGCCGACTATTTTGTCTGACATTCTTTGGACCATTGAAAAACGGTCTAAGTGTGTTCGTCCGAGCAACTAATACACGGCCCAACAAGAATTATCTTGCCTTTGTGGCTGTGTGAGGTGAAGAGATGAGCTCAGGCGTGTTATTTGAATATAATGTATATATTTCTTTTGTGGCCCAAATCCCAGAGCGCTGCTCAGGACTAAGGATGAGCTTGGCGTGTTATTTGGATATGCCATATTTATCAGCGTATAACACGCATGGGCTTACCATTGCCTGAATGCAGCCTTACCATTGCCATGAAGCCTTCATAGCTGCCCCATACCATTGATACCATCCTATTACCATTGTATTATGCTACCAATAGGTGAGAGTGTTTGGGACCTTCATTGATCTCCTCTTTCTTCCATGCATTATATATGTTTTATCTTTCTTTTATTACCATCTTATCATTCTGGTATTTCCTTCCACCATAGATATCCTCATACTGCATATCTGCTCCTGACGAGTGGTACAAACCACAAAACGCGTAGAGTTTCTCCATTATGATATGTCACAGTATAGGCCCATTATCTACATTGCAAATGTTTCAATGGATCAGCCAACAACAACAAATTGTTATTATTTTTATTTTATTTACTATCATTACAGTTTTGGCATTCAGACGCTCGGTTTACTACCATGCCTTGTCATTATGAGATGTTATTATACTACCATGTATTGTCTAGATTTTATTCAGTGTAACCTATGATTATCATATATTACCATGTATGTTAATGTCAACTATTAGGTATTATTTTAGCATTGTTTAGACTCTAGCTGTTGTAACTCATTATTATTATATTTACATACCCCATATTGGTGTTTGTTATGCCTTCTCTGTAACAAATAAACAATTTTACCTTAGTTGGTCCATTGAGTTCAGCTGTGTGCTTCCTCTAAAAGTCCCAAACAATTAGTTTTCTCTTTTCGATGTGCAGTGTTAGTTTTCCGCCACACATAGCATTTTGCTTTTAGGCACAAAAAGTAACATTTTGGTCTCACCTGACCAGAGCACCTTCTTTCACATGTTTGCTGTGTCCCCCACATTGCTTCTCGCAAAGTGCAAACAGGACTTCTCATGGCTTTCTTTCAACAATGACTTTCTTCTTGTCATTGTTCCTTCTTCTTTTCTTAATGCCACGTACACAGGCCCGGATTTACTCCATTTGCTGCCCCAAGGCCGGGTCCTTCAATGCCGCCCCCTGCCCAAAAAATGAAAGTCCCCCAACCCTGAAAACGCACATATACTAACGGAAAAATCAGGTGATTTAGGGGTGATATGTGTACATGCAAGTACCCCCCCACATTTCCCCAAGTACAGAGCTCTCCTCTTCCCAGATTAGTTTGAAGCCCACCCTCCATCAATACACATTCCACTGGCATCAACCCCCCTTCTTCCCTCTTTCAATAGTGAGCATTCCGATCACCTAACTAACATCAGAGATGGGCTGCAGAAGAGAAGCTGTAACTCACCGCATGTCCGTGGAGCAGCTCCTGCCTGTGTACATCCTCCACCTCTTCCCCCTCCCCTCTCTGCTCTCACATAGAGATAGATAGACAATGGGGGTTATTTAGAAAAGGTAAATCCACTTTGCACTACAAGTGCAAAGAGCACCTGAAATTGCACTGAAAGTGCACTTGGAAGTGCAGTTGCTGTAGATCTAAGGGGGACATGCAAGAAAAATAAAAAATAAAGCATTTTAGCTTGCACATGATTAAATAATAAAATCAGCAGAGCTTCCCCTCATTTCAGATCTGCCCCTCAGATTTACAGTGATTGCATGTCCAAGTGCACTTTTAGGGCAATTTTAACTGCACTTTGCACTTGTAGCGCAAAGTGGATTTGCCTTTCATTAATAACCCCCAATGTGTTTTGTAGAGCATAGAGGGTTCTAAACGGCCATCGGGAGGATAGCGCTGTCACTTGTAAATACAGCAGCGCATCTGTATTTACAAGTGACAGTAGAGAGGATTTTTCACCCCCCTGTTACCTCGGCACCTAGGGTGACCACATTTCCAAACTGCCATTCAGGGACACCACTCCCCCCCCCCTTCTTGAGGGACCTGTTTCGTGGAACAAACTTTTGCCAATGACCAAGGGGGTGGAGGCAACTGGCGGTTGGGTGGTGGCGTGCGAGGTGGAGTGTAGTCTCGGGAGTTGATGGGGAATTTGGCAGCGGGTGATTTGTTGGGTTAATGGCTGGTGTTAGCACTTTATTCATCCTGACACCATGCTTGATATGGTGTCAGGATGATTAAATCACATTATTTCTGTTACTACATTGTAATATATAATTAAATAGTTGAACTCACCATAATGCAGAATCAGTGGGAACCCTGAGCTTGCCACCAGATGCAGAGTTTTCAATTTGTCCACTGCAACATCGCAGTCCCGCTATACGTCGCTGTTTGCCACCATTATGAGTAGAAGAAAAATAAATAAAAATTCCATAAATGTTCCATGTAGATGCTATAACCATATAGGCGCAAACCAACAATATGTAGCAGAATACGTACTGGCCTAAATTGATGAAGAAATTCGATTTTTTTCAATTTTTTTATTGGATATTTTATAGCAGAAAAAAAATAATATATATATATATATATATATCAAAAAAGCATTCAAAGTCCAAAATGAATCATTAGGTAATAAATGCAAAACAGCGCTAAAGATGGATATAGGTGTCCAACTCCACCATATAGTAGGCAAAAGGATGGAAAATCTTGATGTTAGAAAACAACCAAAGTCTGTGCGTTATCCAGAAGTAGTGTCAGATAGGGAAAAGGAAGCGTGCACCAGCCTGCCCACTCTCAATCCACCACGTGTTGGAATCAAAATCCCCGCAGGGGTTCAAACTCACCAGACAGACAGTATTATCAGGCACTTCATATATAAATAGTAGGTCACTGATCCGATTTCCATCCAAAGGGGATCACTTGCAAGGAATCAGCCTCATATGGGTAGGATAATAAACAAAAAGAGGAAGCAAACATAGTGTAACTCAATTTATTAAAACCACCCTTTCCAGCAAGTATCCCAAGAATCCTACGTACAGAAAAAACAATTGCAATGAACAATGTAAGTATCACATCACCAGTCACTGTTGTACAGCATAGCGTCCTCAACGTGATCACCGCGAGGTCACCCAGCAGATTGTCTCTTCCTGGTTCCTACAGTGTGGCGTGGATAACATACCAGGCGCAGCATGCAGCTATCACTCTGACTAGTTTCGTCAGTAAATGACTTCAACGGAGAGTGTAGCTGCACATGCAACGCCGTGAAATTAGTAACAAACCTCCACTAACATCAGCCAATCGGAGCCGCTGTTTGCAATCATTCAGCAGCCAATCGGAATTCCCGTATGCAAGCCAATCAGAAGCGGTGTGTGAAGCCCTTCGACGGCCAATCGAGATTATCGTATCAGGATTCCCGGCAGCCAGTCAAAGACAGCATCAGCACGGAGGCGTTCCTAATGGTGCACGTCACGTCACTCCGTGCTTACATTGTACTCGCTTCTAGGCTTAAGCATAGCGAGTTAGGGAGGTTTTCTATATGCACTTAAGAAAAACAAACAGCATCATGCTTTTTCTTATTAGACCGGACTTTTTTGTCTCAGCCCAATGAACAATGCTAGAAAGGCTCACCCTTCATCTATTTAAATAAATATACGTTTACATAATTATAATGGCTATCCACCATACAATCATTACTAACAAAACATATTAAATATAAAATAAATAGAAATAATATAAATATTAAAATTGCTTAGACAAACAGCCTAAAAACAATAATTAAAAATTTACAGAAATAAAATATATATATATGCAGTCTTGCAATATACATAGTAACTAATATACTGATAATAGCAATCATTTAAACAACATTACTACCCAGCATATCAGTGGTGGTCATATAAGCAAACCACGCTTATTTAAAAAATGACCATTAATTTAAAAGAAATTATAAATATACATAATATCTTTTTGGAAACAATAGCTGTTAATAACAGTCTTAATAACAGAAAATGTGTTTTAGTGGATACTTATAATTTCTTTTAAATTAATGGTCATTTTTTAAATAAGCCCTCTGATGTGGCCCGCGACCTCCTGCTCTAGAATGGCTGGTTGGCAAGCCCAGATTGAAGGTTGCTGACCTGCCATCCCAGAGCATCAGTGTTGTGAATGAAGATGGCAGTAGAGGAAGCAAGCGGCTTTTCAGAAAGTACACCACACCTGCAGGATATATAGGCTGCTTTCACACGATTGGTTCAACCCAATCGGACCCTCCATTCACCTCTATGAAGCAGATGTAAACAGACTTTTGTCCGTTTATACCTGCCTACCTCCAAACCAATCTGCAAAAAAAACAGAAGTGGATCTGTCCCCTTCCATCTGATTGGATCAGAGGGCCCATAGAGTAGATTGGGCTGTGTCTGTGTCTGATTTGCATATGCATACTAGACATAGACCTGTCATCTGCCCACTCTGTTCATTGTGGCCCACGACTGGTTACTACGTCGCTTAAGTGGCCCTCAGCCTTCAAAAGGTTGGGCACCCCTGCTATAGATCAATCTAAATATGTGATAAATACCAATATAAATAACCAGTATACAAACAAATACACACAGGTGATAATATTAAATATACTAGTGATACAATAGTGACAGTAATCACTGTTAAAATGAGTCCCAATATTAGTGTATCTTGCTTAAGGTGATGTTAATGATCCTCCACCATACATTCAAAAATCTGTCTTCACCCAAAGTGCTCAGATATAAGATGCGCTTACCACAACTTTTTGACTTCTTTACTGAAAAAGAGAGTCAAATATAGCGTTGACAGGATTGTGCTTGTACACATGCTAGACTGACTGGAAATGTTTCAATTGCCTCACTCCTGGAGTTCAGGCAAGATGTATGAACAAACAGGAAAAAGCCCATAGCATAATACTGTTTTATTCGTATAAAATAAATATACAATTGCCAAATGGCTTCTTACATTAAAATGTGCCTTCTGGCTCTGGGGCTGCAATCGTTTTAACAAATTGATTTGTGGTGTTGCTGTGCTCTAG
Organism: Rana kukunoris; assembly: GCA_029574335.1. Taxonomy (NCBI): domain Eukaryota; kingdom Metazoa; phylum Chordata; class Amphibia; order Anura; family Ranidae; genus Rana; species Rana kukunoris. The sequence goes on along the minus strand of CM056060.1, from coordinate 83,428,444 downwards.
CCTCGTTGGCGGCGTGCGTTCCACCGAACCCTGCTAGTTCCTCAAGTGGCGTGGGCAGACTCGTGACCAGGTACCGCCGCCGACGTACGTTTCGTTGGCTTACGTCTTCAGGGGGGATATTTTTTATAACCTAACCCTACTTTAAAGTTCTCAACAACTTTATCCCTGACCTGTCTGGTTGTTCCTTGGCCTTCCTGATGCCGTTTTGACACTAAGGTTCTCTAACAAACCTCTAAAGCCTTCACAGAACAGCTGTATTTATACTGAGATTAAATTACACACAGGTGGACTCTACATTTAATTAGGTGATTTTAGGTGATTTCTAAAGGCAATTGGTTCTATTAGATATTAGTTAGGGGTATCAGAGTAAAGGGGCTGAATACAAATGCACGCCACACTTTTCACAATTTTTATTTATAAAAAACGTTGAAAAGCATTTATCATTTTCTTCCCACTTCACAATTATGTGCCACTTTGTGTTGGTCCATCACATACAATCCCAATAAAATACATTTACATTGTTGATTGTAACATGACAAAATGTGGAAAATGTCAAGGGTTATGAATACTTTTTCAAGGCACTGTAAGCATTTACTTTTTTTATTGCAACATTAAAACTTTTGTGTTATTTATATTTATTGTAGTATAAAATATTTAAGAATAGCTTTGTGAACTTTAGGCACCAGATGCTTCCTATGTTCAGTAATGGCAGGTTCCTGTTATCTACATTTTCACATCTGACATTGTTGCAACAATTTCACACGTTACCTTATTTCCTCTGAATAGTGAGTTGGCTTTCTATAATAATACATAATAGAATAATAAAAGAATGGCATGTGCCACACGCTTGCTTCACTACTTCATAAAAAGCTGACTCAACGACTTTGTATTTTTCATGGGTAAGTGACTTACTAAGGAAGTCAAGCAATAATAATAATGATTTGCACCTTCGAGGCATGTTATCAATGTCTTCTCCCCTTTGACCTCTGTATCATTAAAGGAAGCAAGGTGCAGTTAATGGATCTCTCTTCACCTCACATTTTTTGGTAACTTACCAGTTTCCTCCTAACTAAAAGATTGGCAGCAACACCATCCCGCAGCAGATAAAGCTCCTTCGAAAAATTCCCACCATAATAAGGAAGTAGAATCTAATCAGGAAGTCTGCTGCCTCCTAATTAGGCCATTAACCACTTTAGGACCGAGCCTCTTTCTGAGATCTGGTGTTTACAAGTTAAAAACATTTATTTTTGCTTGAAAATTACTTGGAGCCCCCAAACATATATATATATATATATATATATATATATATATATATATATATATACTTTTTCCTAACACCCTAGAGAATAAAATGGCAGTCATTTCAATACATTTTGTCACACTGTATTTGCGCGGCGGTCTTACAAGCACACTTTCTTTGGAAAAAATACACTTTTTTTAAATTAAAAAATAAGACAACAGTTAAGCCTATATTGTGAAAGATAATGTTACAGCGGGTAAATTGATACCCAACATGTCATGCTTTGAAATTGTGCCCGCTCGTGGAATGGCGTCAAACTTTTACCCTTAAAAGTCTCCATAGGCAATGTTTTAAAATCTGTCTGCTGGGAACCCGTCAGACCGATATGTTTGCTGGTTAGTACGCTAACCAGCAGACATATCTGCCCGCACATGCGTCGAATAGATTTGACGCATGCGCGGAAGTGATTTACTTCCTGATGCGGTGACGTGGCGGCGTCACCGCCACGTCACCGCGCTGTCTCCTGGCGGGGATTTTGGTTTGATCGTATGTACAGCGATCAAATCAAAACAGCCAGCAGACAAATCTGTTCAAATCGGTCTGTCCGACCGATTTGAACAGATTCATTTGGTCGTGTGTACGCGGCCTAACAGTCGCAGTGATACCTGACATGTGTGATTTGAACACCGTTTTCATATGCAGGCGCTGCTCACGTATGTGTTTTTTTCTGAGTGCGAGCTTGTCGGGACAGGGCACTTAATTTTGGGTCACTTTTATGTAAACATCCCTTGTAATAGAAAAAAGCATGACAGGTCCTCTTAAATATAAGATCTGGGGTGAAAAGACTAAAATGCAAAAAAAAAACTAAATTGTCATTTGTAAAAATGACCAAAAAAATTGCCCTTTAAGAGCTATAGAGGAAGTGACGTTTTGACGTTGCTTCCGCCCTGCTATGGGATGGAGAAGGGTGGGGGCTATCTTCCCCTCACACGTATCTGCTACCAACGGCTCCGGTAAAGGGAGGCTTTATCCTGCCGCCAATAGCGGTGATCTCATGGCGAATCGGCCACACAGACCACCATTATTGCAAACCGGACCTGCCGCCCGAAGAGATGGATACCTCGGTTATGGCAGCTGCTGCTGCCATTACCGAGATATCCCTCTTCAAAGAGGCAACGTATATAATGGTGCGGCGGTCCGGAAGTGTTTAAATTCACTAGATCTGGTCTCCCACAGTACACAGAATATGGAAATGCAATAGTTTTAGTAAATATAAACCGCTAAATACCTTTTCTCATTAGAAGTAGATAGCAGTCTTGTGACTTCTATCAGTGTCTATCCAAGCACTAAATTTAGACCAAAATTTATTCTGTAAGTCTTTGGTAAAAAAAAATCACAATAAGTATATATTGATTGGTTTTCATGAAAGTTATAGCGCCTACAAACTATGGGATATATACTGAAATAGTTTTTTTTTTTTACTACTACTAATAGCGGTTATCAGTGAATTATAGTGGCACTGCAATAAGTGCAGCGGGCAATCTGAAACTAACTGACACTGGGTGGGAACTCACTGACATCACCAGTGATACTAATACAGTGATCATTGCTATTACTATACACTGTCACTGTATTAATGACACTGCCTGGGAAGGGGTTAAGTGTGTGCCTAAAAAAAAGGGGTTAATGTGTGTATTGTGTGCTGCTTTTACTAAAATTATCTTTGTTTCTTCTCCCTGCTTTTGCAGGGACTTACGTGCGCGTTCGCTTCTGAGCGCGAGCTACTGGGGACAGGGGCGTTTTTAATTTTTTATTTCTATTACAAGGAATGTTAACATTACTTGCAATAGGAATAGTGTGTGACAGGTCCTCTTTATGGAGAGATGTGGGGTCAATAAGACCCCCCATTTTCCCTCCAGGCTGGAAAGCATGAGATCAGGAAAAAAAAATCACAAGCTCGTGCTTTCAGCCACGATTGCTGGCCATAGAGACGGCCATAGAGATGAAATCTCTATCCTCCTCATCCGGCGGCGGCTGATTCGGATGGCGTCCTCTCCCGCCGCCTATAAGAACGATCAAGCGGCGGAACCTGAAAAGGATATCAAAATTATGTCTGTAGCTGCACCCATCATTCAGATATTTCCCCAAAGTCCAGAACGTCATATGACGTCCTACGGTAAGGAAGTGGTTTAACATCTTATTATTATGATTATTATTATAATACAGGATTTATAACAAATTGAGCAGCGCAATACAATAAAAAGGGAGACAATACAGCAACAATACAGTTCAAGAGGGTTAGGAGGGTCTTGGTCTTGCAAGATTACAATCTAATATGGAAGGCAGTGGCGTAGCGTGGGGGGGGGCAGGGGGACCTTTTCCCTGGTCGCAACATTTCAAGGTGCGCAGTGACAGGCGGCAGATTACTTTAGGAGAAGCTGCGGTGCGGTCCCAGCTTAGGCTCCAGCGCCGCGGGAACAATGACACGGCACCACAACTTCGTCTTCACTCACTCTGCACTGTGTTCAGTCACTCACTGCCACTGACACCGCAACTTCATCTTCGTCATTATCGTCTTCACTCACTCTGCACTGTTCAGTGACTCACTGCGGTGTCCACAGCTTGCGGAGAGAGGGGGCTGGGGGGAATTTAGGGCAGCCGAGGGCGGCATACTCCGTGTCCATTACACGTGACTCCTCCAGGATCCCCGTTCTCTTAGCTCGCCCCACAGCCCTCCACCGACGCTTCTCCTGAGTGACGAGTCTAACTCCTGCTTGTCACTGTGCTGCTATGGGGCCCCGGTACTCTGACTCTGCACCGACCACCCTAGGACTGTCTGGAGGAAACCCAGGCCAGGAGTAAGAGGATGAGGTATCCACACAGACAGAAGACCCGACCCCCTCCTCACCCTCAGCCTGCACGGACACTGTGAGTTCTCGTTCTGTATGTACTGCATGGTGGCCTAAGAGGAGAGATGAGCTGAGGGGAAGGGAGCTTTGTATTTGGGGGAGGGGGAGATGTACACAGATGTAACCCCTCAACCCTGCACAACGCACACAGCATAGCCCCTCAACCCTGCACACCACACACAGCGTAGCCCCTTAACCCTGCACGCCGCGCACATCGCTGCCCCTCAACCCGGCATGCCGCACACATCACTGCCCCTTAACCCTGCACGCCGCACACATCAATATGCCTCAACCCTGCATGCCACACGCATCGCTGCTCCTTAACCCTGCAAGCCGCAAACAGCTCAACCCTGCAAGCCACACACAGCGCACTCCCTCAACCCTGCACGACACACACAGTGCAACCCCCTCAACCCTGCACGCCGCACACAGTGCACCCCCCTTAACCCTGCACGGCACACACAGCACTGCCCCTCAACCCTGCACACCACACACATTGCTGCCCCACAACCCTGCACGCTACACACATCACTGCCCCTCAACCCTGCATGCCGCACACAGCGTTGCCCCTCAACCCTGCACACATCGCACTCCCTCAACCCTGCACGCTGCACACTCCCTCAACCCTGCACGCTGCACACACCCTCAACATTGCATGCCACACACAGTGCACCCCCTCAACCCAGCACGCCACACACAACATTGCCCCTCAACCCTGCACGCCGCACACAGCACACCTCCTCAACCCTGCAAACCACACACACTCAGAAGGGACTCAGGGAGTGCTAAAAGTCAGCGGATAAGGGGGCACAAATTTCTTGCCTTGTCCCGGGCGCTGACAACCCACGCTATGCCACTGATAGAAGGGCTGGTGGAACAAAAGGTAATAACTGTGAGCAATGAACTGATGGGAGAAGAAGAGTCGGTTATTAGCTAAAGGCAGGATAGGCTTCCTTGAAGAGATGAGTTTTCAGGGATCACCTAAAAGTGGACAGTGTAGGAGATAACTGAAAAGATTGGGGTAGTGAGTTCCAGAGGATGGGAGAGACTCTGGAGAAGTCCTTGAGATGAGCATTGGAGAAGGAGACAAGGAAGTTAGAAGCGGGAGATCTTGGGAGGAGCAGAAAGGACGGTTTGGCCGATATTTAGAGGCAAAATTTGTAATGTAGCTTGGGGCAGAGTTGTAAATGGTTTTGTATGTTATTGTTAGTGTTTTTAATTTGTTGGGCAATGGAAAACTAGTGGAGGGATTGGCAAAGAGGGGTGGCAGAGACACTGAACGCTTGGTAGGGTGGATGAGTCTGGCAGCAGCATAGGGGGATGGGATAGCCTTCGAAGAGGTAGGCCAATGAGGAGGGAGTAACAATAGTCAAGATGAGAAATAACAAGGGAGTGAATGAGTTGCTTGGTTGCAACAGTTAAAAGGGGGAATATTTTGGAGTCGTTATGGAGGTGAAGTCTACAAGATTTGGACAGTGATTGGATTTGGGGCTGAAAGGACAGGTTCGAGTCTAGGGTTACTCATAGCACCCTGGCATGAGGGGAGGGACCGATAGTTGTATTATTGATCTTTATGAAGAAGTCAGTGGTATGGGTGGGGGGATTATTATGAGCTTAGTTTTAGAAAGATTGTGTTTGAGGAAGTGGTGCTACATCCATGCTGATATGAGACTAAAGGAGTGAGATGAGGAGCAGAGAGATTTGTGTGTCATCAATACATCAGTGTAGCACACCCCCTAGGGAGCCACAAATAGAATGGGATCCTCCACCCTGTACAGCCAGTCACACTGAATTTCCACAGACACCGCGTACACACAGTCGTTTTTTGCAATGAAAAAAAACGTTGTTTTTTAACCACTTCCCGACCGCCCACCGCAGGTATACGTCGGCACTTTGAGGATGGATATCTCGGTAACGGCAGCAGCTGCTGCCACAACCGAGATATCCATCTCTTCTGTGGGCGGTCGGGTAAACGATAATGGCGGTCTCCGCGGCGGAATCGCCGCGAGATCGCCGTTATCGGTAGCGGACGAGCGTCCCCCCCCCCTCCCGCTGCGCTCCCGCGCTCTCCGCCGCTTACCGGAGCCGTCGGTAGCGGCGGAGGCGATCGGGTGCGCTCGTCTGGTCAGCGGGGATGCGAGTGAGGGAAAAAATTTCCCTCGTCCATCCCCGTAGCTCTGCTGGGCGGAAGTGACGTCAAACGTCAGTTCCAAACAGCGTCTTAAAGAGACATTTTTTTTTAAATGTCATTTGAAAAATGACATTTAAAAATTATTTTTTTTTTTTTGCATTTTAGCCTAAATATGAGATCTGAGGTCTTTTTGACCCCAGATCTCATATTTAAGAGGACCTGTCATGCTTTTTTCTATTACAAGGGATGTTTACATTTCTTGTAATAGGAATAAAAGTGATCATTTTTTTTTATTTTTTTATTTTAGTGTTAAAAATTGGTAAAATTAATAGAAATAAATACGAAAACAAAAAAAAAATTTTTTTAAATCGCCCCGTCCCGACGAGCTCGCGCGCAGAAGCGAACGCATACGCGAGTAGCGCCCGCATATGAAAACGGTGTTCAAACCACACAAGTGAGGTATCGCCGCGATCTTTAGAGCGAGAGCAATAATTCTAGCCCTAGACCTCCTCTGTATCTCAAAAAATGCAACCTGTAGAATTTTTTAAACATCGCCTATCGAGATTTTTAAGGGTAAAAGTTTGACGCCATGCCACGAGCGGGCGCAATTTTTAAGCGTGACATGTTGGGTATCATTTTACTCGGCGTAACATTATCTTTCACAATATGTAAAAAAATTGGGCCAAATTTATTGTTGTCTTATTTTTTTATTTAAAAAAGTGATTTTTTTCCAAAAAAAGTGCGCTTGTAAGACCGCTGCGCAAATACGGTGTAACAAAAAGTATTGCAATGACTGCCATTTTATTCTCTAGAGTGTTAGAAAAAAAAAATATATAATGTTTGGGGGTTTTAAGTAATTTTATAGCAAAAAAAAATGTTTTAGTCTCGTAAACACCGAATCTGAAAAACAGGCCCGGGGCTAAAGTGGTTAAAACGTCATTTAAATTGATCGTGTGTGGGCAAAACGTCGCTTTTTGTCTTAAAAAAACGACCAAAAAAAAATTCCAACATGCTTGAATTTTTTGTGTCGTTTTTCAAAACGTCGTTTTTTGCGTCATAAAAAGTGATGGTGTGTGGGCAAAACGATGTTAAAAACAACGTTTTTAAAGCAGCGCATGCTCAGAGGCAAGTTATGAGACGGAGCTTCAATGGAACAGAGTGCCGTCGAACGTGTCTTACGTAACCACGCTTTGCTAGAGCATTTTGGAAAAACGATGGTGTGTATGCAATGTCGTTTTGGAAAATGAAGTTTGAAAAACTTCGTTTTGTTTCATCACTTGAAACGTCGTTTTTTTTCATCACAAAAAGTGATCGTGTGTACGCGGCATCAGAGTCAGAACAGTCTGTGACTTCGAATTTTTGTTTTATTGAGGGATAACAACTTGGATTGGGACTGGAGATTATGGAATGCACACTTGAGCCCTTAAGCCCCATGCTTGAGGTCACCCCCCCTCCTCCTGACTAGGGCACATCCTCAAGGGTCTCCTCAGAAGAGGAGGTGAGCTCACCTTGAGGTGAGCCACTCCCTTCCTGCCCCTATTTGCTGGGAATTGGCCAGGGTCCTCATAAATATGCATGACAGTCCCTCCTAGCTTCCACCAACTACATCTAGAACCTTCTCCAAGGTTCTGGAAAACAGGGGGAAAGGCACCAGAAGAGCTGTCAGATGAGTAATCCGGCCTCCCCTGGTCACTAAACCCTGACCCAGATTCAGCCCAGACCTGGCTCTCAGCCAAGCCAATTTAGCTACACTAACAACACAACTATGTACACCTAGCATACTAGCTAGAGGGTGCTACATCAGTATGGAGATGGTATTGGAAGCCGTGGGAGTTTATTAAGTGACCAAGGGAGGAGGTGTAGATAGAGAAGAGAGGGGGTCCAAGAACAGAAACTTGTGGGGGCCCCTACAGAAAGAGGGAGTGGAGAGGAGACAGAGTTGTAGATAACACTGAAAGAGCGCTGTGATAGGTAGGAGGAGAAGTTTAGGAGGCCAAGAGTTTTTTAAGGAGGAGGGGATGCTCAACAGTATTAAAGGCTGCAGAGAGGTCTAGCAGTATGAGTATGGAGTGGTGGCCATTGGTTTTAGCAGTTAGTGAGTTTTAGTAGGGCGGTTTCAGTGGAGTGTAGTAAGTAAAAGGGGGGTTCACTGAAGTAGGAACTCAGACGGTTGTAGACAAAGCATTCTAAAAGTTTTGAAGTAAATGAGAGCAACAAGATGGGTCTTAAGTTTTTTAAGTATGGGGGTAATCGGCGCATGTTTTAGAGGGCAGGGCAAGGTGCCAGTAGAGAGGGAGAGATTGAAGATGTAAGTGAGAAAGCATAGGATAGATAGAAGAAGAGGGTGACCATAGTAGTTGTGAGGGAACAGGATCCAGTGGATAGGTGGTAAGGCAGGCTTCTTAATAAACTTCAACAACCTCTTTGGTGGTAACAAGGTCAAGAGGAAAGTGTTGAGGGTGGTTTTATACAGGCTATGTAAAGTGGGATAGATGTCTGTGCAGTGGAGATGTCCCAATGAATTGCATTAGTCTTGTTTTTGACGTGATCGTCAATCTCGTGAGCTGTCAGTGAGTTACTGGGTGGAGGTGGTAGTGGAGAAAGTAGAGAGTTCATAACAAGACACAAAACACTGCCCAAATTGGAAATAATGGGGGACAGGGAAATTTAAAATGGGTCAACAATCTTATAGACCTTGGGCAAACCATAAAGTAAAGGGGGTGACTGTAAATTGTACAAATAGAAATCCTGAAAACCCACCCACTGCCTTCTCCAATGTCTGTCAATTACTGAACCTTCCAGGTAGCATCAGAGAAGACCTACAGATGTGTCGGGCTGCGGGCATCATCAAGGGGATTATTTACTCGTCTCTAGTCTTGGTAGCTCAGTACTTTTGCCCCTTGTCTGCAAACATCATGATTATGGGCCAGATTCAGGTAGATGAGAGTATCTTTCCTCTGGAGTAACGCTTCTCATTTACGTTACTCTGAAGACCCTTTCAGCGCAAGTCCTGTAATTCACATAGCAGTTGCGCGTAAACTTGCGCCAGAGTAACGATAATGCGCTGGCGTAACCCGACGCAAGGGGAAGTGGGTGTGATCATATGTAAATGATGGGCGGAGCCCAGCGCAGAGGCTTACGTTCAGCGCATCAACCACGGTGCATGCGCAGTGAGTGAGGCTCCACTCGCCCCCTTTGTGCGCATGCTCACAACTTCCGTCGGCACCACTTCACGGGAAACGTCAGCGCAATGCCTTCCGTTGGGCGTTTAAATGCGCCCGTAGAAGCGCCATTCCGGCACTAAAGTATATCCTGCTCCCCCTCCCCGCAGTGATGTTACTTTTGTTCTGAGATGGCTGCTCCCGTTCCCCGCAAACACACAGGAGAAAGCTGAACTTTAATGGCCAGGAGCTGTCAGCCGTCATCTCGGCTATGGAGACCTATGATGTCTTCCTCCATGGCTGTAAAATTTGACAGACAAGCATGGACAGAGGTGTTGTCCTGCAAGTGGGGGTGCTCAGCTAGCTCTTATCGTCGGTAACGCTGCTGTAGCTGCTCTCCTGCTGACCTGTGACCGTCTGGAGTAAAGATAAAGCAGCCTTTTGTAGAAATAACTTTGCGCCAGACGGACGAGATACGCGCGGCGCATGTAGCCAGCGTATGGTGCTAATCCGTTCGTGAATTGGGAAAAATCCCTCATTTGCATATTTGCAGGGGAAATCAATAGGCACGACTGATGCGCCCAGCGAAATTAAGCGCTGACGATACTCTGGCGTCGGAACGTTCCGCCGGTCGCAAATGACCCGTTATTGGGCGCATCTAGTTTGGTGGGTACGGGCACATAGAAACGACGGCGCATCATCACAGTTACGCGGCGCATATCCAAATACTCCAGCGCAAGTGTTCGTGAATCTGGCCCTATATCTTTATCCTCTTTCAAAGTGGTGATAGTTTATTGTATGTGTGCCTCTGGTGTAAAAATTCCACAGCATCACTTCTAATACTTTTGATGAAAGTTTCTATAGTCCCAAATATGCCTAGGGGGAACAAAAGTTGCTTTTAAGTTTGATCAGTCGGGAGCTATTCTGGTAGGCTGTCACTGAACAGAAAATGTCTTTCAAATTGGAAATGCTCAACAGTAAGTTAAACATTCAATTTGTTAGTAGTGGGGAAGAATGATAAACTATGGTTCAAGAGCAGGTTTTTCCTTTGTTCAGTGACTGTCCAGAAATTTTGAAGGTTTATGACTAGGCCTTTAATGGATTCTTTGCAGTCTCTAGTTGTCCCCTTTGCCTTGTACACACAATCAGATATTTGACCATGCAAAAGTCTGCCATGAGTCAGTTGGAAGTCCAATGGAAAGAAAGAGAACAGGTTCTTTATCTAAGTGTAGTGCTCACCCCCTAAGGAGCCGCTGGTTTGATGATGGGATCGGCAGATTAAGTTGCACTTCTTCTATCTAGGGGTGCACCAGAAGTATTCAGTAACAAATGGAATGTCCAAACATAGCCAAACATCAACTCAATGAAAGTGAGACATGTTGATGAAGAAAAGAAACTCTCAGGCCGCGTACACACGGCAGAGAACCTCGACGGGCAGAACACATCGTTCCGCCCGTCGAGGTTCCCTGCCGGCCGTCGAAATCGGCGACCTGCCCGTCGGGAATGGCAACCAGCCAATTCATCCAGGCGGGCCGTCGAGCAAATAGAGAGCGACGGTAAGCTCGCCGAGAGCGTACACACGACCGAGGTCCTCGCTGGAATGCAGCTTCCAGCGAGGTTCTCGCTGGTTTTCAGCGAGAACCTCGGTCGTGTGTACGCCGCCTCAATGTCGGGCCTGGATTAGAGCACAGCATAACTCAGCTGCCAAGCATACAGATTTGCTCACGTTGCCATTCAGACACAGACAGGGAGGAAAACAGGTCTCTATCGTTGACCTGGCTTTAGGCCTCTGCCACAGGCCGGTGTAACTTGCATAATTTGCAGTTGTCTGAATAAAGTAGAGCCTCCCCGTAATGTTTTCTCAGTGTCCCATACTGAGCGACATCGGCGCGCACGTGTGTATGGCCCAGGTGCCTGATTCTCTCGACGGCATTGGAAACCCAGCCACTCACTGGGGTCCCTCCAGACTCGTCTTCGACTGAGACTCTGTAGGTCCCGGACACTCGGCCAGGCGGACCACGCCGGTGGGGCCCCCTTGGCGTGCACACCCTAAAGGTGGGTGCCGCACCCCGACTCCGGGACCCCCTGCAGGCGACGCAAAAAAGAAAAACCCAGATACATGACCTGACCCTCAGATATATCCCCTCCCAGCATGCCCAGCGAGAGAAAACCCTCTCCCATTGGCTGCTGAGGAAGAATCCATCCACCAGAAATCCCTCTAGCTCCCACTGCCGGCCAGGGATGGACTTACATCCCCAGAATGCAGTCCGAGCCAGTGGCTCTTTCTGGAACGATACAGGTCACAAACCTAACAAATCGTGACCGGGAACAAAGTAACTCTCCCAGTCCAACTAACTTCTTTTTTCTCTTAGCGCAATACCCATGCTAAAGGCAAGGGGGCGCTACACAAGGTCCATCAGACTTCCAACAGAAAAGTCCAATGGAGGCTACACGGCCAGACTTTCCGAGGGGAAAAAAAGCCAGTCTGACTATTTTTCTCGCAAAGTCTGACCGTGTGTACTAAGCATTTGAGTGTTTTATGGTTCCCCTACTTAGTCTGTGGTTACTGAAGCAGATTAAGAAGATGGAAGAGCTGCACTGGTTGCTGGTATTGCTATCTGTGGAAACTTTCGTATTGGGGGTTGCTTAGCTCAGGGGTAGTCACATTTTTTAGTCAGTCATCTTAGCCCAAACTTTTATTAGGCAAAATTAAAAAAAAAAAGTTTAACACACTGGTTGCCCACACAGGGTTTCAGTTTCACACAGAAAAAACATAAAAAAATGCCAAGCCACCTGGCTCTCTAGTCAGCAGCACCACCTGCACAAATCTCTTGTCTGTCTCTTCCTGACTCAGCCTTTAGTTAAAGGTGCCAGCTTTGCGGGCCAACTCCACGCCTCTCAGTAGGGCTTCTCCTGACACCCCAAGCTCTCTCAACCACATGAAACTCACAGATTCTGTACAGTCTACAGCTAGACTAGCTAACTGCCTCCCCCAACATGGGGTGCAATCTCTTGGAAGGTACACACAGTTCTCTCCTGACCTGGATTTGAGACCCGCTCCACTACATGCTGGGACAATTGTGAGTGCTCCCAGTTGGGCTGTCTACCACTGGGTTGTTTTGAACTGTTTATCTTCAATACAAGTTCTGCATTACTTCTGGACTCAGTGTGTATTACTGTTGCCACAGCACGCTGTACCCACTCACAACCTAGACACAGGATGGAAGGCTTCGTCCCACCCAAGACACTTTGGAGTCTTCAAGCCAAACCTTGAGAAAACTGAAACCCCAGTCTTTTCTGCACAGAAACAATAGTTTGGAACTTTGAACTAATGCCGCGTACACACGGTTTTTTAAAACGTCATTTAAATTGATCGTGTGTGGGCAAAAAAAAATTCCAACATGCTTGAATTTTTTGTGTCGTTTTTCAAAACGTTGTTTTCCTGACGCATCTTCATGGCAGCACACACTGGGTTGTGACTCCGCCCCCACAACCTGACAGGATTGGTTAGCTATAAATCTGAGTGGGAGACACCCGGCGTCATTCTCTTTTTTTATCCTCACCTGAACAGGACTGGAACGGACGTACAGCTCGCCTCCTACCGCTATCGCCCCAGCAGGTTCAGCCTCTCCTGTTTGGAAGTCCCCCCTGTACAGTCTCTAATAGAGCTTTATGGGGGGAACCCCGCTCTGGTGGTCTCAGGGGTCAAAATCCCGGCGAAATACCTGGCATCCTACAAGCTCTAAATGAGCTTAGATTTGGCAGTGGCTCCCCTTACCTTCCTGGATATCCTCTTGTCTATCCTGATCTGTCTCCCCTTCTTTCCGGTTTAATGGGGTTTTTTGGAGACAGCACACTGCTGGGCCTTGTGGTTCCTCGCTCCTGGCGTCCCTCTGGCCGCTCTGCGCATGCGCGCAGCGGAATGATGATGTCAGGGGCTTACTCGCCCTCATCCAAGATGGCGCGGGGTCGCGCACGACACCATTGCGCATGCGCGATCGCGTCATCAGCGCCGCGACGGCGGCGCCAGTTTTAAATAGGAATCCTTTCCTTTTTCCTCTGAGGTTGCTGCTTTGCTCAAAACTTATCTAGTTTACTTGCCCCAGGTAAGCCTTGTTCTTTACCCAGAATGGCTGTGTCCCTCCCCCTTCCTAACCCCTTTTTCTCTTCCTCCAGCTGCTACTTCTATGCTTTATGGAGTCCACTGCCCTAGCAGACCACTGCCAACAAACAAGGTAGGTAGGCCATCAATAGAGGTAAGTAGAGAAGAGAAAAAAGAGAGCTGGCCACTAAACACTGCCTTCTTTTGCAGTCCCACCAGGCCCAACGATGCAAGCCCACGGCGCAGGGAGAGATCCAGACATTCATCTAGAAGATCCCGCAGAAGTCGGTCAAGAACCTCCTCCCGCTACCGCCGATCTAGGCGCAGCCGATCACGCCATAGTCGATCTCGCCACAGCGGGTCTCATCGGAGACGATCTCCCTCAGTGCACCACGAACGTTGCCATACCCGTCCTGCTGCTAATGCCTGCTGGGTGTGTGGTGCCATTGCAATGCCAGGAAAATTAGCATGTCGCACCTGCTTCAATGAAGCGGTTGGAGAAAGGGAGATGGACGCCAGGACAGCGACAAGTCTTACCAGAGACCCAGTGCAGGAGTCAAACTGGACCCCTCTAACCGGCGGGGACCCCACTTCAGGCACCTCATCGGCTCTTGACCCCTATGCCCAACTAGCGGGGACCCTGTCCGACCAGGAAGAACATGAGATGACATCAGGATTTGACTTCAGTCTAGTTGAGCCCTTTGCACGCTCCATTAAGGAGGCTATAGGCTGGGAGGACCCCGTGGCAGAGCCAAAGGTTGGGAAATATTTTCCCGAACTAAGAAGGGATCCGGAACTATTTCCTTTCATAGATGAGTTAGAAGATCTCATTAAGGATGAGTGGGAAAAACCTGATAGGCGGTCCAGCCTCTCTAATAAGCTTGCTAAGCTGTACCCGCTAATGGAGTCCAAGGTGTCTCCCCTTATCAACGCTCCCGTTGTCGATTCATCCCTGATGCGACTCGCCCGCCATGTCACCTTACCGATAGAGGACGCGGTCTCGTTCCGAGATGTGCTTGACCGCAAGATGGATCTGGAATTGAAGAAATCATACTCTTCAGCAGGGGGAGCCTGTAGACCAGCGATTGCTACGGCTGCAGTCGCCAAAGCCATGTCCACATGGGCAGCCAATGCGGAGAAGGCCCTCTTAGAAGGGACTGACCAGAGGGAGGTGATATCCTCGTTACAAGAGATTAGGCTAGCAGGAGACTTTGTGGCAGGAGCCTCAGTGGATATCATTCGCTCCTCGGCTCGCTCCATGTTAGCCTCGGTAATGGCCCGCAGAGCCCTATGGCTGAAACCCTGGGTCGCTGACTCAAACTCCAAGTCCAACTGGTGCAAGATCCCGTATGATGGCGTAAACCTGTTTGGTGCGAAATTAGATACGGCAATCTCCAAAGTTACCGGAGGAAAATCGGGGCTTATCCCCTCCGACAGGAGACCCAAGCCCCAGAGGGGGCCTACCCTCAGGCGCAATCTGCCCGATAGGTACAGGGAAGCCAGAAATTATCGCCCAGGCAGGGAATTTAGAAGAGATGGGAGATCTACTCGCCCCCCCTTTGCTAGGGGTCAAAAGATGAAGGCCATTACCACAGGGGACCAGCAAAAGTCTTTTTGAAGATTCGCCTGCCCACCCAGCTCGGGTGGGCGCCAGGCTCAGGAATTTTGCACAACTTTGGGCGGAACATTTAGAAGATCAATGGGCCCTTTCCACGGTCAAACAAGGCCACAAATGGAGCTTTATGGGGACATTGCCTCACACGGTTTTTCAACCCACCAAAATTCCCTCCTCCCCAGACAAAAGGAAACTTCTACTGCAGTACGTCTTGGATTTAATTCGGAAGGAAGCAGTCATAGAGGTCCCTTCCCACCAGAGAGGCAGGGGATTTTATTCCCCTCTGTTTCTGGTGCGAAAGAAATCAGGAGACCTTCGGCCTGTATTGGACCTCAAACGTCTAAACAAAAGGATCCAAATAGAAGCCTTCAAAATGGAAAGTCTCCAGTCTATTCTTCTGGCAGTGAACTTAGGAGATTGGATGCTGTCCGTCGACCTGTCAGACGCCTATCTTCACATTCCAATCCACCCCGCTTTTCAGAAATTCCTTCGTTTTTCCATCGGGCAACACCACTTTCAGTTTCGATGCCTGCCCTTCGGCATCTCTTCAGCACCCAGGACATTCACAAAGGTCCTCCTCCCGCTCATAGCACTCCTCAGGGAGAGGGGCTTGCGGGTTCACCATTATTTGGACGACATACTGCTCCTAGCGGCGGATCAGGAGACTCTGCTCTTCCAATGCAACATCCTAGTCTCAACCCTTCAGAGCTTCGGGTGGTTAATCAATTGGCAAAAGAGCAGCCTAGAACCCTCACAGGTGATGACGTTCCTCGGAGCACAGCTGGATACGAGACAGAACAGGGTGCAGTTGCCTCTAGAGAAGGTGGAACCCCTAGCTCGGAAGGTGCAAAACCTACTATCCTCCAGATCTACATCGGCCAGGTCTTGCCTCAGCCTGTTGGGCTCTATGTCCTCAACTATACCCATGATCCAGTGGTCCCAGTGGCGAATGAGGTCTTTACAAAATGCTTTTCTCAGACAGTGGGACGGGACCTCAATGCACCAACCCATCAACATTCCCAGCCACGTGAGACCCGACCTTTTTTGGTGGACTTTGCCTCCCAAACTCAGGGGCTTCAGACCTATAGTCCCTCCGATTCCGGAAATCGTGACATCAGACGCCAGCGAGAAGGGTTGGGGGGCGCACTACCGGGATCACACAGCCCAGGGACGATGGCCCTTTCCTGCTCGAGGAGTGGTCTCAAACATTCTGGAGCTTCGAGCAGCGTTCCAGGCCCTCTTGGCTTTCGAGCCTCTACTACAGGGGAAATACGTCCAAATTCGTATGGACAACAAAGTGGCGGTGGCCTACGTCCAGAGGCAAGGCGGTACCCGAAGTCGCACGCTACTAGAGGAAGTTCGCCCCATAATGGAATGGGCCCAGACACATCTATTGGACCTACGAGCAGTTTACGTCCCAGCGGATCAAAACACACTAGCCGACTTCCTGAGCAGGGAACTTCGATCGAACAACGAATGGTCTCTGAACCTCCGGGAGTTCTCTATGCTGACGGACACCTGGGGGATTCCGGAGATCGATCTGGCAGCGACACCAGCCAACACCAAGTGCCCGAGATTTCTGTCCAGAGTACCCTTTCCGACAGCGGAGGGGACAGATTGCCTTCTCCACCCATGGGACTTCAACCTAGGATACGCCTTCCCTCCGATTCCCTTGATAGCGAGATTTCTATGCAGACTCCGGAGATCGTCATCCACAGTAATAACGGTAGTACCATTCTGGCCAAGGAGGCCTTGGTTCACAACTTTACTACAGCTCAATACTTGTCCTCCTATCCATCTACCAACGTCACCGGACCTCCTACTCCAGGGCCGATCCTTCCATCCGGCCCCCGACAGGCTCCACTTGACAGCCTGGAGGTTGAAAGGGCTAGATTTAGGGAACAGGGATGCTCCCAGGCAGTCATAACCACCTTAATGCAAGCCAGAAAGGTTTCGACAAACACGGTCTACACAAGAATTTGGGAAAAGTTCACCCACTTGGCGCAACTTAGAGGCTGGAATCACATCTCGCCAGACCCTTGCCAGATCCTAGAGTTCCTTCAAGCGGGTATCGACAAAGGCCTGAGCTCAAACACCCTTAGGGTACAGATCTCCGCCCTTTCCGCAAAGACCGGCACTAAATGGGCCCTGCACCCTCTGATTACCCAGTTCATGCAGGCCTGTGCGAAGATCAGACCTCCAAGAAGACCACCCTTTCCAGCCTGGGATCTTTCGGTGGTACTAGAAGCACTTTCCAATCCTCCCTTCTTTCCACTCAGCTCAATCTCCTTATGGGACCTGACCCTGAAGTTATCCTTCCTCATCGCTATAGCTTCAGCCAGAAGAGTGTCGGAGTTGCAAGCTCTCAGATTCAAGGAGCCATATTTGATTTTTCTACCAGACAGGGTGGTGTTGAGGCCTTCTGACCGTTTCCTCCCCAAGGTTACCTCGGCTTTCCACTACAGCCAGGATATCGTCTTACCACGCCTTACTAACGAGGATGGGGAACCTCACGCCTTGGACATTAAGTCTACAATCTCCAGCTACCTGTCGGCTACCACCCATCTTCGCTCGTCGGACGCCCTCCTGATTATCCCGAGGCCAGGCGGCCACCTCCCGAACCATCGCCTCTTGGCTAGTCAGAGCTATAGAAAAGGCATACTCTATTCAACAGCGAGAGGTCCCGGAGGGCATCAAAGCACATTCAACCAGGGCAGTGGCGACCTCCTGGGCAGCATATTGCGGGGTCTCGTCAGAGACCATCTGCAGAGCAGCTACCTGGTCTTCCAGGCATACCTTCATATCCCACTACAGAGTGGACGCAGCTCTTTTGGCTACAGCTGAATTTGGCAGATCTGTCTTCAGGGCCAATTCTTCGGCTCTCTAGAGAATAAATACTTTGCATTGAACCCTCCCGACTGGCGAGTTATTTCCCAGTGTGTGCTGCCATGAATGCGTCAGGAAAATGGAAAATTGTATACTCACCTTTCCGTAATTTTCCTTTCCTGACGCATCTTCATGGCAGCACACAACTGCCCACCCTACTGTTCAATGATGATATATACGGAGAATGACGCCGGGTGTCTCCCACTCAGATTTATAGCTAACCAATCCTGTCAGGTTGTGGGGGCGGAGTCACAACCCAGTGTGTGCTGCCATGAAGATGCGTCAGGAAAGGAAAATTACGGAAAGGTGAGTATACAATTTTCCATTTTTTGTTTCACAAAAAGTCACCGTGTGTAGCAAAAACGTCGTTTAAAACGACGTTTTTCAACCAGCGCATGCCCAGAAGCTAGTTATGAAGCGAGCTTCAATGGAAAAGAGTGGTGAACGTAACCTCGCTTTTTGTGAAAAAAACGATGGTGTGTATGCAACATCGTCTTTGAAAAGTGACGTTTCAAAAACGTAGTTTTTTACTTCACAGAAAACGTCGTTTTTTTTCGTCACAAAAAATGATCGTGTGTACGCGGCATTAGACTTGATGCAAATCCTGTGTCATTTCTACTTTCCTTTATCCAGTGGCAAGGCCTAGCACTGTCACAACATATCTTAATTTAAAGTGGTTGTAAAGTCTGAAGGTTTTTTTATCTTAAAGCGGAGTTCTGCCTAAAATAGATAAATATTAAAAGCCAGCAGCTACAAATACTGCAGCTGCTGACTTTTAATATATGGGCACTTACCTGTCCATGGCGCCCGCGATGTCGGCAGCTAAAGCCAATCAGTCGCTCGGCTCTCGGCTGCTGCCACCGCCATCCTCGGTAAGGGAATCAGGAAGTGAAACTTTGCGGCTTGACTTTCTGGTTCCCTATTGCGCATGCACAAGTCGCGCTGTGCATCCTCACTGGTCCCTGCTGTCTTCTGGGACCTGTGTGCCTCCCAGAAGACAGTGTGGGAGGACAGTGCAGGCGCAGGAAGTGGCGTAGATCACCGAGGTGATCTATGCCCAGAAATGGGAGAAAATACCTGTATAACACAGGTATCTGCTCCCTCCTCCCCTCCTGAAAGGTGCCAAATGTGACACCAAAAGGGGGGGGGGGGGGGAGATTCCAAAAAGTGGAAGTTACATTTTCGGGTGGAACTCCACTTTAACCGTTTGCCGACTAGCACACGACGATATTCGTTGACACAATGGCACGGGCTGGCAAATGGGTGTACCTGTACGTCCCTTTAAATTTGCAGCCCAGCAATTGCGGTCAGCAAAGGCAGAACAGGGGATGCCTTTGTAAACAAGGTATTCCCCTGTTCTGCCTAGTGACAAGTCAGTGATATACTGTTCCCTGTGATCGGGAACAGTGATCAGTGACGTGTCACTTCTAGCTTCTCCCCCTAACCATTAGAATCACTCCCTAGGACACACGTAACCCTTTCAGTGCCACCTAGTGGTTAACCCCTTCCCTGCCAGTGTCATTTTCAGAGTAATCAGTGCGTTTTTATAGCAATGATCACTGTAAAAATTACAATGGTCCCAAAAATGTGTCAAAAGTGTCCAATGTGTCCGCCATAAAGTAGCAGTCTCAATAAAAATCACCGACATGTGCAGATCACCGACATTACTAGTAAAAAAAAAAAAATGACATAATTCGATCCCCTATTTTGTAGACGCTATTTCTTTTGCGCAAACCAATCAATATATGCTAATTGCAAGTTTTTTTGTTTTTTTTTTCAAAAAATATGTAGAAGAATACACATTGGCCTAAACTGAGAAAAAAAAGGGAGATATTTATAAATATTGCTTTTTTTTTTAAATTGTCGCTCTATTTTTGTTTATAGCGCAACAAATAAGAACCATATAGGTGATCAAATACCACCAAAAGAAAGCTCTATTTGTGGGAAAAAAGAAGGACGTCAATTTTGTTTGGGAGCCACGTCGCACGACCGCGCAATTGTCAGTTATAGCGACACAGTGCCGGCTTAATTGGTAAATGCATTCTTTGCATTAAGATAAAAAAAACTTCAGCGTGCAGCAGCCCTCCTCAGACCCCCTAAACCTTACCTGAGCCCATATTTTTGCAACATAATGCAGGAGTGTCTTGGCTGTCCAGGAGTTAGTAAGTCAATGAGGAGATAGAGGGGCGAGCCAGGGGAGGGGCTCTGTGCCTGAATAGACACAGGAAACTTCAGATTGGCTCAGGTGCCTTCATAGCAAGCTGCTTGCTGTGGGGGGAACTCAAAAGGAGGGAGGAACTAATGATCAGGATGGTGGCGCTGCTTCAGTGAGGTATTTGTGACCTTGTTTACAGTGTGACCAAACTGTTAATATTTAACTAAACTTGCGTTGGGACTCTCAGTGTGATGGGCTCATGTGTGGAGCCACCCATGATAATTGGTCCTCTTTTAATAATTGGTGGTGGTGTGATACATTTATAAAATATATATGAACAATGGTAGACTGGTGGAGTGTTTGTGTTGAACAACACTCTGGGTGTCCTTCCTGATCCTCCCCTGGGATAGGTGAGTAAGTGTGGGTGGATGTTACAGTGCACAGTAGAATGAAATCCTCAGTATTGAACATTCTTGTGATCCATAAGTGAAATAAAAATTAAAATATTTTAAACATTAAGTGATACCAAGAACCAAAAATAATAAAACAAGAGAAAACTAGGAGGAGCAACAATATGTGCCACTGAACTGGCTGTTCAATTAAGCAGCGCACTACTTGGTTTTCCTAAATACAGGTAGCCTACTGTGACAGGAGGTCAGGTAAATTTGTGGGTGTTGTCACAGACGGGAGATACATTTCTGCCTTGTTTAGACAATTCACCAATTACTATTAGGTGTCGGCTGCAGAAATATATAGAAAGGTTTAGGGCGTTGGAAAACTTCAGCTGTTCAGAATGAGGCAATTAAGGCTGCATCCTGAGGCTTTTTGAGTTAAGGAGAGCAGTCAGAAAGACTTCTGAAGAGGTGAGGTGCTTGTTGATTTTTCTGTGTGATAAAAAATCAAAAAAGACTATTGTTTCTCTGCTGTATGACTAGCAGTGTCTGCCCAGCAGTAGGCTGTGCCAGACTCCATAGATAGGTGTGGTGAAGGTAGACGTCCCAAGTGGGGTTTATTTTATGTTTTGTTTGTTTATGCTGTTTGAATGCTTGCACTTGTTTCCAGCAATATGGAAGAATAAACCAAACTCTTTGTTTTTAACCCTCTTCAGCTGCCTCTCTGTATGTTTTCCATCCAGGGGGTCCCACACCCCTGCTACCGAGCTAACCCCTTACACATGGTGGAGTGCCGTGGGCAGTTAAAGTAAACCCAAAATGGAGGAGATACTAAAACAGCTGGCTATAGCAAATGCAAATCAACAGCAGACAAATGCAGGTTTGCAGCGGAGCCTTGCAGCTGAACAACAGGCTCACGCAGCTCAACAACAGGTTTACCAAGAGAGCCTTGCAGCTCACCAAGAGAGCCTTGCAGCTCACCGAGAGAGCATTGCAGGCTTGGAACAGAGACACCAGCAGCAAATGGAGGCCATCGTGAAACAGCTTCAGAGACAGCAGACCGAGGCTGGGAGTCAGGCCAGTAACATACCAACTTTTCGTGTAAGACACTTATTGCCAAAGATGACTGCAGATGATGACCCTGAGATGTTTCTGACCACGTTTGAGAGAACAGCGAAAAAAGAGAGTTGGCCTAAAGAACAGTGGCTGGACTAGTGCCCCCCTATTATCTGGAGAAGCCAAAAAGGCATATTTTGATTTGGAGCTTGCAGACGCCAAAAAATATGATCGGTTAAAAGAGGAAATATTGGCACGTTTTGGCGTAACCCTGGATGTCCGTGCTCAGCGGGTCCACAATTGGATTTATCAGCTGAGGAAGTTACCTCGGTCGCAGATGTATGACCTCATCCATTTGGCTAAGAATTGGCTGCAGCCAGAAACTCTGTCCGGACCAAAAATTTTGGAGCGAGTAGTCATGGACAAATTTCTTAGGTCCCTTGCTAACACCCGGCAGAAATGGGTGAACCATGGTGGCCCGGAAACTGCAGACAAACTTGTAGACCTGGTCAAAAGTTACCTAACAACAGAGAATTTGTCCTCTTCCACCAGAGACACACAGACTTTCCACCCCAAGACCAGACCCTCCCCACCTAAAGGTAAGACGGCATCAAGGGATGGGGGTGGAGAGAGGGACCAAAGAGCAACTAGAGGTATTATCGGGACTACTACTAATAATTGGCAAGAGCGGCCTGGAAGACCCATCCCACAGGAGAGGACCAGAAGATTGATTTGTTACCGTTGCCGGGAAGAGGGACATGTAGCAGCGGTTTGCCCAGCGGGTGATGAACCCATGCAGTGTGACTTTCTGACAGAGAGACGACAGTCCCTTTTTGCAACCACATGCACTGCAGTAAAGGGAAATGAGAAACCTTTATGTAGAATGTGCTTAGATGGTAAGGATGTTGTGGTATTGTTGAATTCAGGTAGCCTGGTCACCTTAGTGAAAAGTGAACTAGTGGTGGGAAAAACCTTACATCCTAGGAAAATGGCTGTAGTTTGTGTACATGGGGACACTCGAGAATATCCGGTGACTACGGTTTCCTTTGAAACCTCCCTCGGTAACTTGTGTCACCAGGTGGGTTTAGTTCCCAAACTGCCACATGACGCCATTGTGGGAAGGGATTTCCCAAAGTTCTGGGAACTTTGAGACTGTCCAGATTCCCCAGTAGGTGGTTCTTCTGAGCCTGAAACATCTACTCCAGAATCCTCTAACTGTGAGGATTCTCCTGAGTTTCCATTCTCAGTCTTAGCAGGGGAAACACCAGTCCCTAGGGAGGAGCCTGCTACCTCAGAAGAGGAACAGCGGCCGATAGGGTTTGATGACCTCGAGGTGCACAGAGAAAATGTTATCACTGAGCAATTTAGGGACCCCACATTGCTAAGAGCCCGGGAGAATGTAGTAAAGATAAATGGGGAGTTAGTTAACCCTGATGAGAGGGTTGCCCTCCCTTACTTCATTATTGAAAGAGACCTATTATATCGAGTGTCACAGAGGATAGAGGACACCATTAAGCAACTAAACTGTACCGCAAGATGGTTTTGGAACTGGCCCATGGGCACATTCTTGGGGGACATTTGGGAGCAGAAAAAACCTGGGAGAGGATCACCCAGAGGTTTTATTGGCCTGGGATCACTAAGGAAGTGGAATTGTATTGCTCTTCCTGTCCAGTGTGTCAGATTACTGCACCCATGCCACATTTCCGCAGTCCGTTGGTACCCCTGCCCATTATCGAGGTCCCTTTTGAAAGGATTGCCATGGACTTGATTAGCCCCTTACTGAAGTCCACTAGAGGGCACCAGTACATCTTGGTAATAATGGACTATGCCACCCATCACCCAGAAGCGATTCCTCTCCGAAACACCTCTGCTAAAACCATTGCCAAAGAGTTATTTCAAGTTTTCAGCCATGTGGGTCTTCCTAAGTAAGTCCTAACTGACCAAGGCACCCCGTTTATGTCTAGGGCGACCAAAGAACTTTGTAAACTCCTGAAAGTGACCCAATTACGTACATCAGTATATCACCCTCAAACAGACGGGTTAGTGGAAAGGTTTAATAAAACCTTAAAACAAATGTTGAGGAAGGTGGTGGATAAAGACGGAAAGAATTGGGATTATCTGCTCCCTTATCTGATGTTTGCAATAAGAGAGGTTCCCCAATCGTCCACAGGGTTCTCTCCGTTTGAGCTACTGTATGGGAGGCACCCCCGGGGCCTACTGGACATTGCCAGGGAAACATGGGAGAGTGAGAGTTCCCCGTATCGGAGTGTGATTGAACATGTGGCCCAAATGCAAGATAGAATTGCCCAAGTGATGCCGATTGTGAAAGAAACATTTAGCCCAAGCCCAATTGGCTCAACAAAGGATTTACAATCGTGGGGCCCAGGTACGTTCCTTTGCACCTGGTGATAGGGTGTTGGTGCTGGTCCCCACGGTCTAAAGTAAATTCCTAGCCAAATGGCAGGGTCCCTATGAAGTGTTGGGTATAAGGTCAAGTTGAAGCCTTATAGAATTCCAGAAGCCCGGCGAGAGGCAATTCGCCAGGAAGTAAAAAAAAATGCTTGAGCTGGGGGTGATAAAAGAGTCAAATAGTGATTGGTCCAGTCCCATTGAGTTAGTGCCCAAACCAGATGGAAGTTGGCGGTTTTGTAATGACTTTCGCCGCCTAAATAAAATCACTAAGTTTGACACCTATCCTATGCCCCGCATAGATGAACTGATTGATCGCCTAGGCACTGCACGGTGCATGACAACGTTAGACCTGACCAAGGGAAAAAACAGTATTTGTAACTCCAGATGGATCTTTCCAATATCGGAGGATGCCTTTTGGGTTACGGAATGCTCCCACCACATTTCAACGCACCATGGATAAATCCCTTCAGCCTCATCGAGCCTATGCTGCTGCATACCTCGATGATGTTGTCATCCACAGTGAGGATTGGGACTCACACTTACCAAAAGTTCAGGCTGTGTTGGATTCCATCTGGAAAGCCGGGTTTACAGCCAATCCAAAAAAATTTACCCTTGGGCTAGAAGAGGCGAAGTATCTGGGGTATACCATTGGAAGAGGTCGAATCAAGCCCCAAATAAACAAAGTTGAGGCTATTAAGGATTGGCCACGTCCCACCAACAAGAAACAGGTTTGTGCATTTTTGGGGATCGCGGGGTATTATCGCCGCTTTATCCCCCATTTTGCCTCACCTGACCAATTTGACCAAAGGGAAGTAGTCTGTCATGACCAAATGGACTCCCGAAGCAGAAACAGCTTTTCAGGCTTTAAAACAGGCCTTATGTAGTCAGCCAGTTTTAAATTCCCCTGATATTAGCCTCTATAAGTTATCCAAAGGATGACTACTGGTTGCTGCATCCTGAGGCTTTTTGAGTTAAGGAGAGCAGTCAGAAAGACTTCTGAAGAGTTGAGGTGCTTGTTGATTTTTCTGTATGATAAAAAATCAAAAAAGTCGATTGCTGCCTGCTGGTATTTGGACATTGCAACTTATCTCGGTTTCCTTGCATGCTAGCAAGGCTGCTTTTTAAAGTTTTGTTTTTATCTTACTTTACTTATCTTCCTCATCGCTGGATATTGGAAACGTTTTTTATAATAAACTAGCTGAATACCCGGCGTTGCCCGGTCTTCCTATCTTAACCTTTTGGGGAGGAAAATCATAGTTATATAAATATAAATAAATAAATCAGCCCTTGTCATTTTGGCTTTCCTTCTCTTATTCTGAAGTCGAATCTCACGCTGTTGCTCGGTTTCTGAAGCTCTAGAAGCATTAGCTCTCTCCCTCTTATCCTGAAGTCTAATGTCACGCTGTTGTTCGGTTTCTGAAGCTCTAGAAGTAGTAGCTCTCTCCCTCATATCCAGAAGTCTAATGTCACGCTGTTGTTTGGTTTCTGAAGCTCTTGAAGCTTGTGCTCTATTTCGCAGTGCTGTGAGTCTTGTACTGCGCTCCTCAGGAGTTTCTAGCCTACGCTGTATTTTTATTTTTTTTGCCTTAGATTGCACTTGGCCTATAGCTTTACTTTTTCTTCGAGGCATTTTCACACTTTAAAATAATACACAAACAAAAATGTTAATAAACTTGCAAGTCACAATTAAAATGTATTGTATCACATTTTTCAACATAAAATTGAAAAAGTTACTGAGGTAGCCCTGGGGTGTGGCTTGTGGGAGGGGTGTGGAGAGGGCATGGTTAGTGGCATGAGCATGGTTTGCAAGCCAGCCCACATACTGACCTGAAGATGCAGTGCAGAGCTTGTGGAGTAAGGTGTAGCTGAGCTGTGATAAAAAAAACTGTGGTTAAAGGACCTGTGATGACATTAGTAGGTGTGGCTGAGCTGTGATGAAGAGATAGGTGTGGCTAAGCTGTGATGAAGAGATTGTGGTAAAAAGACCTGTGATGACATCAGTAGGTGTGGCTAAACTGTGATGAAGAGATTGTGGTAAAAGGACCTGTGATGAAATCGGTAGGTGTGTCTGAGCTGTGATGAAGAGATTGTGGTTGAAGGACCTGTGATGACATCAGTAGCTGTGGCTGAGCTGTGATGAAGAGACCACAGTCCCATATACTTGCATGGGACTTGAAACAAAAACCGCCGTTTGGAAGTTATGAAGTAACATGTATTTCCCATAGAGTTGAATGGGACTTTAAAGAAAAACCCTTTCCCATAGAGTTGAATGGGACTTTAAAGAAAAACCCCGACCATGGCAAATGGGGGTGGGTAAGGGTTAAACCACCTATACTATGTTTGTTGCTGACATATAAGTAACATGTGTGCCAAGTTTCATGTTAATATCTTTAGCCGTTTGGACGTGATGCTGGAACATACATACATACACACACACACACACATTGGGCCAGATTCTCAGAGGCGCTACGCCTGCGTAAATGTATATGCGCGGCGTAATAGTAAATGTTCGCCTGCGTATCGATGCGCGGTAAACACAGAACCACATACGCGCGAAATTTGTTTCCGTCTGGCCGGCGAAAATGCATTAAGCTAGCGCGGCGTAGGCGCATAGTTACGCATGAAAAATATTCAGTTCCCATTGAATTAGCATGCAAATATGCAAATGAGGGAGATGCGCGTATTCCCGAAACTACGCGCGTCCTGCGTTGGCTACTCGTGGTGCGCGTAACTCGAAAGCCTTGAGTAAACATACCCCTCATAAAAGCACGGGTAACTTTGCTCAAGGCCGTGTGCAAGTCAGCTGGAGAGCAACTACAGCAGCACCGTAACGGACTAGCTGAGCAATCACACTTACTGGACAAGACATTCGTATGCCAATGATGCCAGGGCCAGCCATGGTCTTATCACTACTAAGGTATGCAGAGGAAGAGGCGCATAGAAGGAGGAGTAGGAGGAGGGGGGCACGTGAGAGGATCTACCGAGCGCGCATGAGGCTCTTTGGCATGGGTGATGAGGAGGTGTATCGCATCTTCAGATTCAGCCCTGCTGCCATCCTGGAAATAACCACAACCCTGCAGGATGACATCACCAGCCAGACATACCGCTCACGTGCACTGCAGCCACTGGTGAAGGTACTGGCAACACTGCATTTCCTGGCCAGTGGATCATTCCAGCGTACAAGTGGAGTGGTGGCTGGGATGTCACAAACCAGCATAAGCAGATGTCTGCACCAGGTTGTCCCCGCAATCCTCAGACGCATGTCCAACCAGTTCATCAGACCCACCACTGAGCACCTGCGGCAGAAGGCAATGACAGATTTCTACAGAATTGACGGATTCCCACGCACCATCGGGGCCATTGATTGCACACATGTGGCACTCCAGCCCCCCAGTGCCACAGAGCACATATACCGCAATCGGAAGCATTGGCATTCCATCAACGTACAGGTGATAGCCGATGCCAAATACCTCATATGGCACGTCCGTGCCAAAGACCCCGGGTCCAGCCATGACAGCTACATCTACCGTCAAAGCAACATCCCAGAAGACTTTGAGCAGGACATGTATGGGGACAGCTGGCTGGTTGGTGAGTGACATGGGTGGCAGCCATGACTATCCCCTCCCATGATGCACAACAGAAGTGGCACATGCATGACTACCATCCTCCTGTCTTTTCCCTTACAGGTGACTCTGCATATACACTGGGACCCCATCTCATGACTCCTTTCCGGAACCCCCAAACCAGAGGAGAGAGAAGATACAATGAAGCACACATCAAAACCCGTGCAGTGGTGGAGCGCACATTTGGCCTCCTGAAGTCCCGTTTCCGATGCCTGGATAAGTCTGGGGCAGCCCTATTGTATTCCCCCAACTTTGTGGGTCAGATCATTGGTGCATGTTGTATTCTGCACAACTTTGCCATGCGAAAGGGCCTGCACATTGCCCTACGTGATGACCTGACCCCCCAACCACACAGCCCCCCCCCGCCAGAGGAGACCCCGTCAGCTGATGGAAGAGCAGTCAGGAGGGTCCTCGTGTTACGAATCTTTGACCGTTAAACACACACATACAGCATGGCACACAGACAATGCACGCGTGTACACCACTGATGTCCCTAGATCACACACACCACATGCACATCGCATTGGATTAGCCCAAGTCCAGCATGTAGGCCTTGGGAGCAGCAACGCCACGTCAAGGCCCCAATGATGTTGCTGTCCATTCATACACCTTTCACACATCATTCATACAGCCGTGGGGTTAACTTCACCACCACGGCCGAGGGTGACACCCCTTACTGTCAGGAGTGCCACCCTCTCACATTCACACACCATTCACACTGCACCGTGTTCAGTATCCAAAAAAAAATAAAAAAAGCTCTTATCCAGAGCATAATAAAAAATAAGAAAAAGCTCATATCCAGAGCATAAAAAAAAATAAGAAAAAGCTCTTATCCAGAGCATAAAAAAAAATAAGAAAAAGCTCTTATCCAGAGCATAAAAAAAAATAAGAAAAAGCTCTTATCCAGAGCATAAAAAAAAATAAGAAAAAGCTCTTATCCAGAGCATAAAAAAAAATAACAAAAAGCTCTTATCCAGAGCATAATAATAAAGAAAAATAAAATTAATGGGCCTGGCGGGGGCTCTGCCTGGTGCCACGGGTCCTGCCCCTCACTTGCCTGGGGGCAGCCACAGATGGGGGGGGGCAGCAGGTTGAGGAGGAGCATCCCCACGTCCCTCCCTGGCTGCCTGCATGCCCTCCAGGGCAACCGCTATGCGGGTCTGCACAGCAGTCTGCGCCTCGACAGCAAGGCGCAGGGCATGAACCTCCCCCACAAGTTCCGAGGTGTTTTCCTGCAGCTCCCCCAAGCTGGTCAGCGTTGCTGCGCTGTTAACAGCAACATCCTGGATGGCATCTGTAATATTGTCCGAGGATGCCAGGCTGTCGGCCAGGCGCCTCATCTCCTCCACGACCTCGGCCAGGTGCTGATTTTGCTGGTCCTGCTGTCTGACCAGCTCTTCCGGCAGGACCTTGGATACACCCCTGGTCTTGCACGTCGCCTTGCGGGGAGTGGCAGGGGACCGGGCATAAGGGGAGGATGTTGAGGGGCCGGAGATGAGGGGGGGGGGGAAAGAGAGGGACTGGAGAGGTTGGAGGGGGACACTGAGGGGTTCGCTACAGGTAGAGGAATAGCCTGGGCTGGTCCGGCCAACCCACCATCCTCCTCCACAACCTGGTCCTGGTCCTGGACTACCACACCCTCCTCAACCACCTCCTCCGTTGAGGTGTGCCCACTTCCCTCCAAGTCCTGTTCCAGGGGGGCAGCCAGAGGGACTGTATCTTCAGGGGATGGATCCTGATGGGCCCTGGCATCAACAGATGGCCCCGCTCCCTCCTGCACATCTGTGGATGACACAAAAGATGCCCATGTTGGTGGACCCACACACTTGGCACATGTTCCCTTCCACCCCCATACATGTACACAACAGATAGAATCTAAAACACACTTACCTGTCCTCACGGCTGGCTTCTAGGACTCATAGCCCCCAACTCCCTCTACCTGCTCCGTCTGCAGGCAGCGGGCAACCACCTTCTCCTCCTCAGTCAGGCGGACAGGGCAGGGTGGGCCCCCTCCAGTGCCCCTGGCATGCCGAGCTATGGCAGCCAGCTTGCCCTTCACATGACGCCGCAGGTCATTCATTTTCTTCTGAATGTCCTGCGGTGTCCGGACCTCATGAGAGAGGGCATTGACCTGGCACGCGACCCTCATTAAAATCTGATCCCTCCGGGACTTGCTGGTCCGGGCACTGTCAGCACCATGGAGCCGCGAGTCATACTTCTCCATGGCCCTGACGACAATGGCCCTCTCCTCTGGGGAGAAATTCTTCTTCCTCCTCTCCTTAACCGCGGTTGTCATCTTGTCCAGCACAAACTTTGGCCGTCACTATCAAAAAAATGGGAGACGTTTGCGCTGCACGGGCGCATGTGTGGGCGCATTATATACCCTGCGCCGGCGCATCGTAGGGAGGCTTTGCGCATGCGCAGAAGGCATCCACGTCACGGCGCGGGTCATCCATGTCACGGCGCGGGTCATCCATGTCACGGCGCATGCTCCGTTCGTCCCGGCCTGCATTTGCATGGGGTCACGCTTCATTATACGCAACACGCCCACTTTCCTCCTACTTTGGAGTTGCGCCGGATTACGCCCATGATTTTACGCGACGCAGGCGCATCTTGGAGCGCATTTACTTAGGGAATACGGTACTTGCCACTCCGTGTTACGTCGGCGTAGTGCATCTGAGATGCGCAACGCCTGCATAATTAGGCGCGCATCTACGAGAATCTGGCCCATTGAGTTTTATATATATAGATATATCCACAATACTTGGCTTACTATCCTATGAGGACTCCTCTTCTTTCCCATTACATACGGTGACCATCTATAATACCATCGGACGAGGCTCCCACGACCCGCTGAGGACCCCGCCTGTCAACAGTTGGTAAGCGACCCACAAGATCCACTGACCCCGCAAGGCTCAACATCCCCTTGAGGGGACCACTATCTGGTGAGTGGGGACCCAGGTGGGGGGATCATGGATTGTCGCCTGATGACAACAGATGGGAATCGAGGCTGCCAGCATTTGATCAACTGCCATTAGTCACTTAACATATACTGTACCTATACAAGCTATCACATTGGACTGGGGATTTTAACATATAGGGCCAGATTCAGGTAGATGGGAGCATCTTTGCTCTGGAGTAACGCTTCTCATTTACGTTACGCTGCCGAAATTTTAGGAGCAAGTGCTGTTATTCATGAAGCACTTGCTCCTAAAGTTGCGGCAGCGCATCGCAAATGAGCCGGCGGAATTCAAATTGGGCGGGTACGGGGCGTGTATTATTAAAACTAAGCGCGATCCCGCGGCGAACGTACTGCGCATGCGTCGAGTGTCAATGCATCCCAGTGCGCATGCTCCAAATTCTGTCAGTGAACGTCAATGACGTCACATCCCCATTCATGAAAGTTTTACGCAAACGACGCGATTTGCATAGGGCCAGATTCAGGTAGAGTTAGGCTGGAGTATCTGTGATACTCCAGCCTAACTGTCACTTTAAGCCGGCGTTTCTGTTTTCTGTAACCAGAAAACAAGAAACGCCGGGTTGGTGTTCCGATGCGATCGGCGCAATTGAATTTCGCCATGGCATCACAAATTTAATTTTAAAAAGGCGCCGGGGGGCGTTCCCGCTGATTAACGCTGAAAAAATATGTTAATCAGCGGGAATCGGAAATTCACGATCGTTTTCGGGCGCGACGCAGTGACTTTCCGACGTTTCCGTAAGCGATACGCGACGTAAGGATAAAGCAGCCCCCTAGTGGAGTATCCTATGTTAAGTATAGCCGTCGTCATCGCGTCGGAAAAAAAATAATTTGCGTTGCTTGCGTAAAACGTTCATAAATTGGGGATGTGACGTCATTGACGTTCACTGACAGAATTTGGAGCATGCGCACTGGGATGTATTGACACTCGACACATGCGCAGTACGTTCGCCACGGGATCACGCTTAGTTTAAATAATACATGCCCCGTACCCGCCCAATTTGAATTCCGCCAGCTCATTTGCGATGCGCTGCCGCAACTTTAGGAGCAAGTGCTTCATGAATAACAGCACTTGCTCCTAAAATTTCGGCAGAGTAACGTAAATGAGAAGCGTTACTCCAGAGCAAAGATGCTCCCATCTACCTGAATCTGGCCCATAATTTCTCCCAGCCTATGTAGGCTACCCTGTATTTAGGAAAACCAAGTAGTGCGCTGCTTAATTGAACAGTCAGTTCAGTGGCTCCTCCTAGTTTTCGCCTGTTTTATTATTTTTGGTTCTCGGTATCACTTAATGTTTAAAACATTTTAATTTTAAATTTTTATTACACTTATGGATCACAAGAGTGTTCAATACTGAGAATTTCATTCTACTGTGCACTGTAACATCCACCCACGGTTAGTCACCTATCCCAGGGGAGGATCAGGAAGGACACCCAGAGGGTTGTTCAACACAAACACACCACCAGTCTACCATTGTTCATATATATTTTATAAATTTATCACACCACCACCATTTATTAAAAGGGGACCAATTATCACGGGTGGCTCCACACATGAGCCCACCACACTGAGAGTCCCGACACAAGTTTAGTCAAATATTAACAGTTTGGTCACACTGTAAACAAGGTCACAAATACTTCACTGAAGCAGCGCCACCATCCTGATCATTATTTCCATTCTCTTAATTACCTTCCCTCTCAGGGGGCTACACAGGGGGCAGCAGCTAAATTACCCAATCCTAGCGCGGAACTTCTAGCCAATTATCAAAAGGAGGGAGGGGCCAGGAGAGCCAATGAGGGACACGAGAAGAAAAGAATCAGGGTTGCTCTGTGTAAAACCACTGTATAGAGCAGGTACATATGACATGTTTGTTCTTTTTAACAAAAAACAACCAAGGACCTTAGTATCACTTTAAGATTTCCCTATCTGAAGACACAGGTGGGTCATTGGAAATGCTGGCAATGGAAATTAAATCTGTAAGCCAGGGACATTGGAAATTTAAGCAGTAAGGCCTGGATCTTGAAGGCTCCAAAGTGTTTTGGGTGGGACGGAGCTTTAAATCCTGTATCCAGGTCTTAATAGAGACCTAAATAAAACAATAATAGGTGTGCATGTCCCCTTTTAAATACAATCATAAAGTGAAACTAAGCCAAAAAAAGTATACATAAAGTCCAACATTAATTTACAGGTATATGTAGTAAACCCCCGAGGGAGCTACTTTTTTCGTTCAGTCCGTTACTCTGCCTTTCAACCCCAATGAACTGTCCCAGCCCCTCTGGCACACCTAGAAATGTGATTAATGGAATAACTCAGCAGGAATACAGCAGGCTGGGTGCCGTGCGATTGGGGAATCGGCTCGAGGGGAACCCGGAGGCAGGTTGTCCACAGGGCCCGAACGAACCAATCTGGGATCCGGTGACCGGAATGCTGACAGGTACGCTTTACTGTCTCCCGGTGACCTGTGCTATAATTTACTGGGAGGATTCGCTCTGTTCATTCACCTAATTTCATCTAAAGCAATTGGCCTGTGGCAGAGGCTCCAGAGCCAGGTCTGTGTGAAAGACCTGTTCCTCCCAGACATATAAAGTGACACCTCAGCTGCCAGGTCAGAGAAAGAAAACCTGTCCGTGGGCACTTCACCCACTCAGGCAGGAGTGGCGGCGAGTTTACAAATTGGTACTGCTAAGGGCAGGGTTGCCAATTCATATGCAGGCCTGACACCGCAAGTTCTCCTCTTCTTTCATCAACCTGTCTTTCCTTCCTAACTGAAGTTGATGTTGGCTGTGTTGGCCTGGAAATAAAGCATTGGAAAAAACCTTTATTGACTGTCTGGACCTCCACTCACTACTTTGTTGCTGCATCACACCCCTAGACAACGCTAGGGTAACTTAATTTGCCGATCCCAAAAATCAATCAGCGGCTCTTTCGGGGGTAGCGCTACAAAAACAAAGTAAAATTTAGGTTAACATTAGTCAGCCAGGACCTGTGTAAGTACCCAGGACTTGGTTGAAACTGTTTAAAGAAAACTGTTAGGAACACTATGCAAACAACGAAAGCAATAGGTAACAATGTGTACAGATTAAATAGACTCTCCAATAACTTTTGGTGTGTGGGGAATGCTGTGGCTAAAGGGGAACCCCAGGCCGGCCTACGATACCTCTACTATACACCCAGTGAAATGATATCAATACCCGTGATGTGTCCCCTTTAAGAGCAACCGCAGTCATGTCCTGGAGGCAAAGCTTTGTGTTTTATTATGTTCACCGGCAATGTAGGAGCTCTGTGGACAATATTTGGATGTGGTATTCTATGAAAAGCTCAGTCCCTGAGCTGTTGCAGGGTGTCCTTCTTTAGCATGGACAGTCTGTTCCTCTGGGCTGGAGCTGCATGAACAATCTGTTCCTCTGGGCTGGAGTTGCAGGCTTTGTGCCCCTTGGTAGGCCTCAATTCCACACACACATAGAGTGCAGATGCTCTCCTGATGGGGTGCAGGCAAAAAGAGGCTCTAGTCTAGTTACTACTGTCTCATGATTGGCTCAGGCTCTTTCAATAGGGAGTTTACAGACAACCTTCAATAGGGAGTTTCCAAACAAGCAGTTCTGAGTGTCTGTGTGTGAAGAGAAAAGGGGGGGTGAAAAAGCCCACACTGCTGCAGCAGACAGCTGTCCCCTAAGGCTCCTTTCACATGGGCGGACCGTATGTCCGCTTTTTGATCCATCCATGTACAGATGAAAAAGGGACATACATTGGTCCCTATGAGATCGCAGGTGTAAGCAGGTGAACCAAGGGTATATCTCTCATTAAAGTGGAGGTCCACCCTAGAAAAAAAATAGCCAAAAAGGCTAAAAAAATTATTACAGTTGCAATAAAAAGTATGTGAACCCTTTTGGAGTGATATGGATTTCTGCACAAATTGATCATAAAATGTGATCTGATCTTCATCTAAGCCACAACAATAGACAATCACAGTCTGCTTAAACTAATAACACACAATTAAATGTTACCGTGTTTTTATTGAACACACCATGTAAACATTCACAGTGCAGGTGGAAAAAGTATGTGAACCCTTGGATTTAATAACTGGTTGAACCTCCTTTGGCAGCAATAACTTCAACCAAACGTTTCCTGTAGTTGCAGATCAGACGTGCACAATGGTCAGGAGTAATTCTTGACCATTCCTCTTTACAGAACTGTGTCAGTTCAGCAATATTCTTGGGATGTCTGGTGTGAATCGCTTTCTTGAGGTCATGCCACAGCATCTCAATCGGGTTGAGGTCAGGACTCTGACTGGGCCACTCCAGAAGGCGTATTTTCTTCTGTTTAAGCCATTCTGTTGTTGATTTACTTCTATGCTTTGGGGTGTTGTTCTCTTGCAACACCCATCTTCTGTTGAGCTTCAGCTGGTGAACAGATGGCCTTAAGTTCTCCTGCAAAATGTCTTGGGAATCCATTTTTCCTTTAATGACAGCAATATGTCCAGGCCCTGACCCAGCAAAGCAGCCCCAAATCATGATACCCCCGACACTGAGGTTTTGACGGCAGCGTCATGCTGTGCGCCACGTGATGTGACGCACGCCGAGGGAGGGACAGAGCTGCGCCGCGAGCCGACCCAGGCACCCGGGAGAGAGGATGCCGTACGATCGAGGATCGGTAGCGCCACTGTGGGTGCGGGACGAGGACGGTAGTATTGCGGGCTCTTAGTGGGCTCCTGGACGGCGATCCCAATGTCCGGTGTCCGACCATCCTAGCGGTGCCTTTCACCCTCTTCACCCCAAGGACACCCTAAAGACTAGCCGTGCAGTCAGTCGGCGAGGCAATGAGGGGTCTTCAGTGGGGGGCTTTGATTCCAGCACCCCCCCCCCCCCCCCCGCCGCGGATTCGCCTGTGTCTATGGTTTATTGCACTACTGGCAGCAGGTAATATCCATCCTTATTAGTTTCTTCATTGCAACTTGGAAGCCATGGTAAGAGATTTTTATCCGCATTTATGTGAATTAATGGATTGCATTGCACCAAGAGAACCTGTGCCTTATAAGTAGGAGGATGTATTAGATGCTACTTCATTAGAGGAAGGGGAAAGGGAAGAAGAAAAAAAAAAGAGGAGAGAAAAACTATGTACTGTTACAGGTCCTAAGAACACTTCCTCATTGATTGGCTCTTATTCGTGTGCTCTTATTGGTT
This sequence comes from Rana kukunoris, assembly GCA_029574335.1. Classification (NCBI taxonomy): domain Eukaryota; kingdom Metazoa; phylum Chordata; class Amphibia; order Anura; family Ranidae; genus Rana; species Rana kukunoris. The sequence continues at coordinate 83,392,605 of CM056060.1, read as the reverse complement.
CATTATTTTCTGTTCCTTTCTGCTGTATAGATCTGGATATTTCAGGGGCCCCCTACAGAGTAAAACTGGGTATAAATGACAGCCTGATCTACACCAGTGTACAGGAGGAAAACCTACTACGACATACCAGATTTAATGACAAGATACATGTTAGGGACTTAAATTACTACAAGCTAGTAGAGCCGCGCCAGGTTACTAGAGTGACTCTGCGTATACCAACGCACAACTGTGGGCCTTAAATTAACATCAGGGTAGGCTGGACTGGAATGGGTGACCGATAGCAATAAAAATATACAGTGACCTATTGCAGCTGCAACCAGCACCCAGGACTGCCGCTCACATCAGCTTAGGGGCTGAGATGCCTCTAGGTCTCTAATGGCATGTTCATGGTATGGGGAAGGGCGGTGTAACTACTCCAATACTGCGAGCTAGAGAGTAGAAGAGAACCTCCGCTCTCCGGATACCTATTGCGTCTACCTGGACCATAGGGAGCAGCGGTTTGGGGGGGGGGGGGGGCTGGATATAGCATTCTTCACCCTTTCCCCTTCCACTCCTTTTTTGCCCATGGTCTGTGCTAATCAGGCAGAAGACCGCGTGTAGATCCCCCCACTAGGCGTGTGTTTACTCTCGGGGTAGGAACAACCATCATTAAAACTGTGGAAACGAATCCGGGCGAGGAGCACACATAGGGCCAGATTCAGGTAGATAGGCGAATCTTTATTTTGGAGTAACGTTTCTCATTTACGTTACTCCGCTGAAACTTTAGGAGCAAGTACTGTATTCACAAAGCACTTGCTCCTAAAGTTGCGGCGGCGTAGCGAAAATGAGCCGGCGGAATTCAAATTGGGCGGGTAGGGGGCGTGTAGTATTTAAACTAGGCGTGATCCCGCGGCGAACGTACTGCGCATGCGTCGACTGTCAGTGCGCATGCTCCAAATTCTGTCAGTGAACGTCAATGGCGTCAATCCCCATTCACGGACGTTTTACGCAAACGACGCGAAAATTTTTAAATTTGACGCGATGACGATGGCCATACTTAACATGGGATACTCCACTAGGGGGCTGTTTTTTCTTTACGCCGCGTATCTCTTACGGAAACATCGGAAAGTCACTGCGTCGGGCCCGAATACGATCGTGAATTGCCGATTCTCGCTGATTAACATATTCTCAGCGTTAATCAGCGGGAACGCCCTGATTTTTAAAATTGCACTTCCGATACGACGGCGAAATACAATTACGCCGCTCGTATAGGAACTCCAACCCGGCGTTTCTTGTTTTTTGCTTACTGAAAACAGAAACGCCGGCTCAAAGTGAGAGTTAGGCTGGAGTATCACTGATACTCCAGCCTAACTCTACCTGAATCTGGCCCATAATATGAGTAAGGTAACAAGGGGCTTGGCCCCGAAAATCCCCAAGGATAACCCGCCAACCAGCACGATAAGACAATACATGACTCAGGAGGGGAGTACTAAAAGTCCAGGCAATGCTAAAAAAACAGAGAAAACGGGGACAGGGAAAAAAAGGAGCAGGGGGAACCAACCCGCAAACCCCCGGATACATCAATTGAGGGGGACCAAGACCGGACCCAAAGTTCGGAGGCTAGATCAGATACCCATACTCCCTCTAAGGGGGAATTGGAAGTTATGCTAAGGAGATTAGAACTCAGCCTAGAAAAATCTATAAAGGATGAGATCAGTACTCTGAGAACGGGACCTAAGCCACCTATTGACACGGGTCGAAGAAACAGAGACAAGGCTGGAAAAACAAGAACTTGAAATAAATTGTTTAAAAGATCAATATGCCACTATCCAACAGAACCAAAGGTTGTTAAAATATAGATTGGAGGACCAAGAGAACCGTAATAGAAGACAAAATCTAAGGATTAGATCCATCAAAGAAAAAAAGGAGAAGACCTGGAAAAAATTCTAAACAGCCTGTTTATCCCCCCTCCTAGACCGGGACATTAAAGAACCCCTCAAAATAGAGCGGGTACATAGAATAGGAAGAATCAGCAACAGAGAGGAAACAAGACCCAGAGATATTATTGCTCGATTCAGATATTACGAAGATAAGGCTGAAATCTGGTCTAAGCTTAGGGAAAAAAAAACCCTGTGTTACAGGGGTGGCGAGATACAGATTTTTCCCGACCTGGCCTGGGAAACCCTGGCTAGAAGGAGATATTTGAAGCCTCTTTTGGAACAGTTGCGGACACATAACATCAAATATCAGTGGGGGTTCCCGGCGTGCCTCATTGGTCTGAAAGATGGAATGTCAGCTAGACTAACCTTCCCAGAGGACTTACCAAGGTTTTGTTCTAAATTCGATATCCCGGTCCTGGATTTGCCAGGATGGGTAGACTAAGCATATCTGTCTACAAAACTCAAAATCATGTACCAAAATAAAAAGAGGAGAAGATCTGGGAAAGGGACCGCGGGGGGGGGGGGGGGGGCCTTTGATGGGTTCTGCTGCCCATATGTAGATAGGGTCTGCAGCAGACCATCACAGGTCAGAGGTCGGGGGGGTGCAGTGTAGTTTCACCTCATGCAAGAGAGCCGGTGGATACGGGGAGCGAGGTTTTCCATGGTTCTGAGGCCTCAGAGGGCCAAGGGGGGATGGGTGAGGGAGGGTGGGAAGGGGTGGGTAGGGAAAGGTGGGGGTCCTCTAAGGTTCAGACGGGTGACTGGGATAGGGATGGCGGTTCTGTGGGCCTCTACAAGAAAGCTAAGAACCAATAGATAGGTAGGTAGGGATGGTAGATTTAAAGTTTCTATCATACAACGTCAAGGGCCTTAATTAGGCGGGGAAGAGATCTAAAATTCTAGAAGAGATTAAACACTATAACGCGGACGTAGTCTTCCTACAGGAGACGCACCTCTCCATGGATTCAAATGTCAAACTGTACTCACCCACGTATCCTACGTGGTTTTATAGGGATTTTACCTCTAAACGCGCACGCAGTGTGGCTATTGGCATTGCAAAGGGGATAAGGTTTACGGTGGAGACAAGACTGACAGACCCAGAGGGTAGATACCTATTTCTTAAGGGAAGACTGGGGAATACGGACTGTACCCTTGCCAACATATATGCCCCCAATATCCATCCAATAAAATATTTGGGGAGAATCCTTGGAAGGTTAAAAAAATTCTCTCAGGGCTGCACGATCTTGATGGGGGACCTTAATTTACATTTGAACCCGCGAGAAGATAGCACGTTCCGTGGGAGGGAGACAATGAACGTCCAGTTACAGAAACTAAAAAGAAAGATGCATGAATGTCAGCTGGTAGACGCCTGGAGGGTTTTTCATCCCCACGCGCTTGACTATACGTTCCACATGGAACATATTTGTAACGGAACTATGTATTCTGCCTGTACATCTATAATAATCATGCAGTGGTATATTATGAGGTGTGAACATCCTCTGTCTGTAAAGATGTAGATTAGAACTGAATCAGCCTGTCTCTGGAAACCTCTCTTTAGTATGCTAATTCACCTCTCTATTCCCAAAGGTTAATTGATCTATTGTGTGTGTGAAAGACCTGTGTTTATCCTTAAGAGATTGTATATTGTATTCCAAATTAGCAGTATCCGGCCAGTTGTATTGAAATAGCATGTCACTTATGTTCAGAAGAACTGTCAGGCTTTGCGGAGCCGAAATGTTTAGCTACGGAGGGGATTATCTGTGATTGAATTGTATTTGAGAAAGGAATGTGGCTTCTTTAGCCTGGTGACAGTGTGTCTAACTTGAGGCCCCCCCTGTGGAGGGAGGGGGCGGAGAGTTCCATTGTTCCTTGATTATTCACAAGTATGTAACTAAGATATAAACTAAGAAATGGACCATTAAAGTTAGTCTACTGGACCCTTCAAACGTAGCCTGTCTCGTTTATGGAAGGGAATGCAATGGGATTTATTCTGTGCCTCTTACAACGGGACCTGACTCTCCCTCTGGATCTCGTGGATGGGCTTATACTGGACTTACTTATATAGCAACTTGCCAGGGAAAAGGACGTCGTCAGCGGCGTATATCCTCTCCCTACTTGGGTAGCCGTTACATTGGTTGGCAGCGGTGGGATGGTCCTTTTATCCAAGGAGCAAGTTCTGAATGGAGTCTTAGTATGCCAGGCTGAAAAGAACCACACTAAAAGATTTATTGGAGAGTCGTGGTAGGAGTGCCAGTAACAGACCACGGAGGGAGCTGATAGGTGACCTGCTGGAGCTGGACCAAATGGATGTATCCATGGAAGGAGCGGAGCCCCTAGCACCTGTCAGTGAGGAAGATGTAATTACGGATATTGTACAGCGGAGATTATCCTTGTATCCAGAAACATCCACGGAACTAATAAACCAGCTGTTCCGGGAAGCAAGAGAAGAGATTCAAACCAAGAGGGGACAAGAACTGGAACTGGTAAGAGCTAGACAGCCCATTACACACGCAGCTCCTACTTCCCCACCCGCTGCTACAGGAAAGAAAATACCGTTCACTGCATTTAAAGCTTTTGTAGAAAGTGAGGAGGAAATAGATGGATATTTGGCGGATTTTGAGAGGCAGTGCTCACTACACCAGGTACCACCAGACCAATGGGTCACTATTTTGTCTGGAAAATTGTCGGGCAAAGCCAATGAAGCTTTTCGGGCTCTTGCTCCAGAGGATATTTTACAATATCAGCAAGTGAAAAAGGCGCTGTTAACCCGATATGCCGTAACTCCAGAAACCTACCGCCGCCGCTTCCGGGATACCAAGAAGAAGGCTGTGGACTCCCACATGGAATGGGCCAACCAGTTACAAAGGGTGGCATCCCATTGGGTCCAAGGGTGCAAGGCCAACACCGGGAAGAAAGTATTGCAGCTATTCCTAATGGAACATTTCTTCCAAGACCTGGCCGCAGACATACAGGACTGGGTACGAGATCGCCGTCCCGCTAACTTAAACGAGGCGGCGCGGCTAGCAGATGAGTACACGGAAACAAGGAAAGTAAGCCAGGGTACTACACGCCTGGCTCATAAGGTAGAACCGTGTACTCCAACCGACACCCCACGCCCAGAGTTTCGCGCTCCAGTCCCACCAGGACCACCACGTCCTCAGGGGCCTAACAACTACCCCCGGGATTCGTCTAGGGTGACGTGCCATCACTGCAGCAACACGGGACATATTGCTCGTTTTTGTCCTTTGAGCGCTACAAATAACAACTGGAGACGCCCAACACCCAACACAGAGGTCACTCCATCACAGCCCTCTGCGGCCCACTGCCTAGAGACTGAGGTGGGCCCTGAGGAATGTCTGGGAATTTTGTATGAGGCAGACCCAATACAAGCGGCCTCTCCAGATAACCGTCAGCATCACCGTCAGGAGGTACGGGTGAATGGACAAGTAGCACAAGGCCTAAGAGATACCGAGGCTACTATCGCTCTGATTCAAAAGCAACCAGGGCACAAAAAGTCAGACTGTTCATTAAATGTACCCAGGCAGTCACAGTCATGGAGACAGCCAGAAAGGGGGAACCCCCACACATCCATGCCTGCGGCCCACGGCGTTGGGAAGGTAGAACATTGGGGTGTTCTGCATGAGGCAGATCCGATACAAGCAGCTAATCAGGACAACAGGCAGCAACACAGGCAGACTGTCTGGGTCAATGGAAAGGCAGCCAACGGGTTACGCGATACGGGGGCCACGATGACACTGCTACAGAAGAAACTCATCCCAGAGAGCCAGCACACCGGAGACACCGTAGCCGTAAGAGTAGCAGGAGGCACCGTCTTCCGGCTACCCGTTGCCCGGGTTCATCTGGATTGGGGGGTTGGTTCGGGACATGTGAAAGTGGGGGTGATGAAGGATTTGCCAGCAGATGTCCTACTGGGGAATGATTTGGCCCCCCTTGTTTCTGCGTACACCCCGATGTGCCCCGCTGAAGCCTACACAGTGACTAACTGTGCCCCAACCTGCGTTGCTGGAACCAACTTGCTTGCTGCTGAGACCCGGGTAAGACTACCTTCCCCGACATGTACTGTAGATCCGGCCCAATATCACAGTCTAAAATGGGAATGTGACAAGTTGGCCAGTGAGAAATCGGAGATGCAACGACACTACGTCATGTATTATGAGATGTCCCGTGGCTGGAACATTGAAATGCACAAACAGGCTGAAATTGTCAGAAGGTTAAATGGGATTTGCGCTCAGGTGGTGCCTTATCTCTCCCAAGAGCATCAGCAACAGGTCCTGGGAGCCATTGAGAGAGCAAAGCAAGTGACTGTTCCAGAACTGAATTCCATTATTCACCTTCACCATCAGCTACCGACCTGGCAGATTTAATGGCAATGCCGATGGACTGTCCAGGCAAACGGAACTTTTACCCTAACAGCAGACCGGACATCCCCAAGTTGACCCGAAAAGGATCAATCCGGGTCTGCCGGAGTGTTCCACAAAAGGGGAGCAGTGTAACGGAACTATGTATTCTGCCTGTACATCTATAATAATCATGCAGTGGTATATTATGAGGTGTGAACATCCTCTGTCTGTAAAGATGTACATTAGAACTGAATCAGCCTGTCTCTGGAAACCTCTCTTTAGTATGCTAATTCACCTCTCTATTCCCAAAGGTTAATTGATCTATTGTGTGTGTGAAAGACCTGTGTTTATCCTTAAGAGATTGTATATTGTATTCCAAATTAGCAGTATCCGGCCAGTTGTATTGAAATAGCATGTCACTTATGTTCAGAAGAACTGTCAGGCTTTGCGGAGCCGAAATGTTTAGCTACGGAGGGGATTATCTGTGATTGAATTGTATTTGAGAAAGGAATGTGGCTTCTTTAGCCTGGTGACAGTGTGTCTAACTTGAGGCCCCCCCTGTGGAGGGAGGGGGCGGAGAGTTCCATTGTTCCTTGATTATTCACAAGTTTGTAACTAAGATATAAACCAAGAAATGGACCATTAAAGTTAGTCTACTGGACCCTTCAAACGTAGCCTGTCTCGTTTATGGAAGGGAATGCAATGGGATTTATTCTGTGCCTCTTACAACGGGACCTGACTCTCCCTCTGGATCTCGTGGATGGGCTTATACTGGACTTACTTATATAGCAACTTGCCAGGGAAAAGGACGTCGTCAGCGGCGTATATCCTCTCCCTACTTGGGTAGCCGTTACAATATTCAAGGTTAGATTACATCCTAGTGGATCACAAGTTGTTAGATAAGATTAGATAAGATTACGGAAACCGATATTGGGGTAATTACCATATCTGACCATGCACCCATAACTATGAAAATCCAGATCTCCTCACAACAGAAGCAACACCCGACGTGGCATTTAAATGAAAGCTTGATACGGGAGGTAGGGGGGGCAGACAGGGTGGAAGAGGAACTTAAACAATTTTTTCTTATAAACGACACAGGGGAAATATCCAGTGCCACCCTCTGGGAGACGCACAAAGCGTACATTAGGGGGATCTTGATCTCCGAAGGAGCGAGAAGGAAACATGAGCAGAGTAGGAAGTGGGATACGTTGGTCCAAGAAATAACCTTCCTGGAACAAAAACATAAAAAACAGCTCTCTAAAGATACTTATTGCAATTTAACCGTTAAAAGAGAGGAATTAAAGGAAATCTTAGAGCAGGATACCAAGAAAAAAATTAATTGTATTGCTAGAGAGAGGTATCTCTGGGGAAACAAATCTAGCAAACATTTAGCTAAAATGGCCCAAGCAAAGAAAAACAGAAATGATATTGAAAAAATCAAAAAGTCAAACGGGGACCTGACCTATTCCACCAAGGACATTGCTGCGACTTTCAAAAATTACTATGAAGAACTATACAACATAAATCAGACGCGGGGGCAAGAGGGGGGAAAAGAGTCTAAAATACGAGATTTCCTCGCGAAAGCCAGATTACCCAAGATTGACGATTTTGAAAGCTCTTATATGGATAGGCCCATAACCGAAGACGAAGTTAAAAGGGCCCTGAAAAATACGGCGGCTGGGAAAAGCCCAGGGCCAGATGGGTTTACAGTGTTCTATTACAAAAAATTCAGCAATATACTGGTACGGAGGCTATGCAAGTACTTTAACGGACTAGGTTCCGAGTCCGAAATAAGTAAGGATGCTCTTACTGCATCCATAGCAATTATTTTAAAAGAAGGGAAGGATAGTTCACTGTGCTCAGGCTATAGGCCTATATCGCTATTAAATACGGATATCAAGCTCTTCGCAAAAATTTTAGCGGAGCGATTGAAAAAGGTCATGCATTCCTTAGTCCACCCGGAACAGGTGGGATTCGTCTCCGGAAGAGAGGGCAAAGACAATGGTATAAGAGCACTACTCCTGATCCAGAAGATAAGGCGGAATGGGTCCCCAGGTCTATTCCTGCCAGTAGATGCTGGAAAAGCATTTGACAGGGTAGACTGGGGACTCATGCTGCAAACACTGGATACGATGGGTCTGGGAAATAGGCTGATCAGATGGATAAAGACATTATATAACCATCCCACCGCAAAAATTAAAATAAATGGAATATTGTCGGAGGCATTGGAAATGAAGAATGGAACCCGACAGGGCTGCCCTCTGTCCCCATTACTTTTTATATTATCCCTGGAACCATTACTAGCCACGATTCGAAATGATCCGGATATCAACGGCATAAGGGTAGGAAAGGAGGAACATAAGTTGTCTGCCTTTGCGGACGATATTATATTCTACCTCTCAAAACCACTTAGGCCTCGTACACACGATCGGACATATCCGATGAAAACGGTCCGCGGACCATTTCCATCGGATATGTCCGATCGGGAGTTTGATCCGATGGCGTGTACACACCATCGGATCAAATTCCCCGCCGGACGGCGCGGTGACGCGGCGGTGACGTTGACGCCGCCGCGTCATCGCCACGTCACCGCACCAGGAAGTAAAACACTTCCGCGCATGTGCCGAATCCATTCGGCGGCGGCGCGGCGGCGGTGGGGGACGACATGTCTGCTGGTAAGTTTACTAACCAGCAGACATGTCGGGCGGACAGATTCCCACCGGATGGATTTCAAAGCATGCTTTGAAATCTGTCGGGTGGAGAAATCTGTCCGCTAGCCCATACACACGAGCGGAGATGTCTGCTGAAACGGTCCATCGGACCGTTTTCAGCGGACATATCCCCTCGTGTGTACGCGGCCTGAGTATAGTGTTGAGCGGAATACACCATATTCGATTTTGCGATATTGCGCGAATATATAAAAGAATATTCGCGAATATTTGCTAATATCGAATATTCGTGATATTTTATCCAAAAAATTTTTTGCTAAATTTCGCTAATGCAAAAATGATTGGGAAATTCTCATAAACGGAGATCATTTCCTGTATTACTAAACTAATATGCACTAAACACTAACTCTACACTAACTCTACTTAAAAGAAAGGAGAATAAGGGGGAAAAGAAGGTCGGAGAAGATAATCGCGCAATATTCCTATTGCGCGATTATCTTCTCCGCCCTTCTTTTGCATCAGAGCCAATCAGAATAACTCGAATATTCGGCAAAAGGAATATCGCGCAATATTCCTTTTGCCGAATATTTGAGTTATTCTGATTGGCTCTGATGCAAAAGAAGGGCGGAGAAGATAATCGTGCAATATTTCTTTTGCCGAATATTCGAGTTATTCTGATTGGCTCTGATGCAAAAGAAGGGCGGAGAAGATAATCGCGCAATATTCCTTTTGCCGAATATTCAAGTTATTCTGATTGTCTCTGATGCAAAAGAAGGGCGCATCAGAGCCAATCAGAATAACTCGAATATTCGGCAAAAGGAATATTGCGCGATTATCTTCTCCGCCCTTCTTTTGCATCAGAGCCAATCAGAATAACTCGAATATTCGGCAAAAGGAATATCGCGCAATATTCCTTTTGCCGAATATTCGAGTTATTCTGATTGGCTCGGATGCAAAAGAAGGGCCGAGTAGCTGATGCGATTCTTTTATGTTGCCGAAAATTCGCAATGCGATTTTTCGGCAACATAAAAGAATCGCATCAGCTACTCGGCCCAGGGTCTCTCTCTAATCATACCAGCAATGCTTTTAGACGTCGATGGAGATCACTAGGATGTGATCTGTTTCGCCATAGCGAATATTCGCCGCAATATTCGAGTTATTCGCGAATACTCGAATATGCAATATTCGTAGCGAATATTCGCAATGCGAATATTCGTGAGCAACACTATTAGTACAATCCCTAGGCTACTGAAGATACTACAAAAATACGGGGCCATATCAAATTTTAAGATCAATATAGCTAAATCAGAAATATTGAATATAAATCTTAATAAAACAGAAATAAGACAGGTAAAAGAGATCTGCACTTTTCCCTGGAGAAAGGAATTAAAATATTTAGGTATTAAACTGGCCAATTCGCCCAGGCAGATGTATAAAATAAACTATATCCCACTTCTAAATGAGGTTAAAAGTGAGGTTAAAAAAACAATAAATAAACCCATCTCATGGATGGGTCGCATAAACCTGTTGAAAATGATAATAATCCCAAAAATATTATATAAATTTCAGTTGATCCCTATAGCTCTCCCCCCTCAATTTCTCCGAATACTCAACTCAATTTTCATGAACTATGTGTGGAAAAACAAAAAACATTGTATCTCCTTAGCAATTTTAAAACAAGATAAACAATATGGGGGCCTCGCAGTACCCGATATTAGAAAATACCACCAAGCAGCAGTCCTGTCACGGGTTGTGGAATGGGCCAGGAATAGAACATGGAAAAGATGGGTGCAAATAGAAATGACACAAGCTAATGTAAACCTGGGAAATATGATTTGGAACCCTACACAATTCAGAGCACTTGATAGTAATACCCTTGAACTGACACGAGACACTTTGAGAGTATGGGATAGGACACAAAAGGATAGGAAATATAATTCTCCACTAGTAAATTTAAAAGAAAACCTATTTTAAGAAAAATAGGGGGGAATTGGATTAGGAAAGGAAAAGTTCACTTGGGGGATATAATAAAGGATGGGGAAATTAGGACATATGAGGAGTTGAAATCTAGAACAGATATATGGGATTTAAATAAATGGCGCTACATTCAACTTCTGCATTTTGTTCAGCATCTACATGGACCACTGCGGTCGATGGAAGAGCTGACTCCATTAGAGAAACTATGTCACCGGGAGAATTTAAAGGGCATGATTTCAAAACTATATAGGATGCTGGTAAGGTTAGATTCACAGGGGGAACCCCCTTTTGTTCAGAAATGGGAACGGGAATTAGGAACACTTAGAGGGGAAAACACGTTTGTAAGACTAATGAAACTGAACCATTCCTCTGCTATTGACACACGTACCGCTGAGACTAACTATAAATGTTTTTCGGGCTGGTACATCACACCTGATAAAACTTGCCATTATAAAGCTGGCCTGTCCGCTGAGTGCTGGCGAGGGTGCACGGACAGAGGTACTATGGCGCATTTGTGGTGGACCTGCCCGAAAATCCAGAAATTTTGGGAGGAGATCTTGATCCACATCAAGGAGATCACTGGGGAAGAGCTAAAGAAGGAGCCCTGGACCGTACTCTTTCACGGTAGCTGTGTAGGAATCAAAAGATATAGACAGTCATTAATCCCACATCTGTTGAACGCAGCAAAACGACTTATACCTAAAAAGTGGCAGGATACAGAGGGTCCATCGATGTGGGAGTGGATAGATGCAGTCAAGGAAACCTATAGAATGGAGGATCTAAAGGAGAGTATCGCGGAGACAAGTAGGGATTTCCATGAAAAATGGAACAAGTGGAAAGCGTTTAAAAAAACATGGAGTTATATCGAGCAACTGAGGATATAGGGCAACAACATAGGGGGCAATACGTGTGAATATTGTAAGCACTACAGTAGTAATACCTCCAGTACCTAGCTTTACTAAGTGGTATTTCACTACTTCTTTAGAAATCGTGTGTAGATACCTATAAGAACCACGAGTCAACAACGTAAAACATATGTGTAACTATTGCAATGCGCCTGCTGAACCTAGGACCCGACAGGGAGGGGGGAGGGAGGAGGGCGGGGGGATGGGGGGGGGGGGCTTGGAAATAATAATCGTATGACTTAATTGATGCTGGCAATGTTTTGTCAAATGTAATTGGGGACCTGTGCCACATTTGTCGCGTGTTCCTGTTATCCTTGGTTTTTCTTTTTGTGGGAAATGAATAAATTAACAAATAATTTGCTCTTCAAAAAAAAAGGGGAGCAATATATAACATAAGCAAAAGTACCACAGATGATGCAAAACTGTTTAATGGAGACAAACTAGCATGTATCCATGAGCTGGTCTCAAGGGTCTAGTAATGGCTGATGTGAAAAAAAAAAAAGAAAAAAAAAGGATGAGGTTTTGATGTTGGTGTGCTGTGCCTAGTGTTGTGTGTTTCTTCCAAACAACTCAACTTTGGTTTCATCTTTCCACAGAATATTTAGCCAGTACTGCTATGGAACATCCAGGTGCTCTTGTGCAAACTGTAAACGTGCAAAAATGTTTTTTTTGGACAGCAGTGGCTTCCTCAGTGGTATCCTCCCATGAAATCCATTCTTGTTTAGTGTTTTACATATTTTAGATTCGCTAACAGGGATGTTAGCATATGCCAGAGACTTTTGTAAGTCTTTAGCTGACACTCTAGGATCCTTCTTCACCTCATTGTGCAGTCTACGCTGTGCTCTTGCAGTCATCTTTACAAGACGGCCACTCCTAAGGAGAGTAGCAGCAGGACTGATGAACAGCAAGGCTTTTGGAGATACTTTTATAACCATTTCCAGTTTTTTGCAATGCAAGTCAACAATTCTTAATCGTAGGTCTTCTGAGAGCTCTTTTGTGCTAGGCATCATTCACATCAGGCAATGCTTCTTGTGAAAAGCAAACCCAGAACTGGTGAGTGTTTTTAATAAGGCACGGCAGCTGTAACCAACACCTTCAGTCTCATCTCATTGATTGGACTCCAGTTGGCTGACACCTCACTCCAATTAGCTCTTGGAGATGTCATTAGTGTAACGGTCACCACCGTTTACGACCATCCATCCACCCACGACAAGCTTATCCAAAACACTGCGACAATTTTGCATACATGATACATTCCATTTCCCATAATCAAGACGAGACTCTGCTCTGTACTTGTTTCCAAATGTATGAACACTTTAATGGTTTCTTCTCAGCTTTTTATACAGTACAAGATGTTACAGTTAATCACAGGACAATGCAAACTCCATCCCCCTATTCAAACTGGGGCTAATTCTCTTGCAGACATTTCGGCACCGATACTAAAGAGATCTATCACATTCCTTTATCCATAGAATTCAAATAAAATACAATCACACCATGAATTTTCGCTTCAATCCACAAAGGGACCCACACCTGAGCAGCAATACATTCCTTTGCTAAACATAATTGGCATGCTAATTCATTACATCTGAAGAGAGACGGTAACACAGGGCTTTAAACACAATGAAAAGGTCTTTCAGGAGCCGATGTAATTAACACCTTTCAACAGAATGAAATGTCTTTCACAAGCCGGGTCAACATGAATCACTTGTAATATTCCAGTCTATCCTGCCATATGAATTATTATTAATGTCCCATCTCATGCAATACATGAATTATGATCCTATTAGCCCCCCCTCACCCAAAAGGGCACAGGGTGGACTTAGACCCAGGAGTTATTAGTGTCCCTGGCACAGGAGTATCTCTCATCCTTCCAAAGTCTCTGGTTGTCACGGTTCATTCCGTTACAATTAGTCTATGGGTTCACATATTTTTCCACCTGCACTGTGAATGTTTACATGGTGTGTTCAATAAAAACAATCTTAACATTTAATTCTTTGTGTGTTATTAGTTTAAGCAGACTGTGATTGTCTATTGTTGTGACTCAGATGAAGATCAAATCACATTTTATGACCAATTTGTACAGAAATCCATATCATTCCAAAAGGGTTCACATACTTTTTATTGCAACTGTATACTTACCAGAAAAGGCTGTTACTATGCAGATTGTCCTAATATGCCTCTTCCTTGTCCACTTCCACTAGAAGACGAGGAAGGGGTTAAGTGTGTCCTAGGGAGTGATTCTAACTGTGTGGGGGCTGGGCTACCTGTAACATGACAGTGATCACTGCTCTGATGACAGGGAGCAGTAAATCAGTGTCCTGTCACTAGGCAGAACGGGGAAATGCCTTGTTTACAATGGGCCCACGCCAACAATGACACGATTTAAAGGGGATGTACTTGTACGCCAATTTGCACAGCCGTGCCTTTGTATATCGGGGTGCGATGGATGGCAAGCGGTTAAACAGGAGCCTGGGCAAGGGTTAAAAAATAAAAACGGTGCATACACATTCAGTGATTAAATCAGTTGTGGGAAGCTCTTGAAAATGGAGGATTTAAGGTTAGATTTAGTAAATAAACTATATGGTAAAGTATGCATGGGGAGTGTTTAGAGAACTCACAAAAAGTGGATATAGTTCATTAAACATTAAACCGTTTCATATTTCTCTTGCTCATTTATTCTGTACAGGTAAAAAGTACCTAGGAATACAAGCAGTATGATGTCCCCGATAGCACATTCTAACATTACCTAACACAAAAATACCTGTATGCTATAAAGGGCAGAGCTTGAAAAAAAGCGTGTCACATTTCAGGTGTTTGTAGGGCAGCGTGGTATCTAAATACGGCCCTGGTCAATTTCTTTTACCTTCTCCTGACGGCTTACTGAATACAATTATCATAGCGTACTATATATAGACTTTGTTTCCCCTCAACTTTTTTAAAAGTGACCTTTCACTCTTCTTTAAACTTCCTGGAGAACAAAATTAGGATTAAAAAAAATATATAGGGGCAGATTCAGGTAGATGGGCGAATCTTTATTCTGGCGTAACGTTGCTCATTTACGTTACTCCGCCAAAACTTTAGGAGAAAGCACTGTATTCACAAAGCACTTGCTCCTAAAGTTGCAGCGGCGTAGCGAAAAATGGGCCGGCGGAATTCAAATTGGGCGGGTAGGGGGCGTGTAGTATTTAAACTAGGCGCGATCCTGCGGCGAACGCACTGCGCATGCGCCGGCCGTCAATGAATCCCAGTGCGCATGCTCCACATTAGGACAGTGTTTCAATGACGTCAATCCCCATTCACGGACGAGTTACGCAAACGACGTTCAACTTTTTCGATTCGACGCGTTCACGACGGCCATACTTAACATAGGATACGCGTGCTTTTTGTTGCTTTATCTTTACGCCGGGAAACCCCTTACGGAAACGTCGTAAAGTGACTGCGTCGGGCCCGTGTACGTTCGTGAATTGCCGTATCTCGCTGATTTACATATTATCGGTGTAAATCAGCGGTACCATTTTAAGAAAACAGATAAGCCGGCTCAAAGTGTGAGTTATGCTGGCGTATCACTGATACGCCGGCGTAACTCTACCTGAATCTGGCCTATATTTTTCTATAGATCTTTTTGTAACGCTGTGAAACATACAGGAACATAGAGAAGAATGTTACCTAACCAGTCCTATGCAGTATTTCCTTGACATGGGGTTAACATATCTACATGGGGTTGTAAACAAAATCATTTTTTTTTTACTTTTCAATGATACAAGTGGACATTTCCAGACTAAATATGTACATTAGCCAACAATTTAAACACAAGTAAAATTATAAATAGCACATTTTGCTTGTGTTATCGAAAACAGGTATGTGCATTAGACAGTAAGTTCCTAATATACTGTAGCTTGGGAATATTCTAATGGTTACTTTCACTATATGTTGTTCACATAACTCATGGTAAAATATGAGACACATGGATGTGCAGAATATAAAGCAGGATATAAAACAGAGTGAGTAAGCATCTACTGCAGCCTTTCTCCACCTTTTTACCCAAGCGGAACCCTTGAAATATTTTCGGGTCTCAGGGACCCCCTGCTAAGATTAGTCGATCAGGGACTAATCGCCATTAGAAAAATGGCCCTTACAGTTACATTGCTGATCAGTGGAAAGAATGCCCCCTTCAGTGGTGGTCAGCATGTTAGCCTTTTAGACAGCTAAAAAGGTCAATGGTGTCATGCTACTGGCTCTGCCAAGTGGCAATAGTTCTGGAACTATGGAATTACCATTAGATGAGAAGTCAATGAGCCACAGTTCAAGGAATTCCAAGAAACTCCTAGGGTTCCACAGGAACCTGGTTGAGAATGGCTGGTCTACTGTATACAAGACCGTGTTATATATATTTGCTCGTTCTGAATTGAATGAGTCATATGCAATGCTGGTAGTTGGTGCAGATGGTTAAATCATAGTAGCTTAGGGCTAAGGCCGTGTACACACGATCGGTTTTGTCCGATGAGACTGGCCTTAAGGCCAGTTTCATCAGTCCAAACCGAGCGTGTGTACGGCCCATCGGACCGTCGTCCGTCAGACCAAAGTTTTAAAACTTGCTTTAACCACTTGCCGACCAGCCGCCGCAGTTATACGGCGGCAGGTCGGCACGGGTGCGCGAGAGCCCGTAGCTCTACGTCGTGCCTTTTGCGGCCACTAGGGGGCGCGTGCGCGCCGCCGGCGGCCCGCGAGCCCCCCGCTCGCCCCCGAGTCCCGTGCGTGTGCCCGGCGGGCGCGATCGCCGCCGGGCACACGCGATCGCTCGTTACAGAGCGGGGAACGGGAGCTGTGTGTGAAAACACACAGCGCTCGTTCCTGTCAGCGGGGGAAACGCTGATTTTCTGTTCATACAATGTATGAACAGAAGGTCAGTGATTCCCCCTAGTGAGTCCACCCCCCCATACAGTTAGAACACAAATAGGAACACACTTAACCCCTTCCCCGCCCCTAGTGTTAACCCCTTCACTGCCAATGGCATTTTTATAGTAATCCAATGCATTTTTATAGCATTGATCGCTAAAAAAATGCCAATGGTCCCAAAAATGTGTCAAAAGTGTCCGAAGTGTCCGCCATAATATCGCAGTACCGAAAAAAAACGCTGATCGCCGCCATTACTAGTAAAAAAAAAATAATAATAAAAATGCCATAAAACTACCTCCTTTTTTGTAAACGCTATAACTTTTGCGCAAACCAATCAATAAACGCTAATTGCGATTTTTTTTACGAAAAATATGTAGAAGAATACGTATCGGCCTAAACTGAGGAAAAAATATTTTTTTTTTATATATTTTTGGGGATATTTATTATAGAAAAAAGTAAAAAATATTGCATTTTTTTCAAAATAGTCGCTCTGTTTTTGTTTATAGCGCAAAAAAAAAAAAACGCAGAGATGATCAAATACCACCAAAAGAAAGCTCTATTTGTGGGAAAAAAAGGACGCCAATTTTGTTTGGGAGCCACGTCGCACGACCGCGCAATTGTCAGTTAAAGCGACGCAGTGCCGAATCTCAAAAAGTGCTCTGGTCTTTGGACAGCAATATGGTCCGGGGCTGAAGTGGTTAAAATCGGACCGATGGACGCCTGACCATCGGACCAAACCGATGGTTAGTACGCAAAAGCATCGGACCAAAAACTTGCATGCTTAGAATCAAGTCGACGCATGCTTGGAAGCATTGAACTTCGTTTTTTCAGCACGTCATTGTGTTCTACGTCACCGCGTTCTGACCCGATCGAATTTTGGACTGATGGTGTGTACGCACATCAGACCATCAGGCCACTTCAGCAGTGAACCGATGAAAACGGTCCGTCGGACCATTCTCATCGGGTTGGACCGATCGCGTGTTTACGGCCTAAGAGTGACTTAGACCAGATTGGTCCTAGGGGTGAGTATTGCAAAACTGAAATGTAGTCCACTCTCATGCCGCGTACACAAAATTGGACATTCCGACATCAACACTGTGACGGTAGTAGAAAATATCCCCGTCAAGCCTTCCCTTCTTCTTCCATAAAAGAAATCACCCAATATTCCCCGACTTAGGAATATCCCTGGAATCGCCGAATCATCCACACATGAGCCATGGCTTAATACTGGATGTAAACAGGACACACTTTAATGGCAAAACTCTGCAAATTTATATAGACAGTTACAAGCTTGTCATCAATCAAAGAACAATGAAATCTCCACCCCCTTTTCCACACACTGGGGGTTTCCATACAGAGGCATTTCGGCACCGCAAGCTTGACACATCACATTCTTGAATTTGAATTCAATTAACCTTTAGAATACACAATCACAGATCTAAAAGACATTTAGTAATTATCTCCCAGAGAGAGAAGCCCCCAGGGGGTAATTACTACCATGAAGCAATCAGAACAACAATTAACATGAGTCAATTATCTAATCGGTTGGCTAGGTCGTCTCGTCTGTGACACGGCTATTCATCTGCAGAACACAATGGAAAAGTATTTCACAAGCCACTTAGCATTGAAAGGTCATTGTCCCGTACTGGCAGCATGGCAATCTGGTTTAAACAGGTTTTACAGATGCCTCTACAAAGGGGAAAGTAATCCAATTATCCAGGCTAGAGGCAGAACCCATAACACACAGACATTAACATTAGCAGGGAGAGGATTAGACTGAAGTATATAGGCAATTGCATAAAAGTCCTTCACAATGGCCCCCCTTTTTCTCCCTGCTCCGGCAACTTGGTTGGACCTTTCCTGGTCCAGTAGGGTTGACGGGTTCAGAGCTTTTAGTCCGAGGTTAACTCCGTTTGGCGTGACAATCCATCGGCATTCCTGTTTTGCTTGCCTGGGCGGTAATGAATCGTAAAGTCATAGGGCTGTAAGGCCAAGCTCCAGCGTAGCAAACGGCCGTTGTCCCCTGAAACCCGGTTAAGCCACACCAAGGGGTTGTGATCGGTGATGAGAGTGAAAGCCCGGCCATAAAGGTAAGGTGTGAGCTTTTTGAGGGCCCATATCAAGGCCAAACACTCTTTTTCAATGGTGGCGTAACTGACCTCCCTTGGCAACAGCTTCCGACTCAGGTATGCCACCGGGTGCTCTCCTCCATCCTCCCCGATCTGGCTTAGTACTGCCCCCAGTCCAAACATTGAAGCGTCTGTGTGAACAATAAATCTTTTGTTAGGATCTGGGGTAATCAACACCGGAGCATTAACCAGAGCAGTCTTTAGTGCTTGGAAAGCCACCTCGCATTCCGGGGACCACAGGACTTGTCGGGGTAGCTTCTTTTTGGTTAAGTCGGTCAGGGGTTTGGCCAGGGCGCTGTAGTCGGGTACAAAGCGTCTGTAATAGCCGGCTGTGCCCAAGAAAGCCATGACTTGTGTCTTGGTGTGGGGAGTGAGCCAATTGGCAACGGCCTCGATCTTAGCCGGCTCCGGCCGTTGCTTACCACATCCTACTCGGTGGCCCAAATATTGTACCTCCGCCATACCCAAATGACATTTGTCGGGTTTCAGGGTCAGCCCGGCCCCTTTGATCCTATCCAATACTATCCCTACGTGCTCTAGGTGCGCTTCCCATGTATCGCTGTAGATGGCGATGTCATCCAGGTAAGCACATGCAAAGCTCTGGAGACCCCCAAGTAACTGATCCACCATCCGTTGGAAGGTGGCCGGGGCGTTCTTCATCCCGAACGGCATAACCCGGAATTGGTATAGGCCGAATGGGGTGATGAAGGCTGACTTGGGTCTGTCCTCTTCTGCTAGGGGGATCTGCCAATATCCCTTGCATAGGTCTATTGTGGTCAGATACTTCCCTGCAGAGATACGGTCAAGCAGCTCGTCCATCCGTGGCATCGGATAGGCGTCCGTAACTGTCTTGTCATTGAGGCGCCGGTAATCTACACAGAAGCGGGTTGTCCCATCCTTCTTGGGCACTAAGACTACTGGCGAGGCCCAAGGACTTTCTGAGGGTTCGATTACGCCTAGCCGAAGCATCTCATCTATTTCCTTCCGCATCCCCTCCCGGACTGCTTCGGGGATACGGTAAGGAGGCTGTCTCAGGGGTGCCTGTCCTGGAGTCTCCACCTTGTGTATGGCTAGGAGTGTGTATCCAGGCTCCTGAGAGAATGTGGCCTGTTTTGTTTCTAGTAAGCGACCAGCTTGAGCCCGCTCTTGCGGCCCCAGCTGTTCCCCTAGCTGGACTTTCTCTATCTGGGTCATCCCCTCGTTACTGCCCAATAGGTCGGGAAGGGGTAGGGTCTCTGTGTCTTCTCCTGCTGGTGCACAGATAGCGGCTACCTCCTCCGCCCGTTCCTGATAGGCCTTGAGCATGTTGATGTGAAAGGTTCGTTTCACCTCTTCATCCTCGCAACTGGCTATCGTGTAGGTAGTGTCGCATATCTGTCCTATAACTTTATAGGGGCCCTGCCAGGCAGCCTGGAGCTTGTCTGTTCGGACCGGCCTTAATACCATGACCTTTTGGCCTATCTGAAAGCTCCGGTGCCTAGCCCGTCGGTCATACCATACCTTCTGGCGCTGTTGTGCCGCCTGGAGGTTCTCTCGCACGGTCTGGGCTAATTCTTCCATGCGGTCTCTCAGCTCCAGGACATAAGGTACAACCGGGGTCCCCTCAATTTCTGTTTGCCCCTCCCAGTGATCCTTGATGAGATCTAAGGGCCCCCTCACCCGCCTCCCATAGAGAAGTTCGAAGGGTGAGAATCCAGTCGATTCCTGCGGCACCTCTCGGTAGGCAAAGAGAAGGTGCGGCAGGAATCGCTCCCAATCCTTGTAAGCCCCCGTGAATGACTTCAACATTTGCTTTAGCGTTCCGTTGAATCGCTCGCACAGGCCGTTAGTCTGGGGGTGGTATGGGGAGCTAGTCAGGGATTTAACTCCACAGGTTTTCCATATCTGCTGGGTTACCTCGGCCGTGAATTGTGTACCTTGGTCGGACAGGACCTCCTTGGGAAAGCCTACTCGGGAAAATACTTTAACTAGGGCCTCTGCTACGGTCTCAGCCTGTATGTTAGAGAGGGCTACCGCTTCAGGGTAACGGGTGGCGTAGTCTACCACGGTGAGTATATACCGCTTGCCGGAACGGCTAGGTTGGGCCAGGGGCCCTATAATGTCCACAGCTACCCTTGTGAACGGTTCTTCAATAATGGGCATGGAAACTAGTTTAGCCTTTGGGTGGTCTCCCTTTTTACCTATACGTTGGCATACCTCGCACGTTTGACAATATGCCCTGACGTCGTCGGATACCCCAGGCCAGAAGAAGTTCTGGGTTATCCGATACCCTGTCTTGCGTATTCCCAAATGGCCTGCCAAGGTTACATCGTGCCCAATCCTCAATAACTCCTGCCGGTACTTTCGGGGAACTACCAGCTGGCGTTTTTGCTTAGGCCCTGGTGCATTACCCTGGGTCTCGGTGAGCCTGTACAAGTGGCCTTTCTCCCAGATAAACTGCTCCTTCTCTAACCCCCCTTGGCCCCCCTTGGCTTTCTCTCGATATTTTCTGAGGGAAGGGTCTCCGGTCACCTCCCGCCCAAAGTCCTCTGGGGTGTCCCAGGGTAGGGGTTCTACAGTCAAGGGTAGGTTGGGTTGGCTTACCTGG
Organism: Rana kukunoris; assembly: GCA_029574335.1. Lineage (NCBI taxonomy): Eukaryota > Metazoa > Chordata > Amphibia > Anura > Ranidae > Rana > Rana kukunoris. Next base: position 83,371,156 of record CM056060.1, on the reverse strand, counting down.
GTCTCAGTAGGAAGGGGATGGCTCTCGGCAGCGCGACTTTGCGCTCTGGTGGTTACGGCGTGGGCCTCCTGAGCGGTGGTAGAGGCGAACGCCGAAGTCAGGGGCCCAATGTCGTTGCCCAAGATGACTTCAGAAGGTAAGTCCTTCATGACGCCCACATGAACATTGCCAGCTCCTGCACCCCAGTCCAGGTGTACCTGTGCAGTAGGAATACGGTATACTGCCCCCCCTGCCACTCTCACAGCAATTGATTTCCCTGGTTTCTCTGATGCATTAATCAGGTGTCTTTGTACCAACGTGATGGTCGCCCCACTGTCTCTTAATCCCCGGACGGTTTTTCCGTTAACCATGACCAGCTGACAATGGTGTTTCCTGTTGTCCGTAATAGCAGATTGTACCACGTGGACTTCGTAAAGGGTGCCCCATGGTTCTTCCTGACCCAGCTCCTGGGAATCCCAAGCCGAGTCTACACAATGGGCTGCTGCTGGTGGGCGGTACCCAGGTCGAGACCAATTTGACCTGGTGTTGTCATCCATGGGGCAATTCTGCTTGAAGTGACCCAGCTGTTTGCACCGGAAGCAGCGTTGTTCATTGTCCTCCTGGCGTGGATAGCGAGGGCTAGATGTCACCAGTCTGTTAGGAGGTTGGTATCTAGCGGCTGGTGGGTGTGAGGGCACCGTTGGTCGTGGCAGTTGTACCCGTGGTGTGACCTGGTTCATCTTGCGAGTATCCGCATATTCATCCGCCAACTTAGCGGCCTCTGGTAGAGTCATGGGCCTGCGATCTCTCACCCAGTCTTTGACATCCGTCTGGATGTGATTGTAAAATTGCTCCAGGAGCATTAGTTGCAAAATGTCCTCTGCGGTGGTGGCCTGGCTGCTGTTAACCCAGTTAGAGGCCGACAGGGATAACTGGCATGCCCATTCCACGTAAGAGTCTTTCGTGGCTTTGCGTGAGTCCCTGAACTTCTGTCGGTAGGACTCTGGGGTTACTGCATAACGAGCTAGGAGCACTTCTTTAACCCTGGCGTAGCTATGGATCTCCTGCTCTGGCACAGTCCGGAAAGCATCAGAAGCTTTGCCTGACAATTTGTCTGACAATATTGAAACCCACTCTCCTCTAGCTATTCGGTGCAGGCTACATTGTCTCTCAAAATCTGCCAGGTAGTTATCAATTTCACAGTCTTTTTCATCAAAAGCTTTAAAAGCGCTAAACGGAATCTTCTTTGTGTCTGCTGTGCTGTACTCACTGTTTGGAGAATGTGCGGCTGCTTGTTGGACTGCTGCCAGTTTTAACTGTAGCTCAGCGTCTCTTGTTTGTTTAGCCTCCTCCGCTAACAGGGTCATCACTTTCAGCACCACATCCGCCGTTGGGTTCGGACCGAACCATGCTAGTTTCTCTCTTATTAGCTTGTTGGCTGGTGATTCCTCATCCCGAATCACTGGTGTCTCCATCTCTTGTACTGCTGGCGTTGCTGCAACCGAGTTCTCCTGGTCTAGCTCCATTAATTCTGCTATGATGACCCGCTTGGTTTTGTTGCTAGCAATCCTTCCACGAACTTCAAGTAGTTCTTTCAGTGTATTTCTTTTAAGCCGGGTGTAGCAGTCCTCCATTCACTGTTCCCAGTGTCTGCTTGGAATCCTGGTGTAAAGGAAAGTAGAAGGGAAAATCCCGCTGCTGCCATCCAGTGTGACGGTAGTAGAAAATATCCCCGTCAAGCCTTCCCTTCTTCTTCCATAAAAGAAATCACCCAATATTCCCCGACTTAGGAATATCCCTGGAATCGCCGAATCATCCACACATGAGCCATGGCTTAATACTGGATGTAAACAGGACACACTTTAATGGCAAAACTCTGCAAATTTATATACACAGTTACAAGCTTGTCATCAATCAAAGAACAATGAAATCTCCACCCCCTTTTCCACACACTGGGGGTTTCCATACAGAGGCATTTCGGCACCGCAAGCTTGACACATCACATTCTTGAATTTGAATTCAATTAACCTTTAGAATACACAATCACAGATCTAAAAGACATTTAGTAATTATCTCCCAGAGAGAGAAGCCCCCAGGGGGTAATTACTACCATGAAGCAATCAGAACAACAATTAACATGAGTCAATTATCTAATCGGTTGGCTAGGTCGTCTCGTCTGTGACACGGCTATTCATCTGCAGAACACAATGGAAAAGTATTTCACAAGCCACTTAGCATTGAAAGGTCATTGTCCCGTACTGGCAGCATGGCAATCTGGTTTAAACAGGTTTTACAGATGCCTCTACAAAGGGGAAAGTAATCCAATTATCCAGGCTAGAGGCAGAACCCATAACACACAGACATTAACATTAGCAGGGAGAGGATTAGACTGAAGTATATAGGCAATTGCATAAAAGTCCTTCACAAACACCGTGGATTTTTTTACAACGGATTGTTTGCTCAAACTTGTGTTGCATACACACAATCACACAAATGCTGTCGGAAATTCTAAACGTCAAGAACACAGTGACGTACAACACTAAGACGAGCTGAGAAAAATTAAGTTCAATGATTCCAAGAATGCGTCAAATTGATTTCGAGCATGCGTAGGATTTTTGTGTGTCGGAATTGGCTGCAGACTATCGGAATTTCCGACAAGAACTTTTGTTGTCTGAAAAATTGAGAACCAGCTCTCAAACATTTGTTGTTGGAAATTCCGACAGCAAATGTCCGATGGAGCATACACACGGTCGGTTTTTCTGACAAAAAGCTCCAATCGAACACTTATTGTCAGAAATTCCGACCGTGTGTACGCAGCATTAGACTGAGATTATGGGGCAGTGCTACTTCTCCTCCAAAGGTGCCTACAACTATTCCATTGGAACTGGCCTGTTACTGTCAGCTAGGGCACATAACCAATGTTATGTTATGTACTGTATATAACCGGCACATCCTAGCCAGACTTCTCAAGGCTCATTTTGAATTTGCTAAAGTGACAATTGAAGGAAAGCTTTCCAATATTCCTATTCAAGAGGATTCAATTATTAGATCAACTCTTCTCAAACAGTGGAAAACAAAAACCGAAAGTGCCGGTGAGTGATCTGTATTTATTAATAGCAACAATGATTATCAGTGGCGGAATTATAGGGGTCGCTGAGATCGCCATGGCAACCGGGCCCCTTTCTGCTGGAGGCCCTCAAGGGCCCCCTGTACTCTTTGATAGGAGGAGCAGCAAAGGCGGCTAAGATTAGCTCCACGAATGTCAGCCAAACTATGCAGGGAGCTTGTCACATTAACCTAAAGTGAAAGTAGTGAGTGCTGTGCTCTTTGTCTCCCCCTAGAGTGCAGTACCCGGCAGGAAGAGCCAAAGTAAAGGTCTGCCATTTTTTTATGACTATCTATCTACTACTGTATGTGTTTTTATATGTGTGTGTGTGTGTGTGTATGTATGCATGTGTGTGTGCATATGTGTGCATATGTGTGCATATGTATGTATGTGTGTGTGTGTGCATATGTATGTGTGTGTGTGTGCATATGTATGTGTGCGCATGTATGTATGCATGTGTGTGCGCATGTGCGCATGTATGTATGCATGTGTGTGTGCATATGTATGTGAGTGTGCATGTATGTGCATGTGTTTATCAGTGGTGGTGCGTTCATAAGGGCGCATGGGTGCCACCCCCTCTCTGCAGCCACCCGCTCTATGACCAATGGATAGATTCATGCATAGCATGAATCTATCCGTTACCACCGCTGCCACCCCCATATTTAGGTGTCCGGTTCCTTTTCGGGCACCGGGCGCCTGAATCACAGTGGGTGGATGTTTTTGAGGCAACAAGTAAATTATGCATAGGGTCAGGATGAGCAATATCGTGGTAGTGTGATATATATTAATAGCACACGGAGCAAAAAAAGTCAGAAGGTGGAAATAGTTCAAAGTGTTGGATGAGGTTTAGGTGATGTAATGTTTGTTTTGGTACCTGATTAGAGCCATAGGCTCTAATAGGCTTCAAAATAGGTGAACTGCCAGCGCCATGCTGGGCGCTTACAGTCCACCCAGGTGTGTTAGAAAGGGGAATTAATATTCACTTTCCTAACACTGAACCACCTCTGCGGGTCTGTTACCCCTCACCTGATTGGCTGAAACGATCATAAGGAGAGGACGGGAGATGAAAACAGCAGGAGACGCATGGAGGACCCCATACGTGGCCGTCACCCGCTGCCCCACCGAGACTGGGTAAGTGCCGGGCGAGCAGGCGGAGGGGATTCTCAGTGGTAACATTAGATTGCCATAATTGCAGCATTTGATGGCACACTGGCAGCATTTAATGGGCACACCAGCATTTAATGGGCACACTGGCAGCATTTAATGGGCACAGTGGCAGCGTTTGATGGGCACAGTGATGTCATTTGACGGGCACAGTGGCAGCATTTTATGGCACAGTGGCAGCGTTTTATGGGCACAGTGGCAGCATTTGATGGGCACAGTGGCGGCATTTGATGGGAGCAGTGGTGGCGTTTGATGGGAACAGTGACGGCATTTGATGGGCACAGTGGCGGCATTTGATGGGAACAGTGGTGGTGTTTGATGGCACAGTGGCTGCAATTGATGGGCACAGTGGCTGCAATTTATGTTTTTCTTTTTTTTTTCAGTTTGCTTGTGCCCCCCTAAAAATGTGGAGCACCAGCCACCACTGGTTTATATGTGCGTGCATATGTGCATTTATATATGTGTGTGTGTGTGTTTTTATGTGTGTGTGTTTGCATACTTTACAATGGACCAATAGGAAAGCGGTTGTTGGGGGCGGGATGTTCCAAATCCTGTATAAAGTGTGCTGTGTACTTTCAATAAAGTGTGTCCTGTTACATTCAGCATTAAGCCTTGGCTCATGTGTGGATTATTCGGCGATTCCAGGGATATTCCTAGTCGGGGAATATTGGGTGATTTCTTTTATGGGAGAAGAAGGGAATGCTTGACGGGGATATGTTCTACTACCGTCACAGTGTGTTTTTACATGTATGTATGCGCTTTTAATCCTGACCCCCTATATGTGTACAATCAGAAACAATTGTTTTTATAGTTCATAGTACCAGCAAAAAAATGCTGTGCCTACAAAACGATCCATGCTCAGATCACTTTTCAGAGGCATTTGACAGCTGGTAAAGGGGCCGCCTGTTTTAACCTCTTAAATGCTACATCACTATGAAGTGTAGCCCCATTCACCTAGGTGTATACTTCAAGGCTGCCCTGACTGGAAAAAGATTTGTGAAACACTGACATAGAGGAACCAATCCCCCCATTTTCCTCCTTCAGCCGCTGAATGCCTGCGGGAGGGAGAGGAAGAGAAGCAGGGGGAAACGGGGCCCTGTTCCACCACTGGGCTCGGCCAAAAGAGCTCTGTCAGGGGGGCCCTTCATGGTTTCTTGCACCGTTGCCCTGAAGGTTCTAGTTACGCCACTGATGATTATCCAACACTTACATCTAAAGACACTTTGATGCAGTCTGGGGAGCTGGTGTAGAGGCTTCAGTGGGGTCCGGGAACCAGAAAGGGAGCTGGAGGAGCCGTCAGTGGAGGAAAATCAGCTGCTCATTGCCGGAGGGGAGCCGACTTACATGTCCGTGTGTAGATGTTGCTGTGCTGTCAGCTCGTCCACTGATCCACTCGTCCGTGACGTCACTGAGACGGTGGCCGAGAAGGGACACAACGCGTTTCAGAGCCTGCGCTAGGTGAATGAGAGACCTGCACGCTCCTTTGTCAAGTGTAGTATAAGGAACAGTTAAGGGATGTAAGATATACATGTCACATGGTGGTGCACCAACCAATAGAGAGGCTTGCAGCACGAGTGACACAAAGAACCGGTCACACATTAGGAAAAACAACTTTAAAATCAATACAAAAATGGATTAAACAAAGGGGGCTATAAAATGGTGCATTACCTGAAATATATATGATAGCAGCATGCATTTGTGTGTACTACCTTTATAATAGACGAATAATGATAAGGTACTAATTGCGCTGTCAAGCTCAAAGCTGCAAAGTGCGATTAGCACTATATTAAAAAAAGAGACATATATTGTAATATAACAGGGTATCTTAATGATGTTATAGAGGTATTTGAAAAGGGGGAGGATTATTAAAACGGGGGAAGGATTATTACTCCAAGTGAAAATGTAAAATGAGTGTATATTCTAATAGCATCCAAAGAGAGGGAGGGGACCAAACTGTCAGATGTAGTGTCATGCACATGAATGCATGCGCATTCTATGTATGCACACACATATAGGCGCATGCACATATGATTAGTCAAAGACGCAGTGAAAAGTGTACTGCTTAGCGCTACATGTGTGCGCCACACACATATAGTGCAAAATAAAAACTGTGAGAAAGATATCAATTTGGTTTGGTACTTGCGGCGGTCCCCGTGGCTTCAGGAGCGATCCGTGCTGAGGGGGCGGCGGTTTGTTTTTGTCCGCCCCCTCCGGATCGCTCCCAGCCAATCCCCGCGCTCCCCCTGCGTGTCACTTCCTCCTCCTGTGTAAACACAGGAAGGGGGAAGTGATGTAATCTCTCCTCTCAGAGGTATTTTCAACCGCTGCTGAGGAGAGAAGACTCACACAGTAAGTCTGCACCAACACTACACTGACACACACTACACATAGGCACATTAACCCCCCCGATCACCCCCCCACCCCCTGTCACAGTGTCACTGAATGCAGTGATCATATATGTACTGATCACTGCATTTATAGTGTCAGTGTGACAGTTAGTGTGACAGGCAGTTAGTATTAGGTCCAGGGTAGCCCTCATACCCCCCCCCCCTAATAAAGTTTTAACCCCTTGATCACCGCCCTAGTTAACCCTTTCACTCCCTATTGCCAGTGTCACTAAGCGATCATTTTTCTGATCGCTGTATTAATGTCCCTGTTCCCGCTAGGTAGCTATTTTTTTTTTTATTGCGCTTTTTTTTTTTACTAAAGACATGTGGCTGAATAAATTTTGACCTAAATGTTTGACTAAAATGTAGTTTTGATTTTTCTTATAACAAAAAGTTAAAAATATTGTTTTTTTTTTCAAAAATGTCACTCTATTTTTGTATATAGCGCAAAAAATAAAAATAGCAGAGGCGATCAAATACCACCAAAAGAAAGTTCTAATTGTGGGAAGAAAAGGACGCAAATTTTGTTTGCAAGCCACGTCGCACGACCGCGCAATTGTCTGTTAAAGCGACGCAGTGCCGAATTGTAAAAACCCCTTGGGTCATTTAGCAGCATATTGGTCCTGTTCTTAACCCCTTCCATACAGGGCATTTTCACCCCCTTCCTGCCCAGACCAATTTTTAGTTTTCAGCGCTGTTGCACTTTGAATGACAATTGCGCGGTCAGGCAATACTGTACCCAAATTAAATCATTATGTTTTTTTCCCCACACAAATAGAGCTTTCGTTTGGTGGTATTTGATCATCTCTGCGGTTTTTATTTTTTGCGCTATAAACAAAAGAAGAGCGACACTTTTAAAAAAAACACAATATTTTTTCCTTTTTATTTAATACATCTCACAATATTTTTTTAAAAAAAAAAACTTTTTTTCCCCTCAGTTTAGACCGATACGTATTTTACGTATTTTTGGTAAAAAAAACAACGCAATAATCGTATATTGATTGGTTTGCGCAAAAGTTATAGCGTCTACAAAATAGGTGATAGATTTATGGCATTTTTATTTAATTTTTTTTACTAGTAATGGCGGCGATCTGCATTTTTTTTTTTTGTGACCGTGACGTTGCGGCGGACATATCGGACACTTTTGACACGTTTTTGGGACCGTTCACATTTACACAGCGATTATTGCTATAAAACTGCACTAATTACTGTGTAAATGTGACTGGCAGGGAAGGGGTTAACACTAGGGGGCGCTGAAGGGGTTAAAATGTGTCCTAAAGTATGTTCTAACTGTAGGGGGAGGGGGACTCACAGGGGGAGGAGATCGATGTGTGTTCCTCTGTACTGGGAACACACATCAGTCTCCTCACCGCTGACAGGAGGTGGATCTGTGTGTTTACACACACAGATCCACACTCCTGCCGTGATTTCCGGAAAACGCGGGTGCCCGGCGGCAATCACGGCCGTCGGGCACGCGCGCGGGATCGCGGGTGGTGCCGCGGGCGTCCTAGAACGCCGTGAAGACAGGACGTTGTGCAACGTCCTGTCTCATCGGCGAGGGGATCACCATGACGTGATTCCCCTATGGGCTTGTAGGGAAGGGGTTAAGTGGTTAAAGGAATTTTTCATATTTTTTTTTTTATTTAAGCATCATTAAAATCACTGCTCCTGGATGCTTAAATGAAAAAAAGAAAAGAAAAAGAAAAATTCCTTTAAATATTGTACCTGCTGGGTGTCTATAGTTAGCCTGTGAAAACGTCTTTGAGAACCCGGGTCTTGCCCGAGGGATCAATGGAAAAATAGTTTTAAAATCGGTCGTTTCTCAGGAGTCCTGCTCCTGAAAAAACGACCGTTTTTAAAACTTTTTTTCATTTATACATGTTCCCTCGGGCAAGACCCGGGTTCTCAAAGACGTTTTCACAGGCAAACTATAGACACCCAGCAGGTACAATATTTAAAGGAATTTTTCATTTTTTTTTAAATTTAAGCATCATTAAAATCACTGCTCCTGGAGCAGTGATTTTAATGATGCTTAAATTGAAAAAGAAAATGAAAAATTCCTTTAAATATTGTGGGAGCAAATGATGTTGCTGTCAAAATAAATAAATCTGCGCTGCAGCTGAATTGTGTACCTGAAAACAAAAAAATGGTCAACAATAAAACACAGTAAACAGTAAAGTATAAAAGAATTACACTTTTTGTTGTAACTGTTCCTGGTTTAGGTCTCTCAAAATGCGATGGCATCTTGGTAGACCCTGTGCAAGTGTGTCCTAGACTGTGAAATGCTGTACCCTACGCTAAAACTGCACTAGTGTGTGTGGTAGTGTTCAAAACATTCACCAATGCAAAGACCAGGATTGTCAGGACAGCGTGGACAATAATAACGGATGTCACGCCTAAATCTGCGCTTTCTACAGACACATTTCTTTGGGGGGCTCGTTGGGTAGGGGTACCAGGAAGGACATACAGAAAATGCCTCTCATTCAGCCGGCTTACTGCATTTGGTTGGAGATGGTGAGGTGCAGCACCGCCTGGATACAGGAAGGCTCGGACAATATCTCCCTGGAATTAAAGGAAAGATCCAGTCCGTCCTGAAGCTTTGTATAGCACATGAGCGTTCAGCAAAGCCAATTGAAATAAGTATGCAGACACTTTTTTGTACCAGCGTCTGGCCTTACGGGCAACTAGGTACGGCACCAAAAACTGGTCGTTGCGGTCCACCACTCCCATATTTTGGTTATATTCGTGGACACAGAGGGGTTTCTCCACAACACCAGTCGCCGTACGAATTTGGACTGTCATGTCTGCTTGAAGGGAGGCAAGAATGAAAACATATATATGGACATTCATAAATATGTCTGCAAACTAAACATTCAACGTTACATGGCCTCCAACCCCTTTAATCCATCCAATACCGTTTCTCACGGTTATGTTCATTCAGGTTTATCAAATGCCTCGGTTTACAATCCACCTGGCCCTCATTGAGAAAATGGGAGCCTCAAAGATAAGATATATTAGGGCCAGATTCTCATAGAATTTCGCTTGCGTATCGTAAGCCATTTACACTACGCCGCCGCATCGTACTAGAGCAAGTGCCGTATTCTCTAACCATTTGCTCCGTAGTTTGCGTTGGCGTAGCGAAAATGGCCCAGCGTAAGCCCGCGTAATTCAAATGAGGCGGCTTGTATTTAAATGAAGCGCGCCCTGCGTCGAACGAACTGCGCATGCGCCGGCCGGGGAAAAAGCCCAGTGCGCATGCTCCAGCTCACGTCGGAAAGCTACGTTGAAACCGACGTCAAAACGACGTGAGCGTCACTACGCAATGCCCCAATTCGCGAACGAGTTAGTAAAACGACGTAAGCGACGGAAAAAGCCGACGCTGACCCGACGGGGGGGAGTGTGGGGTGTGGAAGGTGATGGGTAACACATGATTACTGCAAGAGAGTGATGATAAAGTGGTTGTGATGGTGTGGGTGAGGAGGGGGGGGAGGGGAGAAAAGGAGGAGGTGGGGGGACCAGGTAAAGGGGAGGAAAGGGGTAGGGAGCAAGGGGTGCTGGGAAGGAAATAGGGGATGGAATAGGGGGGGGGGAGAGGAAGAGAGGTGGAAAGAACAGGAAAGCGGGAAGGAAGGCAAAGGAAGGAGGAGAGGGGGACAGAGGGCAGATCTGAAGGGGGGAGGGGAATGGCGGGGGAACAAAAGGGAGAGGAGGGGGGAGGAAACGGGGAGTGGAAGGGAAGGGTAGGGAGGAAAAGCAGTGAAGGGGAAAAATATGTGGTTAAGTGTGGGTAGGAAAATAAGCACAATATATATACAGTATATACCATGGTAATGAAGGATGGAACGATGAAAAGGGGAGTCCCGGGAACAGGCGCCCAAAAATGGCACACTGAGTGGTGCAATTGTGGCAAATGAATGAGTGAGTATGTTGAGGGGGACCAATCCTGGTCCCAAGGAAGTATCAGGGTAATGATACTAACCTGTAGTGAAGGTAAAGAAGGATTATATTAGTGGAGGTAGATTGAGGAAGTGGTGAAGAGATGAGGCAGACTGACCAGTTTGGAGTAGGATAAGAAAGAAGGAGAAAGTTGCTTACACTGGGCTTGATAAAGCCACAGCGGTCCCGGGATCCGGCGTTAGTGATCGCTGGAAGCAGGAGGTCCTTTTTATATGTCCAACATCCAGCGACGCTCAGTCACACAGGCGGAAGCCGCGCTGCAGCGTCGCTAGGAAGAAGGCGCGTCCGTGACGTCATCGCGAGTGTGCGCGTGTACGTCAGGTGTCCGTGACCAGTCTGAGGGGGTGGAGACCGTACTCAGACATTGGCTCGGTAGAGACCAGACCCCCGGAGAGGGGCCGTAGGTATCATGGGGACAAGCCCAGGGTCACCAGGGGAGGGTGGGGAGGGAAAAGAGAGGGGAAAGGAAGGGGGAGGGAAGGGGAGGAGGAAAGGGGGAGGGAAGGAAAGAAGGAAAGGAAATGTCTGGAACCGCCATGCCAACCTACCAAATGGCAAGAGAAGGTGAACAATCAACTTGGTCAGTAAAAACATAAACGGCATGTATAAAACATATAGAGAGTAATAAAATGTAAAAAATATACAATTTTTATACAATAATAAATACATGTATGTAAAGGTGTCTGAAAGACACAATGGTGGCCTATAGTGTTATTGTGGACATGGGGTCAAGCATATAGTAGTCTAGCCAAAAAATGATGTAATATGATGCCCGTTAGGGCAGCAGGATGTTGGGAAACATATGATTTGAATAGGGCTAGTCAAGTATATTAAAGAGGTGGTTCACCCTAAATATAAGCTCTCCCATGTGATCCAGCATACTGGCATTTTTAAATCCCCCACTTACTGTATTATGTTCAATTTTAATTTCTTACCCCCGTGGTGGACGGCGCCAGTATAGCGCGTCACATCTTACGAAAATACCCGATAAGGACTCGGTAATCTCGGCGAAAATGCGGCGCCTGCGCACAGACCTAGGAGCTGACTGCGCAGGCGCCGTATTTCTCCGAGTCCTACGGCTATGGCGCGTCACGCCCTCCGAAAAACGCCGGAACAGGACTCGGAGAAATACGGAGCCTGCGCAGTCAGCTCCTAGGTCTGTGCGCAGGCGCCGCATTTTCGCCAAGATTACCCGAGTCCTTATCGGGTATTTTCGTAAGATGTGACGCGCTATACTAGAGCCGTCCACCGTGGGGGAAAGAAATTAAAATTCAACATAATACAGTAAGTGGGGGATTTAAAAAAAAATAAACAGCATACTGGCGCTGACGCCAGTATGCTGGATCACATGGGAGAGCTTATATTTAGGGTGAACCTCCGCTTTAAGGATGTTTCAAGGGTGCAGTGTGTGTCCCAGCAATGGTAATTTGCCTTAGGGGACAACCAAACGCTCCGTCTGGGAGAGGGTCCTGGATTTGCTATATCCAGTCTGGGGGTGATCAGGCCAGAGGCGCAAAGAGCTCTCCCATGTGATCCAGCATACTGGCGTACTGGCATACATACCTCATAGTTTAGGGATGATGGTACTCTTTACTCTAACAAATATATATCTTATCTTTGAGGCTCCCATTTTCTCAATGATTTTAGGTGGATAACACACCTGGGCCCTCGTATGGCGGTTTGCGATTGGCGCTTGGCCGCGCCTCCAGCATCCCCCCTACCCAATACTCCTTAGTATATCTGGGGAATAGCCTCCTTTTTATTGAATTCTACCTATCTTTATTGTAACTCTTACTTGTTGGTGTGACCTCAGTGTTACAGTGTGGAAATTAAGTTGGGCATAGTCTGGACATCAGTCTATAATTGGCTCTTTGCGCCTCTGGCCTGATCACCCCCAGACTGGATATAGCAAATCCAGGACCCTCTCCCAGACGGAGCGTTTGGTTGTCCCCTAAGGCAAATTACCATTGCTGGGACACACACTGCACCCTTGAAACATCCTTAAAGCGGAGGTTCACCCTAAATATAAGCTCTCCCATGTGATCCAGCATACTGGCGTCAGCGCCAGTATGCTGTTTATTTTTTTTTAAATCCCCCACTTACTGTATTATGTTGAATTTCACTGGATCCGCCAGCCTAACTGTTCCTGAATCTGGCCCTATATGTTTTATACATGTCGTTTATGTTTTTACTGACCAAGTTGATTGTTCACCTTCTCTTGCCATTTGGTAGGTTGGCATGGCGGTTCCAGACATTTCCTTTCCTTCTTTCCTTCCCCCCCCCCCTTTCCCTTCCCCTCTCTTTTCCCTCCCCACCCTCCCCCGGTGACCCTGGGCTTGTCCCCGTGATACCTACGGCCCCACTCCGGGGGGCTGGTCTCTACCGAGCCAATGTCTGAGTACGGTCTCCACCCCCTCAGACTGGTCACGGACACCTGACGTACACGCGCACACTTGCGATGACGTCACGGACGCGCCTCCTTCCTAGCGACGCTGCAGCGCGGCTTCCGCCTGTGTGACTGAGCGTCGCTGGATGTTGGACATATAAAAAGGACCTCCTGCTTCCAGCGATCACTAACGCCGGATCCCGAGACCGCTGTGGCTTTATCAAGCCCAGTGTAAGCAACTTTCTCCTTCTTTCTTATCCTACTCCAAACCTAACTGGTCAGTCTGCCTCATCTCTTCACCACTTCCTCAATCTACCTCCACTAATATAATCCTTCTTTACCTTCACTACAGGTTAGTATCATTACCCTGATACTTCCTTGGGACCAGGATTGGTCCCCCTCAACATACTCACTCATTCATGAAAGAAATATGTCTCTATGAGGCATTAACAGCGCTATATGAATTTATATCAATTGAACTCAAAAGTTCAAAATCTGCTTTTGTGAGGTGCAAAAATCAATCAGGATCTCATATCCTAAGAATAGTAGCTAGCCTCAAATACTAAGGACAATGTAACAACAGCTACTATACACTAAAATCAAATAATGAAAAACAATCTTGAGTGTATATGACACGCATATGTCAATGGGGTACTTCTTTTTAAAAATACAAATAAAAGTAGAAATAAAAAATAAAGCACATAGTCTGTTGATCTAAAATGTTCTTTGTGGGAAATAAACTTTAAATTGGTTGAAAAGACACAAATCCAGGCTTTCCTTCACTTGTAGTCCCCCTCTCAGTTTTGTACTCACCAGATAGACATGGTGTTAATCGCCTTCAGATATTGGGATCTCCCTCCTGTGGAGTTCAGCCCAGCCCAGCAGCAATATTTCTCCTCCAAAGAGTATGGATGGGGTTAAGTGCGTGTTTGCAGCAAGAGCAATCCTTAATTCTATGTGTCCAATAGGGATAGATACATGGTCATTGGTGAAAGTCACACTGCGCGGAACATCTTCTCTCCCTCCAGTCATGTGATTTGGTGAAAGAGACTGAGGGAGGAGACAGCCTGTTTTATACTGTCAGACAGAGAGCTGGAGAGAGAATTCAGCTTCCTTCTCCCCCCAGCCTGAAGGTGGCAACAGAGAGCCGCTGTGCAGTGAGGACAGGCTGTCTCCTCCCTCAGTCTCTTTCACCAAATCACATGACTGGAGGGAGAGAAGATGTTCCGCGCAGTGTGACTTTCACCAATGACCATGTATCTATCCCTATTGGACACATAGAATTAAGGATTGCTCTTGCTGCAAACACGCACTTAACCCCATCCATACTCTGGGCTGAACTCCACAGGAGGGAGGTCCCAATATCTGAAGGCGATTAACACCATGTCTATCTGGTGAGTACAAAACTGAGAGGGGGACTACAAGTGAAGGAAAGCCTGGATTTGTGTCTTTTCAACCAATTTCAAGTTTATTTCCCACAAAGAACATTTTAGATCAACAGACTATGTGCTTTATTTTTTATTTCTACTTTTATTTGTATTTTTAAAAAGAAGTACCCCATTGACATATGCGTGTCATATACACTCAAGATTGTTTTTCATTATTTGATTTTAGTGTATAGTAGCTGTTGTTACATTGTCCTTAGTATTTGAGGCTAGCTACTATTCTTAGGATATGAGATCCTGATTGATTTTTGCACCTCACAAAAGCAGATTTTGAACTTTTGAGTTCAATTGATATAAATTCATATAGCACTGTTAATGCCTCATAGAGACATATTTCTTTCATACATTTTTTCTTATTATAATAGCTGCTTTTTCTGCATATACATTTATATAATTTGTCCACTGAGCGCTAGGACCAGCCTCTATCTTAGGATATATCCTGGTATATCTTTTCTATACTCACTCATTCATTTGGCACAATTGCACCACACAGTGTGCCATTTTTGGGCGCCTGTTCCCGGGACTCCCCTTTTCCATCCTTCATTACCATGTGTGACAAAGTCGTAGAAATAGCGATAATGTAATGCAGCAAAGTCGCTGATCTTAAGCAATAAATACGGCTTTTTTGCACTCAAAATAAATAATACAAAATAAAATGGCCTACTCCAATTTAGGAGGCTAACTGACAGTAGTGTCCCTCACTGCTATTCCAGCCTCCAGTATAAAACAAACAGAATAACAGTCCAAATAAACAATTATCTGTGACAGACCTTGTTCCTTTAATGCAGACAGTTTCCAACCTGTCCGTCCAGCTCAGCATACCTCTCACACTGAGCTCTCACTTCCCATTTCCTTACCAGGTGAGTGTTAATTAATAGGGGAAGAGAGGAGGTTTTACCTGTTGGCCAGGCTTAACCCCTTCCAGGGCAGGGAACGCTGACTTTTCCAGTCTCTCACTGGTGTACATACAATCGTGTACCCTGTCACACATCCTCCCCCCCAGCTTAACACTTGGGTGGGAAGCGGCCACCTCTACAAACCCATGCACTCGGGACAGAGCATCTGCATTACTGTGGAGGAGACCTGCCCTATGTCGTACCACAAAAGTAAAGGGCTGTAGGGACAGAAACCACCTTGTGACCCGAGCGTTCTTGTCTCTGTTGGTGTGCATCCACTTTAACGGAGCATGGTCTGTGACGAGGGTAAACCGCCTGCCCAACAAATAGTAGCGGAGTGTTTCTACTGCCCACTTGATTGCCAAACACTCTTTTTCCACTGTGGCATAGCGCTGTTCTCGAGATAACAACTTCCGACTCAAATACAGCACAGGGTGTTCCTTACCATCCACATATTGGGACAAAACTGCACCCAGACCCACCTCAGAGGCATCGGTCTGGAGAAAGAACTCCTTTCTAAAGTCAGGAGCCACAAGCACGGGTTGGGCACAAAGCGCTGCCCGCAGACCAGCAAATGCTTCCTCAGCCTCGCTGTTCCACTTTACAGTGTCTGGACTTCTGGCTTTAATAAGGTTAGTGAGCGGAGCAGCCCTCGTAGCAAAGTGAGGAATAAACCTCCGATAGTAGCCTACAATCCCCAAGAAAGCTGACTTGTTTTTTCCTCAATGGTCTGGGCCAGCTCTGTATAGCTCCTATCTTGTTCATTTGTGGTTTAACAAGTTCTCTGCCAACCAGGTAACCCAAGTATCTAGCCTCTGCTAGACCCAAGGCACATTTAGAGGGGTTAGCTGTCAGACCTGCTCTTCTAAGAGTGTCCAAGACTGCCTGTACTTTATCCAGATGGCTTTCCCAGTCCAGGCTATGAATGATCACATCATCCAAGTATGCGGCTGCATACTCAGTGTGGGGCCTGAGCAACTTATCCATTAACCTTTGGAAAGTGGCTGGAGCTCCATGGAGGCCAAAAGGCATGATCCTGTACTGGAATAGGCCATCAGGAGTGGCAAAGGCTGTCTTCTCTCGGGCACGCTTTGTCAATGGGATCTGCCAATAACCCTTTGTCAGATCCAACGTGGTGAAGAACCTATCTTTGGCTAATCGCTCTACTAGTTCATCCACCCTAGGCATGGGGTAGGCGTCAAACTTAGACACCTCGTTTAACTTCCTAAAGTCATTACAAAACCTGATGGACCCATCAGGTTTGGGCACTAGAACAATGGGGCTGCACCACTAGCTATGAGACTCCTCTATCACTCCAAGCTCAAGCATTTTCTTGACTTCTGCCCTTACAGCTTCCCTCTTGGCCTCCGGAATGCGGTAAGACTTCACTCTTACGACAACCCCTTGTTCTGTAATAATGTCATGGGTAATCTCTTGGGTTTGTCCAGGGTTGGGGGAGAAGACATCATTATTCCTCTCAACCAAGCTTCTAGCTTCTTTTATTTGCTCAGGTGTCAGCTCTGGAGAGATTGTCACCAAAGGACTAGGTGCCTGTGGACCAGGTGTGGTGTCCCCCACTGCGGCCATGCAGTCCTCTCTAGTCATCCATGGCTTAAGAAGGTTTATGTGGAACACGGCCTCCTTCTTCCGGCGTCCCGGCTGACTAACTTTATAATTTACTGGGCTCACTTTTTCCAAGACCTCATAGGGTCCCTGCCACTGTGCTAGAAGTTTGCTTTCTGCGGTGTGTACTAGAACCATGTCCCCCTTTCAAACTGTCTCACTAGGTCCCTCTGATCATAGTAGGACTTCTGCCTAGTCTGCGCCTGCTCCATATGCTGGCGAACAAGAGGGGCAATCTGAGCCATACGCACCCGCATATCTTCAACATACTGGAGGACATTGGTCCCAGTTACCCCCTGCTCTTCCCAGGTTTCCTTTAGGATATCCAGTATACCCCTGGGATGCCTACCATATAAAAGCTCAAACGGGGAGAAGCCTGTAGAACTTTGGGGAATCTCTCGAACTGCAAACAACAGGTAAGGAAGTAACAAGTCCCAATCCTTCCCATCCATGCTAACGACTTTTCTCAACATCCCCTTTAGGGTCTGGTTAAACCTTTCTACCAACCCATCTGTCTGGGGGTGATACACTGACGTTCTCAGAGTCTGTACATTAAATAGCTGACATAGCTCTTTCATAATACGGGAGACAAACGGAGTCCCCTGATCCGTGAGCAATGTCCTGGGTATCCACACCCGTGTAAACATCTGAACCAACTCTTTTGCAATACTTTTAGCATTCGCCTTACGCAGTGGAATGGCCTCCGGGTATATGGTGGCATAATCGACAATGACAAGGATGTACTGGTGCCCTCGAGTTTTCTCTAAGGGACCCACTAGGTCCATGCCAATCCTCTCAAACGGAACGTCAACTATGGGGAGAGGTATGAGTGGGGCTCTCAACTTCGGTCTGGGAGATGCCAGCTGGCATTCCGGGCAAGAAGCACAATACCTTTTAATCCCCTCATATACCCCAGGCCAGAAGAACCTCCTGAGCACCCGTTCTTGGGTTTTCTCCACCCCTAAGTGTCCCCCCAGCAGATGAGAGTGAGAGTAATCCAGGATTTTTCGAGTGTATGATGAAGGCACAACCAGTTGTTCAAGCTCCTGTCCCTCCTCGGAGGTTACTCTGTAAAGAAGATTGTTTTTAAGGATAAAATAGGGATAGGCCTTTCCTGTTACCCCTTCTACTGGTACCCCATTAACCTCTACAACATTACTCCTGGCTTCCTGGAGCAGGGGATCATCTGCCTGGTCACGGCCAAAGCCACTACCCGAGATATCTAGGATATCTGTATCCCCCTCATCGCCTTCACTGGTAGCCTCTGGGGTGGGTTCTGGTTGACCAACCTCTGGCTCATCTTCTGTCTGTCGTGGGGCCCCGCCTCTCCTGGACTGCTCCCCACGCTGATTTAACAGGACTTCCTTGACAACTCTATTAAATCTTAACTTGCTCTCCCTGCATTCCCGTCTTGTTTTACCTCTTTTTGGATTAGAGATATATAAGTCAGGATGAGCAAAGGGAAATACTTCATGGACCCCTGTATTTCTCTGCTCCACTTCAGGTTCCCCTTGTTCTCCCATCACAGGGGGCTGTAACAGGGCGTGGAAATTAGGGAAATTCCTTCCTATTATCAAAGGATATGGTAGACGAGGAACTACCACTGCTACGATCCTTACCAAACTGCCCTGTACTAACACTTCTATGTTGGCAGTAGGATACCGCACAGTACACCCATGAATACACAATACCCCCATGGTTCTATGCTTCTGAATCCAACAAGGTTTTACCAATTTACTGGCTACCAAAGTCAGGGCACTGCCAGAGTCCACCAGGGCCACTGTCTCTTGTTTGTCCAGCAGGACAGGTACTCTGAAGGTATGTCCCCCTTCTACCAGGCCTGCTAAACAAATGAGCCCACAAAAGTCAGAGGAATCTTCCCCTAGTCCACACTGCATTGGCTCAGGAAGATTGGGGCATCTCGCCCTGACATGTCCTTTGGCACCACACTCAAAACAAGTTATGGAGTTTCTCCTAGGGTGGTCCTCTTTCTCAGGGTTTTGACTTCTAAAGTCTGTTTTGGAGAAACGGGCTCTGGATCCGAAGTCTGCTTCCACTCCACTCCTCCGGTCTCCTGGTCTCTGTATTTTCCTGATCGTCCTAGAGAGAGATCGGTCCAAATTTTTGGTAGACAGGTACCGCTCCACTTGTGCGACCATACTATCACAGTCCAGGGGATTTCCCTGAGTGACCCACTCCCGGAGGCCATTTGGAAGCTCCCTCACGTAACGGTCCAGTACAAGCGCTTCTATAATCTGTGCAGGGGTTTGAGTCTCTGGTTTGAGCCACTTCCGAGCCAGATGAATTAAATCGAACATCTGGGATCTTGGTGCTTTTCCTTCTTTAAACCTCCAGTTGTAGAAACGCTGGGCCCTCACTGTGGAAGTCACCCCTAAGCAAGCCAGGATCTCTCCTTTCAGTTTGGGATAGTCTGCAGCAGCCACCTCATCCAGATCAAAATAGGCTTTCTGTGCTTCTCCCAGGAGGAAGGGTGCAATGATTCCAGCCCACTGTTCTGGGGCCCAGCCCTCTCGGGTGGCGGTCCGTTCGAACGCCAGTAGGTAAGTCTCCACATCATCATCCGGGGTCATTTTCTGCAGACAGCTGCTGGCACGTATTTGGCTTACCCCCCTTGCTGGTGGGTTAGAAGACCCTTGGGTAGTCATTTGCTCCAGGGTTGCTTTGAGAACAGCATGGTCTGACTTTTGTGCTTCAGCTAGCTGTCTATTAGTTTCTTGTTGTGCTGCAGCTGAGGCCGCTATCTGTCTATTAGTCTCTTGTTGTGCTGCAGCTGAGGCCGCTGCCTGTCTATTAGTCTCTTGTTGTGCTGCAGCTAGCTGTCTGTTAGTTTCTTGTTGTGCTGCAGCTGAGGCCGCTATCTGTCTATTAGTCTCTTGCTGCACAGAGACAGCTTGTAACAGGGCTTTCACAATATCTTCCATTTTCTGGATCCTGTACCTTTAAGGCCACTGTAACTGTAAATTGACCGGTACAACAGCAAACATCCCACTTCTGACACCACTTGTGACAAAGTCGTAGAAATAGTGATAATGTAATGGAGCAAAGTCGCTGATCTTAAGCAATAAATACGGCTTTATTGCACTCAAAATAAATAATACAAAACAAAATGGCCTACTCCAATTTAGGAGGCTAACTGACAGTAGTGTCCCTCACTACACTGTACTGGAGGGGCTATTCCAGCCTCCAGTATAAAACAAACAGAATAACAGTCCAAATAAACAATTATCTGTGACAGACCTTGTTCCTTCAATGCAGACAGTTTCCAACCTGTCCGTCCAGCTCAGCATACCTCTCACACTGAGCTCTCACTTCCCATTTCCTTACCAGGTGAGTGTTAATTAATAGTGTTGCTCACGAATATTCGCTACGAATATTGCATATTCGAGTATTCGCGAATAACTCGAATATCGTGGCGAATATTCGCTATTTCGAATATTCGTATTTTTTCAAATTTCGCAATCAATTTTGCAATCAATTTCGCATTCGCACTAGCGAAATTTCGCATTAGCGAAATTTCGAAAAAAAAAAAATTTTTTATAAAATATACCGAATATTCGTAAATATCGAATATTCGTGATATTTTATCCAAAAAAAATAGCGAAATTTCGCAATCATTTTCGCTTTCGCATATGCGAAATTTCGCAATTTTTTTTTTATAAAATATAGCAAATATTCGTAAATATCGAATATTCGTGATATTTTATCCACAAAAAAAAAATAGCGAAATTTCGCAATTTTTTTTTTTTTTTTATAAAATATCACGAATATTCGATATTAACGAATATTCGCGAATATTCTTCGAAATATCGCAAAATCGAATATGGCGTATTCCGCTCATCACTATTAATTAATAGGGGAAGAGAGGAGGTTTTACCTGTTGGCCAGGCTTAACCCCTTCCAGGGCAGGGAACGCTGACTTTTCCAGTCTCTCACTGGTGTACATACAATCGTGTACCCCCTCACACATGGTATATATATATATTGTGCTTATTTTCCTACCCACACTTAACCACATATTTTTCCCCTTTACTGCTTTTCCTCCCTACCCTTCCCTTCCACTCCCCGTTTCCTCCCCCCTCCTCTCCCTTTTGTTCCCTCGCCATTCCCCCCCCCTCTGCTCCCTCCTCTCCCCCCTTCGCCCCTTCCCTTCTTTCTTTTCTCTCTCCACTCTGCTTCCCCCACCTTCAGATCTGCCCTCTCTCCCCTCTCTTTCCCCCACCACCCCCATTACCCTTCTCTGTCCCCCTCTCCTCCTTCCTTCGCCTTCCTTCCCACTTTCCTGTTCTTTCCACCTCTCTTCCTCTCCCCCCCCCCGTATTCCATCCCCTATTTCCTTCCCAGCACCCCTTGCTCCCTACCCCTTTCCTCCCCTTTACCTGGTTCCCCCACCTCCTCCTTTTCTCCCCTTCCCCCCCCTCCTCACCCACACCATCACAACCACTTTATTATTACTCTCTTGCAGTAATCATGTATTACCCATCACCTTCCACACCCCACACTCCCCTCCCCCCTCCCCCTATTGCCATGGATTTGGTTTCTTTTACACTAATTCATATCCTCCTATATTTCCTATATAAGACAACCAGGTCCTTTGATACTTGTGTCCTCAATTGGCCACCGGTCAGGATATTGTCTGGTCCCGCCTGCTATCTCCTATGGCGAGACCTTTCTAGGTGAGCACCTCAACTTGGGAATTCCCTTTATGTATATTTTCTGTTTTTCAACTTATCATTGATGTATTGTTCACTTATCTCTAGATCTTCTCCAGATGAAGCGGTATTCATTCCGCGAAAACTAGTTGAGAGCCTGTTACAACCCTCAACCCATCGTAGTGTCTTCCCCTTCCGGAGACTTCAGCTCTGATGTTGTCAGATGGTTGTCACATTTTATTTTTGTAATTTGTCTTGTCTATGTACTTAATAAAATTACCAATTGTTTTTTAACATATTCTATTCTATTTTTATATCTGTACCGCAACTGGCCCTCATTGGTTTTTTTTAGGGATCTAGCATTAAAAGATTTACATGCTATACATGTAAAACAGATTTAGAAGTAAGAAAAATATCGAAGTTGGGATTAAATCCCTTTGTGCCAACAAAAATTTAGAGGATTACATACAAGAAATGCAGCACATTCTTGCTGATACTGACACTTATACCCCCCTTACTTCGAACCCTGGGGACAAATATAAGAATAGGTTAGAAAAGATTATCTCTAAGGGATTTGTTTGTAATATCTTGAACAAAAAGGAGAGAGCATTCTTGATCCCTAAGTCCCCCAGGATTCCTATCATCTAATACCTCCCCAAGGTACATAAGAATCTTACTTGTCCCCCGGGACGACCTATCGTCAGTGGAATAGATTCCATTACGTCCCAGGTGGGCAATAGGGATGAGCTTCGAGTTCGATGCGAACACATGTTCGCATCGAACATTGCCTGTTCGATCGTTCGAAAAACGAACAAAACGGGTCGTTCGCGCCAAATTCAAATGACGCGCAACGGCCCATAATTCACTGCGGCGTTGCGCGCTGATGATTGGCCAAGCATGCACCATGACCCCGCATGCTTGGCCAATCACAGCGCCCAAAAAACAAAGAGACCTAATTGGCCAAAGCCTGGGTGCTTTGGCCAAATAGGGCTCTGGGCTTTAGCACACGCCCCACACTATAAAAGGCCGCCTCCCGGGTGGCCTCGTGTAGTGTGTTCCGGCTTGCTTTCAGAGAGAGAAGTCAGACAGACAGTGAGTTAGAGAGAGATAGATAGATAGAGACACAGGGCCAGATTCTCGTAGCTGCGCGCCTAATTATGCAGGCGTTGCGCATCTCAGATGCACTACGCCGACGTAACACGGAGTGGCAAGTACCGTATTCCCTAAGTAAATGTGCTCCAAGATGGGCCTGCGTCGCGTAAAATCATCGGCGTAATCCGGCGCAACTCCAAAGTAGGAGGGAAGTGGGCGTGTTGCATTGTAATGAAGCGTGACCCCATGCAAATGCAGGCCGGGACGAACGGAGCATGCGCCGTGACGTGGATGACCCGCGCCGTGACGTGGTTGACCCGCGCCATGACGTGGATGCCTTCTGCGCATGCGCAAAGCCTCCCTACGATTCGCCGGCGCAGGGTATATAATGCGGCCACACATGCGCCCGTGCAGCGCAAACGTCTCCCATTTTTTTGATTGTCACGGGAAAACGTTGTGCTGTACCATGGCTTCTGTTGGTAAGGTGAGGAGGAAGAAAAATTTCTCCCCAGAGGAGAGGGCCATTGTTGTCAGGGCAATGGAAAGATATGATTCACGGCTCCATGGTGCTGTCAGTGCCCGGACCAGCAAGTCCCGGAGGGATCAAATCCTGATGAAGGTGGCTTGCCAGGTTAATGCCCTTTCTCAAGAGACCTGGACACCGCAGGACATTAAAAAAAAATGAATGACCTGCGGCGTCTCGTGAAGGGCAAGCTGGCGACTCAAGCTCGGCATGCCAGGGGCACTGGAGGGGGCCCACCCTGCAACGTCCGCCTGACTGAGGAGGAGAAGGTGGTCGCCCGCTGCCTGCAGAGGGAGCAGGTTGAGGGAGTTGGGGGCTACGAGTCCGAAAAGCCAGCCCTGAGGACAGGTAAGTGTGTTTTATATCTGTTGTGTAGCATGTGTGGGGGTGGAGGGGAACATGTGCCAAGTGTGTGGGTCCACCAACATGTGCATCTTTTGTGTCATCCACAGATGTGCAGGAGGGAGCGGGGCCATCTGTGGCTGGCAGGGCCCGTCCGGAGACATCCCCCGCACATCCAGTCCCTCTGGCTGCCCCCCTGGAAGAGGACTTGTTGGAGGAATCAGGGCACACCTCTACGGAGGAGGTGGTTGAGGAGGAGCTCGTCGACCAGGAGCTCTACCTGGTTTTGTAGGAGGACCATGGGTTGCCCGGACCAGCCCAGGCTATCCCCCCATCTTTGTCAAGCCCCTCAGGATCCACCCCCAACCTCTCCAGTCCCTCTGTTCCCCCCCCCTCATCTCCGGCCCCTCAACATCCTCCCTATATGCCAGGTCCCCTGCCACTCCCCGGAAGGCGACTAGCAAGACCAGGGGTGTACCCAAGGTCCTGCCGGAGCAGCTGGCCAGGCAGCAGGACCAGCAGAATCGCCACCTTTCTGAGGTTGTGGTGGAGAAGAGGCGCCTAAGAGCTTTTTATTTTATTTTATAATGCTCTGGTTAAGAGCTTTTTATTTTATTTTCTTGATACTGCACACGGTGCAGTGTGAATGGTGTGTGAATATGGGGGTGGCACTCCTGCCAGTAAGGGGTGTCACCCTCGGCCGTTGGGGAGAAGTTATCCCCACGGCTGTGTGAATGGTGTATAAATGGACAGCAACATCATTGGGGCCTTGGCGTGGCGTTGCTGCCCCCAAGTCCTACATGCTGGACTTGGGCTAATCCAATGTGATGTGGATGTGGGGTGTGTGATCTAGGGACCACAGTGGTGTGCATGCGCAGTGTTGAGCAGAATACGCCATATTCGATTTCGCAATATTTCATGAATATATAGAAGAATATTCGTGAAATATTCGTTAATATCGAATATTCGTGATATTTTATAAAAAAAATTTTTTTGCAAAGTTTCGCTAATGCGAATGCGAAATTTCGCTAATGCGAAATTGATTGCAACATTTTCGTCCGCGCATGCGCGCGAACAACACGCGAAAACGGAGTTCATTTCCTGGATTACTAAACTAATATGCACTAAACACTAAGGGCCAGATTCTCAGAGGCGTTACGACGGAGTATCTCAGATACCCCGTCGTATCGCCTTTTTTTTTGGCTCGTATCTATGCGTGTGATGCTGAGCATCACTTTTGCATAGATACGCTTCTACATCCGACAAGCGTAATACAATTACACTTTCGGATCGTAGATGTAATGACAACTCCGGCCACTAGGTGGCCTTTACGTTGTTTTTTCATTTGCATATGCAAATGAAGTAGTACGCCGATTCTCGATCGCTTTTACGCCGCCCCGTCGTCGCCTACGTCGTTTTCGTCCGCGTAAGGTTACCCCAGCTTCTATGTGGAGTAACCTTACGAGGTCCCGTCGGATGCCGTCGTGTCCCGTCGGATGCCATGTTAAGTATGGCCTCGGGACCGCGTCGTGTTGTGCGTCGTTTACGTCGTTTGCGTACGTCGATTCTCAATGGGGCTGGCGTACGCTGCGATTACGTCGTTTACATTGAGAAAATGTGACGTCCTTTGGAGCATGCGCACTGGGCTTTTCCCCCGGCCGGCGCATGCGCAGTTCGTTCGACGCGGGGGCGCGCTTAATTTAAATACAAGCCGCCCCATTTGAATTGCGCGGGTTTACGCTGCGCGATTTACGCGACGTAAGCGAAACCTCGGGAGCAAGTGCTTAGAGAATCAAGCACTTGCTCCAGCAAGCAGCGGCGGCGTAGTGTAACTGGCTTACGCTACGCCGCCGGAATTCTATGAGAATCTGGCCCTAAGGGCCAGATTCAGGTAGATGGGAGTTTCTTTACTCCGGAGTAACGCTTCTCATTTACGTTACTCCGCCGACACTTTCGGCGCAAGTACTGTTATTCACATAGCAGTTGCGCGTAAACTTGCGCCAGAGTAACGATAATGCGCCGGCGTAACCCGACGCAAGTGGAAGTGGGTGTGATCATATGTAAATGATGGGCGGAGCCCAGCGCAGAGGCTTACGTTCAGCGCATCATCCACGGAGCATGCGCAGTGAGTGAGGCTCCACTCGCCCCCTTGTGCGCATGCTCACAACTTCTGTCGGCACCACTTCACGGCAAACGTCAGCGCAATGTGTTCCGTTGTGCGTTTAAAAGCGCTAGCGGAAACGCCATTCCGGCGCAAAAGTATTTCCGTTTCCCCCCACCCCAGGGAAGATACTTTTGTGCTGTGATGGCTGCTCCCGCTACCCCCAGAGAGAGGAGGAACCTCAACTTTAACGCCCAGAAGGTCTCAGTGATCATCTCCGCTATGGAGACATTTAATCATTTCCTCCATGGCAAAAAAAGTAGGAAGACCAGCCGGGAGAGGAAGCAGGCCATCCTGGACACCATTGCCAGCAGGGTGAATGTGCTAGGGTACTCCACCCGGACTGCTGGTGACATCCAAAAAAAGGTAAACGACCTGCGGCGCAAGGTCCGTGGCAAGGTGGCCACCATCAGGAGGCATGAGAGTGGCACAGGTGGTGGTCCCCCATGTCCAGTCAGCCTGACCACGGAGGAGGAGGTGGTCGCTCGCTGCCTGGAGAGGGAGCAGGTGGAGGGGGTCCCTGGATATGACTCCATGGAGGAAGGCTCCAGGACAGGTAAGTGTTTTTTATCCCCTATTTGATGTGTTGCATGTGGGGGGGGAGGGTACATGTGCCAAGTGTGTGGGACCACCAACATGTGTCTGCTTTGTGTCATCCACAGATGACGGAGCTGGGCCATCATCTGTCGGCGGCCAGTCCACCCCATCCCCCCAACGCCATCGTGTGCCCGAGCCCCTGGGTGGTGAAGACACCGAGGTGGAGGAGGAGAGTGCCCACACCACACCTGCCGAGGTGGTTGTGGAGGATCCTGCTGTGGCAGAGCAGGACTTTTCCTTATTGTTGGAGGACTCCTCCCCTTCTCCAGGGCCGTCTGTCATCCCCTCCCCCATCCTTGGAAGCCCCTCAAGGGCGACTCCATCCCCCCGGGGACAACCATCTTCTGGACCAGTGGGGTGTCGGATCTTGTCCAGGGCCAGTTGGCGAGGGATCACGCCAGACAGACCCAACAAATGGGGGACATAGTTGGGCACTTGGACAGAGTGGCTGACAGCCTGTGCTCCGTTGCCCAGATAAGCAACGCAGTGCAGGATGTGAGTTGCAACTGCGCTGCAGTGGTGACCAGTTTGGGGGAGGTGCAGGGGGATATTTGGCACCTCACTGCAGCAGTCCATGCAAATACTGCTGCCATCCAGGGAAACAGTGCTGCCATCCGGGACCAGGGGAGGCTGAGTCGGCGGGCCCAGCATTATCAGGTCACCCGTCAGCTCAGGATGCAGGCCCATACCAACACATACCTCGGCCGGATAGCCAGGGCCTTGGAGGGCATGCAGGCCACACCTGCCAGGAGTGTCCCACCCGGGGATCAGCCACCTCCAGATGCCCCCCCACCCCCACCCACTCCATCCAGGCAGCTGAGGAGCCAGAGAGGTTCGGCAAGAAGGAGCCCCCGGCATCCCCGATGATTTGTTTTTTATTTTATTTGGATTTATACTCAGGTTATGAGTTTTTTATTTTATTTGGATTTATACTCAGGTTATGAGTTTTTTATTTTATTTGGATTTATACTCAGGTTATGAGTTTTTTATTTTATTTGGATTTATACTCAGGTTATGAGTTTTTTATTTTTTGATACTGCACACGTTGCAGTGTGAATGGTGTGTGAATGTGAGGGGGTGGCACTCCTGCCAGTAAGGGGTGTCACCCTCGGCCGTGGTGGTGAAGTTAACCCCACGGCTGTATGAATGACGTGTGAAAGGTGTATGAATGGACAGTGACATCATTGGGGCCTTGACGCTGGCGTTGCTGCTCCCAAGTCCTACATGCTGGACTTGGGCTAATCCAATGTGATGTGCATGTGGTGTGTGTGATCTAGGGACATCAGTGGTGTACACGCGTGCATTCTCTGTGTGATAAATGTTTTGGTTTATTGTCCAAAGATGCCTACGGCGAGGACCCTCCTGACTGCTCTTCCATCAGCAGACTGGTTCTCCTCTGGCAGGTGGGGACTGTGTGGGTCGGGGGTCAGGTCATCACGTATGTCAATCTGCAGGCCTTTTCTCATAGCAAAGTTGTGCAGAATGCAACATGCACCGATGATCTGACACACAAAGGTAGGGGAATACAATAGGGTCCCCCCGGACTTATCCAGGCAGCGGAAACGGGACTTCAGGAGCCCAAATGTTTGCTCCACCACTGCACGGGTTTTGATGTGTGCTTAATTGTATTTTCTCTCTCCTCTGGTTTGGGGGTTCCGGAAAGGAGTCATGAGATGGGGTCCCAGTGCATATGCAGAGTCACCTGTAAGGGAAAAGACAGGAGGATGTTAGTCATGCATGTGCCACTTCTGATGTGCATCACGGGAGGGGATAGTCATGCCTGCCACCCATGTCACTCACCAACCAGCCAGCTGTCCCCATACATGTTCTGCTCGAATTCTGCTGGGATGGGGCTCTGACGGTATATGAAGCTGTCATGGCTGGACCCGGGGTGTTTGGCACGGACGTGCCATATGAGGCGTTGGGCATCGGCTATCACCTGTACGTTGATGGAATGCCAATGCTTCCAATTGCGGTATATGTGCTCTGTGGCACTGGGGGGCTGTAGGGCCACATGTGTGCAATCAATGGCCCCGATGGTGCGTGGGAATCTAGCAATGCTGTAGAAATCTGTCATTGCCTTCAGCCGCAGCTCCTCAGTGGTGGGTCTGATGAACTGGTTGGACATGCGTCTGAGGATTGCAGGGACAACCTGGTGCACACATCTGCTCACGGAGGATTGTGACATCCCAGCCACCACTCCACTTGTACGCTGGAATGATCCACTTGCAAGGAAATTAAGTGTTGCCAGTACCTTCACCAGTGGCTGCACTGCTTGTGAGCGGTGTGTCTTGCTGGTGATGTCACCCTGCAGGGTTCAAGTATTGCATCAGGGCTGAATCTGAAGAGGCGATACACCTCCTCATCCCCCATGCCAAAGAGGCTCATGCGCGTGCGGTATATCCTCTCACGTGCCCGCCTCCTTCGTTCCGGGGGACCCATCAGTAGTTCTAGGACCACGATTGCCCCTGGCATGTTGGCACACAGAGGTGTTGTCCTTGCACGTGTGGTTGTTCAGCTTGCTAGTTTCGTCGGTAGCGCTGCTGCTGGAGCTGCTCTCCTGCTGACCTCTGGCCGTCTGGAGTAAAGATAAAGCAGCCATTTGTAGAAATAACTTTGCGACGGACGGACGACATATGCGCGGCGCATGTAGCCAGTGTATGGTGCTAATCCGTGTGAGAATTGGGAAATCTCCCTCATTTGCATATTTGCAGGGGAAATCAATAGGCGCGACTGATGCGCCAAGCGAAACTATGCGCTGACGATACTCTGGCGTCGGAACGTTAAGCCGGACGGAAATGGCCCGTTTTCTGGCGCATCTAGGTTGGTGGGTACGGCCACATAGAAACGACAGCGCATCTTCACAGTTACGCGGCGCATATCGAAATACTCCAGCGCAACTCTACCTGAATCTGGCCCTAACTCTACTTACACAAACTTATATGACTAAACTAAAGCTAATTATTTTTTTTTTATATATACACAAAACACAGAAGGGCAGAGAAAGTATTCACGAATATTCGGCAACATAAAAGGATCGCCTCAGCTACTCGGCCCAGGGTCTCTAATCATACCAGCAATGCTTTTAGACGTCAATGGAGATCACTAGGATGTGATCTGTTTTAAAAATAAATTTGAAAAAATACTAATATTCGCAATAGCGAATATTCACCGCGATATTCGATTTATTTGCGAATACTCGAATATGCAATATTCGTAACGAATATTCGCAATGCGAATATTCGTGAGCAACACTATGCATGCGTGCATTATCTGTGTGACATGATGAATGTGTGTGTTTAACGATCAAAGATTCGTAACACGAGGACCCTCCTGACTGCTCTTCCATCAGCAGACGGGGTCTCCTCTGGCAGGGGGGGGCTGTGTGGTTGGGGGGTCAGGTCATCACGTAGGGCAATCTGCAGGCCCTTTCTCATGGCAAAGTTGTGTAGAATGCAACATGCACCGATGATCTAACCCACAAAGTTGGGGGAATACAACAGGGCCCCCCCGGACTTATCCAGGCATCGGAAACGGGACTTCAGGAGGCCAAATGTGCGCTCAACCACTGCACGGGTTTTGATGTGTGCTTCATTGTATCTTCTCTCTCCTCTGGTTTGGGGATTCCGGAAAGGAGTCATGAGATGGGGTCCAAGTACATATGCAGAGTCACCTGTAAGGGAAAAGAGAGGAGGATGTTAGTCATGCATGTGCCCCTTGTCATATGTGCATCATGGGGGGGGACAGTCATGCCTGCCACCCATGTCACTCACCAACCAGCCAGCTGTCTCCATACATGTCCTGCTCAAAATCTGCTGGGATGGGGCTTTGACGGTATATGTAGCTGTCATGGCTGGATCCGGGGTCTTTGGCACGGACATGCCATATGAGGTATTTGGCATCGGCTATCACCTGTACGTTGATGGAGTGCCAATGCTTCCGATTGCGGTAAATGTGCTCTGTGGCACTGGGGGGCTGGAGTGCGACATATGTGCAATCAATGGACCCGATGGTGCGTGGGAATCCGTCAATTCTGTAGAAATCTGTCATTGCCTTCAGCCGCAGCTCCTCAGTGGTTGGTCTGATGATTTGGTTGGCCATACGTCTGAGGATTGCTGGGACAACCTGGTGCAGACATCTGCTTAAGCTGGTTTGTGACATCCCAGCCATCCCATGTACGCTGGAATGATCCACTGGCCAGGAAATGGAGTGTTGCCAGTACCTTCACCAGTGGCTGCAGTGCATGTGAGCGGTATGTCTGGCTGGTGATGTCCTCCTGCAAGGCTGTGGTTATTTCCAGGATGGCAGCAGGGCTGAATCTTAAGATGCGATACACCTCCTCATCACCCATGCCAAAGAGGCTCATGCGCGCTTGGTAGATCCTCTCACGTGCCCCCCTCCTCCTCCTCCTCCTTCTATGCTCCTCTTCCTCTGCATACATTAGTAGTGATAAGACCATACGAAAGTGTTGTTCAGTAAGTGTGATTGCTCAGCTCGTCTGTTATGGTGCTGCTGTAGTTGCTCTCCAGCTGACTTGCACACGGTCTTGAGCAAAGTTACCCCTGCTTTTATGAGGGGTAAGTTTACTCCAGGCTTTCGTGTTATGCGCACCACACGTAGCCTACGCCGAACGTGCGTAGTTTCGGGAATCCGCGCATCTCCCTCATTTGCATATTTGCATGCTAATTCAATGGGAGCTGAATATTTGCGATGCGTAACTATGCGCCGACGCCGCGCTAGCTTAAAGCATTTTCGCCGCTCAGACGAAAAAGATTTTTTCGCGTATGTGGTTCTGTGTTTACCGCGCATCGATACGCAGGCGCACATTTACAATTACGCATCGCATATCCATTTACGCAGGCGTAGCACCGCTGAGAATCTGGCCCGCAGTGGGCCAGATTCAGATAGAATTGCCTATCTTTAGGCGGACGTAGCGTATCTCAGATACACTACGCCGATGTAACTCAGAGAGGCAACTACAGTATTCATAAAGCACTTGCACCTAACTTTGCGCCGGCGTAACTTAATTCCTTCGTGATAAGCCGGTGCAACTGCAAGTGGGTGTGCCGTTATGCAAATGAATGGTCTAGTGATTTACGCCCGGCGTATCT
The DNA here is from genome assembly GCA_029574335.1 of Rana kukunoris. Classification (NCBI taxonomy): domain Eukaryota; kingdom Metazoa; phylum Chordata; class Amphibia; order Anura; family Ranidae; genus Rana; species Rana kukunoris. Next base: position 83,339,717 of record CM056060.1, on the reverse strand, counting down.
TGGACGGAGCATGCTCAGTACGTTCGTTCCCTTGTGAGCATGCTCACAACTAGGCCGGCCCAACTTACAGAGATACGCCGGTCCAACTTACGCCCAGCCGATGCAAACGTACATTCAGGGAAGGTACTTTTGCTGTGAGATGGCTGCTCCCGTTCCCCACAGGCAGAGGAGGAAAAAAAACTTTAACACCCAGGAGATGTCAGCCCTCATAACAGCAATGGAGACTTTTGACCAGGGCCGCCATCAGGGGGGTACAGGCAGTACTCCTGTAAGGGGCCCGGATGGGAACCCCCCTTTTTTATTTTATTTTTATAAAAAAATATTTTTTTTAAATATATTTTTATTTATATTTTTTTGATGGACAAAAAGGCCTGGCTTGCAGTCTCTGCTATAAATCATTTCTAAGGTGTTCTATCGAGTTGAGGTCAGGACTCTGTGCAGGCCAGTCAAGTTCCTCCACCCCAAACTTGCTCATCCGTGTCTTTATGGACCTTGCTTTGTGCACTGGTGAGCAGTCATGTTGGAACAGGAAGGGGCCATCCCCAAACTGTTTCTACAAAGTTGGGAGCATGAAATTGTCCAAAATGTCTTGGTATGCTGACGCCTTGAGCGTTCCCTTCAATGGAACTAAGGGGCCAAACCCAACCCCAGAAAAACAACCCCAGACCATAACACCCCCCTTTTATCAAATGATTTGGATCAGTCCACAAAGCAAGGACCATAAAGACATAAATGATTGAGTTTGGGGTGGAGGAACTGGACTGGCCTGCACAGAGTCCTGACCTCAACCCGATAGAACACCTTTGGAATGAATTAGAGCAGAGACTGTGAGCCGGGCCTTCTTGTCCAACATCAGTTCCAGACCTCACAAATACACTTCTGGAAGAATGGTCAAACATTCCCATGGACACACTCCTAAACCTTGTGGACGGCCTTCCCAGAAGAGTTGAAGCTTTTATAGCTGCAAAGGGTGAGCCAACCCAATATTGAACCCTACAGGCTAAAGCATCGCACACACGAACGAATATTCCGATGGACGTGTTTTGTCGTATAATCAAACCGTCTGTACGCTCCATCGGACAAAAGAGCAGAAAAACTACGTAGTTTTGTGAATGTTGGCTGAAAAAGTTCTGCCGTCTGTATGCAGAACAAGTTCACGGCCAGTGCCTTTTGGACAAAAATATATATATAATTATTATTATCATTATTATTATTATTATTAACCACTTAAGGACCGCCGCATGTACATTTACGTCGGCAGAATGGCACCGACAGGCACATCAACGTATATATACGTTGGTGCCTTGGGGGGGATCGGGGGTCCGATCGGACCCCCCCCCCCGTACATGCGGCGGTCCGCGCGGCTGCAGGAGCGATCCGACAAGTGGGGGCGGCTATCCGTTTTCATCCGCCCCCTCCGGATCGCTCCCAGCCAATGCGCGCGCCCGCCTGACCTGTCACTTCCTCCTCCTGTGTAAACACAGGAAGGAGGAAGCGACGTGATCTCTCCCTCGGCGTTTGTTTCAAGCGCCGCTGAGGAGAGATCACCACACTACAAGTAAGTCCTGCACCAACACTACACTACACACACACAAAATCACATTTAACCCCCGCGATCGCCCCCCCCCTCCCCCCTGTCACAGTGTCACTGAATGCAGTAATCATACATGTATGATTACTGTATTTAGTGTCAGTGTTAGGTCCAGGGTAGCCCCCCCACCCCCCCCAATAAAGTTTTAACCCCTTGATCACTGCCCTAGTTAACCCTTTCACTCCCTATTGCCAGCATCACTAAGCGATCATTTTTCTGATCGCTGTATTAGTGTCGCTGTTCCCGCTAGGTAGCTAATTTTTTTTTAATGCGATTTTTTTTTTTACTAAAGACATGTGGCTAAATACATTTTGGCCTAAATGTTTGACTAAAATTTAGTTTATTGGTTTTTTATTATAACAAAATTAAAAAATATTGATTTTTTTCCAAAAATGTCGCTCTATTTTTGTATATAGCGCAAAAAATAAAAATCGCAGAGGCGATCAAATACCACCAAAAGAAAGCTCTATTTGTGGGAAAAAAAGGACGCAAATTTTGTTTGGGAGCCACGTCGCACGACCGCGCAATTGTCTATTAAAGCGACGCAGTGCCGAATCGCAAAAACCCCTTGGGTCATTTGCCAGCGTATTGGTCCGGGTCTTAAGTGGTTAAAGGGCCCAGAGGTCCCGGATGGAAAGCCCCCTTTATTTGATAATTTATTTTTATATAAAAAAAGGGAGGTTGCCATCTGGGGCACTGGTGGCCTCCGGACCCCTAAAAAAAAAAAGGTTTCTTTTTTTTTTTAAGGGGGTCCCCATCCGGGCCCCTGGGGACCCCCGGGCCCCTTACAGGTGTACTGCCTGTACCACCCTGATGGGGGACCCATTAGTAGTGCTAGGACCACGGCTGCCATGTGTTGGTTGCTCAGCTCATCTGTAACGGTGCTGCTGAAGCTGCTCTCCAGCTAACTTGAGCAAGTCTGGTGCAAAGTTACCCCTGCTTTATGAGGGGTAACTTTAGGCTGGCCAAACAGCTTAGGCACACCGCGCCTAGCCTGTGCCGAACGGGCCTATGTTCGGGAATCGGCGTATCTCCCTCATTTGCATATTTACATAGGAAATCAATGGGTTTGCCAGATGCGTCCGGCATAAATGTGCACCTAGGATGTGCAGGCGTAGGCAAGTTAGGCCGGTCGAGAATAGCCTATTTTGGTGCGTATCTAGTTCTGTGGGTACGGTGCATAGATATTCCGGCGCAAATTTAGACTTAGGCGGCGCATCTCGGGATACTCCGGTGTAAGTCCTATCTGAATCTGGCCCACAGTGTCTTTTCAGATAGATAGATAGATAGAGCAGGGAGGCTAGTAGTCAGTATAGTTAAATTTACAGTTTGTAAAGAATATATTGACATCCCTAGGAGTTGTCAATATATTTATAAACTGAATAGCTTAGCTAGATCTGCTATTAGTATCTGTCAGGCAGGAGATTGTGCTTGATGCAGTGCTCTAACGTGTTGTATTGCCTGCATTAGGGTTTACCTTAAACATAGTACTCCGTGTTAGTCAACGTGTGCTAGTTAATTGCACATAGACACATTACCTGTTACTGCAGGTGTGCTATTTATTTGCACAGAAACGCAGTTGCTGTTAATGCAAGTGGGCTATTGAATTGCACAGAAACGCAGTCGCTCTGACTGTGCGTGGTCTGTTTAATACCACCTAAACGCAGTTGGTGTCACTGCGTGTGTGCTATTACATAGCACCTGAGCGCAGTTGGTCTCACTGCACTAGTGCTGTTACATACCACCTAAGCGCATTTGGTGTCATTGCACGTGTGCTGTTACATACCACCTGAGCGCATTTGGTGTCACTGCACGTGTGCTGTTACATACCACCTGAGCTCAGTTGGTGTCACTGCACGTGTGCTGTTACATACCACCTGAGCTCAGTTGGTGTCACTGCACTTGTGCTGTTACATACCACCTGAGCGCATTTGGTGTCACTGTACGTGTGCTGTTACATACCACCTGAGCGCAGTTAGTGTCACTGCACGTTTGCTGTTACATACCACCTGAGTGCAGTTGGTGTCACCACGCTTGTGCTGTTACATACCACCTGAGCGCATTTGGTGTCACTGCACGTGTGCTGTTACATACCACCTGAGCGCATTTGGTGTCACTGTACGTGTGCCGTTACATACCACCTGAGCGCAGTTAGTGTCACTGCATGTTTGCTGTTACATATCACCTGAGCGCATTTGGTGTCATTGCACGTGTGCTGTTACATACCACCTGAGCGCATTTGGTGTCACTGCACGTGATGCAATGCGTTGTCACTTCACGTGTGCTGTTACATACCACCTGAGCGCAGTTGGTGTCACTGCGCTTGTGCTGTTACATACCACCTGAGCGCATTTGGTGTCACTGCACGTGTGCTGTTACATACCACCTGAGCGCAGTTGGTGTCACTGCGCTTGTGCTGTTACATACCACCTGAGTGCATTTGGTGTCACTGCACGTGTGCTGTTACATACCACCTGAGCGCAGTTGGTGTCACCACGCTTGTGCTGTTACATACCACCTGAGCGCATTTGGTGTCACTGCACGTGTGCTGTTACATACCACCTGAGCGCATTTGGTGTCACTGCACGTGTGCTGTTACATACCACCTGAGCGCAGTTAGTATCACTGCGCTTGTGCTGTTACATACCACCTGAGCGCAGTTGGTGTCACTGCGCTTGTGCTGTTACATACCACCTGAGCGCATTTGGTGTCACTGTACGTGTGCTGTTACATACCACCTGAGCGCATTTGGTGTCACTGCATGTGTGCTGTTACATACCACCTGAGCGCAGTTGGTGTCACTGCGCTTGTGCTGTTACATACCACCTGAGCGCAGTTAGTGTCACTGCACGTTTGCTGTTACATACCACCTGAGCGCAGTTAGTATCACTTCGCTTGTGCTGTTACATACCACCTGAGCGCAGTTGGTGTCACTGCGCTTGTGCTGTTACATACCACCTGAGCGCATTTGGTGTCACTGTACGTGTGCTGTTACATACCACCTGAGCGCAGTTGGTGTCACTGCGCTTGTGCTGTTACATACCACCTGAGCGCATTTGGTGTCACTGCACGTGTGCTGTTACATACCACCTGAGCACAGTTAGTGTCACTGCACGTTTGCTGTTACATACCACCTGAGCGCATTTGGTGTCACTGCACGTGTGCTGTTACATACCACCTGAGCGCATTTGGTGTTACTGCACGTGTTCTGTTACATACCACCTGAGCACAGTTAGTGTCACTGCACGTTTGCTGTTACATAACACCTGAGCGCATTTGGTGTCATTGCACGTGTGCTGTTACATACCACCTGAGCGCATTTGGTGTCACTGCATGTGAGCTGTTACATACCGCCTGAGCGCAGTTGGTGTCACTGCGCTTGTGCTGTTACATACCACCTGAGCGCATTTGGTGTCACTGCACGTTTGCTGTTACATACCACCTGAGCGCATTTGGTGTCACTGCACGTGTGCTGTTACATAGCACCTGAACGTAGTTGTTGTCACTGCACGTGTGCTGTTTAATACCACCTAAACGCAGTTTGTGTCACTGCGCTTGTGCTGTTACATAGCACCTGAACGCATAAATATGTCTGAAAGGACAACAAAGAGAGGCAGAGAGTCACAAGGGCAAGCAGGCTCTACATCTAGAGGTAACGCTGGTGGTGGATGTGGTGCATCCTCTTCAGCACGTGGCCGTGGCCGCTCGTACTTCTTTTCGGGAGCTGGCCGTGTTGAGCCTCAACATGTAGAGAAATTAGTAGATTGGATGACTAAGCCATCCTCATCCTCCTCATCCTCTCTCACACAGACTGATCTAAGTTTGTCTGGCAAAGCAGCTGCCAAGGCGTCCTCTTCCCTCTGCACAATGGCTTCACACAATCCTTCCCTAGTCCCACCATGTCCTCCTGAGGAGTCCCCCGAACTGTTTCAACACGTAGCGTATCTCGCGTGGCCAAAACATCACCCGCTTGGGCACCACATGCTTGTCAAGACATATGTCGACCTGCCATGCAACTCCCAAAGACCAAAGCGGACCTCCCCTTGCCCTTCTGTGACCTCCAACCCCACTAGACCCCCAGTCCTCTCTGAAGCCTGCACTGAAGTTGTAGAAATAGGTGTGTCACAACCTAGTAGTGGTAGTACATGCGGGCAGTCTAATGATAGTACCAGACAAATTTCCCTGCCCCAGCTGCTGCAGCGCCGAAAGAAGTACACTCCCAGTCATCCACATGCCCAGCAGTTGAATGCTAGCTTAGCGAAATTGCTAGCACTTCAACTGCTACCTTTTCAGTTGGTAGATTCTGCCCCCTTCCGTGAGTTTGTGGAATGTGCAGTACCTCAGTGGCAAGTACCAAAACGCCACTTTTTCTCACGGAAGGCAATTCCGGCTCTCTACTGGCATGTGGAAGGCAATGTCCATGCCTTGCTGGACAGGGCAGTCAGTGGTAAGGTGCATCTTACCTCTGACTCATGGTCCAGCAGGCATGGACAGGGACGTTACCTGTCTTTTACGGCCAATTGGGTGACTCTACTGGCAGCTGGGAAGGACACAGGGCAAGGTACAGTAGTTTTGGAGGTTGTTCCGCTGATGTTTCCTCAGAACCAGCCGTGCCCCGTAGGCGTACGAGAGGCTACGCAGGAATGCAGGCCAAGAGATGCAATGCGGTGCTAGAGCTGGTGTGCTTGGGGGACAGGAGCCACACTGGGGAAGAGGTTCTTTCAGCTCTGCAGGGGCAGGCTCAGAGGTGGTTGACGCCACGCCAGCTGAAGCCTGGAATGGTGGTCAGCGATAATGGCACCAACCTCCTCTCTGCCCTGCGACAGGGAAAACTCACCCATGTGCCCTGTTTTGCGCATGTCCTGAATTTGGTGGTGCAGCGGTCCTTGGGCAGGTACCCGGGCTTACAGGATGTCCTGAAGCAGGCCAGGAAAGTCTGTGTGCATTTCCGGAGGTCATATAATGCCACTGCTCGGCTGACTGACCTCCAAAGGGAATACAACCTGCCCAAGAACCGCCTAATTTGTGACATGCCCACCAGACGGAACTCTACATTGGCCATGCTGCAGCGGCTGCACACGCAGCACCGGGCCATCAATGAGTACCTGTGCCAATATGGCAGCAGAACTGGGTAAGGGCAGCTAGGTTTTTTTCCCCCACGCCAGTGGGCCTTGATCAGGGGTGCATGCACTGTCCTGTCACCATTTGAGGAGGCCACGAGGATGGTGAGCAGTGACAGTGCATGCATCAGTGAGACTGTCCCTCTTATCCACATGTTGGAGCACAGGCTACGTGGAATAATGGAGAGGGCCCTTGGGGCAGAACAGAGGGAGGAAAAGGAGGACTTCCTTACCTCTCAAGGCCCCCTTTACCCAGACAGTGGGCCTGCTTGCCCACCTAGCACACAGGAAGAGGAGGATTGTATCAGCAGCATGGAGGTGGAGCCTAGCACTCAGCATCAGCAGCAGCAGTCTTCAAGGGATCATTTACAGTCCCAAGGAACACGTGGACTGACTTTACGTGGCTGGGATGAGGTGCCTGTGGATCCTGTCGTCCTCAGTGACCCAGAGGACTGTGCCCCGAATGCCTCTGCAAACCTACGCTGCATGGCCTCCCTGATCCTGCAAAGCCTGCGTAAGGATCCTCGTGTACGTGCTATCAAGGAGACAGATCATTACTGGCTGGCAACTCTCCTTGATCCACGTTACAAGAGTAAGGTTGCGGACCTTATGTTGCCATCGCAGAGGGAGCAGAAAATGAAACTTCTGCGGGAGGCCTTGCAGAAGGGTCTGTGCAATGCGTTCCCAGAACCGGGGGGATTACCAAAACCTGGCTCTGGACGACGTCTTGCTGAGGCTTTGGTGAGTCACAGAAGGAGCGGTGAAGAAGGTGGCCGTCTGACCGATGCTTTTAGTCCGCAGCCCCAAGGTCTGACCGGTTCCAGCAACCATCGCCAGCGTCTGGTTTACATGGTCCGGGAATACCTAGGGGCAAGATCCGACTTGGACTTCTTCCCCACCGAAAATCCTCTGGCTTACTGGGTCTTGAGGATGGATCACTGGCCAGAGCTTGCACAGTACGCAATTGAGCTACTGGCTTGCCCTGAATCCAGTGTTCTTTCAGAATGCACATTCAGTGCTGCTGGAGGCTTTGTTACCGATCACAGGATGTGCCTCTCCACTGACTTTGTTGATCGACTGACCTTCATCAAAATGAATCAGGCTTGAATCAACACCAGCTACCAAGCACCTGATGCTGATGTTACTGAATAATATTTTTTTGTTGAAATGTCGGATCCCTTTTAGACTGCGTATGCTGATGCTGAGTGACTGTCCTCTTATGCTGCTGATGGAATATCCTTCTCCTCCTCACTTTTCTTGCTGATAGCTAGTAAGAAATGTTGTGTTTCTGGGCTCCGCCACCACTGCCTAAGGCACAATTTTTATGCCCCTGTTTAACAGGGGCGCCTAATAACAACAATTTTTAATGCAATACTTTGCACGTGGCTCCTTGTTGCGCTCCAATTGGAGTTATTGGGAGGGGTTGCAGTGTTGTGTTGTGCCCAAGGCACAATTTTTCTGCCCCTGTTTAACAGGGGCGCCTAATAACAATTTTTGATGCAATACTTTGCACGTGGCTCCTTGTTGCGCTCCAATTGGAGTTATTGGGAGGGGTTGCAGTGTTGTGCTGTGCCCAAGGCACAATTTTTTAGCCCCTGGGCAAGTATATAGATTTTTATTTGCAACCCCCTGGTACGAAACGTGCCATCATATGTTAAAGACACCAGGCATATCATCAATGTGTTGACCAATTTAAGACCATCTCTCAATTTATGGATGGTAACGGCAGACGTCACCTCGCTATACATCATAATCCCCCATCAATTGGGTTTAGATGCTGTCTCACATTTTTTGAAAAGGGACTCAGGTTTGCTAACGAAGCAGGTTTCTTATATTATGGAGCTGTTGGAATATGCTGCTACTCATAATTTATTTCGGTACAATGGCCATTTCTACAGGCAGGATAGGGGTGTCGCCATAGGGACTAAATATGCCCCCAGCCTGGCGAACCTGTTTATGGCCAAGTGGGAGGAGGATGTCATCTGCATCCAAACTAGGCCCCAGATTGTTCTGTGGGTCAGGTACATAGACGACATTCTCCTCCTATGGGATTGCACAGTCGGTGATTTATCACTGTTCATGGAATCCCTTAGTTATGAGGCAAGTCAGGAGATGATCAATTTTCTGGATCTGACCATCTCTGTTAACAACTAGGGCTTTGTTACATCAACATTTTTAAAGCTACGGACAGGAATGCGTTCATACCTAAGTATAGCTGCCATCATGCCTCATGGCTTCGATCAGTGCCTAAGAGTCAATACCTCTGTTTGAAACGGAATTGCACTGAACATGTAACCTTTGTTGAACAAGCGGGGGTTTTGACACAGAGGTTTTTAGAAAAAGGCTACTCCATGGAATTTTTGTCTGACACTTTGGATTTAGTCAATAAGGTGGATAGAGCCGACCTATTGAAAGAAAAAGTGGACCGAGAGAAAAACAACAACTTTCGGAATCCATTTATTACCAACTAATCTTGCCAGCATGCCAATATAAAAAACATAGTTAAGAAACATTGGGGCTGATTTACCAAGCCTGTGCGCCAAGACTCATGGTGCACAAGCAGGAGTAAACCTGTTTTTGACATTTACAAAAGAAACACGCTTCCAGTGCAGCGTGTTTCCTCATTTACTAAAGTGCCTAATGCGCCCAGGAGAGGGCGCACGGCACGCCAGTACAGAGCTGGCGTGCGGCATTTAGTAATGTAAACATCGGGGATTCGGGCTGGAGTTTATGAGGGGAGGGAGGGGGGTGATGCAGGGGAAGTGTAGTGACATGTGTTTGAACGTGTGTGGCGGGCCGATTTGAAAGGGAAAGTGACTTTTGGTACCCGATCCCCGTGCGCTTGCAAAGTACGCTAGAACCTCGGAAGGTTCATTTGCATACTGGGCATGCGCAGAGGGATAAATCGGGGCTTTGCGTGCGCCTCTTCAGTACGCCGGGAAAATCTTGGTAAATACCAAGCGGCGTAGCAGTGTTTGCACTGCTTGGAGCGGCGCACGGCAAGCTCCGAGCTGTTCTCGGGCTGCGCTGACACTGAAGGGGAACTCCGCGCCAAATTTCAAATTTGAAACCGGCGCGGCTTCCCCCCCAGGGGCACAATAGGCTCTTCGGCTTGGTCCGGAACGTGAGGGGTTAACCCACGCCAAAATCGGCGTGGGGTTCCCCCCCAGATCCGTACCAAGCCCTCATCCCAGGCATGCAGTCTGGCCGGACAGGAATGGGGGTGGGGACGAGCGAGCGCCCCCCCCCCCCTCCTGAGCCGTGCCAGACCACATGCCCTCGACATGGGGGAGTGTGTGCTTTGGGGTAGGGGGGCGCTGCCCCCCCACCCCAAAGCACTCTTGTCCCCATGTCGATCGGGACAAGAGCCTCTTCCCGACAACCCTAGCCATTGGTTGTCGGGGTATGCGGGCGGGAGCCAATCAGAATCTGGGAGCCCCCTTTAATAAGGTGGCCCCCAGATTTCGGGCCCCCACCCTATGTGAATGAGTATGGGGTACATCGTACCCCTACCCATTCACCTGGTGAACGTGGTTTTAACTTTGAGGGTCTTCTGCCGCCGCCCCCTTCGAATTTTTCGGCCTGGACGGGGGTCGCACATCCCATCCAGGACTTGGACGTGGCGGGCTTCTCGTCGCTCTCTTCTGCCACTGCCCCCTTCACCACGAAGCTCCGTGCTTGTTTGATGAGGGCAGCGGGCTTCAGACGTCTTCTACCGGGGCGAGGGTCGTACATCCCACCCCGGATTTCTTCGCCGGCTTCTGCCCTGGCTCCTCCTGGGGCCAGGGCTTCTTTTGCCGTCTTCCGCCGGAGGGCGCCACTCTCCGGGCTTCTCGTCGTTGTCTTCCGCCGCGGGGGCCAGGCCTTCTTCTTTGCCGCCCCCTTCGAATTTTTCAGCCTGGACGGGGGTCGCACATCCCATCCAGGACTTGGACGTGGCGGGCTTCTCGTCGCTCTCTTCTGCTGCTGCCCCCTTCACCACGAAGCTCCGTGCTTGTTTGATGAGGGCAGCGGGCTTCCGACGTCTTCTACCGGAGCGAGGGTCGTACATCCCACTCCGGATTTCGTCGCCGGCTTCTGCCTGGCTCCAGGAGGAGCCAGGTCTTGTCGTCGCTGTCTTCCGCCGCGGGGTGACACTCGCGGGCTTCTTCTTCCATTCGATGTTGACACGGCGAGGTCCGGCGCTGAAATGCCTTGTGAGCGGCGGGCAAGGACTTATATTGGCATAGGGCGTGGGCGTGGTTATGCCAACATGTGACCTTAACCCATGTGACAGTGATGTGATGTGACATCACTGTCACATGGGTTAAGGTCACATGTTGGCATAACCACGCCCACGCCCTATGCCAATATAAGTCCTTGCCCGCCGCTCACAAGGCATTTCAGCGCCGGACCTCGCCGTGTCAACATCGAATGGAAGAAGAAGCCCGCGAGTGTCACCCCGCGGCGGAAGACAGCGACGACAAGACCTGGCTCCTCCTGGAGCCAGGCAGAAGCCGGCGACGAAATCCGGAGTGGGATGTACGACCCTCGCTCCGGTAGAAGACGTCGGAAGCCCGCTGCCCTCATCAAACAAGCACGGAGCTTCGTGGTGAAGGGGGCAGCGGCAGAAGAGAGCGACGAGAAGCCCGCCACGTCCAAGTCCTGGATGGGATGTGCGACCCCCGTCCAGGCCGAAAAATTCGAAGGGGGCGGCAAAGAAGAAGGCCTGGCCCCCGCAGCGGAAGACAACGACGAGAAGCCCGGAGAGTGGCGCCCTCCGGCGGAAGACGGCGAAAGAAGCCCTGGCCTCGGGAGGAGCCAGGCAGAAGCGGAGGAGCCCGAGGTGGGGCGACACCCCCGTTGTTCTCCGCTGTTTTCGGCCGCCCCCCCCCGGATGTAAAAGAGCTTCATTTTGGGGTGGGGGCACAGTCGAGCATGGCAGAGAGCATGGGTGGGTGTTTCCCCCCCCGGCAGAAAACGGCTAGAAGACACAGGAGTGGCGACGCCCCCGTTCTCCGCCATTTCCGCCGGCCCCCCCCGGATGTAAAAGAGCTTGATTTGGGGTAGGGGGCCTGGCCGAACATGGCGGAGAGCATCGGTGGGTGTCTCTCTCCCCGGCGGAAGGCGGCGGCGAAGACCGGGGGGGGGTAGGTGTACCCCCCCCGGCGGAAGGCGGCGGCGAAGACCGGGGGGGGGGGTAGGTGTACCCCCCCGGCGGAAGGCGAAGACCGAGGAGGGGTAATTTTTTATTTATAAAACTACGACCAAAAGGTTAACAAATATATAAAATAAACAAAATAACTAAATAAACCAAATAACACAAAAACAAACAACAAAACACAAACCATCAAATCACCGACCTCCACCCACCAAGAAATAACTATAAAGAAAAAAAAATAGCACCAGAACAGGTATTTACAACAGGCTCACTGGTACAAGAGAAAGTCTTTATAGTCCATCAGAAAAGCTTGCCCAGATCATTGCCAAAAAAAAAAAAAAAACCACTTAAAACGGCTCACTGGTACAGTAGGGAGATATTAAAGTCCATAGAAACCACTACTGTCCAGATCATCGCCAACCCACAACACACCCCACCATCACAACAACAAATACCTACAACCCACGTATGAGCAAGAACATGATAGTCAGACATGTCTGTAGCCTTATTTAAAAAAAAAAAAAAATACCATAAACAAAATCTAAGGGGGTGAAAAAGGATAGATGCCCCCACCCATGGAGAGGGGCAGAGCCATGACCTAAGGGGGCTGGAAGAGGAACCCCCTCCATAAATGGGCACACCTCTCAGGCCCGACCCTGCTCCTTTCCAGATCCCGCACCTTCACCAACTCCCGAAAGATACCGCCCACCACCTCATGCACAGGCAGGATTTTGTCCCTAGTGGACACCAAACACCGAGCGTGCCAAGTGTAATAAAGCACAACTAGGCTGACTAAATAAAGTGACGATAACTCAAATCCCCTGCGGACCCCAAAATCACCATACACTCGCTCAGCATAGGTCAGGGCCGGAAGGCGGGGGTAGCCAATGGCACCCCCTACCTTTGTAAGAACCTCCATGTTGAAGGGACATTGGACCAGAAAATGGTCCATGGTTTCCAATGTCCCACCACATTCCTGACGGGGGCAGTCCCTGTCCCCCAGGTTCCTGTATTTGAGATTCGCACGGACATAGAGTCGTCCATGGAACGACCTCCATGCGAGATCCCAAAACTTACTTGGAATTCTAGAAGAATTCAAGAGGGCTAGCCCCTCCGTGAGGACCCTCTCAGGGCAGTCCCTCAAAGACAGGGGCTTCAAAATGTCCGAGGCCATGACCCTCAGGTACAGCTCCCGCCGACCCAAAGAGCCCACCTCCAGGGCAGTTATCCGCCACTGCCTCAGTACCTTTAATGCCAGGGGGACATAGGAAGGGAGATACCCATGCGATCTCCTCAGATCGCCGGGCCTCCCCCCCTCCCCCCACTGCCTCAAGAACAGCAAGAGCCAGTCCTTGCATGAACACTCCCACCAGGAAGGCTCGTCCACAAATATGGACTGCAAATTGTATTTAACAAAGATGGTGACAAAGAACACCACCGGGTTGACCATGTCCAACCCACCTTGCCGTCGCTGGCGGTATGTGACCTCCCTCTTGATCAGGTTCAGTCTGCTTCCCCACAACAGCAGGAAGAACAGACCATAGACCCGAGCATAGAGAGATGCTGGCAAAAGACACACATAGCTTACAAAGAGAAACTCAGGCAATAAGTACGTCTTGACCAAGCTTACCCTTTCCCTCAGGGAAAGTTTCCAACCTTTCCAGGCCTTCACCTTCCGAGTGGCACTCACCAGCCTGCGCTCCCAGTTTAGCTTGGGATAATCACCCGGGCCGAAATGAATGCCAAGAACTCGAATCTCTGGTACGGGCGTGGGGAACACGTCCGGAAGGGGGAACTGCTCCCCCTCCTTCCCCAACCAGAAAACGTCACTCTTGTCCCAATTGACCAGCGAGCCTGACACCTCAGAGTAGCACCCGATCTGGGACTCCACATAATGGGCCTCCTCACGACCAGATACCACCACCGAGACGTCGTCCGCATAGGCCACAACCCTCACCGCCGAAACCGGACCCCCGACAGGTCCCACCGGAACCCCCCCCCAGACGCCCGCAGTCTAGCCTCCTTACGAAGGGGTCGACCGCAAAGATGTACAGGAGGGGGCTCAGCGGGCACCCCTGCCGGACGCCAGAGTCCACGGTAAAGGCCCGGCCCACCCAACCGTTGACAAGAGGGAAGCTCTCAGCTCCCCTATACAATACCTGCAGCCAATCAACGAATTGATCAGGCAGACCGTATCTCCTCAGAAGCAGCCAAAGGTACTCGTGGTTCACCCGATCAAACGCCTTAGCCTGATCCAATGCAAGCAGATACCGCTCGCTGCCATCAGCCCTGCACCTTTCCACAGCCTCCCGGACGCTCAGGACGGCACTAAAAGTGCCCCGGCCAGGAATTGTGCAGTGCTGAGAGGGAGACAGCATCCTGCCCGCCAAAGCAGACAGACGTGTAAACAAGATCTTTGCCAGTATCTTCCTCTCTGTGGTAAGAAGGGCGATCGGACGCCAATTCTCCACCACAGACGGATCTTTCCCCTTTGACAGTAGGATCAGAGCTGACCTTCTCATTGAGGGAGGCAGCAGGCCATAGGCCAAACATTCACTAAACACGTCCCTCAGATGAGGAGCCAAGAGGCTCTTAAAGGTTTTGTAGAACTCGGCCGTGAGCCCATCGGGCCCAGGTGACTTTTTAGAAGCTAAAGAGCTAATAGCCTGCTCAACTTCAGCTACCGAGATCTCTTCTGTCAGAGAGTCAGGAAGGTCAGACCCCACTTCCAGCGGGGTCTCATTAAGGAATTCCCTGACTTTCTCCATGTCTAGAGGCCGCTTCTTCAGGAGGTCCGAAAAGTGGTCTCTGACGACACCCAGGATCCCCGATCTGGACCGGACCTGAGGCATCCTTCAGGCCATGTACGACCTTCGACCTTGCCACCTCACCACAGCTCCTGTAGGGATCAGGAGAGATAAACTTCCCATAATCCCTCTCAAAAACCAGGGAGGCGAGACGGTCGTACTGACACTCCTTCATCTGCGCCTTCAGACCGGATATCTGTTCCTGAGAGCCCCCAGAGGACACCAGGCGGTCAAGCTGCCTGCGTAGTCTCTGGTAAGCCTGGTACTTGGAAGCTGCCCTGTACCCAGAGATTTCCCGGAAAAAGTCGCCAGACCTCTTTTTAACTACTTCCCACCACTCAAGGCGGGAGCAGTTGCCCTCAAGGAGCGAGGTCTGGCCCAGGAAGAAAACCTCATAGGCTTCTCTAACCTCAGGATCCTCCAGTAGCGACCCATTCAGGCGCCACAAACCCCTCCCTTTCTGAGGAGTGTCAGCGACATTCAGGGCCACAGATACCATACAGTGATCGGAGAACTCTACCGACTGCAGCTCAGGAGCCGAGCAGACAGAGTCCTCCTTTAAAAAAAACCTATCTAATCTACTCTTACTACTACCTCGGGAAAATGTGAAACCAGTGAGGTTGGGGAGGTGACGAACGTGCACATCCACCAACCTGGCCTCCCTCACTACGTTATTCAAAAAAATACTATCATATCCCAGAGGGTTGGCGGCACCTGCCCGGTCTTTGGGCCTAGTGATCATATTGAAATCGCCACCAAAAATCACCTGCTGGGACGTAAAAAGATAAGGCTTAACCGCCGTAAGGAGGCTCCTCCTCTCCCTCCTAGTTTGAGGCCCATAAAAATTTATGAGCCGGAGGAATTGCCCCCTCACGACAGCGTCCACCACCAGACATCTACCGATCTCCACTTCAATCACTCGCCGGCAAGCCACCGGACCAGTCTTAAAAAGGACCGCAACCCCACTGCAGGGCTCGGCCGCAAGAGACCAGAGGGAGGGCCCACATCTCCACTCCCTCTTTGCTAGATGCATCTCTGCCACAGATGCCAGCCAGGTCTCCTGCAAAAACAAAATGTCAGCTTCAACACGGCTGAGAAAATCGAAGGCCATAAAACGAGCTCCCGCAGAACGAATACTTGCGACATTAATGGTCGCAAGCCGTATTGGAGAGGGTACCGCCATCAGAATGATTGAAAGTGGTCATGTTCTCCTTCATACTACAAACACAAAAACATATTTACATATCTACACTTCCTCCTCCTCTGAGCCCGAGGAGGAGGAGAAGATACCAAACGGGTTCCCCAGGACACCCCACTTCGTGCCCCTGGGGGAACCCCACCCTTCACTGGGGACTTCCCGCCCCCAGATCTGGCAGCCTTCCCCTTCTTCTTTTTGCGTCTCACCTGCTCCCACTCCTGCCACCTCTCCGAGATGACTACACCACCCCCCTCCTCGGACCCGCTGCTCGAGATTTCCCTCTTGGATGAGGCTCGAGCAGCTTCCATCTCCATGGCCACAGGGCCAGAGGAGACTCTGGGTCCAGAGGGGGGGGAATGGAAGAGGCAGGAGGGGGGCCAGAGACAGGGGAGAGGACAGGGGGGGGACCAGACTTAGCTGGACGGGAAGAAGAAGGGGGAGGGGGGACGGGACTTGGGAGGGGGGGACGAAGGGGGGGGGGGTACGAGGAGGGGAAGATGAGGGAGGAGGGCATGGGGAAACAGATGGAGGGCCAGGTGGAGGGGAGGGGCAATGGTGAGGAGGGGGAGAGGGAAGGGGGATGGGGATCGGCCCTGCAACATTAGGAGGGGAAGGCCCTGGCCCCGGACCCTCAGGCCCGGGACCCCCAGGCCTCCCCGACTCCTCCCCACCGGCTCCGCCCTCCGGAGGATCGGGAGCCTCCTGGCCAACCGAGCCCGTGTCCCCCGGGGGGGGAGCCCCACGCCCACTCCGCCTTCTTTGAGGCAATGGGCCTGTTGGTACCTCCGGAGTAGTACTAGGGGCTCCAGGATCCCCACCCCCCCGGCCATCACTCGCCGGGGGGGCTTCGGCCGCTCCCGGCCCGGGAGGTCCCCCCCCTGAGGAAGAACCCCGATATGCTTTGGGACACCTGCTAAATGGGTGCCCCATCTCACCACACAAGTTGCAGCATATCTTCCCACATGACTCGGACTGGTGGCCAAACTCGTGGCACCGGCCACATCTGACCACCGTGCAGTCCGAGCTCATGTGGGTCGGGCTGCCGCACTTGAAGCAACGACGGGGCTGTCCCGGGTAGAACGCCAGGATCCGGTCTCTGCCTAGAAAGGCGCTGCCAGGGAGGTGGGCAACACTGTTGCCCTCCCTCTTGAGCCGGATCCTGGTCAACCAAGCCCCGGTCCAGACCCCGCGCTCATCAAGGTTCTTCCTCAGGGGGGTCTGCAACTGCCCGTACCTCCCGAGCCAGGTGGCAATGTCCTCCGGAGGGAGCGACTCATTCCTCACCAGGATGGTGATGTTCTTAACCTCCTCCTGCCTGGAGATGGGAATGAGCCTGTACCTCTTCCAAGGGTCAACGCCCCTCACCAACCCAAAGCCGGTGATAAAGCGTTCCATACACACGGGAGTGACAAAACTTATATCAAACTCCCGTGTGTTGGTGGGATGGATGACAGCAAAAAGGTCATCCACCCCAAAACCCAAGGAGAGTACCAGGCCCACCACCTCACCTCGAGCGGGGCAGGGGTCCGGACCCTCGTACCGAAGCTGGATAACATTCCTACGCCTCCTCTCTGGACCACCTGTACCCCTCGTCCACGCCGACCCCTGCGTCCTCTCCTGGTCAGCAGGGGGGGCGCGGAAATTCTGGGCGCCAAACCGGCTGTACAGGTGGTCCAGAGGGGCACGAGAGCCCAACACCTGGGCGAAAGAGCGACCCCCCTTTAGGGCAGACAATAAGTTGGCCTCCGGAGACCCCCGAAAGATGTTCTCCGGAAGTGGGGCACCCCCCTCAGCACCCCCAGAAGTGGGGGGGGACGGGGGGGCCCCCATCCCTGCCGGTGGTGTTGCACCCACCCCCGCTGATATACCCTGACCACCCTGACCCACCACCTTTGGCCTAACTACAGGCTCCCCCCCCCCCCGGGACCACAGCAGAGGGGGGTACCACCCCCACCAAACTCCACCACCCAGACCCCTCCGCGACCACACCAGCCCCTTGGGACTCCACCTGTACTGGGGGGAGCCCCCCTGGGACCCCTCCAACTGCCGGATATAATCATATGCTATACAGTCCACTGGGAGGGGTCCCACCTGACTTTCCCCCACCCCGCCTGTGCTGCAGGGAGCCCCTCGGGGCTTGTGGCAGTGTCCATGGGACCTGGGGGGGGTGCAGCTTACCGTCCAATTTACCGTCCTCAACGTCTCTGTCCATCTCCTGCGGGGGTGCCTGGAGGTGCCTGCTGCAGCGTCCGGGGCTGGGCACCCCTGCACCCCCGGCCTCTCATCCCCCAGGTCCCCTGAGCCCCCACCGACCACCGCAAACTCGCGGGGGGGCACTTCCGGCCGCGGGACGGGCACTTCCGGGGCACGGTCTGGTCACTTCCGGTTCCTGTCTGTCACTTCCGGTTCCTGTCTGGGGCACTTCCGTTCCGGCTGGGGCACTTCCGGTTCCGGCTGGGGCACTTCCGGTTCCGGCTGGCACTTCCGGTTCCGGCT
Source organism: Rana kukunoris (assembly GCA_029574335.1). NCBI lineage: Eukaryota > Metazoa > Chordata > Amphibia > Anura > Ranidae > Rana > Rana kukunoris. The sequence continues at coordinate 83,321,365 of CM056060.1, read as the reverse complement.
GGGGCACTTCCGGTTCCGGCTGGGCACTTCCGGTCCCGGTCTACTCCACCCCCAACAGCCGGCGCCATCTTGGCCACACTGCACACAAGCTGTTTACCTCCAGATGACCGCAGCACAATGCCTCCACCATGTGTCTGCCTCTCTCCCGATGACATAGCAGCCGCAGGAGCAGTCCCTGGCCTTTCCATGGCCAGATCCTCCCGCTCCACTGCAAGCTGAGGGGTCATGGAAGCCGACACATGGCGGGCTTCAGCTGTGGCAGTGCGACCATCCTGGGGGAGCCTGGGTATGCTGACCTGAAGATGCGGGGGGGTACCGCCCGGCACCTGGGCCCGGCGACCTCCTGGATCACTGGACTCCCCGGACTTCGCCAACCCCCCAGTCCCTTCCACGGACCGAGGGATCGGCTCCCGGGAACCCTCCCCAGGTTTTATGGCCATACTGGGCCCTGCACCACCGGCACTCGCCCCCCCCCCACTGCACCCAGGCTCCCCTGACTCTCCTGGCTGTTTGGGGGGTTGGGACCCCTTCTTAGACCGCCCGCTCCTCCTCGCTGCCTGGCTCCCTTCCCGGTTGGCCTGCTGGAGGGTCCTCCGGAGCTCCTCGAGGAAGTTCGCCTCTCCAGCCCCCCAGGTATTCCCATATTTCTTTTACTTCTAGTCCTAGGGTGGTGATGGCCCCCTTGAATTCAGATCTCTTATTACTGGAGCACCTGTCCCTCTTTTCCCTCAGGCCTGCGAGAGTAGTCATCTTTTCCACGCAGGCCTGAGATATCCTCACCAGCAGGGATTTTATTTTATCCCGCCTCCTCCTGGTTCTTGCCTCATTCTCACCTGGCTGAGGGGCTGTCCAGTCTGAGAGACCCTCCTGGGTCTCCAGGAAGAGACGGTCCTCCCTGCTGATGGTGGTGGCGGTGGTCTGGCTGGAGGGCAGGTGCTGTTGACTTCTCCGGAGGCCGGAAGCCGGTCCACCTCCGGGGCTGAGGGAGGCCATCCCACCCCTCTTCCGGGGCAGGGGGCTGGAGGCTGGTCCTGGTAGGCTGGAACACAGGAGCTCTGGAAGACAGGTCTTTCTCTCCTCTCCAGCAGGAAGCAGAATGAGCTCTGTGGGAGGAGCCGGAACTACTGCCCAGTGGGAGGAGCTGCACTGAGACCGAGGAGGGGTAATTTTTTATTTATAAAACTACGACCAAAAGGTTTAACAAATATATAAAATAAACAAAATAACTAAATAAACCAAATAACACAAAAAACAAACAACAAAACACAAACCATCAAAACCACCGACCTCCACCCACCAAGAAATAACTATAAAGAAAAAAAAAAAAAAAAAAAACAGGTAATTTACAACAGGCTCACTGGTACAAGAGAAAGGTCTTTATAGTCCATCAGAAAAAGCTTGCCCAGATCATTGCCAAAAAAAAAAAAAACACTTTAAAACGGCTCACTGGTACAGTAGGGAGATAATTAAAGGTCCATAGAAACCCACTACTGTCCAGATCATCATCGCCAAACACCACAACACACCCCACCATCACAAACAACAAATACCTACAACCCACGTATGAGCAAGGAACATGATAGTCAGACATGTCTGTAGCCTTATTTCAAAAAAAATACCATAAACAAAATCTAAGGGGGTGAAAAAGGATAGATGCCCCTACCCATGGAGAGGGGCAGAGCCGTGACCTAAGGGGGCTGGAAGAGGAACCCCCCTCCATAAATGGGCACACCTCTCAGGCCCGACCCTGCTCCTTTCCAGATCCCGCACCTTCACCAACTCCCGAAAGATACCGCCCACCACCTCATGCACAGGCAGGGATTTTGTCCCTAGTGGACACCAAACACCGAGCGTGCCAAGTGTAATAAAGCACAACTAGGCTGACTAAATAAAGTGACGATAACTCAAATCCCCTGCGGACCCCAAAATCACCATACACTCGCTCAGCATAGGTCAGGGCCGGAAGGCGGGGGTAGCCCAATGGCACCCCCTACCTTCGTAAGAACCTCCATGTTGAAGGGACATTGGACCAGGAAAATGGTCCCATGGGTCTCCAATGTCCCACCACATTCCTGACGGGGGCAGTCCCTGTCCCCCAGGTTCCTGTATTTGAGATTCGCACGGACATAGAGTGTCGTCCATGGAACGACCTCCATGCGAGATCCCAAAACTTACTTGGAATTCCTAGAAGAATTCAAGAGGGCTAGCCCCTCCTGTGAGGACCCTCTCAGGGCAGTCCCTCAAAGACAGGGGCTTCAAAATGTCCGAGGCCATGACCCTCAGGTACAGCTCCCGCCGACCCAAAGAGCCCACCTCCAGGGCAGTTATCCCGCCACTGCCTCAGTACCTTTAATGCCAGGGGGACATAGGAAGGGAGATACCCATGCGATCTCCTCAGATCGCCGGGCCTCCCCCCCTCCCCCCACTGCCTCAAGAACAGCAAGAGCCAGTCCTTGCATGAACACTCCCACCAGGAAGGCTCGTCCACAAATATGGACTGCAAATTGTATTTAAACAAAGATGGGTGGACAATAGAACACCACCGGGTTGACCATGTCCAACCCACCTTGCCGTCGCTGGCGGTATGTGACCTCCCTCTTGATCAGGTTCAGTCTGCTTCCCCACAAACAGCAGGAAAGAACAGACCATAGACCCGAGCATAGAGAGATGCTGGCAAAAGACACACATAGCTTACAAAGAGAAACTCAGGCAATAAGTACGTCTTGACCAAGCTTACCCTTTCCCTCAGGGAAAGTTTCCAACCTTTCCAGGCCTTCACCTTCCGGAGTGGCACTCACCAGCCCTGCGCTCCCAGTTTAGCTTGGGATAATCACCCGGGCCGAAATGAATGCCAAGAACTCGAATCTCTCTGGTACGGGCGTGGGGAACACAGTCCGGAAGGGGGAAACTGCTCCCCCTCCTTCCCCCAACCAGAAAACTTCACTCTTGTCCCCAATTGACCAGCGAGCCTTGACGCCTCAGAGTAGCACCCGATCTGGGACTCCACATAATGGGCCCTCCTCACGACCAGATACCACCACCGAGACGTCGTCCGGCATAGGCCACAACCCTCACCGCCGAAACCGGACCCCCCGACAGGTCCCACCGGGAACCCCCCCCCAGACGCCCGCAGTCTAGCCTCCTTACGAAGGGGTCGACCGCAAAGATGTACAGGAGGGGGCTCAGCGGGCACCCCTGCCGGACGCCAGATCCACAGCAAAGGCCCGCCCACCCAACCGTTGACAAGAGGGAAGCTTCTCAGCTCCCCTATAATATACCTGCAGCCAATCAACGAATTGATCAGGCAGACCGTATCTCCTCAGAAGCAGCCAAAGGTACTCGTGTTTCACCCGATCAAACGCCTTAGCCTGATCCAATGCAAGCAGATTACGCTCGCTGCCCTCAGCCCTGCACCTTTCCAAGCCTCCCGGACGCTCAGGACGGCACTAAAAGTGCCCCGGCCAGGAATTGTGCAGTGCTGAGAGGGAGACAGCATCCTGCCCGCCCAAAGCAGACAGACGTGTAAACAAGATCTTTGCCAGTATCTTCCTATCTGTGGTAAGAAGGGCGATCGGGACGCCAATTCTCCACCACAGACGGATCTTTCCCCTTTGACAGTAGGAATCAGAGCTGACCTTCTCATTGAGGAGGCAGCAGGCCATAGGCCAAACATTCACTAAACACGTCCCTCAGATGAGGAGCCAAGAGGCTCTTAAAGGTTTTGTTAGAAAACTCTCGGCCGTGAGCCCATCGGGCCCAGGTGACTTTTTAGAAGCTAAGAGAGCTAATAGCCTGCTCAACTTCAGCTACCGAGATCTCTTCTGTCAGAGAGTCAGGAAGGTCAGACCCCACTTCCAGCGGGTCTCATCAAGGAATTCCCTGACTTTCTCCATGTCTAGAGGCCGCTTCTTCAGGAGGTCCGAAAAGTGGTCTCTGACGACACCCAGGATCCCGATCTGGACCGGACCAGAGATCCTGAGGCATCCTTCAGGCCATGTACGACCTTCGACTTCGCCACCTCACCACAGCTCCTGTAGGATCAGGAGAGATAAACTTCCCATAATCCCTCTCAAAAACCAGGGAGGCGAGACGGTCGTACTGACACTCCTTCATCTGCGCCTTCAGACCGGATATCTGTTCCTGAGAGCCCCCAGAGGACACCAGGCGGTCAAGCTGCCTGCGTAGTCTCTGTAAGCCTGTGTACTTGGAAGCTGCCCTGTACCCAGAGATTTCCCGGAAAAAGTCGCCAGACCTCTTTTTAACTACTTCCCCCACTCAAGGCGGGAGCAGTTGCCCTCAAGGAGCGAGGTCTGGCCCAGGAAGAAAACCTCATAGGCTTCCCTAACCTCAGGATCCTCCAGTAGCGACCCATTCAGGCGCCACAACCCCCTCCCTTTCTGAGGAGTGTCAGCGACATTCAGGGCCACAGATACCATACAGTGATCGGAGAACTCTACCGACTGCAGCTCAGGAGCCGAGCAGACAGAGTCCTCCTTTAAAAAAAACCTATCTAATCTACTCTTACTACTACCTCGGGAAAATGTGAAACCAGTGAGGTTGGGGAGGTGACGAACGTGCACATCCCCAACCTGGCCTCCCTCACTACGTTATTCAAAAAAATACTATCATATCCCAGAGGGTTGGCGCAGCACCTGCCCGGTCTTTGGGCCTAGTGATCATATTGAAATCGCCACCAAAAAATCACCTGCTGGGACGTAAAAAAGATAAGGCTTAACCGCCGTAAGAGGCTCCTCCTCTCCCTCCTAGTTTGAGGCCCATAAAAATTTATGAGCCGGAGGAATTGCCCCCTCACGACAGCGTCCACCACCAGACATCTACCGATCTCCACTTCAATCACTCGCCGGCAAGCCACCGACCAGTCTTAAAAAGGACCGCAACCCACTGCAGGCTCGGCCGCAAGAGACCAGAGGGAGGGCCCACATCTCCACTCCCTCTTTGCTAGATGCATCTCTGCCACAGATGCCAGCCAGGTCTCCTGCAAAAACAAAATGTCAGCTTCAACACGGCTGAGAAAATCGAAGGCCATAAAACGAGCTCCCGCAGAACGAATACTTGCGACATTAATGGTCGCAAGCCGTATTGGAGAGGGTACCGCCATCAGAATGATTGAAAGTGGTCATGTTCTCCTTCATACTACAAACACAAAAACATATTTACATATCTACACTTCCTCCTCCTCTGACCCGAGGAGGAGGAGAAGATACCAAACGGGTTCCCCAGGACACCCCACTTCGTGCCCTGGGGGAACCCCACCCTTCACTGGGGACTTCCCGCCCCCAGATCTGGCAGCCTTCCCTCTTCTTCTTTTTGCGTCTCACCTGCTCCCACTCCTGCCACCCCCTCTCCGAGATGACTACACCACCCCCCCCCTCCTCGGACCCCGCTGCTCGAGATTCCCTCTTGGATGAGGCTCGAGCAGCTTCCATCTCCATGGCCACAGGGCCAGAGGAGACTCTGGGTCCAGAAGGGGGGGAATGGAAGAGGCAGGAGGGGGGCCAGAGACAGGGGAGAGGACAGGGGGGGACCAGACTTAGCTGGACGGGAAGAAGAAGGGGGAAGGGGGGGGACGGGACTCTCTCTTGGGTGGGGGGGGGGCGAGGGGGGGGGGGGTACGAGGAGGGGAAGATGAGGGAGGAGGGCATGGGGAAACAGATGGAGGGCCAGGTGGATGGGAGGGGCAATGGTGAGGAGGGGGAGGGGAGGATGGGAATCGCCCCTGCAACATTAGGAAGGAAAGGCCCTGGGCCCGGACCCTCAGGCCCGGGACCCCCAGGCCTCCCCGACTCCTCCCCACCGGCTCCGCCCCTCCGGAGGATCGGGAGCCTCCTGGCCAACCGAGCCGTGTCCCCCGGGGGGGGGCCCCCCGCCCACGCCTGCTCCGCCTTCTTTGAGGCAATGGGCCTGTTGGTCCCTCCGGAGTAGTACTAGGGGCTCCAGGATCCCCACCCCCCCGGCCATCACTCGCCGGGGGGGCTTCGGCCGCTCCCGGCCGGGGGAGGTCCCCCCCCTGAGGAAGAACCCCGATATGCTTTGGGACACCCTGCTAAATGGGTGCCCCATCTCACCACACAAGTTGCAGCATATCTTCCCCACATGACTCGGACTGGTGGCCAAACTCGTGGCACCGGCCACATCTGACCACCGTGCAGTCCGAGCTCATGTGGGTCGGGCTGCCGCACTTGAAGCAACGACGGGGCTGTCCCGGGTAGAACGCCAGGATCCGTCTCTGCCTAGAAAAGGCGCTGCCAGGGAGGTGGGCAACACTGTTGCCCTCCCTCTTGAGCCGGATCCTGGTCAACCAAGCCCCGGTCCAAGACCCCGCGCTCATCAAGGTTCTTCCTCAGGGGGGTCTGCAACTGCCCGTACCTCCCGAGCCAGGTGGCAATGTCCTCCGGAGGGAGCGACTCATTCCTCACCAGGATGGTGATGTTCTAACCTCCTCCTGCCTGGAGATGGGAATGAGCCTGTACCTCTTCCAAGGGTCAACGCCCCTCACCAACCCAAAGCCGGTGATAAAGCGTTCCATACACACGGGAGTGACAAAACTTATATCAAACTCCCCGTGTGTTGGTGGGATGGATGACAGCAAAAAGGTCATCCACCCCAAAACCCAAGGAGAGTACCAGGCCCACCACCTCACCTCGAGCGGGGCAGGGGTCCGGACCCTCGTACCGAAGCTGGACAACATTCCTACGCCTCCTCTCTGGACCACCTGTACCCTCGTCCACGCCGACCCCTGCGTCCTCTCCTGGTCAGCAGGGGGGCGCGGGAAATTCTGGCGCCAAACCGGCTGTACAGGTGGTCCAGAGGGGCACGAGAGCCCAACACCTGGGCGAAAAGAGCGACCCCCCTTTAGGGCAGACAATAAGTTGGCCTCCGGAGACCCCCGAAAGATGCTCTCCGGAAGTGGGGCACCCCCCTCAGCACCCCCAGAAGTGGGGACGGGACGGGGGGCCCCCATCCCTGCCGGTGGTGTTGCACCCCACCCCCCCGCTGATATACCCTGACCACCCTGACCCACCACTTTGGCCTGACTACAGGCTCCCCCCCCCCGGGACCACAGCAGAGGGGGTACCACCACCCCCACCAAACTCCCCCCCCAGACCCCTCCGCGACCACACCAGCCCCTTGGGACTCCACCTGTACTGGGGGGAGCCCCCCTGGGACCCTCCAACTGCCGGATATAATCATATGCTATACAGTCCACTGGGAGGGTCCCACCTGACTTTCCCCCCCCCCCGCCTGTGCTGCAGGGAGCCCCTCGGGCCTGTGGCAGTGTCCATGAGGACCTGGGGTGGTGCAGCTTACCGTCCAATTTACCGTCCTCACCGTCTCTGTCCATCTCCTGCCCGGGGTGCCTGGGAGGTGCCTGCTGCAGCGTCTGGGGCTGGGCACCCCTGCACCCCCGGCCTCTCATCCCCCAGGTCCCCTGAGCCCCCACCGACCACCGCAAACTCGCGGGGGGGCACTTCCGGTCGCGGGACGGGCAAAGGGGTTTCGGGCTTCCGGTCCCCGGTCACTTCCGGTTCCGGTCTGGTCACTTCACTTCCGTTCCGGTCTGGTCACTTCCGGTTTCACTTCCGGTTCCTTGGGCGGTCACTTCCCGGTCCCAGTCTACTCCACCCCCAACAGCCGGCGCCATCTTGGCCACACTGCACACAAGCTAGTTTACCTCCAGATGACCGCAGCACAATGCCTCCACCATGTGTCTGCCTCTCTCCCGATGACATAGCAGCCAGCAGAGCTGCAGGAGCAGTCCTGGCCTTCCATGGCCAGATCCTCCCGCTCCACTGCAAGCTGAGGGGGTCATGGAAGCCGACACATGGCGGGCTTCAGCTGTGGCAGTGCGACCGGATCCTGGGGGAGCCTGGGTATGCTGACCTGAAGATGGCGGGGGGGTACCGCCGTGGCACCTGGGCCCGGCGACCTCCTGGATCACTGGACTCCCCGGACTTCGCCAAACCCCCCAGTCCTTCCACGAACCGAGGGATCGTCTCCCGGGAACCCTCCCCAGGTTTTATGGCCATACTGGGCCCTGCACCACCGGCACTCGCCCCCCCCCCACTGCCCCAGGCTCCCCTGACTCTCCTGGCTGTTTGGGGGGTTGGGACCCCTTCTTAGAGCCCGCCTCCTCCTCGCTGCCTGCTCCCTTCCCGGTTGGCCTGCTGGAGGTCTCCGGAGCTCCTCTAGGAAGTTCATCTCTCCAGCCCCACGTTGGCAAAAGCCCCCCAGGTAATTCCCATATTTCTTTTACTTCTAGTCCTAGGGTGGTGATGGCCCCCTTGAATTCAGATCTTCTTATAACTGGAGCACCTGTCCCTCGTTTCCTCAGGCCTGCGAGAGTAGTCATCTTTTCCACGCAGGCCTGAGATATCCTCACCAGCAGGGATTTGATTTTATCCCGCCTCCTTCCTGTGGTTCTTGCCTCATTCTCACCTGGCTGGAGGGGCTGTCCAGTCTGAGAGACCCTCCTGGGTCTCCAGGAAGAGACGGTCCTCCCTGCTGATGGTGGTGGCGGTGGTCTGCTGGAGGGCAGGTGCTGTTGACTCCTCCGGAGGCCGGAAGCCGGTCCACCTCCGGGGCTGAGGGAGGCCATCCCACCCTCTTCCGGGGCATGGGGGCTGGAGGCTGGCCCTGGTAGGCTGGAACACAGGAGCTCTGGAAGACAGGTCTTCTCTCCTCTCCAGCAGGAAGCGAATGAGCTCTGTGGGAGGAGCCGGAACTACTGCCAGTGGGAGGAGCTTGCACTGAGACCGAGGAGGGGTAATTTTTTATTTATAAAACTACGACCAAAGGTTAACAAATATATAAAATAAACAAAATAACTAAATAAACCAAATAACACAAAAACAAACACAAACACCAAACCATCAAATCACCGACCTCACACCCACCAAGAAATAACTAAACAAAAAAAAAAAAAAAAATATAAAATAGCACCAGAACAGGTATTTACAACAGGCTCACTGGTACAAGAGAAAGTCTTTATAGTCCATCAGAAAAGCTTGCCCAGATCATTGCCAAAAAAAAAAAAAAAACAAAAAACGGCTCACTGGTACAGTAGGGAGATATTAAAGTCCATAGAAACCACTACTGTCCAGATCATCGCCAACCCACAACACACCCCACCATCACAACAACAAATACCTACAACCCACGTATGAGCAAGAACATGATAGTCAGACATGTCTGTAGCCTTATTTCAAAAAAATACCATAAACAAAATCTAAGGGGGTGAAAAGGATAGATGCCCCTACCCATGGAGAGGGGCAGAGCCGTGACCTAAGGGGCTGGAAGAGAACCCCCTCCATAAATGGGCACACCTCTCAGGCCCGACCCTGCTCCTTTTCCAGATCCCGCACCTTCACCAACTCCCGAAAGATACCGCCCACCACCTCATGCACAGGCAGGATTTTGTCCCTAGTGGACACCAAACACCGAGCGTGCCAAGTGTAATAAAGCACAACTAGGCTGACTAAATAAAGTGACGATAACTCAAATCCCCTGCGGACCCCAAAATCACCATACACTCGCTCAGCATAGGTCAGGGCCGGAAGGCGGGGGTAGCCAATGGCACCCCCTACCTTCGTAAAACCTCCATTTGAAGGGACATTGGACCAAAAATGTCCATGGTCTCCAATGTCCCAACCACATTCCTGACGGGGGCAGTCCCTGTCCCCAGGTTCCTGTATTTGAGATTCGCACGGACATAGAGTCGTCCATGGAACGACCTCCATGCAGATCCCAAAACTTACTTGGAATTCTAGAAGAATTCAAGAGGGCTAGCCCCTCCGTGAGGACCCTCTCAGGGCAGTCCCTCAAAGACAGGGGCTTCAAAATGTCCGAGGCCATGACCCTCAGGTACAGCCTCCCGCCGACCCAAAGAGCCCACCTCCAGGGCAGTTATCCGCCACTGCCTCAGTACCTTTAATGCCAGGGGGACATAGGAAGGGAGATACCCATGCGATCTCCTCAGATCGCCGGGCCTCCCCCCCCCCCCCCACTGCCTCAAGAACAGCAAGAGCCATCCTTGCATGAACACTCCCACCAGGAAGGCTCGTCCCACAAATATGGACTGCAAATTGTATTTAACAAAGATGGTGACAAAGAACACCACCGGGTTGACCATGTCCCAACCCACCTTGCCGTCGCTGGCGGTATGTGACCTCCCTCTTGATCAGGTTCAGTCTGCTTCCCCACAACAGCAGGAAGAACAGACCATAGACCCGAGCATAGAGAGATGCTGGCAAAAGACACACATAGCTTACAAAAGAGAAACTCAGGGCAATAAGTACGTCTTGACCAAGCTTTACCTTTCCCTCAGGGAAAGTTTCCAACCTTTCCAGGCCTTCACCTTCCGAGTGGCACTCACCAGCCTGCCTGCCGCGCTCCCAGTTTAGCTTGGGATATTCACCCGGGCCGAAATGAATGCCAAGAACTCGAATCTCTGGTACGGGCGTGGGGAACACGTCCGAAGGGGGAACTGCTCCCCTCCTTCCCCAACCAGAAAACTTCACTCTTGTCCCAATTGACCAGCGAGCCTGACGCCTCAGAGTAGCACCCGATCTGGGACTCCACATAATGGCCTCCTCACGCCAGATACCACCACCGAACGTCGTCCCGCATAGGCCAACCCCTCACCGCCGAACCGGACCCCCGACAGGTCCCACCGGAACCCCCCCCAGACCCCGCAGTCTAGCCTCCTTACGAAGGGGTCGACCGCAAAGATGTACAGGAGGGGGCTCAGCGGGCACCCCTGCCGGACGCCAGAGTCCACGGCAAAGGCCCGGCCCACCCAACCGTTGACAAGAGGGAAGCTCTCAGCTCCCTATACAATACCTGCAGCCAATCAACGAATTGATCAGGCAGACCGTATCTCCTCAGAAGCAGCCAAAGGTACTCGTGGTTCACCCGATCAAACGCCTTAGCCTGACCAATGCAAGCAGATACCGCTCGCTGCCATCAGCCCTGCACCTTTCCACAGCCTCCCGGACGCTCAGGACGGCACTAAAAATGCCCCGGCCAGGAATTGTGCAGTGCTGAGAGGGAGACAGCATCCTGCCCGCCGCCAAAGCAGACAGACGTGTAAACAAGATCTTTGCCAGTATCTTCCTATCTGTGGTAAGAAGGGCGATCGGACGCCAATTCTCCACCACAGACGGATCTTTCCCCTTTGACAGTAGGATCAGAGCTGACCTTCTCATTGAGGGAGGCAGCAGGCCATAGGCCAAACATTCACTAAACACGTCCCTCAATGAGGGCCAAGAGGCTCTTAAAGGTTTTGTAGAACTCGGCCGTGAGCCCCATCGGCCCAGTGAACTTTTTAGAAGCTAAGAGCTAATAGCCTGCTCACTTCAGCTACCGAGATCTCTTCTGTCAGAGATCAGGAAGGTCAGACCCCACTTCCACGGGGTCTCATCAAGGAATTCCCTGACTTTCTCCATGTCTAAGCCGCTTCTTCAGGAGGTCCGAAAAGTGGTCTCTGACGACACCCAGGATCCCCGATCTGGACCGGACCAGAGATCCTGAGGCATCCTTCAGGCCATGTACGACCTTCGACCTCGCCACCTCACCACAGCTCCTGTAGGGATCAGGAGAGATAAACTTCCCATAATCCCTCTCAAAAACCAGGGAGGCGAGACGTCGTACTGACGACTCCTTCATCTGCGCCTTCAGACCGGATATCTGTTCCTGTGAGCCCCCAGAGGACACCAGCGGTCAAGCTGCCTGCGTAGTCTCTGGTAAGCCTGGTACTTGGAAGCTCCCTGTACCCAGAGATTTCCCGGAAAAAGTCGCCAGACTCTTTTTAACTACTTCCCACCACTCAAAGCGGGAGCAGTTGCCCTCAAGGAGCGAGGTCTGGCCCAGGAAGAAAACCTCATAGGCTTCCCTAACCTCAGGATCCTCCAGTAGCGACCCATTCAGGCGCCACAAAACCCTCCCTTTCTGAGGAGTGTCAGCGACATTCAGGGCCACAGATACCATACAGTGATCGGAGAACTCTACCGACTGCAGTCAGGAGCCGAGCAGACAGAGTCCTCCTTTAAAAAAAACCTATCTAATCTACTCTTACTACTACCTCGGGAAAATGTGAAACCAATGAGGTTGGGAGGTGACGAACGTGCACATCCACCAACCTGGCCTCCCTCACTACGTTATTCAAAAAAAATACTATCATATCCCAGAGGGTTGGCGGCACCTGCCCGGTCTTTGGGCCTAGTGATCATATTGAAATCGCCACCAAAAATCACCTGCTGGGACGTAAAAAGATAAAGCTTTAACCGCCGTAAGGAGGCTCCTCCTCTCCCTCCTAGTTTGAGGCCCATAAAAATGTCGATGAGCCGGAGGAATTGCCCCCTCACGACAGCGTCCACCACCAGACATCTACCGATCTCCACTTCAATCACTCGCCGGGCAAGCACCGGACCAGTCTTAAAAGACCGCAACCCCCACTGCAGGCTCGGCCGCAAGAGACCAGAGGGAGGGCCCACATCTCCACTCCCTCTTTGCTAGATGCAATCTCTGCCACAGATGCCAGCCAGGTCTCCTGCAAAAACAAAATGTCAGCTTCAACACGGCTGAGAAAATCGAAGGCCATAAAACGAGCTCCCGCAGAACGGAATACTTGCGACATTAATGGTCGCAAGCCGTATTGGAGAGGGTACCGCCATCAGAATGATTGAAAGTGGTCATGTTTCTCCTTCATTACTACAAACACAAAAACATATTTACATATCTACACTTCCTCCTCCTCTGAGCCCCGAGGAGGAGGAGAAGATACCAAACGGGTTCCCCAGGGACACCCCACTTCGTGCCCCTGGGGGAAACCCCACCCTTCACTGGGGACTTCCCGCCCCCAGATCTGGCAGCCTTCCCCTTCTTCTTTTTGCGTCTCACCTGCTCCCACTCCTGCCACCCTCCGAGATGACTACACCCCCCCCTCCTCGGACCCGCTGCTCGAGATTTCCCTCTTGGATGAGGCTCGAGCAGCTTCCATCTCCATGGCCCACAGGGCCAGAGGAGACTTGGGTCCAGAAGGGGGGGGGAATGGAAGAGGCAGGAGGGGGGCCAGAGGACAGGGGAGAGGACAGGGGGGGAGACCAGACTTTAGCTGGACGGGAAGAAAGAAGGGGGAGGGGGGGAACGGGACTTGGGAGGGGGGGGGACGAGGAGGG